>CM067335.1:32172500-33372500 GCA_034376525.1 Nicotiana benthamiana | reverse complement strand
TGGTTTCAAAAGGTTAAAATACTAAGGCGACAAACAAAACACACATAGCAAGTTTGGGGAGAGAATATAAACAAATAACAAGGCTAAGACAAACCTTCTTTAAAACCAAATAAAACACGTAGTTTAGCGTGTCTAACACGTACTATTTAATGTCTAATTAAAACTTAAAGATTTGAAGTAGACTAATCTTACATAATTTAGATAGGAAGCCTAAGTCAAGGCCTGCTTGCTGGTTGTAGTTAATATAAAAAGAACTGATTTAGTTTATAAGTTTACCTTAAGGCTTGCCTAAGTGATAGACGAAAACCTATAGGCATGACATCTACAAATTTCAGAAATAAGAGTATGAACTGATTATATGTTTATTTAGGGAAAGATTTCTAGTTTAAATAGAAGGAGTACAAGTTCAGTAATTGATAATGCATTACTACTGACAGTTCAAACTTGCAAATGAGCAAGGCTATTCAGATTGAAATAAGACCCATATAGGCATGCTTTCTATGTGTTTGCCAACTTAAAAATATTGTTATAGTCATAGAAGAGACCAGAGATTCTGTAACATGATTATCCAAACGTTGTGTGCTATCTGATTACTTTTTTTGTTATTAGGACCTATAGACAAGTTTGCCTAGTGAAAAGCGGGTGTGCAAGAATCAGAAAAGGACCTATAGCCATATTCTCTATATATGTGTGCAGGAGCTATAGACATAGTTTCTAGATAAAATTGCAGGATCCCTATAGACATGGTAGTTATATGAGATGCAAAAGTTATTATAGACATGGTAGCTAAAGGAGATGCAGAAATCTTATATGCATGGTAAATATATAAAATGCATAAGTCATATAGGCATGATAACTATATGAAAATGCATAAGTCTTATAGACATGATAACTACATGAAAAATGCATAAATCTTATAGGCATGGTAAATATATAAAATGCATAAGTCTTATAGGCATGATAACTTCATGAAAAATGCATAAGTCTTTTATGCATGGTAGCTATATGGAAATGCAAAAATCTTATAGCCATGATAACTATATGAAAATGTACAAAATAGAGATTCCTATAGGCAAGTTATCTACTCATATGCATAGTTATCCGTCCCTTTTCACTAATCATCCCCAAAAGTTATTCAAAGTTATTATAGTCCAAAGAAAAATAAAGTAAAGAAAATACATCAGAAATTTGAAAGTTACAACCAACGAAAGCTAGATTCAAACTTTCTGTCTGATTTATGAACTAAACCAACTCCAAAGATCAATGTTTCAAAGTCTTTCTACCACTTGGGCGTGTCAGAGTTCCCTAAGAGCCTCATATGGACTCCGGACAGTGCTCACATCCAAATGCATTAAATGGTTAGGAAATAAGAGGGAGAATGTAAGTGCAGAATTCCAAGAGGGAACAAGGAAAGGAAAACAACACACATAGGGATATAAGGGATGGGGAATTGCAAGAGATAAATGCAGGCTAATGGGCATAACCCAACAATGAGAGATGATGGCATACCCATAAGCTTACTAGAACATATCTTTTTAGAGGTTAGGATCCCCTAACGGATCAAATTTAATCCATAGACAATAACTTGCATATTTCCATGTTTTAAACTCAAAACACAAAAGGAAATATGGAACAGGAGTTCATAACAGAAACAAACAAAAGAAAATCAACATGGTAGCTTAAATATCTAAACCGGTAGAAGTAGTAAAGAGACAGAGATGTGGGAAGCTATAAGTAAACACATTGTGGTGATACTGTTAATTAGGATTAGGACATACCACTTTCAAGGAAACAAAAAGGAAAAGCAGTGCTCTTGTGAAAGTCAGAGTGCAGACAAGAGAGTTCTCTTATGTAAGAGTAAGAGTTTAGAAGAATTGTGAATTGTAGTAGTGGATGAGTACTAAAATCATATGTAGTGTGAAAGAAAAGAGTCATATATTTATAGTGTGAAAGTCATGAGAAAATAATGTAAGAAAATAATTGAAGGCTAATTGTAATTCAATTACATAAGACTCCCATTAATTAATAGATTCAAATTCAAACGGATAAAACCATTTAAGGAAAGGATTTAAATAAACACTTTGTGCAAAGTAGTAAATTAGAGCCAAATATATAAAGGCTATTTAAGGAAAAGGTCTTTGAAACACATGGTTGTACAATTTAAGGAAAAAAATTCAATTAACAGCCAGGAAATATGAAGCCAGAAATTTTGTATGAATTAACCAAGTTAGAAAGATGGGAAAGATTTTTAACTTAAGAAAAATTAGCAAAACAAATCAATTAGAGTATTATAAAAGGAATTTTGAATCAATTCACAAGATCGAAAACCTTTTCTGAAGAAATATTCATCACATATAAAAGCATACAGACACGTTAAACATGAAGGAGACCTGTCATGCCCTTGTAAAACAAATCAGTAGAAAGAATTTAGCAAAAGGTTCAACATTGTATGAAAACAAAGTGTATACTTAGTTCAGAGACTCAAAAGTAGTCTGAAAGAGTTACGGGTTTCGAAATGGAACCCTAGTTCAAGCAGACCAATGAAGTAAGGATGAGAGGGCAGGCAATCGAATACAAATCATATTCAGAAGTTTCAGAAAAAAGAAAGACTTTTCCGATACAAAAATTATGAAGAATCTGATAGCAAAGTAACATGCAATCACAGTAGTAGTATTCAAAGAATATAATGGAAAATACTGATACGAACAGTAGAAAAAAACCATGCTTTGAATAAGCCAAAACAGGGCTCAATGGAAGGCAAACAAAGAAGCTCAAAAAAGCATAGCAGGAAAGTGCAGTAGAAGAACACAAGAACACCATAAGAGTATATCACTAGAGTATATAGGAAAATATAGTAAGGTAAACGTATAAGAACAGAGTAAATGAAAAACACAAGAACATAGCAGAAGAACGGGATATAGAAAACACAGTAGGGGAACATAAAACATAGTAGGGTCATACAAGACCACAAAAATAGGAAAGCATAGTAAGAGAAGCATATAAGAACATGATACAAGAACACGGTAGAGACAAATACACATAAATGACAAAAAATCATAAAAACATTTGAACATTTCGAAAACCCTAGATCGAAAAGAAGTCGTTTTGAAAATAATTTTTGAAAGCAAAGCTAGGCAAATTTACTGAAAACTCAAGTAGAGAATGGATACATAACAAATGTAGAAAAATCGGAAAAACCCTCGAAGGGTTTCAGAAGAACCTTATAATGAAGAAGGCTTTGAAAATGTTACCAATCGCAGTCGGAGAAGCTAGAATCAGACTTAGAAAACCAGGATACGCCGGAGCAAGGCCGGCGATGGCCGTGAAACCTCGAGCGGGCAAAGGTCTAGATAAAGACCTTCAAGGACTGGCTTCGAATCTTCAAGTATCGAGCACATAGGAGTAGTAGGAGGTGAGCATAAGACTCATATGACCGGAGAAGCCATGGTTTCTGATGGGTTTTGAGGTGGGAGTGATTAGAGGCGGTTAGGGTTAAGGAAAGTTTGAGAGAATCTGAGAAAAGAGAGGGATTTCAAGGTGGTGTCTCTGAGGGAAATGACTTAGGGTTGGGGTTTTGGGAAATTAAAAAAGGTAAGGGGACATCGTGGTCGTTGATTAAAATGATCAACGGCCTGGATCATAAGGAAAGCCGGGCGGGTTGGATAAATGAGTCAGGGTCGGGTTAAATTATAATTGGATTGGGTAATTTAGGATTTGAAATTGGGTTACTGGGGTGGTCAATTTTTGTCTATAATTGAAACGAAATAAGGCTAGTATTTAAATAGCCACTTTCACATTTTATTTTATAAAAATAGTAAAATAATTTTTGAAAATAAATTAAAGGTAGAAAATTAATTAATAATATATAAACATTAAATTAAAAACACTGGAATTAATTTTGTAATTATAAAAACTATTAAATCTTAAAATAGGCTAAAACTGCAATTTAGTGCAATTTAGCTTTAAAAATACCAAATCAATTTATAAAAATGTGCAAAAGTTACCTTAGCTATATATTGGCATAAATATGAGAGTAAAATAAATTAATCATTAAAATGATAACTTGAGGAACAATTATTGATTTTTGTATTGCTAAAATAGGGCAATAAATTGGTTTAAAAATCTTTTAAAAATTAAAAATAATAATAAAACACTTGGACATGCTTATATTTGCATATATATACTATTTTGAAAGTAGTTTGCATATAAAAATATACAGGAAAAAGTTAGGTATCAACAAGTAGCTATATGGAAATCTGACGTCTTCAAAAACAAGCAAAGGGAGAACGAGATGCTGCGAGAGTAAGTATCTCGCTTTCAAATGGAATTAATGGAATTACCACCGGTATCCGATGACTAGGCAGTGCAGGCCTTCACTCAAGGTTTAAACGAGTGGGGCTCGGTAGCTTCGAAATAGTTGAAGCAGAACTTAGGCAAGTATCTCGCCATGACTTGGTCGGATGTCCACAACCGATACAAATCAAAGACCAGGGTCGAAGACGACTAATTAGGAGTCAGCTCGTGCTCGGTATATTCTAGTAGGCTTCTAACAAAGGAGTCAAAGCCTAACAAAGAAAGATACCCAAACATACATTGAAGATAGAAGAAAAGCCCCAAGGCGCAACATTCCCTACAATGACCAAAGGATGGATCAAGGTCAGAATCCTCGGGGACTTTTTAGCAAAGCTGGTTTCAATAGGCACACAGGTGCGACAGCGGCACCCCGCTTGTCGAAATACAACTTCAACAATGACATTTCGGACATCGTATCACCATCAATAAAATCAGAGACACCAGGTGGCCAAGGTCTGTACAATCAGATCCCTCACAAAGGAACCACAACTTAGTATGTGAATTTCACAACACACAAGGGCATAGGATCGAGGACTGCTGGAAACTCCGGGAAGAGGGAGCCCGACTACTCAGCAAAGGTCATCTCTGAGAATTCCTTAGCGATCGGGCCAAAAATTAGTTCCAGGAAAGAGAGGTGACTAAGAAGAATGAAACAAACAAGCCACAACATAACATCCACATGATCCTAGGAGGCATCAACGCTCCACAAGAACCCATGGTCAAAAGAACAAAAATACCCATCATAAGAGAAAAGCGAACTCGAGGTTACATACCCGAGAACACTCTCATATTCAGCGACGAGGACATCAGGACCTTGTCTCAGGCTCACAACGACGCATTGGTATTCCTTGTGAATACATTTCAAATTAAACGTGTGTTTGTGGATCCATTTAGCTTGGCCAATATTATTAGGTCGAGGTGGTATAGTAGCTCAGACTGCTTGACCAAATCGCACTTGACTTTCAAGTCCTCAAGGGGTTCAACATGGCAAGCGAAACAACAAAAGGGGAAATCACCCTCTCAGTCAACGTGGATGACACAACCCAAAATGCCAATTTTCATGTCATCAAAGGAGGCATGAGGCATAACGCCTTGCTTAGGAGGTCGTGGATACACAGATGAATGTCGACCCGGTAAATCACCTAATTTTGTATAGTTGAAAGTTTCCAAATCGGTTTTATAAGATCATTACCATCCACCCTCCATCAAATGATGAAATTCCCGACAAAAGGATGGGACAAAAACCATCTACAAGGAACAACATACAACAAAACAGATGTTCGTGGTGCACGATGTCGCACCAGCACCAATACCTCCACCAGCGAAGCAGCCGAAGGATAAGAAAACAGTAAAATAGCAATAACAAGCTAATTTCTCAGCTATGCCCGACTAAACAAGCACATGATCGTACCGCCTCCTCGTAGAAAAAAAATTGAATCATATCGAGGCCCGAAACACCGCCAGCACTAAGGTATGATCATCTCCCTTTTTCATCTACATTTTGTACTAACCTGAGTACAGGTATTCGATCAAAACGGCCAAAGTGCTCTCCAACTAGAAGGCCTTAGGTTCCAAAAGCATACTTTTCACTCTTTTCCTTTGATCAGGTTTTTTTTTTATCCCGAGAAGGGTTTTATCGACAAGGTTTTTAATGAGGCAACATCTATATGCTACCTAAGGAAGGCTCAACAAGTATTCAAGGATTGTCTTTAATCAACCTCGAATACTGAGGGGAATCCCCTCGGACGGTCACCTACTCGGAGAAGCCAAGATGTGTTGAATAAGGTCTCAATGATAAAATAATATATTGGACAAAATGGTCAAACAAATCATGTCCGTATAGAATAACCGAGCCCTTGACAGCAAAAACATGTGTACTTGTACCAAGTAATCAAAGAATATTTTCCCCTCTATCAAAGCATTTCGCATTCAAAGAAGCTCGGTATTTTTTTTTACAAAATCGGCTCTTTTGCCAAGAAAACATCCCGAACACTAGGGGACTGGCGTCTTAAACTCGAAGCTAAGCCCTCAATGAGTCACCACTAAGGTTGCAAAATAGCTCCAGAAGCCAAAATGTCTCGAACACACAGGGACTAGCATCGAAAACTCGTGGTCACATGACCTCTGGGAACATAAGCCCTCAATGAGGCAATACCAAGTTTACAAGGAATGGCTCCCAAGCAAAGAAACTTTCGATGACTCGGGGACTACCGCCAACTATCACCCTTATCGATCTATCAAAAACCTGAGGCTATAAGTCCCCATGCGGGAAACCTCGAGTGCGTAAGACCTTCATATGGAAACATCAAATCCATAAGACCTCAAGCAAGGCATGAACCATACTTGTACCAAGTAATCAAAACTGTAAGACCTCGAGCAAGGCATGAACCATACCTGTACCAAGTAACCAAATCTGTAAGACCTCAAGCAAGAATGAACCATACTTGTACCAAGTAACCAAATCTGTAAGACCTTAAGTAAGGCATAAACAATACTTGTACCAAGTAATTAAAACTATAAGACCTCAAAGGCATGTAAACATCTATAAGACCTTACAAAAGTCATAATCCTGATCATAAAGTTAAGGCTATATGTTGAACTTATAAGACCCTTAAAAAGGCATACCCTCGATATAGACGCCGAAACTACTTCACTCGGGAACTGAAAGGCTCAAACCAAACACAATGACTACGGTCACAAGGCTGTACCAACCAAACTAATGCAACTCGGGGACACCCAACCATCTTTACAAAATCATAGGCCTTCAATTACTTCAAAACAAAGTGAAAAAAGAATCGGTTAAAACATGCTACCCTCGATATAGGCAAAAGGGCTTCGACCATGTCAACTCTAAAACTATAGGTTTCAAAACACTCAGCCACCGAGCAAAACCTCACGTGGTGCTCGATCATCACCATATAATGACTCATAAGCGAGGTTCTACCAAACCGTCAAATAGTTAGGCAAAATATATTTCAAAAAGTCCTTAACGAGGGAAAAATAAAGCCTATATTAGAGGTCACACCGACCCTTATGCGTAAGAGCTACTATCGCCAGCCTATGTAAAAGGACATACCGACCCAATGTGTAAGAGTCACTACCGCCAGCCCATATAAAAGGTTCTACCTAGTAAATTCATAAGAGCGATTGTCGTCAGCACATATGAAAAGTTGTATCGACAAAACACGTAAGAGCCACTACCGCCAGTCCAGACAAAAAGTCGTATCAACCAAACGTGTAGGAGCCTAAGGGCCAACATTAAATTCAAAAACTTAAGGTCAATGAGCTCAAAGTCAAAATCCGACTTAGAGACTGAACTCGAAACAGTAAACTGTATATGCTTAAGAGAAAAAGCATAAGAGCTTAAAACGCCGACTTATACTAAAAGGTCGTACTGACCAAGCGCGTAAGAGCCTACGGGCAAGACCAACGAGCCCTAGGGCCGTACTACCAACCTAAGGGTTATTTTTATCTGAAAACCAGTTCACCCAGCTTATAACTGACAAACATCAAAGCAAAGGGAAGTGCAAGAACAATGAAATCGCAAGGTTTCCTTTTACACATATATGCGAAAAATACAAGCTCCATTTACAATGTAGTTTGAAAAGCACTATACATAAAATCAGAAAAGTAAGGCCTAATATACGTTCCCCTCGAGGACTATGGCCCGTCGGCCTCTTTCTCGTTATCCTCGGCATCGGACAAAAGGGACTTAGAGTTCGGTTGTCTTTACCTACTTTACTTATTCTGAGAGGTCAAAGCCCCTAGCATGGATCTCCTCGAGGGTTCCCCGTCGAGATTTCTACCGAGCATATTCCTTGCTTCTGCTCTCACGGTAAAGATCCCTTCTGAGCTCAGCTCGAGCATCAGTAGTGTTTTTCAAATAGACCGCCACTTTCTTGTCAGCCTTAGTTCAGCTCATTACGGCTTCAGCCTGGGCATCCATAACTTTGGCCTTCATCTTTAAAAACTTAGAACCGAGCCTTGTAATCATATCTATTCTAACCAAGCTATTCCCACGAGCTAAGAAAAGTTAAACCTTGAAGGTAGAAGCTTTAGTCAAAGCACCTTTCTCCGTTGTATCCTGAACATCCGCCCCAACCTTTAACTCATCATGCTTTCGCTTGGCTTGGCCAACTTCCCTCCTAAGGCATTCCAGATCCTCTTTCTTCTTCTGCAACTAAAATAAATGAGACGTCAACCTCAGGGATAGAAAAGGGAACATGTACCCCCTATAGAACAAAAATTATTAGTTCCTCGAGGTAGATTTTGTAGTTCCGGCTTCGACTCACCTCATGTCGCAAGTGTGACAACTCTTCTTCTCTCTTATCAAAAAGAAGTCTGAGGGACTTCTCCCCATCTACGGCTATTTTCCAGCATGGCATTACGACGAATTAGCTCAGATTTGAGCTTGTTTAAAGCCTACGAAGGAGAAATTTGATAAGAGAGAAGAAGCTGCAAAAGTTAAAGAGCTGATGTGATCGGCCAAAACTCACCACAGAGTAGAGCCGATGAGCTTCCTCAAAATTCGAGTGCATATCTACTAGCCTGGCTTCATCAACCCCAGTAAAACCACTCTCGATTGAGACCCGATCTCTCAATATAGGCGGCCCCTGACCTCGAGCATCCCTCAAAGTACATTCGATGAGAGAAGTAGTCGGCAGCAAAGAACCCTCACTCCTAGATGTACCGCCGATGGATAAAGAAGATGGAAGTAGAGAACGGATCATTTTACCAAGGCTAGAGATCTCGGGCGTTGTAGGCTCAAGTGATGCATCCTCCCTAAGCTTCTGGACTGGACTCATCATGTTATAAGCATCATCGGCCAACGAAAGATTATTTTGGTTTATTATTATTATTCAGCCCTAAAGCTGATGATTCTTCTCCTTCTATGGGAAGGCAATATCTCACTACGGAGAACCCCCCAATGCCTACAAAGACGGAATCAATACGCTTCAAAAAAGAGAATGCTTTCCAAAAAAGAGAAAAATCGCATAGCACGTACCATGGTGTCTTGCCTCCCATATGCCCTTAGACAGATCTCGCCACTTATGACCATCGTGATTCGAATGGATAGCCAACTTTCGAGCCCAATCTTTCATGCCGGGGACTTGTTTGGCATCAATGAAATAGATGCATAAAGGGAAGGAAAAACACATTACGGAGCCCGCCTCCGCCGTAAGCAAAACAATAAAGGCACAAGTGTACCACTTACGTGTAAAATTTCATTCCTCGGGAAATGGCAGAAACTCAGCAAGGATGATGTCAACAGTCCATACTCGAACAAATTGGTTCATCCATTCCCGATCCCTATCTTCTTCATCATCGATAGTGAAAGGCATGGTGGATCGGCATTTAAGGTTAGCAGGCCTCGATAGTGAAAAGGTCGGTACACCCTGATGAGATGGCTAAGGGTAAACTTGAGCCTGGCTTCCTCCGCAAAAATATCTCATCATCAATACTATCCTCCAAAATGAAGAATGAACATGTGCCAAAGTAGCCCGATACTTTCTACAAAAAGTCAAGTGCAACCCTATCAAAGGGACCCAACATAAAGGGGTATGTGTACACATTCAAAAACCCCTCGGTGTGATCCATGATGCTCTCTTCAGGGGAAGGTACTTGTTGTACTACCTCCCCCCCCCCCCCACAATCTTTCCTCACTGGCTCAAGGTGTCCCTCTCCTATTGAATAAATAAACTTCTAGGCATACTCCCGATGGCCCTAAATATCAAGAAACTTTTCTGAAAAAAGTCCCCCCTCGAAGCAAAATGTCCCGAGTTTGGATCACCTGGCATCAACGGCTCTCTACCAACCAAGCGAGAGCCAAAGGCGGAACTTTCTCCTCCTTGCCGAATGGATTCTAGCATGGAATCCATAACCATGGTAAAATTAGAGAATAAGAGTGTGAATTTGAGCGATTGATTCAAAATTAAAATAGTGAAGAACCTAACACGGGAAAGAAAAACCATGTGATGGAGGCTAGCTACTCAGAATAGCGGTACCCCCAAAGGAGGGAAGACATATATATATATATATATATATATATATATATATATATATATATATATATAGAAAGCAGTGACTCTCTTCCTACCTCACAGGCCAATTAGAAATACTATTAAGCCGTTATCACTTGGGAGATGTACCAGTGCGATCGCCTCGGTTGTTTCATAACCATGTCATACAATTAGTACTGCCATACGACATTTCGGGGATCAAAAACTCCCGCATCAGCAAGCCTCGAGATGGTACCCAATCTCGAGGACCTCTGTCAAAAAGAAGATAAGCTCTAATGGTCCATTGATATTAACGAGCCTTAAGATGGACCCGATCTCGAGGACCTCTGTCAAGAAGAAGATGGGCTCTATGGAGTCATTGATATCATTACATGCCTCAAGATGGTACCTGATCTCGAGGACCTTTGTCAAGAAGAAGATAGGCTCTAATGAGACATTGATATCAACAAGCCTCGAGATGGTACCCAATCTCGAGGACCTCTGTCAAAAAGAGGATAACCTTTAAAAACCTACTCATATGGGCTTGATCTCGAGGTGGTACCCTACCTCGAGGATTTATGCTACTGCAAGTGCGGGTCATTTACCTTATCCTCCGGCCCTGGAGATACCTAAGCCCGAGCCAATTTCCACTCAAAAACTACTGATAAAGCCTTATAGCTATTTTTTCGACTTTGTATCAAGTCAAATATTCTCTCGGTTACTTTAACCTAGGGGCTATCCGAGTCCAGGCGTACCCTCATCCGGGGTCTATCTATAGCACCTCGAAGCTATCTTCACTCTAAGTTCAAAACAAGTTTTCAGGTCACCCGTGTTCAAACGAGATGTCACCCAGGGACTATCTTCCAAAGCCGAAACGCTATTGTTATTATTAGAATCCCGAGCGAATTATCCCTCGAAGATCATTGACGGGGTCTAAAAGGCCCAGGTTTTTAAAATCAAGGCCTCACCCTCACTCAATTCAAAGTCGTCGGGTCCGAATGACCCAAGTTTGTATCAGGTCAACTCGGGCTCAGTATTCAGACCGATCGGTAGAGTCATGCATTCAGATTATTCACTAACACAAATAAAGGGAAAATCCAGCAAAAATTAGAGACATATTGAAGAAATTTCCTTGCATTATGATTTAAAAAAGCCCATAAGGGGACCTTACACATGATTATAAAAGCCCATGAAGGGTCCATACACAGAAACAAAGAAGCAAAAGTAACAGCTAAAGTCTAATCTGCTCTCAGGGGTACATCCTCGGGAGAAATGCCTTCGAGAATCATTTATTTGGAGTCTCATATCAGCCTTCCCAATGGCGTCTTCAAGGATGAGGAAGGAGCATATAACGATGTAGAAAAAGCAGAAAAAGATGAAGAAAAAGCCGTAGCCCGCCAAAGAGCAAAATCTTTTACCAGGCCGAGAAAAGTACAGCCTGATCGAAGATTTAGCGGGCTTAGGCCTTACCTGCACGGCTACTTTGAGTCCACTTCTTGGGACATTGTGTCGTGCAAGTTAGTAGCCAATTGTGTCGCTTCACCCCATAGAATGCAAAAGGGATGAAGTGCCATACCATGCCAAAGTAGGGAGGTGAGCAGCGGTGTAAAGTTTGAACATTCTCCTGAGTAGTGGAGTAAAGTTCAAATACTTTCCTAAGTAGGAAGAAATCGGCGCTACTATCTCATCGTCTTGGGCCAACGACAATAACAACAATAATAACAAGCCGCTGCAATCCCGCTCGAAGGAAGAGAACTCTAAGAAAGAGCCATAGCATAGCCGATAAGAGTGTTATCATGTGACCTTGTTGCCATAGGCTTTAATCATAAGAAATAAAATTGGATGAGGACGATGAGAAGAAACAACAACAACAACAACAACAACCCAGTATATTCTCACAAGTAGGTTCTGGGGAGGGTAATATATACGCAGACCTTACCCCTGCCCCGAGGGGCAGAGAGAATGTTTCCAGGAGACCCTCGGCTTAAGAAGGGAACAAGTGACAGAAACAAGTGACGATATATTAGTACTAGCTATAAACTCATAATAAATACCATAAAATACACATCATAACATAAACTAACAACAATATAAGGAGACTATGAGAAGAAACGAGTTGGAAAATGGTGAAGAATGACTGAGGGAAGTTTTGGTTCACGAAAGCCTCCATTTATAGAAGGAGGGTAGTATAACCAACAGGCGCAATCAATACTTTTTGGAAAACGTATCGACATGCCCAATTAATGCTTTTGGGGGACGGATCAACGACGACATTATTACTTTGGAAAAATAAACTGACAGTGTAATGAATATTCCTATAAAAGACGCCTCGATGGGACGTCTCAGTTATCGCAAAAGCTAATGTTATATACATGACATCATTACAAGAGGCTCGAGGAGATTGGTGTCAGAGCCATTTCTTATCATTTTTATCTAAGAAACTCGGGGACTATCTTATACGGTAAAATTGGAGGGTCCAATTTTTACGCATTACAACATCTCATAAGCACGTTTCCAAAGCTTTGACGCTATGTTCAAGATTTACACCCGAGGGGTTATCTACGTCCAACTTCGAGACAATGTAGATCGATGGTCATGGTAAAAAAGTGGAAAGTTCCCAAGGCGCATGACTAGAGCTGACAGAGTCTAGTAGACTAGTCCAAGCCAGTATCATGGCATTAAGTGGCTATATCAGCCCCATATCTTTATAATAAATGAATTTGTACTTTGTTGGGATTCCCCTCATATAAAAAGGGGATCCTTGTCATTTTGTAAGAATCTCATACATAATATTGAATATACAAGAACATTCCCTCTGCTTTATAACTTAACTCCTGGTCTCATCATTTATATTTATTGCTTATATTCATAGTGTTCTATTTATTGCTCATCATTGATAATAAAGAGACCTCATCATAGCTCTTATAATTGTTAATCTTCCTTCGGTTTCCCTTTACTGAGCATCCGATTCGACCTCGAGGCACCGAATACGCTAGCTCGAGGCCCCAACTTCCAACCATTCAGTTTGGTTATTACACTAGATGCAAACTCTTATCGTGTTTTCTAATCTCTCACTTAGCATCAATTGCCCAACAACTAGCATAAAATATATCACATATTTTAGAACGATAAAATTAAATCTAATTGTAATTACCATTTTCAAGGTAAACAGTTATATACTAAAGTATATTACATTCTCCCTTACAAATGGTTTAGGGTCAGGAACCAAATAATTCCATCTTATTATAATTAATGTGCGGTATATATTTCAGTTAACACCATAACGCATAAAGATGGTTTTTCAAAAGTTGAGAAAGTAAGTTAGTTTTTCTAACATGAGGGGCAGAAAGGATATAATAGTTGAGAAAAAGTTATGTTGAATGAATTATCATTTGTACATCTAGATCCTCAAATAAGATTTAAAAAGATAATTCATCTGTAATATATTGCAAAGCATGCTAGGCGCATTTGCTGATCCAAAGAAAGTAACTTTATTCTTACTGCAAATGCACCCACTAGAACAAGTCCTAGAAAGACAAAATCTATGGTACACTTAAAGCGTATAACAGATTGGTTTCAAATAACTTCTTGATAAAGAAGATGAGTAAATGATCATAATAAATGAGGCAAGTGATCTAGAAGATCACATGACATAAAACTTCATAAAATCTCAGGAAAGGTCCAGGTACCTGGAAATATGAATGAAGCGGTATGCTATGTTATGTCTTTATGAATAAATGTTGGAACCAATATAAAATATTTATCGATGACATCTATGATAGCCCTAAGTATATATGGGGATCTGAAGTTTGTCGAATACAGATACAAAAATATTAGCCAAATAGAAGAGACGTAATTCAAATAGAATTGGTTTCATATGAAAGATAAGTATTTGGATATACAGTTCAAACACTTGAAAGTATAAAGTCAATAATACATGCACTCAGTTTTCGATATCTTATTTGTCTAGCGTGACATGAAAACTTGATTTGCATCTATTTAAAGTCTATTATATGACTTAACTTATATGATAATCCTTGAAGGATTTAAATAGCTTGAAGATATACAATTCTTGGTCCTAAAGTACCATATCCTAAGTGCTATTTGCACAAAAATGTATCTTGCTATAATTATAAGCATGATAATATAATAGCAAGAATTTTCACCCCTATGTGAAGATATTGAAATGACGATTCCAATAAGATCATATGAAGATAATACGTCTATATCAGGAATGATGATTTCACGATGAAAAAAATCCATTCTAATCTATTGCAATAATTGTTGAAGATGATGCACAAGATTGGAATGCAAAGACTCAAATATCTGAATTGATGCTCTCACCGGGGGGTTAATATGCTTTGCTCTTTTTCCTTTATAAGGTTTTGTCTCACTAGGTTTTTCTTGTAAGGTTTTTAACGAGACAACCAAAAGGCGTATTTCTAAATATGTGTACTCTTTTTTTCCTTTACTATAACTTTTTTTTCACTGGTTTTATTTTTGTTAAGATTTTAACGAGGCATATTATTTGTTGAATAGACATTCAAGGAGAAGAGTTACTTGGTCGCTAAGTCGCTTTTTTCCTATAAATAGAGGGGTTCTATTCAATTATAAATCATCTCAAATCATAATTATTCTTTTTCATTTTCTCTGCAATAATATTTTTTTTCTTTTATTGTTTCATGTAGCTTTTTTAGAAAGAAAAAAAAACAAACATAAACAGGGAAGGAATTAAAAAAAAAAAAAACAGGTAGCAGGTGCAAAATCGTAAGTAGCAGCCAAACTCCACTGTGAAAGATTGTCCTTCATTCAGGCCATAGAAGAGAAGAGAAAGAAATGTGAAAGAATAAAGAGGCCAAAATCAGAGATGGCAAACCCTAGAAGGATTTCATTTTCCCCTTCCGGTAACCACCACCAACTTCCACTCTCCGCCGGCGGTGCAAATCCATTTCAGAATCAGACATCAACCCGTATGTCAAGTTTGATATCCTTTCTGAAGAAACCCCATGCTTTCCCTTTCCTCCTTACCCTCTTTCTTTTCCTCACTTGGGTTTCCCTCAGATTCCAACGTCCCTCAGATTCAAGTCATCAGCGGGAAGAGTGGCATCCTGCCAAGATTCACTCTTCTGGTTCAGATCAATTGGCTAATCTTTTGAGGTTCCCAGCTTCCTCTGCTTCCATTGCTAAAGATAAACGTGGCTGGTTGCTCAACCCCATTTCCCTTGCCCTTGATTCTGGCATTTCAGGTCTCCTGTTTCTCCTCTTTTTAAGAAAAAATATACTACTATATGTTAATGTATTAACTATAAGTCTATAATGGTATTTACCTTAAAAGACAAAATATGCGTGCTCCTGAAGATATGATTTAAATATGAGCCATATATGTATGTACATACTCCAATGCATTTAAACGGGTCAGTATGTTTTTGGTGGACTAGCATCTCGAGATCCTTTGATGGGCATAAAGATATTGTCTTGGTTGCAACCACCAAATAAGTAGAAGTTGGGTTAGCTCATTACTGCCTATGCTCGTCCAGCAACTGCTTTCTCATTAGCTCCATTAAGGTTAGTATTCTAATCCTATGCGAATGAAGAGTGTTAAGCCAAGAAGAAAAATTGTTAGCAATAGGCAAGCAACTTGAATACAAGGACCTAGAGGACCAAGGAAAGTTTAGTTTTTTACTAGTAATATACGTAGGTGAGCGAATGGATATTTAGGATTTATATGACCTGCCCTGACTAGTTTGGCCTTTAGGCTTAGTTCATTGAATGATATGTATAAATAATAGAGAATGGTAGGAAATTAAGAAAATGTGCAAGTCTAGAATTGACTTTATTGCCAAAGTTTAGAAGGCTAATCTTATGAGGTTTTGACCTTCCTTTTCTGTAATTTCCAATGTCCAAAGATTAGTGTGGGTCGTTCTCAACCCCATTTCTCTTGGCCCCAATTTTGGATCTCAGTTCTCTCTTTTTACTGGTAATGCATAAAAGACCTACAGTATCTCCGATTCCACACAAACTGAGTGATGAACAGAACATAATAGAAGCAAAGGATGTATGCAAATGATACTACTTAGTTTGGATAAGTTCTACTTGTTTTTGCATATTTATATTAAGTTTGATGTTTTCCAGGATCTTTTTGGTCTGGAAGTTTGTGTTTCATCGTATGGGTAAGCGTTAGATTTAGAGAATTTTTAGTTTTGCAGAAACCCCTACTTTGTCTGGAAAGAGAAATTATTGAGTATATGTATGAAAGGATCCAAATATTCTAATAGAATTCCAACTGGTTTAGGATTAATGCATAGCAGTTGTTGCGTTATTTTTTCTTTCTCTAAAATGTGCTAGTTCAAAATTAGAGTACAGGGGAAAAATAGATGGTATCTCTTTTCCCATTTCCCTGATATAGCGTATTTCATAACCGCAAGATAAATTTAAATCATTCTATATCGTCATCTTTTATTTTTAAGTTTGCCTAGAATGATTTTGTCATTGACAAGAGGAGGTCATTCTTGCTGCAGGTGGGGCAGCAGGCTGTGCTTCAGTTCATTTGGGTGAGATCAGACCTGGTGGTGTTAGGGGCAACCACAGGCACCACACATGTAATGAGACATTTGTTATTTGGGGAGCTAAGACAGTATTCCGGGTATGTTTCTCCTCCCTGTAGTAACAGAGCTGAAAGCTTTTACATCTCTACCTATCTTAATCATTAGTAAATTACCTTAGATCCACCTTTTACTATGTTTTTCTGTAGGGAAACATATTGTTCTTTGAACGTTATCAAGATGAAAAAGTTTGAAATTTTGATGTTACATAAATCAGTTTGGTTCTTTTTGTAGTCCTTATGACTGTAATGTATTTTCTTGCATAAAGTTGCTTTTAGAAGACACAATATATTTTATTAGGAAGTGAATTTAGTAGAAAAATATCAATACAAGATGTCGCTGCTCTACAGTATCTTATGTTTTAATTGCTGTCACTTGTCAAGCCTATTCTGTAGTTGTGTCATACTACCCAGGAAAACTAACATTCTCAGTCGTTGAACCTTTTTTCTGTGCTAAAGTTACATGCGTAGAAGTGTCATCCTGATGGAGTATTCTCGAAGTCTTTCCCTTGGCCTTAATCATGCTTTCTGTATTAGTTCTTCAAAATCTTCAAAGTATCTGTCAAAACTCTCCCCAAGTTTACTTGTTCCAAAGTAGTTATATGTTTCCAGATATATCATTTCCTCTTTCTAATTACATTTTTCAGTACCAAAGATATGGCATGAAGACCACAAGGTGTGGTGATTGGTTTTATCGTCTCTACTCCCGTCCTTTTTCTATTTCCCTTATCCATTTTATTGTAGTTCTTTACATTTCTTATCATGCAATACTCTATCTTTACTCACCATTGAAGAAGGCATTCTGCTTGTCCTTTGAACAGGTTCTATATGATTGAATTTCTGCCATTAGCTCCTTTAAAAGTCCCAAATCATGATATGCTGATTATACATAATTTCTAAATTGCATGAAAGGGAAATGAAGATGAAATAACCAATTATAGCTATTTCAATTATCTCTTTGATTACATTTCCTATATATTATCTTTGTTAATGAGTAATTCTACTTTCCTTTCTTTTCTTTTGGGTCAGGGTTGCAAGTTTGTTAAATATATATATATATATATATATATATATATATATATATATATATATATATTTTTTTTTTTTTTTTTTTTGAAAACATCCTCTATACCCAAGAGGGATTGCTCTGATGGTAAGCAAGAGGGGTTGATCTGATGGTAAGCAACCCCCACTTCCAACCGAGAGGTTGTGAGTTCGAGTCTCCCCAAGAGCAAGGTGGGAAGTTCTTGGAGGGAAGGATGCCGGGGGTCTATCTGGAAACAACCTCTCTACCTGCGTACACACTATCCTCCCCAGACCCCATTAAGTGGGATTATATTGGGTTGTTGTTGTTGTATATATATACATACACCTTACTCTTGATTCACTAACCTCTTACAGCTGGAAAATGATGCGGTCAAAAATGGCTATGCTGAAGTAATAATTGGTGCAGATGAAGTTGTTGTTGCAGTCAGCCCCCACGGAACTGCTCATGCTCTAGTAAATGTTGATCCTGTGAAGAGTACATACTTCATGGGGTGCCAGGATAGTGTAATCAACTACAATGGCTCAACGACTGACTTTAATGTATGGAAAGATCTATAGGTTCTCCATATCATATTTTCATGGTCGCTCCAATAAGGTAGCTGAAGTTTAGTGTGGCAATTGAGTAGGTTCTTTTCTTGCCAGGTTTTCAAGTTTAGGGTTTTAAAGGGTGTGAATTAATTTAGCTAGCGTAGATCTGGAAACTAATGCCCTTTTGTTTTTGTTTTTGTTTTTTCATTTCCTTCACTGAGCCGAGGGTCGATTGGAAACAGCCTCTCTGCCCTTTCGGGTAGGGATAAGGCTCGTCTACATATTACCCTTTCCAGACCCCACTTTGTGGGACTATACTGGGTAGTTGTTGTTATTGTTGTTAGATCTGGGAACTATGTACACAGGGCATACCTGCTATTCATTGGCTTTTTTCCTTTCTTTTTTTCCTTAACAAGGTTTGTGCATACACAGTTTATGATAAAAAGTACAAGGCCCTCGTTATAAATCAGCGTCTCTATCTTCGAAAGAGAAAGGAAAGCAGTGATGAAACCAACTCGTACATCTGCTGGAAGCTATACTCAGTACCTGAGTTTTTGGATGCCATCCGCCAGTTTGAATGTTCAGAGATCGAGTTATTATTACTTTAGGTGTGTTCAAGGCCTCAAGATGAACTACTTTAACAGACCTAAAATAGTAATGGCTTGATCTCTGAACATTTAATCATCTAGACCGCTGATTCCCAAAGAAGACCTTATACTTTTCATCATACGCTGAGTAGGCACAGATCTTGTTAAGCACTTTTAAAAGAGGGAAGCTCAAATATATTTCTACAGGATGCAGCTTGCCAGTCAAACTGCCACACATATGGAAGCACTTTTTTAAACTGTTGGAATTTAGCAAATGTTAATGTTCCAAGATTTTGCTCGTTATTGCAGTTGCAATTTTTGCAGTTGCTCACTCATTCAAAGTTGTTCTCCTTTTTCTGGTCAAACCCTTGGTTATCTACTGCTCCCTCCGTTCACTTTTACTTGGCACATTTTGACTTTTCATGCCCTTAAGGAAATAATAAATGAAGTGCATAATTTACCATGATATTCATATTAGTTGATGCTTATTTTATTGGATTTGAAAAAAATGATTTGAAATGAGTAATAAATTATGTGGTTATAACCGGAAAAAAATTATCTTCTCTTGATAAGCGTAAAGTGATAAGTAAAAATAAAAATCTATTTTTAGTATATATGTCAAGTAAAAGTGAACAAAGGGAGTAGTTCCTGATGTTTAAATGATTTTTACTCAAATTAAATTCTTTCATTATATGCTTTTTATTCTCATTGAAAGGCTGGATGAAAATGAAGCACTATCAAACTTGTTGAATATAACAGAAATAAGTATGATCTTGTTGTAGGGTTTAAAGAGAAGGAAAACTATACAAAAGGGTGAAAGGAAACAAATTTATAGCATCATTCCTCAAAAGGAAAAAGGTGGCTAATTTCCAGCAATTCAAAGCAAAGGTAGAAACTGCAAGTCAATGATAGTGGATTGTAATATTAGAAGTGCATAAATCCTGCAAAACCAATTCAATATGCTGGCCATTTTTGGAGTCAAGCAAGATGCACTAGTAGGGAAACTCCATTTACAAAAACAAAAAAGAAGGGAAAAAAAATCTCGATCTACATACAAAAGCATCTCATGCAGAGACAAGAAAACTAGATAATTTCTTTGACACAATGAAATAGTAACAGATACTCAATGGAATAGTCGAGGTGCGTGCAAAAGGAGTCTAAAACACAAAAGGAAAAAATGGGGATCATGTGCGAAGCTACATGTTGTAAAGGGTGGTCAACTGACCACCCTATGTCGGAAAATTGCATTACATATATAGGTAAAATATCAGATTTTAGAGGTATATAACATAAATTGAACACTCTTTCTTAGAGATTTTTTTCTCTTTATTCAAGTTTGAACATCCTTGAGTAGATTCTTAGCTTCACCACTGATGGGGATAGAGGAAAATGAGTCACTTGATCCTTCAACATAGACGAAATGCAAGCTGTTTTGTGGACGTTGTATCTAGTAAATGATGGCCCTAATGGACGTTGTATCTAGTAAATGATGGCCCTAAACTATATCCTCTAATTCTAGCTAGCTGTGTTGAAACCAAGTTCTCTATGTCCAAACTATTAATTTGAAGAAACCAAGAGGGGTTACTCTGATGGTAAGCAACCCCCACTTCCAACCGAGAGGTTATAAGTTCGAGTCTCCCCAGGAGCAAGGTGGGAAGTTCTTGGAGGCAAGGTTGTCGGGAGTCTATTTGGAAACAGCCTCTCTACCCTTGTCGGAGACATTACATATCAAGGGGAATACACACAGCCATGGGAATCACATCAACTAGGAATCACTAGAAGAGGTTCCCATTGAACAAGAACAAAGGAGAGGTGAAAGAGTTCGACTAGCTGCTGAAATTTTCAATGACATTAAAATCATCTATATGAAGTTATATCTCAGATGGGGCCCGAACTTGTTCTGCGAAGCTGATACTTAGGCTCTGGAGGTGGCACACTTGGTAAAATCTTCTCCATCTCCTGCAGATAAAAACCATACTTGATCAGGTTATAATAGCTGACCTTGTGGGAACCAAAGGGATGCAAGTTTCTTCTGAATATAGTCAAGAGACAACAAGTCAACTACAAAACAAGAACTACTTTGCTATTTGAAATAATGACAGTTACAGTTTGCCATGTCAGCACTTATGATTTCTGCAAAAGCATTTGACAAATCCTAATTAACACAGAAAACAGAAGTTGGGTTGGACAAGCGTATAGAAGTCTTACCTACACATCTGACAAGTTGATTGTAACTGAGTAATGAGTTTGTAATGACCAAGCATTCCATTGCAAATATCTAAAGCATTTCTTGTTGACATTATATGCATCTGGAAGCCACCTACCAAAGTTTCCACAAGTTACTAACAACAACAACCCAGTATAATCCCACTAGTGGGTTTTGGGGAGGATAGAGTGTATGCAGACCTTACCCCTACCTCCAAAAAGGTTGTTTCTGGTAGACTCTCGGCTCGACAACGACAAGCATATCAATCAGAAAACCAGAGCAAAAATACAAAACTAACAGTAAGTACGGTAATCAGAAAGTCGAAACGAAAGCAACAACAATAACAGAAACCACCCGTTACTAAGAATTTGAAAATCATGTCACTGTATGTGATTGGTTCAATTTGCTTAGGAATTCCGATAGTCAAACCAAAAGCATGTATACATTGAAGACTGATGGTAAGTCTTTTCTCTTTTTTAATGTGGTTGTTTATTTTCTTTTTTGCAAATCCATAATACAAGAATATACAATGAAGCAATGCAGCCATAAAATGAGCTTCGCAAGAGTAATTTGTTCGGATGTTCCTCATAAATTTTTCAAAGAAGAAAATGCTTTTAAGATATGTTTGAAGTGCAGCAAGCTACAAGAGATGGATAGCTAAGTAAAGAAGGGTTCTTAAATCCATCAGTTTCATGTATCATTTTAGTGTGGGTAAAATTTAAAGTTCACTTCAGGTGGAAGATGAGGTAAAGCCTAGAACGTCTTCCCTGAAGGACTAGACAAGAGAAGAAGTTAAGTGTGTTTGAAGTTCTTCAGTCCTTCCAACTATGGCTCAGAAGTCACCAATCTCATGAACTCTTCTCTAAATAAATAATTCGGCATTGAACTACCAATGGAAAAATTTAACATTTCCTTCTACTTAGGAGGCCGGGCAAGCGCCAAAATGAATTAGGTCCCTGCTAGCCCTCCCTCCCACAAAATATCCTCTTGATTTCTCATTAGTCATGTTTTTTTCATTGTAATATATATGGAATCAACTTCTAGACTATGCAATAAATAAAAGAAACTGTAAAAAAGGGCATTGAAGCAAGAATATATGCAGTTGGATTGTTAGTAAAGTAATGCAATCTAGAACCATATCCTTACAGTGTAGCTGGATATGTAAAGCAGAATTGCTAGATCTTTTAGCAGCCAATAGAGCTTTCCTAGTCAATACTTTCACATAGAAACATCCATCTTTTGTGCATCTATGGGTGTTTTTACTTTCTGATTCTCCCAGCACATTAAATGTATTGTTAAACAGAGAAGTAGCTTAAAGCCTCACAGCAACCAACAAAATTAAACAAATTAAAAACAGAAAAAGGGAATGAGAAACACTTTTTTATCACAGAAAAGAAAAGGATAGTAAAGAAAGTTGAGGGCCTTCTAACTGATTAACCATCTTAAGGGGACAAAAAGGAGAAGGCATGAATTACCAACTGTTTTCTGATCCATAAATAATTTTAAACATTTTGTTTCATTGTGAACGAAAATATCAGGTCGAATTAAAGGTATAGCCAATGATCATAGAGATAAGAGAAGTAAGAACTTCACAGCATTCAACACAACAATAGACCATATTCAGTGAAAGATTCTTCCACAGAAAAAGATTGATTATCACAAATAAAAGTGAAATAAAGAGAATCTGTAACTGTGTGAACAAAATGATATTGCACAGACAAATTTTCCTCATATGTTTTCTCATGTGTTTAGACTGTGTCTCGTTTACTGCACATAGCCATTGCAAAATGATGTTAATGACGTGAAGGATGTGACTAAGAAATACCTCAAAGATCACTAGAAGAAATGCAAAAGCAAATGAATACTGAGTTCATGCATGAATTATTTTGATTTGCAAATCCTACCTTCTGTCTTTTAAGTCTTTCATTCTCCTCTTCAAGCCGTGAAACTTTGCTCTCTAGTTCATGGGTGTAAGCCTATTAACCAGAAGAGTAAATTTCACGGGAACATAGATGAATTATATCCCAAAAAACGGCAGAATAAGTCAAAAGCACCTGCTTCCTTGCTCGCGACCGAGCTGCAGATTCCCTATTTTTTATCATCCTCTTCTGCCTCCTTTCGACACTCTTTTCGATCACATCCTCTGGAGCAACCCGCTTTCTTCCAGATGTTTGTGTGTCTGATAATGTTCCCATTAGATGTGATGGAGACATTGTCATCTGAGTTTCGGGATCCACAATTGGGTTAGCAACAACGGGTAAAGGCTGTTGAACCGGATGGCCTGGCATAAAAACTGGTACGATATTCTGTTGTTGTTGAAGCTGCTGTTCCGGTGCCTGATGCATTGTGGGAATTTGATAATGTGGCCACTGAGCTTGCTGTGACAATGACATTGAATCAACCCCTAAAACTAAACCCGAAATTCTCCTGCCTTGGGTCGACTCTGCAATCACTCCAGCCTTGACCAAGAAATCCTCCAGAGTTATCTCACCAAAAGTAAGTCGTCTCTCCTGACTTGTCTTATCAATGCTACTATCCCTTTTCTGCCCCTGTTGAATATCCTGCCACACCTCATCAACAGTCTTCTTGCTGAGATCTCTGGACATTGTGATGCCCGATGATTGTCGATGCAGGGAATTAGTACCGTGCTGCGCTTCCCCATAAACATTTCCCCCAAATTCTTGACTAGCCTCAATAGTCCATACAGTTTTAACAAGCTCATCAAGATGCATGCTGTTTAGTGGTTTCCCGAAATTCCTTAATTGATTCTGAACTTCATCAAGAGTGAGGCTATAGAGTGATCCTTGCCTAGCCAAAGCATTCGGCTTTGCTTCTTTTCCACCACCAACTCCACCCTGAGATCCCATCCCATGAGTTACCATTCTCCAGTATATCTATCTATCTATCTACCTACTCTCACCTGATCAATAAACCAATCCAGAAATCAGTTCCAAACCCCTCTATTCACCACACCAAAGGCTAAAGTACGAATCTTGAAATGCACAAAGCCAAATGATTCACAACGAAACTAGCAATCAACCAATCCAGAAATCAATTTCAACCCCTATATTAAACACACAAAGAAGTAAAGCTTTTAATCTTTGAAATGTACAAAGGCCAATGATTCACAACGAAGGACATTTATTCCACAGAAGAACCCTACGAAGAAAGGAAAAGAAAAAGGAAAAAACGACTAAAAACCATTTTCATATAAAAGCCATGCAACAGAGGGAGAGATTTGGAAATGGCCACACGGGAAAAAAACAGATCAAATCCAAGAAAATGCTAGAAACAGAAGTGGAAAATGGCGGAGAACATCATACCAGAAAACTGAGAAGAGGAAGAATCACTCAGAATCCATTAGTCTGCATGCAGCAACAAGAGAACGAAAACCCAAACAGATACAGTGAAGAAGTAGACCAAAAGCAATTTATATCCAAGACCAGAGGAAATCAAAGAAATAAGAATTGAATAAAAACATTGGTTTTATCTACAGTGTTATAAAATAGAAGTCTATTTAGAGTGAATGTATAATAGTTTTAGATTGAAGCTAAGTCATTCCTCTTCCTATAAATAGAGGGGTCTTAACCCATTGTAAATCACCCAAGTATTAATAAGAATACTTCTCTCTCTCCCTATTCTCTCTCTATATTGTTCTTATTCTTGCATTATTGTTCTTGTCTTTATATTATTTCATAACACGTTATCAGCACGAGACTCTACCGTCTCAAGAACCATTCTCGAAAAATCTAAGGGTATGAAGAAAGAAAAAAAAAGGAGGAACGAAACAGAAAGCAAAAGAAGGAAAAGAAAAAGAAAAAAAAAAGGGAGGAACGAAACAGAAAGCAAAAGAAGGAAAGCAAAAGAGAAAAGGAAGAAAACATTGAAAATATAATTGGTATACCTTAAAGGTAAGTAATTTACTTTTCCCTTTCAAATTCTTGGAATTCTATAATTTGATTTTATATACAAAGCATAGACAACAAAGTTTGATTATAACTCTAATGGAGTTTGTAAGAAATTATAACCACATGAAGTGGTAAAATCTCTATGTCCTGCCATGATTAAATTCATGTATGATTGTGGGCAAATAATTAAAAATCCGTCCCATTGAATTTGCTCCATTCCCTTTAGAGAATGTGGAAGCAGTATATGATAAGTCTGAAAGAAGACTAAAATATTACCATGAAGGTATCAATGAATGTGGACGTGGCAAAGAATTCCGTCCAATTGAATTTGCTCCATTCCCTTTAGAGAATGTGGTAGCAGTATGTGATAAGTCTGAAAGAAGACTAATTACCGTAAAGGTATCAATGGATGTGGACATGGCAATAGACGAAGTTATAATCGTCATTATTGTGGTAATGAGAACAATAAGGATTCTCAAAATAATCTTTCACTTTATGAAAGTAATATTTGACATGAGATTGTGTAAAGCACATGATTTTGATCCATTCCCTGAAGTGAATGTGATAATTGTAATAGAGCCCGTAAGTATGAACACGCTCTTGATGTAATTTTGAATTATGTCTGACATTATGAAAAGAAAGTTCGTTACCCTTGAAATTTCGGGCAAGAACTATATGATATGGGTGTTGGATACTTAAATCCATTTTGGATGCTATGGGTCTTGGAGACGCCATTAAAGACAGAAATAATGCATCCACCCAAAACTATGCTAAGGCCTTGATTTTCTTGCGTCATCACCTTGATGAAGGTTTGAAGATTGAATATCTCACCGTCAAAGATCCACCTATCTTGTGGAATGGCTTAAAGAAGAGATATGACAACCTGAAGTTGGTCACTCTGCCACAAGCACGATACGATAAGAACCCAAAAGCAAATAGTTTATAAACTATATATTATCGTTGCGGTGAAAACGGGCACTGGCCAAAGGCTTGCCGTATACCATGACTTTTGGTTGACCTTTATCAAGCATCTCGAAAGAGTAAACGCCCTGAAACGAATTTTGTCCCTGACGACAACTTTGACATCACCCACTTGGATGTGGCAGACTTCTTTGAGCAACCTGAGGGGAAGATAGACCACCTAATCGGTGATGGATCCGTGATGAAAGAAGATGGAGCTATTTGATTTTATTTTACTTGTTTTAGTGAATGAATAAACCAATAGCCATTAGTATTAGCTCGTATTAGTTAGTTCATGATATAATGTTAGTATTAGTTCTTTAGAATGTATCAATATGCTCAAATATCAATAATATTTTTACTTTCCAGTAGAGGTAATCGACTAACCTGAAAAACTAGTCGGTTATCTCATATTTCGCATAAAAACTGCAAAACAATCGATTGTCAATGATCAACAATCGATTGTCTTTAAAACAGTGATCTGGAATTTTACAAAAACAGTCAACAATCGATTGTCTATGATTAACAATCGATTGTCTTTAAAACAGTGTTCTGGAATTTTTCAAAAACAGTCAACAATCGATTGTCAATGTTTAACAATCGATTATCGTTAGACAGTGTAATCTGGAATTTTTCAAAAATCATCCACAATCGATTGTCTATGTCTAACAATCGATTGTCATTAGACAGTGTAATCTGGAATTTTTCAAAATAGTCAACAATCGATTGTCTATGCTTAACAATCGATTGTCTTAAGACAGTGTGATCTGGAATTTTTCAAAAATTGTCAACAATCGATTGTCTATGTTTAACAATCTATTGTCAATGCTCAACAA
Organism: Nicotiana benthamiana; assembly: GCA_034376525.1. Lineage (NCBI taxonomy): Eukaryota > Viridiplantae > Streptophyta > Magnoliopsida > Solanales > Solanaceae > Nicotiana > Nicotiana benthamiana. The sequence continues at coordinate 33,345,475 of CM067335.1, read as the reverse complement.
TCGATTGTGTGTGTTTAACAATCGATTGTTTTATGAAAACGTTTAAACTGAAATTTTCAAACTGCATAGTAATCGATTATGGAAAACATATAATCGACTATCTGATTTTGTTAGTCAACTGTTAGCAGCAGATTTTGAAAATATTATGTGACACAAATGAATTGAAGTTGTTTATTCTCATGTTCGTATATTTTCTTTTATATGTCAAACCATGGGAAGTAAATTGATTGAAGGCTCCGGAAGAGCAACTGTAACTCTGCCCAAAGGCATGACGTTTATCTTAGAGAATGCAATATTCTCCTCCAAGTCTAAGAAGAACTTGTTGAGTTTTAATGATATCAATCGCAATGTTCTCCTCCAAGTCTAAAAGGAACTTGTTGAGTTTTAAAGATATCATTCAAAATGGATATCATATTGAGACAATAGATGAGAATAATCTTGAATTCTTCATGAAAACGAGGCTGCCCATTTCGGTTTGGGTTCACGCCATTTTGCATGCAGCAATGCTAGTTCGTCGGCTGCCCACTTTGGTTTGGGTTCACGCCATTTTGCATGCAGTATTTTAGTTTGTCGGCTGCCCACTTCGATTTAGGGTCACGCCATTTTGCATACAACAATGCTAGTTCGTCTCTGACTGACGAATTGACACAAATATTCCCCGTTGCAATTGGTTTTGGGTCATGGACCCAATATATCCCATTTAAGAATCTTTGAATGCGCAGTATATGTGCCTGTAGCACCGCCATCCCGCACCAAAATGGGTCTGCAAAGAAGGTTAGGAATATATGTTGAGGTTGAATCGCCCTCTATTATTCGCTACCTCGAAACATTGACAGGAAATTTGTTCACTGCACGATTTGCAGACTGTCAATTTGATGAGACACTTTTCCCAAAATTAGGGGGAGAAGTTGGTGAAACCAAACGGGAAATTTTGTGGAAAAATGCATCATTATCTCATCTTGATCCTCATACCTCTATTTGTGAAAGAGGCACAAAAGATTATCCATTTGCAAAGAATAGCAAATCAAATGCCTGACGCATTTATAGATTTGAAAAGGATAACAAAATCACATATCCTCGAAGTGAATGTGACAACATCTGATTCACGAATACATATTCATTATTGGAAGAATATGAAGATGAAATTGGTATTAAATATACCACACTCACCCCTAGATGGAGGTTTGAGATGATACCACACTCACCCCTAGAAGGAGGTTTGAGATGATATATGACATGAATGATCGTTGGTCACGTACCTATTGTACGCCAAAGTATTTTGGAAATATGACTATTAAAGGACAACGATAATGCAAGAAACATATCTTGCATATAAGTTTGACATGACCATAATGGTATAACTTTCTCTTTAAGAAAGATATTCACCACATGGATGTTGATGAATCTGTGGTAGTACAAAATTAATTGAGAGCTCTAGAAGAGCCAATTATTACTATGTTGGAGAAACACAATTGAGTATTGTGCTGTAGTAAGTCTCAAAGAAACTTATTCAGTTTCCAAAGTACACGCGAAAGCGATTGATTATATTGAGACTATAAATAAAGGAAGGCTTTGATATCTCCTATTACTACAACTTGTAGCGGGGTAATTTGCATATGAAAAGCTACCCGCTTTGTTCTCCAGTTTGTACTACACAAACGAAAGAATGCCACAATAAAGTGGATATCTATTGGTATAAAACCCATGTCATAATAAACCCGAAGTTTATTGATAAGTGCACATGTCATGGTGTAAATTTGAAGTTTACCAATATTGATAATTTATTCAGTTGACATTCGTGTTAGCCATCTCATTTTATGTATGATGTGCAAATTCACACAGGTGAATATCAAAGAACTAGAAAGTTCTTTACGAATTCTCTTGTATCACTTGTTCTCATTAATGAACTGACCAACTAAAGAGTTCGGGTTGAAGCCCATAAATTCTGGAAATATCAAAGGTGAATATGGGCCCATTCACCTGCCATGTATACCACATATGATGCATCTACGATATGGCTACATGCGCAATTGTTATTGACCCGCAGCCTGGCCGGTGCTTGCGAGGTAAATTGCTCAGTAATCTAACTTCGAGCATAATTTCCAGATTCTCTACTCAAGATAGTTCATCTTGATAAGTTGGTTTATATCAAAGTTGGTTTAGCAAGATAATTATTGAGTGCTTCCACTTAATAGCTAAACTGTTTCTTATGAGAACAAAGTTATATATATCAGTTTGATATAAGTTGTATACGAGAGTATATTCTCCCCTCACAAGTGGTTCAAGGTCAGGAACCAAATAATTTCATCTTATTATTAATGTGCCGTGTATATTGACATGATAATGCACAAAGATGATTTCCCAAAGTTGAGGAAACAAGTTAGCTTTACTAACATGAGGGGGAGACATGATAAACACTTGAGAAAAGGTTACATGGGATGAATTATCATTTGTATATGTATATCCCCGAATATCATGATATGAACCTGAAGTTCATAAAAGGGATAATTCAATTGCAACATATTGCAAAGCATGCTATATGCATTTGCTGACCCAAAGAAAGTAACTAAATAGAAGAGACACAATTCAAGAAGAATTGATTCCATATGAAAGACATGTAGTTTTGAACCTATAGTTCAAATGCTTGAAAGTATAAAGTCAAAGGTATGTATAGTCAGTTTTCGATATCTTATTTGTCTAGCATGACATGGAAAACTTGATATGCATCTAAAGTCTATTATATGGCTTATATGACTTAACTTGAAAGATTTAAGTTGCTTGAAGCATATGCAATTCTTGGTCCTGAAGTACCACGTCCTTAGTACAATTTGTGTACATATGTATCTTGCTATAACTAAAAGCATGATGGCATTGAGAATGCATTTATGAAGATATTGAAGAGTCATTCCGCGACATTATATGAAGATGTTCATATCTATCAAGAATGATGATTTCAAGGTGCGGAATATTTATTTAAGTCAATATGGTTGATTTATTTATCAAATCTCTATCAAAGATCGTTTTGAAGATGATGCACAAGATTGGAATGCAAATGCTCAAGGATATAAATTGATGTACTCATTAGGGGGAGTTAATGCGCGTTTCACTCTTTTTCCCTTACAAGGTTTTGTCCCACCGGGTTTTCCTTGCAAGGTTTTTAACGAGGCAACCAATAGGCGCATATTCAAACATGTGTACTCTTTTTCCTTTCTTTAATTTTTCCCAATGGGTTTTGGTTTAAGGTTTTAACGAGGCACATTGTTGAATAGACATTCAAGGGGGAGTGTTATAAAATAGAAGTCTATTTAGAGTGAATGTCTAAGAGTTTTAGCTTGAAGCTAAGTCATTCCTCTTCCTATAAATAGAGGGGTCTTACCCCATTGTAAATCACCCCAAGTATTAATAAGAATACTTCTCTCTCTCCCTATTCTCTCTCTATATTGTTCTTATTCTTGCATTATTGTTCTTGTCTTTATATTATTTCATAACATACAGAGTATAGTAGTGTTAATTATTGACTCTTTTCTGTCTTTATTTATCAACAGTTCTGTTACACCTGCGAGAGCATGCAACCTTTTTTGTCCTCTTTTTGGTCAGACAGAAGAAGAAGAAAAACTTGTAAACCAATCAGTGATTACTAGGTTCTGAATCTTGTTAAAAAGTTAATGACATCCTTGTCCTTTCATAAATGCATATTAATTACAAAAAAGAGAATTAAACCAAGTGAAGGTGGCGTTAAATAATCAAGTAGTGGGTTCCAATTAATTATATAAAAGATTCATGTAATCACAGCTTTATTAGTTTAAAGTTGAAATTGTTGATTGACTAATACACATATAACTACAAAACATAAAATATATGTCCAAAAGAAAAGAAAAGAGAGGAGTATATTAGAGCACGATTCCTTTATTAGAAGATTTAAAAAATTTGTCCCATCTGAACAGTTTTACTACTAAATACTAACAGCAATAATTGGAGCCTAGACATATTAAAGAAAATTGCTACATTGATTTGACAGGAGATGCTTAATACCTTTGGTTAGACCTTTTCTTTGAATTTCTTTTTTTCTAAGGACAACTCACCATATTTTAAACTACATTACCCTCATTTCGAAAAATATGGAGTACTCACATTGAATAATAATAAATACTAAATAAACAATCACACAATTTCATAAACCTATAAATTTTTTGAAAAACTCAATCATGCCTAGAAATTATTCTTTGTCTTGGTATGAGTTCTAGATATTCCATAAAAATATTTGCTTTAAATTGGTGCGTAAGAGAAATTCAAATAAATAGTGCAAATTACAGATATAATATGATATTTCGCTTTATGTATCAGAGAAATCATGAATTAATTCTACCAAAGAGAATTAAAATCAAAGAAGCAAAATTAATGTGAAAAGTAGATATGATTTGTTTTTTTACGGAATTTTTACCTATCTATACCATATAATAAATTGTATTACCAAAAATGTTCATAATATTGTATTTACCCGCCTAGTCCATAATTTGTCTACAAAATCTGTACCAAACCAAAAATAGGTAAATTCTACCCTAAAAACGCGCCAAAATAGAAGGAATCAGATTTAATGGTGATTCTATCACCATTAATTTCGAGATTTAAAACGGAAGCAAATCCATTGCAGCGTCATTCTCTTATTCTCCATGTATTTTCCACCATTGATAGCCATTAAAAAGCATGAAAGCTTTGAATTCAAATTTGAATTTTCAAAAATTATTATTTGTTTGGAATGGGTGTTGTTGTAAATAATTTGGAATATGTTTAGGAGTTTATATCTAAATTTTGAGGGGTTTTGGTGAAAATTAGACTTGGTTTTGACTGATTGAAACTCGTCGAATAAGAAGAAAAAGACATATTTCCATAATTGTATTTAAATTGTAGATAAATTGTAGAATTGTAGATAAATTGTAGACTGCAATGACTAAAACTTCTACAAGTCTTATACAATTATGTCGAAGTGCCAATTATGCTACAATTGAAATGAGAATTGGGATATTAAAATTCAATGTATTCAGTTTGTAGATATCTTGTAGATACAATTTTTACAAATAAAGTACAAATCAGTCTAAGTATTGTATAAAGTTGTATTGTTACATTTATACTACAATTAAACTATAATCTTGTGTAAAAAAAATATTGACAACAAAATTTGCTCTTCATCTACAAAATTTCTACAAAAAAATTACAAATAAACTACAATTGCACTCACATTGTAGACTAGTTACACAACTGGCACTAAGAACGGGTTACACAACTAGACTTTGAAAGTGGTCCAAACACCCCGAAATAAAGATTAAAACGTTAGCAGTATAATATTTGACTCTTCTTCTTTTGGAAGCAGTACGAATTGTCATATATACTGTATATAAATCAAGGTGGGGTCATGCAAAGTTACCTTCATCAATATTTTCTCAAGCCTCCTGAATTTAAATTAGTTGAAAAATCGTGGGGGTGGAGGATGGGAGGAGAGAGAGGCATGTAAATAATTTAAAGTGAATATATGCTCCTAAAATCATGCCTAGAATAAATGAAGCAATAATTATACCCTTAATTTGAATTATGGTACATAAATTGAAATTTGGTATGCTTAAATGTAATAAACACAAACCTTAAACATGTGAGGTAATAAGGTTTGCTATATGGTATATATAGGTAAAATCCTTTTTTTAATCAGGTAATGTAGATATGTGATTTTATTTTAGTATGTAAATATTTAATTTTAGACCTAATATAACTATTTCAACTATTCTGACTCCTTTATTTTATTTTTGTTATAAAAATTGAAAATTATAAAAATATTTTAGCTTATGTATCTTGAATAATTTAACTATATATATAAAAATAATATTTTTGTTATGAAATAATATAAAAGACAAGAACAATAACTCAAGAACAAGAGCAAATAGAGAGAAGAGTAGAGAGAGTTCTTCTTATTGATACTTAGAGAATGTTAGGAGTGATTTACAATGGTAGAGGGCACCTCTATTTATAGGGAGGAGGATGATTTAGCTACCAAGAATAGAACTCTAGAATCTCTCTAATTAAAGACATTCACCTTAAATAGAAGTGTATTTATAACACTCCCCCTTGAATGTCTATTCAATGATGTGCCTCGTTAAAACCTTAAAACAAAACCCAGTGGGAAAAATTAAAGTAAGGAAAAAGAGTACACATGTTTGAATATGCGCCTATTGGTTGCCTCGTTAAAAACCTTGCAAGGAAAACCCGGTGGGACAAAACCTTGTAAGGGAAAAAGAGTGCAACGCGCATTAACTCCCCCTGATAAGAACATCAATTTATGTCCTTAAGTCTTCGCATCCCGATCTTGTGAACTAGCTTCTTGAAGGTTGACTTTAGTAGAGATTTTGTGAACAAATCAGCCATACTTTCGCTTGAACGAATCTGTTGAATATTGATATCACCATTCTTTTGAAGATCATGTGTGAAGAATAACTTTGGTGAAATATGCTTCGTTCTATCTCCTTTTATGAATCCTCCCTTCAATTGAGCTATACATGCTGCATTGTCTTCATACAAAGTTGTGGGTAGTTTATCACACTTCAAACCACATTTGTCTTGGATATGATGTATTATCGACCTTAACCACACACACTCCCGACTTGCTTCATGAATAGAAATTATCTCGGCATGATTAGATGAAGTAGCCACAATTGATTGCTTAGTCGATCGCCAAGATATGGCGGTTTCTCCACAGGTAAACACATAACCCGTTTGAGATCGAGCCTTGTGTGGGTCGGACAAATATCCAGCATCAGCATAACCAACAAGATCCGGGCTGCAATTCTTGCCATAAAATAAGCCCATATCGGTAGTTCCCTTTAGGTACCGCAATATGTGTTTGATCCCATTCCAATGTCTCCTCGTAGGAGCCGAGCTAAATCTTGCTAAGACATTAACTGAAAAGGATATGTCAGGTCTTGTAGTATTTGCAAGATACATTAGTGCGCCAATTGCGCTAAGTTATGGTACTTCAGGACCAAGTAGCTCTTCATTCCTTTCTTGTGGTCGAAATGGATCTTTGTTCACATCAAGTGATCGAACAACCATCGGTGTACTTAAAGGATGTGCTTCATCCATGTAAAACCATTTCAGTACCTTTTCTGTATAGGTAGATTGATGAACAAAAATTCCGTTTGCCAAATATTCAATTTGCAAACCAAGACATAGTTTAGTCTTTCCGAGATCTTTCATCTCGAATTCATCCTTTAGATAATCAATTGCCTTTTGGAGTTCTATAGGGGTTCCAATAAGGTTTATGTCATCGACATATACGGCAAGTACAACAAATTCCGATGTTGTTTTCTTTATAAAAACACACGGGCAAATGGCGTCATTTATATAGCCTTCTTTTAACAAGTACTCACTAAGACGATTATACCACATTCGTCCAGATTGCTTTAGACCATACAAGGATCTTTGCAATTTAATTGAGAACATTTCCCGAGATTTTGAATTATGCGCGTTTGGCATCTTGAGTCCATCGGGAATTTTTATGTATATCTCATTATCAAGTGAGCCATAAAGATAGGCAGTAACTACATCCATTAAGTGCATGTCAAGCTTTTCATGGACAGCAAAACTTATGAGATAATGAAAGGTTATCGCATCCATTACAGGCGAATATGTCTCTTCATAATCGACACCAGGCCTTTGAGAAAAACCTTGTGCAACAAGGCGTGCCTTATATCTTTGTACCTCGTTTTTCTCATTTCTTTTGCGTACAAAGACCCATTTATAGCCGACAGGCTTAACACCATTAGGTGTTTCAACTATAGGGCCAAAAACTTCACGTTTTGCCAGCGAATCCAATTCTGATTGAATTGCTTCTTGCCACTTTGGCCAATCCTGTCTTTTTCGACATTCTTCAACAGATTGAGGTTCGAGATCCTCACATTCTTGCATAATGCTAGATGCGACATTATAAGCAAAGGCATTATCCACCACAATATCCACTCGATTAATATTTGCCTCAATATTAATTGGATTTAGGGATAGTTCCGTATTTTCCAGAGTCTCGGGCTAAATGGATTCTTCATGAATCTCATAATTTGTTAAATCATGAGATTCTTTCGTGGTGTCATTTTGATCGTTCTTTTTCCTCTTTCTAGGATTTTGATCTTTGGAGCCTATGGTCTGCCACGCTTCAGGCGTGCATTCGACTCATTGGATATGACACTAGATGATTGTCCAACAGGGACATCAATACGGATTGGAACATTTTCCGCGGGAATGTGGGATTTCGTTATCCTCTTCAAGTCCGTAAATGCGTCAGGCATTTGATTTGCTATTCTTTGCAAATGGATAATCTTTTGTACCTCTCTTTCACAAATAGAGGTATGTGGATCAAGATGAGATAATGATGCATTTTTCCACAAAATTTCCCGTTTGGTTTCACCAACTTCTCCCCCTAATTTTGGGAAAAGTGTCTCATCAAATCGACAGTCTGCAAATCGTGCAGTAAACAAGTCGCCTGTCAATGTTTCGAGGTAGCGAATGATGGAGGGCGATTCAAACCCAACATATATTCCTAACCTTCTTTGCGGACCCATTTTGGTGCGGGATGGCGGTGCTATAGGCACATATACTGCGCATCCAAAAATTCTTAAATGGGATATATTGGGTTCATAACCCAAAACCAATTGCAACGGGGAATACTTGTGGTAATTCGTCGGTCTGAGACGAATTAGCATTGCTGCATGTAAGATGGCGTGACCCCATACCGAAGTGGGCAGCCTCATCCTCATAAGTAATGGCCTTGCAATCAACTGCAGGCGTTTAATTAACGATTCTGCGAGACCGTTTTGAGTGTGAACATGAGCTACAGAATGTTCAACTTTTATCCCGATTGATAAGCAATAATCATTAAATGCTTGGGATGTAAACTCAGCAGCATTATCCAGTCTAATGGACTTGATTGGATTATCTGGAAATTGTGCTCGTAGTCGAATTATTTGTGCCATCAATTTCGCAAACGCAAGGTTGCGTGATGACAACAGGCACACATGAGACCATCTACAGCATGCGTCTATCAAGACCATGAAATACCTAAACGACCCACTAGGTGGGTGAATAGGTCCACAAATGTCCCCTTGTATACGTTCCAGAAACGTGGGTGACTCAGTCCCAACCTTTGTTGGTGATGGCCTGATAATCAACTTGCCTTGATAACACGAAGTGCAAGGATATTCATTATTCGAAATAATTTTGGAATTCTTTAACGGATGCCCATATGAGCTTTCTATAATCCGTCTCATCATGACCGATCCTGGATGTCCCAATCGATCATGCCAAAGTACAAAGGTATTGGAATCAGTAACCCTTTGGTTTACTGTTGAATGTGCCTCAATTGCACTAATTCTTGTCCAATACAGGCCACAAGATAAAGACGGGAATTTTTCAATAACCCTCTTTTGGCCGGAGACATTCTTTGTGATGACGAGATATTCAAGATTATCTTCACCATTGTCTCAATATGATAGCCATTCCGGCGTACATCTTTAAAACTCAACAAGTTTCTCTTAGACTTGGAGGAGAACATTGCATTCTCTATGATTAACGTCGTGCCTTTGGGCAGAGTTACAATTGCTCTTCCGGAGCCTTCAATCAATTTACTACTTCCAGATATTGTAGTAACGTTTGCCTTACACATATTTAGTTGAGAGAAATACTTCCTTTCTTTGAGTATTGTATGTGTAGTACATGAATCAATTAGGCAAATACTTTTATAGTTGGACGTTGATCCAAGTTCGCTTTGTGAGATATCCATATTTGCTATCCCATAGTTTGACATACAAAAGAGATATACGAATATAAGAATAAACAAGTTCAATTCGTTTGTGTCACATAATATTTTCAAAATCTGCTGCTAACAGTTGACTAACAAAAACAGATATGTTATCCATAATTGATTACTTTGCAGTTTGAAAATTTCAGTTTAAACGTTTTCTTCAAACAATCGATTGTTAAACACAAACAATCGATTGTTGAACATTGACAATCGATTGTTAAACACACACAATCGATTATTTGCTATTTTGAAAAACTTCAGATCACACTGTCTTAAGACAATCGATTGTTATGCATAGACAATCGATTGTTGGCTATTTTGAAAAATTCCAGAGCACACTGTTTTAAGACAATCGATTGTTAAGTATAGACAATCGATTGTTGGCTGTTTTGAAAAATTCCAGAACACACTGTTTTAAGACAATCGATTGTTAAGTATAGACAATCGATTGTTGGCTGTTTTGAAAAATTCCAGAGCACACTGTTTTAAGACAATCGATTGTTAAGTATAGACAATCGATTGTTGGCTATTTTGAAAAAAATTCCAGAACACACTGTTTTAAGACAGTCGATTGTTATGCATAGACAATCGATTGTGGATGATTTTTGAAAAATTCCAGATTACACTGTCTTAACGACAATCGATTGTTAGACAAAGACAATCGATTGTGGATGATTTTTTAAAAATTCCAGATTACACTGTCTCAACGACAATCGATTGTTAGACAAAGACAATCAATTGTTGATCAATTATTTTTCAGTTTTAATGCGAAAATAGTAGATAATCGACTAGTTTTTCAGGCTAGTCGATTACCCCTACTGGAAAATAAAAATTTTATTGATATTTGAGCATATTGAAGATATTCTAAAGAACTACTGCTAACATTGCATCATGAACTAACTAATACGAGCTAATACTAATGACTATTAGTTTATTCACTAACTAATACAAATAAGTAGAATAAAATCAAATAACTCCATCTTCATTCATCACGGACCCATCGCCGATTAGGTGGTCTATTTTCCCCTCGGGTTGCTCAAAGAAGTCTGCCACATCCAGGTGGGTGATGTCCTCATTGTCGTCATAGACAAAATTTGTTTCAGGGCCTTTTCTCTTTCGAGATGCTTGATAAAGGTCAACCAAGTGTCTTGGTATACGGCAAGTCTTTGACCAGTGCCCTTTCCCACCGCAACGATAACATATAGTTTCTGAACCATTTGCCTTAGGATCTTCATGACCCCGTTTCTGCTTTCGGCGGTTATCTCTCTTCGGGGGGTGACGGACTTCATTGGAATTTCTTCCTTGTCTACGTCCCTGGCTATGACCCCGTTTACGACCATGACCATGGTCCTTTTCATATTTGGCATAATGAGAGTGCACCTTATCTGCTTCAGGCAGTGGTGTAGACCCAGTGGGTCGATTTTCATGATTTCTCATGAGCAGGTCATTATTTCGCTCAGCCACTAGTAGAAGAGAAATCAGTTCAGAGTACTTTGTAAAGCCTTTCTCTCTGTACTGTTGTTGCAGTACTATATTGGAGGCATGAAACGTTGTAAACGTTTTCTCAAGCATATCATAATTGGAGATATTATCCCCGCATAGCTTCAATTTAGAAGTAATTCTGAACATTGCAGAATTATATTCAGAAACGGACTTAAAGTCCTAGAGCCTCAGATGAGCCCAATCATATCGTGCTTGTGGCAGAGTGACCAACTTTAGGTTGTCATATCTCTCCTTTAAGCCGTTCCACAAGATGAGTGGATCCTTGACGGTGAGATATTCAATCTTCAAACCTTCATCAAGGTGATGGCGCAAGAAAATCAAGGCCTTCGCACATTCTTGGGTGGATGCTTTTTCTCTATCTTTGATGGTGTCTCCGAGACCCATAACATCTAAGTGGATTTCAGCATCCAACACCCATGTCATATAGTTCTTGCCCGAAATTTCAAGGGCAACGAACTTTCTTTTTGTAATGTCAGACATAATCGAAAATTAAATTAGGAAGAGGGAAATACCTTAGATTTCTCGAGAATGGTTCTTGAGACGGTAGAGTCTCGTGCTGATAACGTGTTATGAAATAATATAAAAGACAAGAACAATAACTCAAGAACAAGAGCAAATAGAGAGAAGAGTAGGGAGAGTTCTTCTTATTGATACTTAGAGAATGTTAGGAGTGATTTACAATGGTAGAGGGCACCTCTATTTATAGGGAGGAGGATGATTTAGCTACCAAGAATAGAACTCTAGAATCTCTCTAATTAAAGACATTCACCTTAAATAGAAGTGTATTTATAACAATTTTACCTAATCTTCAAAATACAAAAATACATAATAGTTTCATATTTTAATATAGCTTAGTTTAATTAATTAAAATTAATTTTTGTATTATATAATATTTTAATCTTTTATTAAATAGAATTAACTAAAGTATTAGACCTGTTATAAACTAAAGCAAAAGACAAGAACAATAGAACAAGAACAATAGCAATAGAGAGAAGAGTAGAGAGAGTTCTTCTTATTGAGTTGAGAGGGGTGAATTACAATGGTAGAGAGCACCTCTATTTATAGGGAGGAGGAAGATCTTGCTACCAATAATAGGACTCTAAAATCTCTCTAATTAAATACATTAAAGACATTCACCTTAAATAGAAGTGTAAGAATCTTCTATTTCATAACACTCCCCCTTGAATGTCTATTCAATGATGTGCCTCGTTAAAACCTTAAAACAAAACCCAATGGGAAAAATTAAAGTAAGGAAAGAGTACACATGTTTGAATATGCGCCTATTGGTTGCCTCGTTAAAAACCTTGCAAGGAAAACCCAGTGGGACAAAACCTTGTAAGGGAAAAAGAGTGCAACGCGCATTAACTCCCCCTGATAAGAACATCAATTTATGTCCTTAAGTCTTCGCATCCCGATCTTGTGAACTAGCTTCTTGAAGGTTGACTTTGGTAGAGATTTTGTAAACAAATCAGCCATATTGTCATTTGAACGAATCTGTTGAACATTGATATCACCATTCTTTTGAAGATCATGTGTGAAGAATAACTTTGGTGAAATATGCTTCGTTCTATCTCCCTTTATGAATCCTCCCTTCAATTGAGCTATACATGCTGCATTATCTTCATATAAAGTTGTGGGTAGTTTATCACATTTCAAACCACATTTGTCTTGGATATGATGTATTATCGACCTTAACCACACACACTCCCGACTTGCTTCATGAATAGCAATTATCTCGGCATGATTAGATGAAGTAGCCACAATTGATTGCTTAGTCGATCGCCAAGATATGGCGGTTTCTCCACAGGTAAACACATAACCCGTTTGAGATCGAGCCTTGTGTGGGTCGGACAAATATCCAGCATCAGCATAACCAACAAGATCCGGGCTGCAATTCTTTCCATAAAATAGGCCCAAATCGGTAGTCCCCTTTAGGTACCGCAATATGTGTTTGATCCCATTCCAATGTCTCCTCGTAGGAGCCGAGCTAAATCTTGCTAAGACATTAACTGAAAAAGAAATGTCCGGCCTTGTAGTATTTGCAAGATACATTAATGCGCCAATTGCGCTAAGATATGGTACTTCAGGACCAAGTATCTCTTCATTCCGTTCTTTAGGTCGGAATGGATCTTTGTTCACTTCAAGTGAACGAATAACCATCGGTGTACTTAACGGATGTGCATCATCCATGTAAAACCGTTTCAGTACCTTTTCTGTATAGGTAGATTGATGAACAAAAATTCCGTTTGCCAAATATTCAATTTGCAAACCAAGACATAGTTTAGTCTTTCCGAGATCTTTCATCTCGAATTCATCCTTTAGATAATCAATTGCCTTTTGGAGTTCTTCAGGGGTTCCAATAAGGTTTATGTCATCAACATATACGGCAAGTACAACAAATCCCGATGTTGTTTTCTTTATAAACACACATGGGCAAATGGCATCATTTATATAGCCTTCTTTCAACAAGTACTCACTTAGACGATTATACCACATTCGTCCTGATTGCTTTAGACCATACAAGGACCTTTGCAACTTGATTGAAAACATTTCCCGAGATTTGGAATTGTGCGCATTTGGCACCTTGAGTCCTTCGGGAACTCTCATGTATATGTCGTTATCAAGTGAGCCATAAAGATAGGCAGTAACGACATCCATTAAGTGCATGTCCAGCTTTTCAGGGACAGCAAAACTTATGAGATAACGAAAGGTTATCGCATCCATTACAGGCGAATATGTCTCTTCATAATCGACACCAGGCCTTTGGGAAAAACCTTGTGCAACAAGTCGTGCTTTGTATCTTTGTACTTCATTTTTCTCATTTCGTTTGCGTACAAAGACCCACTTGTAGCCAACGGGCTTAACACCATTAGGTGTTTTAACTATAGGGCCAAAAACTTCACGTTTTGCCAGCGAATTCAATTCAGATTGAATTGCTACTTGCCATTTTGGCCAATCATGTCTTTCTCGACATTCTTTCACAGATTGAGGTTCGAGATCCTCACATTCTTTCATAATGTTAGATGCTACATTATAAGCAAAGACATTATCTACCACAACATCCACTCGATTAATATTTGCCTCAATATTAATTGGATTTGGGAGTAGTTCCGTATTTTCAAGAGCTTCAGGATCAATAGATTCTTCGTGAATCTCGGAATTAATCAAATCATGAGCGTCCTCATGTGATTCTTTCATAGTGTCATTTAGATCGTTCTTTTTCCTCTTTCTAGGATTTCGATCTTTGGAACCTAATGGTCTGCCACGCTTCTGGCGTGCATTTGACTCATTGGATATCACACTAGATATTTGTCCAATCGGGACTTCAATACGGATCGGAACATTTTCCGCAGGAATGTGGGATTTCGTTATCCTCTTCAAGTCCGTAAATGCGTCAGGCATTTGATTTGCTATTCTTTGCAAATAGATAATCTTTTGTACCTCTTTCTCACAAGTAGAGGTATGTGGATCAAGATGAGATAATGATTCATTTTTCCACAAAATTTCCCGTTTGGTTTCACCAACTTCTCCCCCTAATTTTGGGAAAAGTGTTTCATCAAATCGACAGTCTGCAAATCGTGCAGTAAACAGGTCACCTGTCAATGTTTCAAGGTAGCGAATGATGGAGGGCGAATCAAACCCAACATATATTCCTAACCTTCTTTGCGCACCCATTTTGGTGCGGGATGGCGGTGCTACAGGCACATATACGGCACATCCAAATATCCTTAAATGGGATATATCGGGTTCATGACCCAAAACCAATTGCAACGGAGAATACTTGTGGTAATTCGTCGGCCTGAGACGAATTAGCATTGCTGCATGCAATATGGCATGACCCCACACTGAAGTGGGCAGCCTCGTTCTCATCAGTAATGGCCTTGCAATCAACTGCAAGCGCTTAATTAACGATTCTGCAAGACCGTTCTGAGTGTAAACATGGGCTACAGAATGTTCAACTTTTATCCCGATTGATAAGCAATAATCATTAAATGCTTGGGATGTAAACTCAGCAGCATTATCCAGTCTAATGGACTTGATTGGATTATCTGGAAAGTGTGCTCGTAGCCGAATGATTTGTGCCATTAACTTCGCAAACGCCAGGTTGCGAGATGACAACAGGCACACATGAGACCATCTACAGGATGCGTCTATCAGGACCATGAAATACCTAAACGACCCACTAGGTGGGTGAATAGGTCCACAAATGTCCCCTTCTATACGTTCCAGAAACTGGGGTGACTCAGTCCCAACCTTTGTTGGGGATGGTCTGATAATCAGCTTGCCTTGATAACACGAAGTGCAAGGATATTCATTACTTGAGAGAATTTTGAAATTCTTTAACGGATGCCCATATAAGCTTTCTATAATCCGTCTCATCATGGTTGATCCTGGGTGACCCAGTCGATCATGCCAAAGTACAAATGTATTGGACTCAATATTCTTTAGATTTACTGTTGAATGTGCCTCAATTGCACTAATTCTTGTCCAATACAGGCCACAAGATAAAGACGGGAATTTCTCAATAACCCTCTTTTGGCCGGAGACATTCTTTGAAGTGAGGACGAGATATTCAAGATTATCTTCATCCATTGTCTCAATATTGTAGCCATTCCGGCGTACATCTTTAAAGCTCAACAAGTTTCTCATAGACTTGGAGGAGAACATTGCATTCTCTATGATTAACATCGTGCCCTTGGGCAGAGTTACAATAGCTCTTCCGGAGCCTTCAATCAATTTACTACTTCCAGAGATTGTAGTAATGTTTGCCTTACACATATTCAGTTGAGAGAAATACTTCCTTTCTTTGAGTATTGTATGTGTAGTACATGAATCAACTAGGCAAATACTTTTACAGTTGGATGTTGATCCAAGTTCGCTTTGTGAGATATCCATTTTGCTTTCCCATTGTTTGACATACAAAAAAGGAGATACACGAACATAAGAATAAACAAGTTCAATCCTTTTGTGTCACATAATATTTTCAAAATCTGCTACTAACAGTTGACTAACAAAATCAGATATGTTGTCCATAATCAATTACTATGCAGTTTGAAAATTTCAGCGTTTTTCATAAGACAATCGATTATTAAACACACAATCGATTGTTGGAACATAGACAATCGATTGTTAAACACACACAATCGATTATTTGTTATTTTTGAAAAACTTCAGATCACACTGTGTAAGACAATCGATTGTTAAACATAGACAATCGATTGTGGATAATTTTTGAAAAATTCCAGATCACTGCCTAACGACAATCGATTGTTAGATATAGACAATCGATTGTGGGTGATTTTTGAAAAATTCGAGACCTCACTGTTTCAAGACAATCGATTGTTAGACAAAGACAATCGATTGTTGTCTATTTTTGAAAAATTCCAGAACACTGTTTCAAGACAATCGATTGTTAGCCAAAGACAATTGATTGTTGATCAATTGTTTTTCAACTTTAATGCGAAAATAGTTGATAATCGACTAGTTTTTCAGGCTAGTCGATTACCCCCACTGAAAAATAAAAGTTTTATTGATATTTGAACATATTGAAGATATTCTAAAGAACTACTGCTAACATTGCTTTATGAACTAACTAATACGAGCTAATGCTAATGACTATTAGTTTATTCACTAACTAATACAAATAAGTAGAACAAAATCAAATAACTCCATCTTCTTTCATCACGGATCCATCGCCGATTAGGTGGTCTATTTTTCCATCGGGTTGCTCAAAGAAGTCTGCCACATCCAGGTGGGTGAAATCCTCATTGTCGTCATAGACAAAATTTGTTTCAGGGCCTTTTCTCTTTCGAGATGCTTGATAAAGGTCAACCAAGTGTCTTGGTATACGGCAAGTCCTAGACCAGTGCCCATTTCCACCGCAACGATAACATATAGTTTCTGAACTATTTACCTTAGGATCTTCTGGACCCCGTTTCTGCTTTCGGTGGTTGTCTCTCTTTGGGGGGTGACAGACTTCTTTGGAATTTCTTCCTTGTCCACGTCCTTGGCTTTGACCCCGTTTATGACCGTGATCATGGTCCCTTTTATGTTTGGCATAATGCGAGTGCACCATATCTGCTTCAGGCAGTGGTGTAGACCCAGTTGGTCTATTTTCGTGACTTCTCATGAGCAGATCATTATTTCGCTCAGCCACTAGTAAGAGAGAAATCAGTTCAGAGTACTTCGTAAAGCCTTTCTCTCGGTACTGTTGCTGCAGTACCATATTGGAGGCATGAAACGTTGTAAACGTTTTCTCAAGCATATCGTAATCGGAGATGTTATCTCCACATAGCTTCAGTTTAGAAGTAATTCTGAACATAGCAGAATTATATTCAGAAACGGACTTAAAGTCCTGTAGCCTCAGATGGGCCCAATCATATCGTGCTTGTGGCAGAGTGACCAACTTCAGGTTGTCATATCTCTCCTTTAAGCCGTTCCACAAAACGAGTGGATCCTTGACGGTGAGATATTCAATCTTCAAACCTTCGTCAAGGTGGTGGCGCAAGAAAATCAAGGCCTTCGCACAATCTTGGGTGGATGCTTTTTCTTTATCTTTGAGGGTGTCTCCGAGACCCATAGCATCTAGGTGGATTTCAGCATCCAACACCCATGTCATATAGTTCTTGCCCGAAATTTCAAGGGCAACGAACTTTCTTTTCATAATGTCAGACATACTCGAAAATTAAATTAGGAAGAGGGAAAATACCTTGGATTTTCGAGAATGATACTTGAGACGGTAGAGTCTCGTGCTGATAACGTGTTATAAACTAAAGCAAAAGACAAGAACAATAGAACAAGAACAATAGCAATAGAGAGAAGAGTAGAGAGAGTTCTTCTTATTGAGTTGAGAGGGGTGAATTACAATGGTAGAGAGCACCTCTATTTATAGGGAGGAGGAAGATATTGCTACCAATAATAGGACTCTAAAATCTCTCTAATTAAATACATTAAAGACATTCACCTTAAATAGAAGTGTAAGAATCTTCTATTTCATAACAAGACCATAATTTTAGGCCTAATTTTTTTGTCCAAATTCAGAGCTCAGTTCTTTCGTAACCCAAAAAACAACAAGGGACCTTCTTCTTCAATTGGACAAGACTAGACTACAAATCCTAGAACACCATGGCTGCTTTCTTCTTCTTCTTCAGATAAGGGATAACAAAAAACCCTAGTTGAACCCTATCCCCTTGACTCAAACCGCCGCCCCAGCCTCTAACCCGCCGAAAAACGCCGCATGACACCCGTCTTTTTCTTCACTTTCACGCCTAGAACCAGAAAACCGGAACTCATATCCAAGAGCACTCCAGCAGCCACCACCATGCCGCCAAGAATCCGTCGCCGCACGGTAACCCTTTTTCTGCGAGCCATCAACAGCCACATCGGCAGACCCCCCCCCCCCCCCTCCCCCATCTTCTCACGTCGCCGCTGAGCAGCCATAAAAGATCCCCCATCGTTCTTCTTCTTCGACCAATAGCAATAAAACAGCCATATCCCTCTCACAACCCTTCTGTTGCTTCTTCCGAAACACATACACACATACACAGCCATAGACGGACAAGATCGAGGGGGGTGGAAAATCGACGGGAAACAATATAAAACAAATTTCCAGTTTTCTTCTTTTCAAATCCGGAAAAATACACTCCGGTCTCTGATTTTAGATCTTCTCATGGAGTGGACTTGAATTCGAGATTGGAGTTCCGTCGAGGTTGATGCCGATTCGAGTTCCCATGCACGGTTCGTTACATTTTGAGTTCAAAAATAATGATACAATTGTCTTTGAGCTATATTTGAGGTCTATTCTTCCCTTTCCTTATTATTCTTTTACTTGATATCATGATATTGATAATCCCGTTAATTTGTTGTTGTCGCGTGTTTGTTGATTGAGATAAATTGGTCTGGTTGTTGTTTTCATTACATTGATGGTTAAATTATTTTTGTAGTATTGGCAGCCCAAATTAAAACGAGATTACGAAGTAAGAACTCCACTAGGATCTTATTGACCTTGAAATAGTGAATGGGGTCGCGGGGTCAGTTTTCAAGAAGATGAGTATCCTGTTAATTGAAATCAAGATAAAATTTAGGTTTTGGTCGTAGTTTATGCGTGAAATCAGGCTTTGAAACTAAGTTTAGTTATGCTTTATTTGTGTGAATCGATAGGAGCATGCTTAGGCCGACCATCCATAGGTAGGCAAGCATAGAATATTTGTTAGTTTGAGGCGAAGGGTCATTTTCGTAGTTAAATTTAACCGGAGAATGCTCTGAAGGATTTATTTATATTTTATTCGAGGTATGTCCCGAAGTACATGTAAATAAAGGCCAGAGATTGGATTATGTAAGGAAGCGTCGAATAGAACTTTAATATTTTTATTTATTTATTTTTATCTTTTTAGGTGGGGATGACCTCTAGCCCCTTGTATATTTTTGTTTTGTTTTTTTCGTGTTTTTACCTTAACTGAATATTTTAAAAGTCAACTAGATAAATTACGCAATCGTGACCTTCACGGGACTTGAGAGTGCGTAACACCTTCTCTCCAGGTCAAATGAACCCCCTTGCCTAAATCTCTAGTGCGTACTTCGTTTTAGAGTCCAAAACGTTTTAATAGGAAAAATTATTTTAAGGAAAATAGTGACCGGGCACACCAAAATCAAAATCAAGTGGCGGCTCTGAGTTAATTCCTTTTGAACAAGTTTTTATCACTTTCAAAATTGAAAACTCTTCTAAGTTTTACAAAATCCTTTTATTTAATTTTAAGATGGTCTAGTGAGATTTTTGTAAAAAAAGGGGTGTGACATCTCTGGCAACTCTGCTGCTGATACTTGATTTTGTTGGATTTTTAGAATATTCGATTGAGGTTTTTATGTTTTTATTTTATTTTTTATTTGATCTTTATTTATATCGCTTTATTTGCTAGTTGTTTTATGTGTTTACAGTTTTTTCTTTATGTGTTACTGCTTTATATACTGTCATCATTTGCATAATTATGGCTCTTCTTTCTACAACAAGTGTCAGAGTACGCGTCGTATGCACAAACTCTTTGTTCAGTCACCTTTATTTTAGGAGGGAGAGCCGTCGGACGTATGGAGTGGGTGAAAAGCTTGAGGAGACACCATCGACCATATGCTCCCTCGAAGTGTCATATTAGTGAACCACAAACTTAGTCTAGCCTTTAGGTCATTTTTATTTGCATCATATCATTTACACTTAGTAGGGCTCGGTCCCAGGTACCACGTCCCTTTGTAGGAAGCTTATTCCATTTTTTTCAAAATGGGCCCGTGGCCTAAAAAGACATTCAATCATCCCTATGTGATATATGTTGCATCTTTGAGGGTAAAAAGGTTATTTGGCAGATTGATGTTAGGGAAAGAATGGTGAAAATGAAGCTAGTAGAACCCAGTTATATTTTTCTTCCATAGCTTTTTCAAAAAAAAAAATCAGAAAAAAATAAAAATAAAAAATCTAAATTTTTTTTACACTTCCCCATTATTTATCAGAAATTAGAAAAAAAGAAATAAAAATAAAATCCAAAAAGATTTAATACTTTTTCATTATTTTTCAAAAATTCAAAAAAAAAAGGAAATCGAAAAAGATTTTACACTTTCCCATCATTTTTCAAAAATTCAAAAAAAAATCCAAAAAGATTTTATATTTTCCAAAAATTCAAAAAAGAAAAGAAAAAGAAAATTCAAAAAGATTTTATATTTTTGATCATTTTTTAAAAAGATAAAAAATATTTTTTCCAAATTAGTGTCATTTTTTAAGCTTTCTCCTATATCCAATTTCATCGAACTACGTGAACCTGATTATCATCTTTCGAGACGTGATTAGGAAACTCACATAGGATTCGGTCTTTATAGTAAATCTTAGGTTGTTAGCTTTGCGAGATCTTAGCCAAAATCTTGCATGTCTAGCTACTTTTGGCCATATCAGCCACTCTTGTAAAATGGGGCCATTTATACAAAAGTGGTTCAATTACCCATATCTTGGGATTTTGAGTCCATAACTAGGTGTCATATTACTTTAAGGTCCTTTCTTTTTGAGTTTCCATCTTTAGCCACATCGGGCCATATCAATCGTTTATGCAAAATGGGTCATTTATGCAAATTAATTTGGAGCTATGATGTTCGGAGTTTGAATCCATAAGAGCCTTAGTGAGGCATTTTCCTTGTCCATGAGGTCAATCTTGTTGAGTTTGCATTAATAACCACTCTTGACCATACATGTTAATTATCAAAAATAGCCAAATTTTGTCTTGCATGTGTCTAATAGGAGGTGTGGTCTCACGTAGTATCTCTGAGTCATTTAATCTGTTTGGTCTTATTTTTCTCATTCAGATATGAATTTATTTACCAGCGCTCGAGCATGACTGATATCCCAGGATCATTGCGTTTAGGAGTTACTTAATAAGACTTTTTATATTTTGAGCATGTTTTAGAGTCTTTTAGGTGGTTAAAGATTTTGTCGAGTCTTTCACTATTGCACTTTCTATTTTGTATTTGAAAATTTGAAAATAAAATTTATAAATGAAAAATTCAAAAAGATTTTATTTCTTAATTTTATTTTGCTCATTACTTTTCTAGAACTATGCTTGATCTGATTCATGAGGGGCATGATACGTAGGTAACCTACATAGGATTCGATCGAATTATTTTTCTTGAAAACAAAAAAAAAAGAAAAAAAAGAGCAAAAAGGAATGAACTGTGGGACGTGAGAAATGGAAGAAAAGAAAAGAGCGATAATCAGAAAGAAAAGAGGGGGAAAGAAATAAAAAACCAAGCGGTATTAGAAAGGAAAATGAAGAAGGAAATGGGACAAGAAGAGTGAAATTGGGATGATGTCATATCACCTTCGTGCCCTCGAAGCCTTTCTAGAACTGTTAATTATTGTTAGGGGCATTGCACGCAATGTCATATTTCTATTTGATAAATGCCCTAACGCTATCATGTTGGCTTTGTTTTGCTCCTTTTTGTTACTTTCATTGTTATTATAACAGAGGGTGGTTAGTTTGTGGCACTTTGGCGAGTCATCTGTGCAACACAAGGTCAAAGAGTAAGGTAGAGATATGGCTAGCAAAGACTTGAACACAGGAGTTGTTAGCCTGTCGAAAGAGTTTGTGGAGTCGGAGTCTGAATTGAAAGAAGAGGTCCAAAGGTTGAAATAACAGATGGAGGAAATGTATCAATCTTGGATCAAGGGGCAGCCTCCACCCTCATTCCCCACCAATTATACGGAAAACTATGCCTCTATTCCACCACTTTCCCAAACCCAGATGCCCAATACCGTTGATCTTTCCCCACAACACGCACCGGCTTCACCCCTTACCATAATTACCCTAGCACCTCCTCACAAACTTTTCATGCTCCACCAGCCAAAACAACCGCATTCCCAGCTCTAAATACTCAATACTATGCCCCGGAACCCACCTTCAATGTCCCAGATCTTTACTCCTACACTCCCTACATTGAGCCTCATGTTGAAACTAAGAAACCACCCAAGAACGCGAAGCAGAAGGAGATATTTAGGAAGGTAAACAGTATGGAGCAATCATTGAGAATTATGCAAGGGTTAGAAAGCCAGGTGAGTGTGACTTATAAGAATTTGTGTTTGTTCCCTGATATCCAATTGTCTGCCGGGTTCAAGATGCCCAAATTTGACTTATATGGCGGATATAGGGATTCGATATCCCATCTAAGAGGTTATTGCAGCAAAATGAGAGGTGATGGGGAGAAAGATGAATTATTGATGGCATACTTCAGCCAGAGTCTGAGTGGGGCAGCTTTAGAATAATACACCCGCCAGGATGCCAGCAGATGGTACACCTGGGACGATTTGGCTCAAGCCTTTGCTCGGTATTTTTAGTACAACATAGATATTGTTTCAGATCGCCTGTCCCTGACTAAGGTAGAAAAGAAGCCAGAGAAAGCTTTAGAAAATACGGGTTCCGATAGAGGGAGCAAGCTGCGCGGGTTAATCCTCTAATAGAAGAAGATGAGATGCTTGAATACTTTCTTCAAGCCCTGGAGCCCACTTACTTCGGCCATTTAATCTCAACCATTGGTAAGTCTTTCAATAATGTGGTAAATATGGGAGAAATGGTAGAAGAGGGATTGAAGTCAAGCAAGAGCATGAGCTATTTTGCCTTAAAAACTACAACATAGGCAATTCAGCACGACACAGAAAGCTTGTTGGGTCAGAAGGAACAGGATAATGTTGTTATGGTTTTCTCAGTTGACGGGAAACAATATAAAAAATCCAGTTTGTTGCTTTTCAAATCCGGAAAAATACACCCTAGTCTCTAATTTTTTATTTTCTCATGGAGTGGACTTGAATTCGAGATTGGAGTTCCGTTGAGGTTGATGCCAATTCAAGTTTCCATCCACGCTTCGTTACATTTTGAGCTCAAAAATAGTGTTACAATTGTCTTTCAGGTATATTTGAGATCTATTCTTCCCTTTCCTTATTATTCTTTTACTTGATATCATGATATTGATAATCCCGTTAATTTGTTGTTGACATATGTTTGTTGATTGAGATGAATTGGTCTGGTTGTTGTTTTCATTGAATTGGTGGGTGAATTGTTTTTGTAATATTGGCAGCCAAATTAAAATGAGATTACTAAGTAAGAACTCCAGTAGGATCTTATTGACCTTGAGATAGTCAATGTGGCCGCGAGGTCAGTTTTCAAGAAGATGAGAATCTTGTTAATTGAAATCAAGATAAAATTTGGGTTTTGGTCATAGTTTATGCGTGAAATCGGGCTTTGAAACTAAGTTTAGTTATGCTTTATTTGTGTGAATCGATACGAGCATGCTTAAGCCGACCACACGTGGGTAAGCAAGCATTAGGATTTTTGTTAGTTTGAGGCGAAGGGTCGTTCCCTTAGTCAGTGTTTTGAATTGCGCTCGCTACAGCGCTTTTAGCGCGTAGCGATGCGAAGCGATGGTCTGACGCCATAGAAGCAAGTGTGGCGATGCGAACAGGAATGGCGAGGGCAACAGGCTGCGAGGCGCGAGGCGCCGCGATGCGTGAGGCGACGAGAAGCGCCGCTATTTTGACATTGTGATTTTAAAAGACATCAGCAATCAGCAGCTTTAAAAAAACAAAACTAGGGTTTTCTATTACACATTTACAAAAACACAGCAGCTTCGACCAGCAAAAACACAGCAGCAAATCTTCATCTTCTCTCGAGTCTCGGCCAGGTATGTTCTTCTTCTTCCTTCTTCCTTCTTCCTTCTTCTCTCTTTCTTCTTTCTTCTTTTTCCCTTCTTCTTCAGTCGACCAGTCGACAATTTTTTTTTTTTGTGTGTCAAAAAACAGAGCCCTATGGTTTTTCGACCTTTAGCAGTGAACAGTAAAATAGGCACTCCAGTCGTTTTTTTTTCCAGACCTGTGAACAGTAAAAAAAATTCAGTTAGTGAATCTAATTTGATTTATTGCTATTTTTTCCTTTAAGCAGTGCTGAAATTTAAATGGCGTCATCCGATAATAGTAAACGAAGTGATATAGCTTGGAATTATGCTATACAAGGCCAGTCAAGAACTTCAATTAAATGTTTGTTCTGTGAAAAAACATATAATGGTGGAATAACTCGTCACAAGCAACATTTGATCGGTGGATATAAAAATGTAGTACGATGTCCCCTTTGTCCACCCGAGGTTAGGGAGGAAATAAAAGCTTTTGTTGAAAAGAAAAATTCAGTAAGAACTCAAATGACTTATGAAGCATCGGTGAATCTAATTGATGAAGATGATGATATGGATGAACTAAATGAAATGGGACCTCCCCCCGCTAAAAGGCACTCTCAATCTAGTGGGTCATCCACGGCACGTTCGTTGCCAAAAGGCCCTATCAATCTTTATTACTCGGCAAAACAAAAAGAAAGCGGAAAATGTGAAGAAGATTCGGGTAAAGATGTCAAGAAGACTTTGAGGGATCGTGCCGTCAGTGCCTTTGCATCATGGGTGTACGATGCCGGCCTTCCTTTCAACTGTGTCACCTACAAAACTTTTGATAAATTTATTGAGGCTGTAGGACAGTATGGCCCGGGGATGAAGCCTCCTAGCTATCATGAAGTTAGAGTAACTCATCTTAAAAAGGAGGTGAAGAAGGTAGACGAAATTATTGAGGAGCATAAAGTGGAATGGACCAAGTTTGGTTGTTCCATTATGATGGATAAGTGGACAGCACGGAATGGAAAAATGATTATAAATGTGTTGGTGAACTCACCAAGAGGGAGTGTTTTTCTTGAATCTCACGATGCTAGCAACTCTTCTACCGATGGAAGCAAAATGTACAGCTTGTTTAAAAATACTATTGATAAAATTGGAAAGGAAAATGTTGTACAAGTTGTTACAGATAATGCTAGTGAGAATGTTAGCGCGGGGAAGATGATGGAAGCTATCTATCCAAACATTTATTGGACTCCATGTGCTGCCCATTGTATCAACTTGATGTTTGGTGACATATTCAAGGAAAACCCATATGGTTTAGGTAACTTTAATATAATTATCTTTCAAGCATTTAATTTTATTTATACTTATATCCTTCCTATCCTTTAGACTTTAGTGTTAAACTATTAATTTAAAATTGCTATTGTTACTTTTGCAGTTTTCGCTAAGGCCGTCAAGATATATGCTTACATCAGTCAGAGGCCGTTGTTGTTGAATTTGATGAGAAAATTCACACAAGAAAGAAATTTGGTGAGACCGGCCAAGACTAGATTTGCAACAGCTTTTTTAACTTTGCATAGTTTTTACTTGCAAAAGGGAAATTTGAGAAAGCTAGTTCTTTCAAATGATTGGAAAGATAATAAATATGCAAAGGAAGCTGCGAGGAGAGAGGTTGCCAAAATTCTTATTGCTCCATCATTCTGGAATGATGTCGTTCGTGCTCTTAAAGTTGGTGGTCCTTTGATTCGGGTGCTCCGTATGGTGGATGGGGAGAAAAAACCACCAATGGGCTATCTTTATGAAGCTATGGATAGCGCGAAAGAGAGTATTGCAGCATCCTTTGATGGAGATGTTAGGAAATATGAGAAGGTTTTTGAGATAATTGATAGCAGGTGGGACAAGCAACTCCATCGACCTTTGCATGCAGCAGGCCATCTTCTAAACCAGGGATTATATTACAAGAACACCTTGACAGAAACTTTGGCTCCAGAGGTGTGGGTTGGATACCATGCATGTCTTGAGAAGTTGATCCCTAATTCGGCGACGATAGATCAAATAGGGGAGGAGTTTGGTAAGTACGAACAAGCAGAAGGCCTATTTGGTTTACCGGCTGCCATTAGAGCAAGAGACAAAAGGTCGCCAGGTAACTAACTTTAATATAGATTTCCTTATTTTAATTTAACTTATTTGATTTATAGCTATTAACTTTTAAAATATTTTGCTATAGTTGAATGGTGGAAGCAATTTGGAAGTCAAACTCCAAACTTGCAAAAGTTTGCCATCAAAGTATTAAGCCTAACTTGTAGTGCATCTGGATGCGAGAGAAATTGGAGCGTATTTGAGCATGTAAGAAGTAGATTTGTTATATTAATATATATTCTATATTGTATTATTATTAGTACTTACTATTTAATCTAAATAACTTGATGCGCAGATTCACTCCAAGAAAAGGAATAGGCTTGAGTTATCGCGTCTCAATGATCTAGTGTATATTAAATACAATAGAACATTGAGGCGACGTTATGAAGCTCGCGATACTATTGATCTAATTTTGTTAAACAATATTGATGAGGCAAATGAATGGTTAACTGGAGCCCCCCAAAATCACGAAGATGAACAAGTGTATGAAGGAGATGATCTCGATTGGGGTACCGTTTCTATGGCTGTTGGAGTTGAGGAGAACATCTATGGACTTAGAGCGAGTTCTTCAAGTTCAACATACAAGGGAAAAGGGGTAGCAAGTTCAAGCCGGTCCACCACCCTAATTGATGAAGTTTCAGAGGATGAAGAAGATGATAGCCAATATAATGCTATCAACAATGATCTTGTGGAATTTGGAAATCTTGAAGAAGAATAAATGTTGCTTATTTTAGAGTTTAGACTATTAGTACTCTTTAATTTATTAATATATTATTGTTATTGAATTTTTAGTTTTATATATATATATATATTATTTTTTTTTATAAATTGTCGCCTCACATCAAAAAGGCGAGCGCTTCGCTGCGCGCCTCTCGCCTCACTGAAGCGAGCCCTCGTCGCTATTTGTCGCCGCGCGCTATCAAAAACACTGCCCTTAGTTAAATTTAATCAGAAAATGCCCCAAAGGATTTGTATAGATTTTATTCGGTCTATGCAGTACATGTAAATGAAGGCTAGAGATTGGATGACGTGAGGAAGTGTAGAATAGAACTTTAATAATTTATTTTATTTATTTTTATCTTTTTAGGTGGGGACGACCTCTAGCCTCTTGTGTGTTTATTTTATTTTTTTCGTGTTTTTACCTCAACTAAATGTTTTAAAAGACAATTAGATCAAGTACGTAACTGTGACCTTCAAAGGACTTGGAGAATGCCTAACACCTTTTTCCCCAAGTCAAATGAACCTTCTTACCTAAATCTTTGTGCTTACTTGGTTTTAAAGTCCAAAACATTTTAAAAGGAAAAATGAGTGGTTTTGATTGAAATTCGTTAATATCGTTGATGATTTGCAGTGTGCCGTGCATGCATGTGTTATGTGTAATAGGGCATTACGGTTCATAATACTCTACCAGTCTAAGGGTATTTTCTCTTTAATTTATAACGAAACTGATGTGAACAATAAAGTTAAATTATATTACTAAGTGACGACATGTAGGTCGCATAACATTGACTCATTGACACAAGGATATCTTTTACTTTTAGTTATAAGAGAGTTGAAAAAATATGGACGGGTGCTCTGTTACGTACATTGTAAGTATATCCTCTACATTATTACTTTTCGCTTGCTTGTAATAGTAATCATCAATGATCTATTATTGCTACCTCTTTTTTGTTGTTAATAATATATTTAAGGGTTTTTTTCTTGCCAATTAAATAGGGGAATTGGAAGCAATGACCGAGTCCGGAATTCTGGTAAGGAAAAAAAATTAATAATATCATACTTGGTTTTTGTTTTATTATACTAAAATTCGACCTCACCTCCCCAAGAGAGATATGATGCCAATACAAGCTCCTAACTCATCGTGACTTGAAATGCTTACAAACTAAAAAGAATTACACAACCTCGTACTCACCACACCACTCCACAATAAGATGGGAAGAAATAAACCAATGAAAAGAATTACATCACAAATGAAAACTAGCTTGAATTTGGCATTGATGATCAGCAATCTGCATACCGGATCCCTATTTCGAGATGTAATTCTGTAAGGAAATAGTTATTGGAATCCCAAGCTATTTGACAGAGACGAGATAGCAACTCCAACACAAATTCATATATATGATCTAGGCAACAATAAAAGGATCCTGCAAGACGGAACTTCAGTTTCAGTATTACCAGTAATAGTACCACTCAATTTGGATCCTGAAATACGAACAAGCAAGAATGCAGAAAAAGAACGAAATAGCAAAGAGAGGGGGGAGCATTTAGCCATCCAACATACTGCTACCTAGAGTTCAGCATTGCATTTTGTGACTATATTATTCAAAAATGTTGTAACACTTATCTTTGTGATTCCACCAAGCAAGTATTTAGGGTTGAATAGAAGTGTGCCCTCCATTAACTCTTTTGAGTCTAATTGTCTCTTGTTTTCCTTGCTGGTTACATCAAAGAGGTGTCTCTAGTAGTCAAGTGATGGATTTCCAGCACTTTTTTTTTCCCTTTCTTGGCGATGATGTTAGCCAGATAGCATATTAAAAATACAAACTCTCTAAAATATTTATTGAGTCAATTGAAGACTAACATATATAGCACCAGACAGACCCAAGAAACATTGTACGTCCAGGTGCAAACTTCGCAAAAAAAAAAATACTGAAATGGGACCGAAACTGAATAAAAAAATGATGAGTCAAAACTCAGAAGTTAAGAAATGGAACGAGAATGGAAAGGGCCGGATGGCTATATTGGCTGAAGAACTTGACAGCAACTGTGATTGATGTCACTAAATTATCGAGAAGAAGAAAGAAAAGGATGTCACTAATTTTTTAATAAGCAGAGCGGAGGGTTTTAGAAGACCAAAGTGGATACAATATTAAGCCTAACTTCCGGTTAGGGACAATAGTCCACAAAACACCTGAGTTCTATTTCTTTTTCTGGAACTATAGAGGATTAGATGCAGATCTTGCCACATCAGATAAATATACAAAATTGAAGTGGGTGTCATGTCCAATTTATCTTCTAGTTATGGACACAGATGCAGAGTACAGTCCGCAAATGAGTGCATTTTTCCTTTTAGGGTTCCTGAAATTGTTACAGTACTAGATACGAACCTTATAAGTGCAAGAATGATCAGATAACGCAATTTTAGTTCACACAAAATTTACTCATAGAACAAGTGGGAAGATGGCAATGACCTCAGTGATGATGGAGCTTTGAGGTAACCTCAAGGCATCTAATTTCCAATTCCCCTTTGCCAAACAGTAATGAGTGTCCAGAAGAAAATATTGTGTATCTTAGACGTGATATTTTGGCAATAATTACAACAGCAACGAAAAACCCAGTGGAATCCCAAAGGTGGAGTACGCAGACCTTACAAAGGCTGTAATAGACCCTCAGCTCAGGCCAGCATAGACACAGCAATAAAACAAAAGTTATACGGTAATGAAAAAGTCATGGAAACAGCAGTAAAAACAGCGAGATAGTAACCAAACCGAAGCAGAAGCAACATCAGATAGTGATACGCATCCAAGAATAAGACAAAATAAGAGTAAACTAAAAGAGCAAAAAGCATCTGTCCTCGTTATAACATGACTCTCGATGAAGGTACTCAATATTATCCCACCGATCAGAATATTTCACTTCATATGTCTTACTATTGTTGTTTGTGATCTAAACGATCAGGGTAATGAAAATGAATTGATAGACAAAAGGTAGACTTAAAAATTTACAGGAGAGGAGAGAAACGAGGAAAACCGTACCTTTGCTGTCAAATTTGACAATGCAAAACTCCATTTTTCTCTTGTTTTTGTACTAGCCACTTGCCCAACTTTAGCTACTTTAGTAAAAGCACCATTCAACCAGGCAGCTCCAGCATTAACATACCTGATCAGCTCCAAAATAATGGAAATGTGGAGCTTTAGTAAGATTATAACAATGACAACACTTAATGCTTTGCCGCTAGAGTACAAATGGTTAAACTGAAGTGCAATTATTAGAGAAAAAGGTCCACTTAAGGGACTCTCACATCTTTCTGGAAATTGAATGAGAAGCAGAAAACAACAAAATCATAATATAAACAAGCACTACCCGCTAACTCCAAAACAATTAATGAGAAAATCAAGATCAAGTGATCTGTGCAAGTATTCCAACTTAACTCCCTCGATCGAACCATCAAAACAGACCGAGTTTCCTACAGAAATTATCTATTTCCTTGCGATATTTTCTTGTCTCGGGGATGTCTATTTTTGTTTTAGATTTTGCAATTTCATTCAAGCTATTGGTTCTTCAAGCTAGTTCTCCCACTCACTTGATCTTCTATTTGGGAGATGCATTATATTTAGTCTATCCCTTTTTTTTGGGAAATGCACGACGATAGGCAAAGTGAGTGGCCATACACATTTTTATAAGATGTCTATCACAGAAGATCAAATCAAGATGATCTTTGCCTCCTCAACCAACTGAAATTTTTGAACTCTGATCCTTCTTCAGCAAGTAGGAGTAACATGCCTAATTTTCAACTTCAACACTGTATGATCAGTAAGCTATGCAAAACCTAAAAGTTGAAGAATTCATTTTAATAGGAAAAGCTACTAATTATGATAGCAGGACTCGCAATTTAACAAGAGTTTGAAATTTTTTAAGGAGATGTTACGAGGCCCCCTAATAGATAATGCATAAAATGTAGCAGTACTATTCAAAGCAATGGTTCAATGCCCAATGCTTTCTCAGATGTCAAATCAAGAAAGCTGCTGACAAAGCAGTCCAAACTCTGCTGTTCGATGAGATAAGATTTAAACCTGACTACAGAAGGGAAATGATAAATGGCAAATCATGGAATGCATAAGAAAACTTTTTTTTTCTTTACTCTTATCAGAATGTTGTGAGGAAAGGAAAATATATGCTGTTCCCTTCACTCAATTTAAATAAGTGGCCCCAAGGGAGAAAACTGGTAGCCCTCTTGCGTTATTTCCTCCTCTTTTAACAAATAAACAAGAGTAGAGAATTGTAAACTTTCCCTTCCTTCTATTACTTTCTCTAGTTCAAAATGCAGGGTAATTCAGCTGATATAGCCACTAACAGCATGCACAATTCTCTCAGGAGAATATCTCAGTAAATAGAAGCAAACGAAGAAACAAAAGACAGCAAGTAATAATGTAGAAACACTAAGAGCTAACTGTGGCAACAACTACAGAAAAAATTGGCATTGTTAAAATAACTGATTTGAATCACATAAACACTTTAAAGAATCCAGACCTGCTTGATTTGACTGCTGATCCTGTGTCATTCAATTTCCGTTCTGCTGCCATAACTGCAGCCATCGTTTTATCCGACACTTGAAGCCTTTGATCAACAGATTTAACTTTCTCATTTACAACTGAAATTCCAACCGTAAGCTTTTCTGTTAGACCAACTCTTCGGTCAAAGGAAACGACTCTCGCAGATGCAGTGGCTCTTAATTGGTGTCTCTCATCAAATGCCTTGGCTTTATTCACCGCATCTTGTCTGATAGCTGAACCTTTTGCCAACATATTTGAGACAACATCTTGTGCTTTGCTGATATATACTTTCCCATTCACCCTTGCATTGCTAGGAGAAGTAGGTTTGGCCTGCTAACAGAGACAAGTGATCAAGAGATGATACAAGTAATGCAGAATATTATAAAGCCGAAAAGAGCCAACAATAAATACACAGGCAAAACAAATATATGCCTGCAAAGTGCAACAAATGACAAATCATAATACATGAATCGTACACCACAAAATACTTGCATATGGTTCTTCCATATCTAAAAGCTCTCTTAGAGACAGCAACTTTTGTAATCTTGTAGGCAAAATATGCCCAACACTTTAATAACTCAAAAGAAGAATTATCCAGCTTTATTTACTTTGTTACCTCAGCAATTGGAGAGGAACTTTCTCCGGCCACATTCACTGCATTATCAACTATCCTGACTTCCTGTAAACAACGAGTAGACTACATAGATTTCCAATATAGGTATTCCTAAATTATTATTTGTCCGTAACTGATTGTTGCAATTATATGTTAAGAGATAACACTTTCACACTTGTCTATGTAGTTACCCGAGTCTCGGATGGTGGAACATAGTTTTCTGCCTGAGTAATATTTACAATCTGATCCACTACGGTTGCTCCCTGCAAAATGAGTAGAATTGTAAGGGTACTCAATCCTGCAAACGAGCAATTCTAACAAATCAGAAGCAGTGAATATACATGAAACCAATTTCCATGTGCTGTATTAGCATCCGAAGAATAATGGCATATCAAGTTTTTGATGTACTATAGCATTTGTTCTCTATATTGAAATCAAGCAACTTCAGAACATTGTAGAGTAGGCATCATTAATCACTGGACAAATGTAACAAGCAGATTAGGGGAGGTTGTCATATACTCATCATATTTCATAAAGATTGTTTCCTCTTGATAAGGTAAATTTTGTAAATGGAAAGGACAGCACTAAGAAAGTGCGTTTAAATTTACATATGGTGCAACTTCCCAATCATATCTAACAAAGAGCCAACATCATTTACATAGGCCAAGTTGATATATTTCATAAAGATTTTATATGCAAGAATTAATTATATTGTCAAGTTATTTAAAACCCAAATAAAAATATAGGTAACAGTTGGAAAATTTGTAAGCTGTTGAATTTCCAAAAGAAATGCTGAAAAACACACTGATGTATAGTTGAGCCTACATTCCATGTTTAGTGGATAACCTACCTGTACTTTCTCCATCAGACAAAAGATTAGCAAAAGAAAACAGAATCAGATTTATTATCTACACCTCCTTAAATTTCCATGGGTTAATGATCCTACACAAGGTCATACGTCGCATAAAGATCTATATGTTATTCGACACTAATCAACTGTCCTTGTAATGCTGCTAAATCATTTGTTGCACCAATATAGAAAGGATTTAACAGTTTAAAAGAAAATAACACCCTCGGTTTAGATTAACAGGTTATAGGAAGTTTGTTATCATTATTTTATTCAAGCTACCAATAAATGCTTATTGAAGGGGCGTCTTGGCACCATGGTAGAAACTATCAGCCGCGTGACAAGGAGGTCACCAGTTCAAGCTGCTGAAACGGCCTCTTGCAGAAACCGTGAGGTAAGTGCACCAAATTGCCCTCTTTTAACCAATAAAATGCTTATTACAAAGAGTTACATGTACATGGTAGAGTAATTGTACACCGCAGTGGTTTTAAAAAACTCATGTACGAATAGCTTGAAAGATAAAAACATACACGGTTCAGCAAATATAGACTATAAGTTCAGAAAAAGAAAATTACCGACAACAACAAGGCAATTTCAAGCGCTTTCGGATCTTTAAACGTAACAAACGCAGTCTTCGATTGTCCTTGTTCTCTGCACTCCACCCCAAAATAAGTCAAAAAATGAACACTTAAACTCAAATATACTGTTTAAAGTGTTTAAACCTCACGAAACATTGCAGAAAAGGTGACGCGACTCACCGCCGAATCTCAATGAGCTCAATCTCGCCGGAAAACGAGAAGAACTCGCGAACTTCTCTCTCGGTCGCCAGATCTGATACATTACCTACCCGTACTGTTCTTACCTCCTAAAAGTACATAAATTAACCAGGAAAAAGTTAAAAATAATTCAGTTTACAGTGAGAAAAGAAGAAAATTCAAATCCCGGCATGAAAATGGAAAACTCACCTGCATTGTCTTTAAAATCTCTCTCTCCCTCAGCTTTTCGTTGTGTTTGCTTAATGTGCAAGTGGGAAGAGAAGATATAATAAATGTGATGAGCTGAACAGGAATGTGACAGCGAAGAATGTAGCTGTTATAGTTGGAGTTCAAAGATGATTACTTAAACTGCCATGATTTTTGCTAAAATATCGGTTTTGACATTCACTTTGCTAATTATTGAAGATTCCGTCTAATGTTGTTTTGATGCAATGCGCCTTGCAGTCAAAGTTGACTCTGTTAGAATAGGTATGTTTTAGGAACAAATTACAATTGAGTTCCCATCTTTTGCTTTCAATCCACATTTACCTGTTTGTTTCACCAGTTGTACACTCTCTCCCTCTCTTAATCCACTCAAGGTATTTGCTTTTTGAGGGGATAAAAGACAAGATTATAGATGGTAACAACTATATAATTAATTAGTTAGTAAAATTTATCGAAACAACCTTTAAAGTTGTGATCACTTTTTATTTGACATCTCAATTAAACGGTTAATCATTAAACACCTTTGGTGCATTCAATATGTGCCTATTAAGCATCATGTATTCAAGATGTGATACAAAAAAATTACTTTCACCGAAAGTTAAATATATAAATATTTAAATATAATAAATTTTTTTCTTGTTCTTCTCCTTTATCTCATCACGGTCGTCACCACTTTTTCACCATTTATTAGACAAACTACCCTGAAATCAACATATAGCCTCACCTCCTCCCTCAAATTTTCCCCCTTTTTTCTTACATAGGCCCTAACAGTGATGATATGATGGGTGCATGTTTGTTGAAGAGCCAATGAGGTGGAAGAAGCAGAGGTGGTTCCGTCAACATGGTTACGAAGGTGAGGAGAGAGGTAAGAAAAGACATATCGGAGGTGATGATCAGTTTGGTATTTGAAATTATTAAATTCAAGTTACTTTTTTTAACTGATATGGCTTTTTCCGTGCCTTAGTTGTATAGCTACATTAGTCGAGTTTTAAACCTCGTACACTTTTTTTCGTATTCAAGTGGAATATTTTGGATATTTTTTATGAGTCTAATGAGTAACAAGCTTAGTTGATGTGTCAAAATAGAAAGTGTTGAAAACTTTACGGGGCTATTTGGACAAAAACAATTACTGCCAAAAAATGTTTATAAGATAAGACAAAGGAGAGTATTGTTTTATACTTTAATGAGATGATAAAGCTGGCATTAGCAGGACTAAATCTTCTCTCAATTTTCCAAAGTAGGAGTGCTAATTCTTTATTCTTTTCTTGTGTTTGAATTTTGTCAAACGTCTATTGCCCTCAAAAATAACTTTGGGTACGCCGACATGACAGGACCTGAGTTGGACTATGGGGCCTCTTTTTGAGTGGGCACTAGTTTCTCTCGGGATGGTATTTATTTTTTGTGTTACGTTTTAATTTATATTTGCTTTATAACAAAAATATAAGCATATTTATTTTTTGTATAATTTCAACATATAGGGTTAAAGTAGCAAAAACAATCACGTAAAATTTCATCATTCTAGTAAACGGGTTTGAAGTAGCTAGTGTGCTGAACCAAATATGCTGAAATTTTTATTTGTAATTATTGAACTTAAGCATAGTAGCTGAAGTTTTATTCTCTATTTGCTGAAGTTTTTCTTTTTGCAACTGACGAACTTCAGCTCTAGAGCTGAAGTTTTTTTTGTAATTGGCGAACTTCAGCTCTAGAGCTGAAGTTTTTGTTTTGTAACTGGCAAACTTCGGCTCTAGAGCTAAAATTTTTGTTTTGCTAACTGGCAAATTTCGGCTCTAGAGCAGAAGTTCTTGTTTTATAACTGGCGAACTTCGGCTCTAGAGCTAAAGTTTTTATTTTGTAACTAGCGAATTATTTAGTTCATTTGTAAAAACTTCAGCACTATATAAGCTGAAGTTTTTGAAAAAGCTTTCTAACATACTATAAATAATCAGATTGCCAACAGTATCTAAATCATAAATTTTGGAAACAATAAACGTGAAAAAACAGAATTATCAATGTCTACTAACTTACGTAATTATTCATAATATATTTTTAAATAATCTGATAAACATATTTATGGTAATTAGCCCATGAACTGAAGTTTCATAGCAGCACCAACAGAGGAAGAAGAAGAAGAAGAAGAAGAAGAAGAAGAAGAAGAAGAAGAAGAAGAAGAAGAAGAAGAAGAGGAGGAGGAGGAGGGGGAGGAGGAGGGGGAGGAGGAGGGGGAGGAGGAGGAGGAAGAAGAAGAGGAAGAAGAAGAAGAGGAAGAAGAGGAGGAAGAAGAGGAAGAAGAAGAGGAAGAAGAAGAAGAAGAAGAAGAAGAAGAAGAGGAGGAAGAAGAGGAGGAAGAGGAAGAAGAAGAGGAGGAAGAGGAGGAAGAAGAGGAAGAAGAAGAGGAAGAGGATGAAGAGGAGGAAGAAAAGGAAGAAGAGGAGGAAGAAGAGGAAGAAGAGGAGGAGGAAGAAGAGGAAGAAGAGGAAGAGGAAGAGGAGGAAGAGGAAGAAGAGGAAGAGGAGGAAGAAGAAGAGGAGGAAGAGGAAGAGGAGGAAGAAGAGGAAGAGGAAGAAGAAGAGGAAGAAGAGGAAGAAGAGGAGGAGGAGGAGGAGGAAGAAGAAGACTAGTTAAAAGTTTTTAAAAAATGGGCATAGGTTAAATAGGGGCGACCAAATAGTTGATTATAGGCTAAGTCTAGGTGATTTTGTGATTGTTTATACTCCCGCTTGATTATGTTTCCATGTCCTAATATGGTTAAATAATGAGAAATAGGCTCAAATTGTGAATTTCATACATTGCAGGATGCTGAGCCTAAATGATGCCTTAAAATGTTGATTGAAGCTACATTGGAGCATAGAATACCCCTTGGAGTTGTGTGCGCGCAAAGACGAGACAAAGAAGTGAAGAAAAAATGGCCTGAAGCTAGCGCGAAGTTAACGCTAAGTCTGGCGTGTTCACGCTAGTCTAGAAGCGGGAGGCAGTGTGTCAGGAAACTAGCGCGAAGTTCGCGCTAGTCCCAATTCCGGAAAAAGTCTGTTAGGGGCAAAATTGGAAATCTGGAGAAAAATTCACTTAACCTATATAAAGTCAAGCTCGCCCAAGGATTAGAGGAGGAGGGTTTTCATAGTTTAGTACAAGAAACATACAGGCAAGAGGCGGGGAGGATGTTTTTTAGAGCAAAATACAAGCACAGAGCCGCCGTGGAGGCCGGATTTCATATTTTCCTCCACCAACTTAGTCTTTTTATGTTTCTTTGTATGATTTATTGTTTTGCTACCATGTTTATGTGGAGCTATACTTCACGTTCTAGGGTTGTGGTTCTTTCATGACTATTGTTATTCGGATATTGATTTTGATTTCTTAGTATATCATATTGGTTTATTTATTCAATTCTGCACTTAGTTATTTGATTATTTGATCACTAATTGAATATTATCTACGGATATAGAGTTGAACTCGAAAGTGAGAATTATAGATTGCATATATGATTGAATAGAGCAAGTTCTTGAACCTGGGCATCGGGGAACGGATTCGCGGTTAGGATAGACATATACCTAATTGCTTTGCTTGGTTGATTTACAGGAATTATAAATGCGTTCTTATTGATTCTAACTCCATAGACATATAGGCATTAGGTTAGCTTGGATATGTGAGTAAGAACTCGACAGTCCTGCCCCAGCTTGGTGCTGAACGCATCTGTGAGTGTCAATTAAATCATGTTACCAGATATCTCTAAAAATTTGAAAGTTAGATCCCATTATTCAGGTGGGTCCTAAAGACTTCTAGTAAAATGATAGTTTTAAAAGCTGAATTATATTTTCTAAGGTATGACTTCCACTAAGTATGGTTGTCTAAAAGGGTCTTAAAACTATCGCCCATTATCCATGAGGGTCTTGAAAACTCTTAATTAAACGACAATTTTACACCTAATTTATATCTTCCGGGTTTATTACTTCCACTATATCCCGCTATCTAAGAAAGTATTAATGATACGTCCCATTGTCCAGGAGGGTCCCGAAAGATCAAAATCAAGTCTTCCATACTTCCCTACAACAGAACTTACTCTAAATCTTGTTTTTAATGGAAATTTTAAAACTAAGTCACATTATTCAGCAGAGTCCTGACAATTCTTAATTAAAGCCAATTTTAAATCTAAGTTATATCTGTTGGGGACTAGTAATTAAAGCTACTTCTTATTATCCAGGAGGGTCTTGCAAATATTTAAAATTACATCCCATTATCCATGAGGGTCCTGAGAATTTAAAATTAAATTCCATTATCCATGAGGGTCTTGACGACTCCTATGTAAATCCCAACTCTTGTATTCCGGAGAAATATTTATCCTAGATTATGTTACCCGTGGCTGTTTGAATTTTAAACTGAGTCTCATTTTCCATGAGGATCCTGAATTTCACAGTCATACCTGCTAGGTGCTTGCTTTTTCAATGAAAGACTTCCCTAAGAAATCGGGAATTTCCTGCCCTTGTTCCAATCAATGAAAATCTTGTCAATTTGAAATGTGGTGGTTAGCTTGTGTCATTCTTGCTAAAGATGGCATCCCCCTTGTCATGCTCTGTTGTGGCCAACTTTCCTGAACAGACTATGAGCTGCCTAATTTGTTAGATGACCCTTTGAACCCTATGGCCTTAGGTGAATAAAGTGTTCTGCACCCCAACGTTGTGTTACATTCCTGGCCCTTTTGCTAGAATCTTTGCATCCTTCCTAAGATTACCAAATCATTTTACTGATGAAACTTTCAGTGGTTCTTCATATCCTATTTTAACTTTCGTTGCCTTTGATATGTTTTATCCGCAATGTGATTTGCCATTTGGGAGTTGGTAGTATGCTTTGAAATTTCTCTCCTTCTTGCTTAAACAAAATTGACCTTGAAAACATCTTAGAGAAGTACAGATCCGAAAGAAAATGAAATGCAATAACTCCTAGTTATTTTAGAACAACAGAATTCAGAATTGGGTGACTACTGAAGGGGAAAAAAAGAGACTTATCTGTGGGGAAACAACTGGTTCCAATGGTCATGACATGCATTTTGGCTTAGTCGTCCCAGTCTGCCTACACTATTCGGCTTTCTGTTGCCATGCTTTGTTGGTGTGACATTCCTTAACCCAATTTCTCTGACCAAAACTCGACCCTGCTCATCATGCGGTGTTCTGTGTAGAAAATCACTCTATCTATGATATGTGCGCTTTGGTGGTATGAGCATGATTTTCAGGTATAGGTTTTGATGAATAACAAACAATGAAGTCAAGTGTCAAACAACGATATTATATGACAAACAATCGAGATTGAAGGCGAGAAGCATATTGATGACGGAATTGCATAGACAAGCCAAAGACGAGCTCAAATGTTCAAGATCGAAGACCCAAGGCGTAGGTCGTTAGGTAGAACCAATGTAAGAGCAACGTTAAGTTATCTCGTCTTTTGGCTCAACATAGGTCATCATAAATATGCATAAAATTATTTTATTAAATCATATTTATCATAAACATATTTTAAATACTTCAAACAAAATGATGTTAAAGTTTTCATTTTAACCAAAATGGTTTTTGAAGTAAGTTTTCAAAACTGGACTAAAATAATCGATTATACAAATCAGCATAATCGATTATGTTATAACAGTGGCCAAAGTGTTTGAACACTGCCACAGAATAATCGATTATACAAAGTGCATAATCGAGTATGTGATTACCGTTGCCAAAGTGTTTGAAACACTGTCTCAATATAATCGATTATATCAATTAGATAATCGATTATCCAGCGGAGAATCATCTTTTGATTTTCGGAACGTTAGAGACATAATCGATTATCTCTATCAAATAATCGATTATTTGGCATAAAATCGGGGATTCTGATTTTCGGAACGTTAGAGGCATAATCGATTATATGGATGAAATAATCGATTATATGTGAGCAGAATCTGATTCCGAGTTTGTAATGTTAATAAATAATTGATTATGTGATATAAATAATTGATTATCTGGGCACAAAATCAGCATAATTAATTGTCAATTAAGCAACGGTCATGCACCCTTTTTCACCTATAAAAAGAGGTCTTTTGAGCTGATTTTAAATACACAACACCTCCCAATATTGATATACATATTGACATTATTTGAGCATCATTTTAGAGCTTTTGTTGAGCCATTTGAGAGACAACTTTGTGTTGTTAATAGAGCTAAATTTGTATCTCTTTATCTACTCTTTTGAGAGAGTCTTGTTGTAAGAAGAGAAAGGTGTTTGAGAAGAACATATCTTCTCATTGATTGTCGGGTTCGCTAAGTACCCTAAGTCTTAGTGGTTGAAGTCTTGTGGTGCGGTATCCACGAGCAAAGTGAAGTCTTGAGGTGCGGTATCCTCGAGCAAGTTGAAGTCTTGTAGAGTGTACATGTACGAGCAATTGTAACGGTTTGTTAGGCACCCATAAGCTTAACGGAGTTAGTGGAATCTCGAGAGAGTCTCTCGGGGACTGGACTAGCCACAAGTTTTGGTGAACCAGGATAAATTCGGT
This sequence comes from Nicotiana benthamiana, assembly GCA_034376525.1. NCBI lineage: Eukaryota > Viridiplantae > Streptophyta > Magnoliopsida > Solanales > Solanaceae > Nicotiana > Nicotiana benthamiana. Next base: position 33,304,598 of record CM067335.1, on the reverse strand, counting down.
GCGTTCTTTCCTTGTTATTTTAATTACCAAATTTATTTTATTCCTGCAAATTTTAATTCCACAATATTTATCAATATTCTCGTGCCGCACTATTCACCCCCCCTCTAGTGACGGGCATAAATCCTAACAATTGGTATCAGAGCCTAACTCTCTGAAAGCCTTAACCGGTTGAGAGCGATATATATTTTTTGTTGAGAATATTGAACGCAGGAATGATGAGCGAAGGACACTCCACCCATAGTCCTCCACTCTTTGATGGAAGGAATTACACATATTGGAAAGAGCGGATGAGAATCTTCATCCAATAACATAATTTTCGCTTGTGGCGAATCATCAAGAATGGACAACAAATGCCAACAAAGGAGGAAGATGAATATGACGCCGAGGACATCAAAATGGTTGAACTTAACCCGTCAATTTATTATATTGTGCGGTGAATCCGGATGACTACCAAAAAATCTCTTGTTGCACAATCGCAAAAGAAATGTGGGATAAACTCGAGATCAATTATGAAGGTACGTCTCAAGTCCGAGAAGCTAGAATTGATTTTCTAACACATGAATATGAAATCTTTAAAATGGAGAAGGAATCCATCGGTCATATGTTCGAACGATTCTCAAAAATCGTCAACGACCTTCATGCTCTCGGGAAAGTATACACGAACAAAGATCTTGTTCGAAAAATCCTACGGAGCCTCACTCCCGAATGGTGTTCCAAAGCCGATGCCATCCAAGAGTCGATAGGAATCACGGATATCACAATTGATGGACTAAGAGGTAACCTCGAAATTATGAAAGTACAATTCTTAATCCCTATCTTAGGAGTAGAAGTTCGAATTTCGCCTTCAAAGCATCATCTTCTAAAAGAGTAGAGGTAAGTGATTCGGAAAGCGATGATGATACTATTTCCAATGATATAATTGAAAAGTTTTATAAGTTTATGAAGAAGGAAATAAAGAAGGAAGAACCAAGTCCTTCATGCCAAAATTGTGGAAAACTTTGCCACACCAAATCACATTGTCCAAAACCCAAGGACAAGAAAAAGAAGAAACATCATCGGCGCGTGACACGGGATTCAGACAGCTCGGGCGATGAAACTGCCGCATTATGCCTCATGGCCAACGAAGAAGAAGAGGTAAGTATTTCTAACTCTTACTCGCTTGAAGAAATACAAAATGCCTATGATGAATTATATGGTGAATTTGTTAAAGCTTCCAAAACCATAAAAGAATTGAAGAAAACACTTTCTTTGCAAGAAACAGATTTTCAGAAAACACTTTCTTTGCAAGAAAAAGATTTTGAAAAACGACCTTCTTTGAAAGAAAAAGATTTTGAAAATGACACTAGTGCTCTTAAAAATAAAATTGAAGTTTTAGAAAAAGAAAATAAAATTTTGGAAAATGACAATGTTGTTTTTAAAAATAAGATCAAGGAATTGAATGAAGCCTCTTCAATTGATCAATGTTCAAATTGCTCTTCTTGCAGTTCTTTGAAAACAGAGACATAGAACTTAGGAACGCACTAGAAAAACGTAGTGTTCCTAAAACAAGTGAAGAAATCAAAAAGGATGTTAGAAATGAGGCTACACCACCTAGAAATAATTTTAGGAACTTTACTAATGAGTCTAAGATTAATTATTTTAGACCACCTAGAAACAACTCTAGGAATTTCACAAATGAGTCTAGAATGAATAATTTTAGACCACCTAGAAACAACTCTAGGAATTTCACAAATGAGTCTAGAATGAATAATGTTAGACCACCTAGAAATGACTCTAGGAATTTCAATGCTTCTAGGAATAACAAATTTAGATCACCTAGAACGCATTTGGCTCAACCTAGACACATGCACAATCCTAATGTTATATGTCATTATTGTAACCGGGTAGGACACATTGCACCCGTATGTTTTGCTAAACATAGAGATTCATATTTTGATTATGATTATTATTTGTCTAACCCCCAAGGACCCAAAAGAAGTTGGGTACCAAAAACCTATTTTTAGGTACTTTTGCAGGTGTGCTTGAAGACTACAATATTGTAGTAGATGCACCAAGCACGAAACCTTAATGCATCGAGGGGGAACGTCGGTTAGTTATCGTATTTTCGATAAAAACGTAATAGTTGATATGTGCTAACTATTGATGTTAATGATTGATTCATGGTTCGATAAGTTTTATTTTAAATAACAATTGGTATCAATTAGTTTTATATTAAATGATTGATTCATGTTTTGATGAATATTTTGGGTTTAAATAACAGTTGATATATTTGCGAAAAATGACCGTTATTATGATTAGTATGCATTTACTAACTTTTGGTATCATTTGATGTTGATATGATTTTGTTTCTTAAAATTGGTATCGTCAGTAGTTTAATTAACAATTGGTAAACTCTTTTTGCTAATGCCAAAAGGGGGAAGAATTTAGGCGATATGCATGCTTTAATTGAGGGGGAATATTCAATTAAGGGGGAATTATATTGAATTGTTTGCATAAATTGTATGTTGAGATATAGCATGAATTTAGGGGGAATTCGATATCCATATCTCCTATTGTTTGTCATTATCAAAAAGAGGGAAATTGTAGAAAATCACTCTATCTATGATATGTGCGCTTTGGTGGTATGAGCATGATTTTCAGGTATAGGTTTTGATGAATGACAAACAATGAAGTCAAGTGTCAAACAACGATATTATATGACAAACAATCGAGATTGAATGGCGAGAAGCATATTGATGACGGAATTGCATAGACAAGCCAAAGACGAGCTCAAATGTTCAAGATCGAAGACCCAAGGCGTAGGTCGTTAGGTAGAACCAATGTAAGAGCAACGTTTAAGTTATCTCGTCTTTTGGCTCAACATAGGTCATCATAAATATGCATAAAATTATTTTATTAAATCATATTTATCATAAACATATTTTAAATACTTCAAACAAAATGATGTTAAAGTTTTCATTTTAACCAAAATGGTTTTTGAAGTAAATTTTCAAAACTGGACTAAAATAATCGATTATACAAATCAGCATAATCGATTATGTTATAACAGTGGCCAAAGTGTTTGAACACTGCCACAGAATAATCGATTATACAAAGTGCATAATCGATTATGTGATTACCGTTGCCAAAGTGTTTGAGACACTATCTCAATATAATCGATTATATCAATTAGATAATCGATTATCCAGCAGAGAATCAGCTTTTGATTTTCGGAACGTTAGAGACATAATCGATTATCTCTATCAAATAATCGATTATTTGGCATAAAATCGGGGATTCTGATTTTCGGAACGTTAGAGGCATAATCGATTATATGGATGAAATAATCGATTATATGTGAGAAGAATCTGATTTCGATTTTGTAACGTTAACAAATAATCGATTATGTGATATAAATAATCGATTATCTGGGCACAAAATCAGCATAACTAATTGTCAATTAAGCAACGGTCATGCACCCTTTTTCACCTATAAAAAGAGGTCTTTTGAGCTGATTTTAAATACACAACACCTCCCAATATTGATATACATATTGACATTATTTGAGCATCATTTTAGAGCTTTTGTTGAGCCATTTGAGAGACAACTTTGTGTTGTTAATAGAGCTAAATTTGTATCTCTTTATCTACTCTTTTGAGAGAGTCTTGTTGTAAGAAGAGAAAGGTGTTTGAGAAGAACATATCTTCTCATTGATTGTCGGGTTCGCTAAGTACCCTAAGTCTTAGTGGTTGAAGTCTTGTGGTGCGGTATCCACGAGCAAAGTGAAGTCTTGAGGTGCGGTATCCTCGAGCAAGTTGAAGTCTTGTAGAGTGTATATCTACGAGCAATTGTAACGGTTTGTTAGGCACCCGTAAGCTTAACGGAGTTAGTGGAATCTCGAGAGAGTCTCTCGGGGACTGGACTAGCCACAAGTTGTGGTGAACCAGGATAAATTCGGTGCGTTCTTTCCTTGTTATTTTAATTACCGAATTTATTTTATTCCTGCAAATTTTAATTTCACAATATTTATCAATATTCTCGTGCCGCACTATTCATCCCCCCCCCCCCCTCTAGTGACGGGCATAAATCCTAACATTCTGAACAGATTTTCACCAACAGACCTCTTTAAATTGTTTATTTCTCAGCTTGCCTTCGCCTTAAAGTGCCCATGAGGGTTTTCACCAATAAGACTCTCTCATTTTGATTTTCCCTCAACTCCTGTCACCTTACGGCTCCTGTGAGGGTTTTCACCAATAACACTTTCTCATTTTGATTTTCCCTCAACTCTCGTCGCCTTATGGTGCCCGTGAGGGTTTTCACCAACAAGACTCTCTCATTTTCATCTTTTCTTGCTCCAACTAGAGTGTTTCCCCGGGTATGAATCACCTCTTCTTGCTTGAATTGGCATTTCTTATTGACTGATAAGAAGGTCTTTCTTTGGACCGTAATGCAGGCTTTTGGATAGGGTTTAGAAAGAAAGGGTAGTAAGGCTAAAAACAATCCGAATGGGTTCAAAATTACAACTTTCATAATCAAAATTTGCACAACTACAATTTCTGCCCCAGTTTCTGTCTTGGAAACTTTTGGACTTTTATTTTAATGAGACCGAACTATGAGGCTGACTGTTTATCCTTAAAAGAAATTAGGCCAGTTCATGTCACAAGAATTGCTTTGTTTTTGTTATGATTATCTCTTTTCGCTTTCATCTTTTCCTTACTCTTTCTTTTTGTTCCTTCCCTTTTCTTTTGTTGTTTTGCTATTTTGTATTTGTTTTTTTCTCTTTTCTTTTATTTTCTTTTTATTTCTTTTTTCTTCTTCTTATTTTTTCCTTTATTCATCTCTCACACTTGCATTTCTTATTTTGCTACTATTTCCGAAAGAGGGGTATGAAAGAAAATAATTAAAGCTCGAAAGGGTTAATAAGGGATAAAGTGTTTAGATAGCCAAATAAAATGTCGTCGTCATTCCAATCTCCAGAACATGCCAAGTACAAACAAATATGATTTAATAAAAGAAAATCATACATAGTATCTCTTAACTGCATCGGAATTGATGGCCATTTCTATGCACTTTCCTTCTACATCTGTTAGATATAATTCCTCGTTGGACAACACTCTTGGCACGATGAACGGCCTTTGCCAATTTGGGGCGAACTTGCCCTTTGGCTCTGCCTGGTGAGGGAGGATGCGCTTCAATACCAACTGACCCACTTCAAACCTTCTTGGGCGCACCTTCTTGTTATATGCTCTGGCCATTCTCTGTTGGCACAACTGGCCATGACATAATGCTGCTAATCTTTTCTCATCAATCAAACTCAATTTCTCCATGCGTGTTTTGACCCACTCGTCATCATCAATTTCTGCCTCGGGGTAACCGAAGAGACGTGATTTCAATTTATGCCGGTATTAATGCTTCTGTTCCATACATCAACAAATACGGAGTTGCCCATACTGAGGTGTGAAAAGTAGTGCAATAGCTAACAATGCGAAGGGAGGCTTCTCATGCCATTGTCTGGACCCTTCCACCATTTTTGAAGTACCTTCTTTGTGTTTTTATTGGCTGCCTCAACTGCTCCATTCACCTTGGGGCGGTATGGGGTGGAATTGCGATGTGTAATCTTAAACTGCTGACATACCTCTTTCATCAAATGACTATTAAGATTTGCTCCATTGTCGGTGATGACTATCTTTGGGATTCTGAACCGGAAAATGATATTTGAATGCACAAAGTCGACCACGAATTTCTTGGTCACCGACTTGAAACTTTTAGCCTCGACCACTTGGTGAAATAATCAATAACAACCAGGATGAACCTGTGCCCATTAGAAGCTGCTAGCTCGATGGGCCCGATGGCGTCCATGCCCCAAGCAGCGAAGGGCCATAGTGTAGATAATTCAGACGGCGGGGAGTGAATCAAATCTCCATGCACCTGACATTGATGGCATTTGCGCATGAAACTAATACAATCTCGCTCCATGGTGAGCCAATAATAACCTGCCGGGAGAATTTTCTTTGCCAAAACATACCCACTCATATGAGGTCCGCAAACTCCGGAATGTATCTCTGTCATGATGGTTGCGGCCTGTCTAGCATCTATGCATCTTAACAATATAATATCTGGCGTTCTTTTGTATAGTATCCCTCCATTGAAGAAAAACTCGCTTGATAAGTGACGAATTGTTCTCTTTTGATCACTTGTGGATTGTACCAGGCACACACCCATCCTAATATATTCTTTGATGTCGTGAAACCAAGGCTCATCATCAAGCTCCTCTTCTACCATATTACAGTAAGCCTGTTGATCATGAACTTAGATATGCATCGGGTCAAAATAAGCCTTAGCTGGATGATGTAACATCGACGCCAAGTAGCCAAGGTGTCAGCAACCTCGTTGTGGACTCTTGGGATGTGCCTGAACTCCACAGATTGGAATCATTGACAAAGATCATGCAGACATTGCCGGCATAGGATGAGCTTCAAATCTCGTGTTTCCTGTTCCCCTCGAATCTGGTGTACCAAAAGTTCCGAGTCTCTCAAGACCAAAACTTCTTGGACACCCATGTCTGCAGCTAACCTTAGACCCAAATTGCATGCCTCATATTCTGCTATATTATTGGTGCAATTGAAGCGGAGCTGAGCTGTAACAGGGTAATGGTGTTCCGTTTCAGAAATGAGTATTGCTCCTATCCCGACGCCTTTCATGTTGCCAGCCCCATCAAAGAATAGTTTCTATCCTGGCTTCTTCCCCTATCCTATTTCATCAATATGCATCACCTCTTCATCTGGGAAGTATGTCTTTAGAGGTTCATATTCTTCGTCCATCGGCTTCTCGGCCAGATGATCAGCCAATGCCTGCCTTTAAATGTAGTCCTAGTCACGTAGACAATGTCAAACTCGGTGAGCAGGATCTGCCACTTTACAAGCCTCCCCGTGGGCATAGGCTTTTGAAAGATGTACTTCAACAGATCCAGGCGTGAGATGAAATAAGTAGTATACGACGACAAGTAGTGTTTCAACTTCTGTGCTACCCAAGTTAGGGTATAGCACGCCTTTTCAAGATGAATATACTTAACCTCATAGGCTATGAACTTCTTGCTGAGGTAATATATGGCATGCTCCTTCCTTCTGATGATATCGTGTTGACGCAACACATATCCAAATAAGTTGTCCAAGATTGTCAGATATAATATCAAAGGGCTCCGTGGTTCTGGTGGAACCAACACTGGTGGGTTCGACAAGTACCCTTTTATTTTATCAAAAGCCTCATAGCATCCCTCCATCCACTCGACCACCGCATCCTTTTTAAACAGCTAAAGATAGGCTCACGAGTTGTCGTAAGCTGAGCAATAAATCTACCGATGTAATTCAATCTCCCCAATAGACTCATTACCTCTGTTTTGTTCCTCAGAGGCAGCAATTCTTGTATGGCTTTGATCTTTTATGGATCTAGCTCAATGCCTTGACGACTCACTATGAATCCTAGAAACTTCCCTGATGGCACACCAAATGCGTATTTCACAGGATTGAGCTTGAGATTGTACCTGCGGAGCTTCTGGAAGAATTTTCTCAGATCTCTGACATGGTCGGACTGCTTCCTGGATTTCACAATTATATCATCCACATAGACCTCAATCTCCTTATGTATCATATCGTGGAATATGGTTGTCATTGCCCTCATATAGGTTGCCCCAGCATTCTTCAGACCGAAGGGCATGACCATGTAGCAATATGTTCCCCGTGCCATGATGAATGGTGTCTTCTCTGTGTCCTTCTCATCCATCAAAATCTGGTAATAGCCTGCATAGCAATCTATGAAAGAATCAATCTCATGTTTTGCGCAATTGTCAATCAATATGTAAATGTTTGACAGTGGGAAGTTATCCTTTGGTCTCGCTTTGTTGAGGTTACGATAATCGACGCACACCCTGGTTTTACCATCCTTCTTAGGCACATGCACGCCATTGGCTAACTAGGTGGGATATCGTGTGACTTAGATGACCTTTGCCTCAAACTGCTTGGTAAATTTCTCTTTGATCTTTACGCTCACATCAGTTTTAAACTTCCTACACTTTTGTTTGACGGAAGGGCAGGCCGGGTCAATTTGTGAAACACCAAGTCAGTGCTTAACCTTGACATATTGTCGTAAGACCACGCCAAAACAACTTTGTATTCAAACAGTGCTTCGATTATTTCTTCCCTAAGCTGCGGCTCAAGATGAACACTTATTTTAGTTTCCCTGATATTATCTGGGTCCCCTAGATTGACTGCTTCTGTATCGCTCAGGTTTGCCTTGGGTGTTTCCTCAAAGTGGCTTAAATTTTTACTAATTTCTTCAAACGCCCTTTCCTCATCATATTCTGGTTCATTCTCATATTCAATCTCTTGAATTATTACTACTTAATTAGATCGGCTTTCAAGACTGGGCCGAACATTCCTTATGCATGTCATATCATTGGAGCCAGCATAAAAATAACTGTACAATAAGGAAAAGAAAAGCAAATAAAAGTAAGAACTATCAGCACTGATGGAAAGGAAATTGCATTTAATTGAAATTTAAAGATAACAGGGTTACACATCCAAACGGACGGAACATAGACTTTGAATTACAACCTTGGAATAATCCAAAGAAATTGAAAGAAAAATCAAAGCAAACACCCAAAACTCATTCCTGGTCGGGAAGAGAGTAGCTTCCTAGTTGTTGACTTTTGTACAGGGCCCGACAAGTTGCACATCTGCCTTGCTAGAGTCCTCTCATACTTCCACCACATTCACATCTTCAAATATCCTTTTGAACCTTTCAAGCAATTCTGTATCCGGGCCGACCATAAGATTGGGACTTATCGATGTCGGGCACTTCTTGGTGCCAGGCTTCACAAATGATTTGGAGAGACGCGACACAGGCTTTGGAAGGGCCCATACTTTCTTCTTCATCCTTCTGGCTTTATTTATGTCTGCAATCATGGGGTTGAACCCCAAACCAAAGGTTTCTATATTTTTGGGGAGAGATACCGGTTGTATGATACCTTGAAGTGACGCCCCCAACCTTTTCCTGCAACAAACCCGTTCTTCAACATCTCAACAACCACCATGACTGACGCGACGACTAGTTTTGGCATTGGAACACACTCCCATTCTAAACTTTTCTCACTGATATCGTGTCATGAACCTGATATACCCAGGGCCCCTTGTCAACATCCGATTCGATGAGTGGCATAATAGCATCACTATGAGCATACTAATGGTCCTCGCCATGCACAACTATTTCTTGTTGATCTCATTCAAATTTCACCATTTGATGCAAAGTAGAGGGGACTGATCTAGTAGCATGGATCTAGGGTTGTCCCAATAGCAAGTTGTAGGAAATAGCCACATCCAGCACTTGGAATTCCATGGTAAAGTCATCCAGTCTTATTGTCAGTCGAGCACTATATTACCGACTGAATCTTTTCCCCCGCCATCAAACCCTCGCACACAAATAATGTTCTTTTGGATTCTTTCATCATCCACCTTCAACTTGTTCAACGTGAAAAGAGGGCAAATATTTGCACTTGAACCATTATCAACCAAAACTCGAGTAACCATAGAATCTTCGCACTTTACCATGATATAGAGTGCTCTATTATGCTCGGTGCCTTCTACGGGCAATTCATCGTCGGAAAAAGTGACTGTGTTCACCTCAAAAATCTTGTTGGCTATCTTCTCCAAGTGATTGAGCGTGATTTTATTAGGAACGTGGGCCTCATTCAGGATCTTCATCAACGCCCCATGGTGCTCGTATGAATGAATCAACAATGATAACATCGAGATTTAAGCAGGCGACTTTCTCAGTTGTTCCACAATAGAATAATCCTGCATTTTCATCTTCCTCAAAAACTCTTCTGCCTCTTCTTCACTTATAGTTTTCTTCACCAGCATTGAGTTATCCTTTAGACAGTTTGGACTTTCTCAATTCTTCGCGGACAAAGCACCTCCTTGTTCGAGTTAATCTGTGGGTCTCACAAACTTCTTCTCTAACCTCTTTCCCTTTGTAAGTCACTGTTACTCGGTCATACTTCAAAGGTACGGCATTGCGGCTGATCATTGGCAGTTGAGTTATAGGTTTGATAATGACAGGTTCTGTGCGAGCGGCTTCCACGACAACCACATACTTGCTTGCCACCCCTGGTACAACCACTTTTGCGTTTTCTTGTCTCACCATCCCGTCTCCCAGTGATTCCTTCTTGACTACAACGAAAGGCTCACTGCTTGCTCCACTCAACTTAAGTCTCGACATCTCACTTGTTAAATACTCAACCATCTTCCGTTCACTGGCTCAGATCATCATGACAGTTTGTGAAGGCTTTTTGGGCTCTCCCTCTTTGTGCACTATCTCAATCATATTTTTCTCTTGATGAGCAGAAAGCGGGTTTTGATTAATATTGGGTGCTTCCGGAGCTTGAACCTCAATCTGATGTGAATCGATGAGTTCTTGAATATCACTCTTCAAATGCCAACATTTCTCTATGCCATATCCTGGGGCACCAGAGCAATACTCACAACCGACAGAATAGTTCAGATATCTCGGATGAGGATTTGGCAGTTTTGCTTCAATCGGCCTCAACATATCTAACTGTCTCAACCTATGGAATAAGCTGGTATATGATTCTCCCAATGGAGTGAAAGTTTTTTTCTTCTGCATTCTCTCACTTTTTAAAGCTTGGTTGGCCTGGAAAGCTGGTCTCGAGGGGTGTTAATAGGCTCTTGGAGGTTGATAGTTATTTTGTGGAGCTGGGTAACTATTTTGTGGGGCTGGCGCACACTATTATGCGTGGGTGGGAGGTTGAGTATATATTTGTGCATAATGGAAGGAAAAACGGGGGTCAGAAGATGGGTAGTAGTGTTAGGGTAGTCTATATGGAGTGTGTAGACAGGTTTGATGATGAGGTCGAGGCTGGTTGTAATGGGATGGACCCCGGGACCCGAACCAAGTTCCTGAGTCAATAGTCGCTACCTCATCCTCCTTCTTCTTTCCAACTGCTCCCCCGGTCCCACTTTGGATAGCCTGGATAGTTGCTTTGATTGCCGAATAACTCACAATATTGTTAGATATGAGTCCCTCATCTACCATGCTCCCCATTTTTACTACCTCATTAAAGGATTTACCCACTATCGATACCAGGTGACCAAAATATGTAGGCTCCAAAGCATGCAAGAAGTAATCTACCATTTCGCTTTCCTTCATTGGTGGATCGACCCTTGTTGCCTGCTCCCTCCCATGGAAGCCATACTCCCTGAAGCTCTCATTGTGCTTCTTTTCCATTTTCGTTAAAGACAAATAATTCGGAATAATTTCAAGATTGTACTGAAAATGACAGGCGAATGCTTTGGCTGGATCGTCCCATGTGTACCACCGAGCATGATCATGTCGGGTGTACCATTCCAATGCTGAACCACTTAAACTTTGACTGAAGTATGCCATCAGTAATTCATCCTTCCCGCCTGCCCCTCTCATCTTGCTGCAGAAACCCCTTAGGTGTGCCACCGAATCACCATGTCCGTCGCATAAGTCAAACTTGGGCATCTTAAAGCCCGGTGGAAATTGTACATCTGGGAACAAACAGTGGTCTTTGTATGCCACACACACTTGTCCTCCAAACCCTTGCATATATCTGGATGATTGCTCTAGACTTTTGACTTTCCTGAGCACCTTCTCTTGCTCGGGATTTTTGGTTACTTTTTCAACCTCTGCCGAGATTTCAAAACGGGGAGCATAAGAGTAGGGTTCGTGGGCTTTGAAAGTGGGTTCTAGTAGGTAATACTAGTTCTCATGAGCTTGGAGCAAAGTTCACTTGATGATCTGTTGAGTGTGGCGGGAGGAGGTGCCACAAATATGGGAGCAATTGGTAGAGGGGGTGGGGAACAACTTTGGGTGGTGGAGCGGAGGGTGCCTAGGAAGTTGTACCCTAGTATTGTTGGTAGATGGGAAATCTTGGGGGTGGATCACTGGCAGGGTGGTCATGTGACCGGGCTAATGGTGGAATGAAGGTTAGGTTAGTAGGATAAGCTGGTGGTGGTTGCCCTCTTACTCGTGCCTGATACATTTCAGCCATATGATGCTTTAGTTTGTACATCTCTTCTTCCATTGCGTTGACATCCAATTCCTCCACCTTCTTTGAGGGATCAATGTTACTTGCATCGGGTTCTTGGTTGGCCATAGTCAGCTTGCTTTTGGACCAAGTGTTATAGGGGTGGGTTGCCAAAATGCCGCAAAGCTAACCATCTGTCAGGATTGGATAGACAACACCAAAACTTGTTAGCGGATACGCTTTAACATATAGGTAACCACTTATTTGGGGATGAATGCACCTAAGCAGTTACCAGTTTTTATTATGCACATGGATTGGTTGCTTGCATTATCCCAGCTTTTATCCTATGCCACTTTCCTTTTCTCTCTTGTTTTCTTTTCCTTATTCCTCTTTCTTTTGCTCAGCTCATTTTTGCCTACCTTCTTTTGTTTTATTATTCTCTCCCTTGTTTTATCGCAATTTCTATCATGATTTTCTTTTCTTTTCCCCCTTTTCTTATTCTGGTTATGGTCGAATCCTATGGAGATTGTCTGCGTATCATGACCCCGCATGAATCAGACCGAGCATAGTTTTGGTAAATAAGTACAGAAAAATATTTTAGAAATTTTTAATTTTCATAAAATAAAACGCTTGATTACAACTATTAACAGACCTTAAGAAACAAAATCAACAGACTCCGCCTCAAACGAAACCAACAGACTCTAATAGAAAGATGAAAAAAACTGACTTAACAACCCACTACATACTCAAATAGAAGAAAATACAGACTTTGCAAATGGATTAACAGAATTGAGTGAAAATCATGAATACATAAAAACCTCTAATGCTCCCGGGGTCTGCGGGACATCATTCGGTTTCGTCGCAGGCCTGCATGCTAAATCCCCTTGGGGGTGGTGGAGGTCTTCCATCACTTGATGAATGAAGGTCATTGCAGTGGCAAAAAGTATGCATCTCATCATATCTTTACAGTGACTATACTTTACAGTGATGTACTCAACGATCATTAGTATCCTCTCTCTTATAGCACCCCTTTCTTGCAATAACCGCCCAATCTTCTGGGCCCTGGCCTCCAAAGTTTGTTCGGCTACACAATTCAGTTCTTGAAATTATTGCAAATCTCTCTCCAACCGTGCTATTGATGTGTAACAATGCTCTCTTTCAACCTTGGAGTCTTTTGCTTGCTTAACCATTTTGTTATCAACCATGGTGACCCTCTTCTTCAACCCCATAACCTTGTTGTCATACCTTTCTTTCAGTTGTTCGATCATGCTCGCTCGTCCTCTGCATTTTTGGCCAATTGTTTTTGGGCCTTGGCAATCTCACCCCCTACTTTGTTCAAGTCAAGACCATATTCTCCAACTTTCCGCCTTAGATTGTCTATGAGTTTTTCATCCTTCACACTTCTGGTGGGATTCTCTACGGCTATTTTCATTCTCTAGATTTGGGCTCGCAAGGTTTCATTTTCTTTGGTTAGTCTTTTCTTTTCCCCCTCGTGTGCCACAGTTTACAAACCATTCTCGAATTGAAGGTCTTTGACTTGTTTTTCCAATTTCCCTATTGTTGCCCTGTATTCGTTTTCCTTGGCCAACCAATTCCATTATCTTGTGACGCCTCAGCAAATTCCCGAAGATGTGGTCTTTTGGCTGGTCTTCCAAACTACACTTCCTTTTTATACCAAGCCAGATACCCTGGTGCAACCTCGCATTTAGACAAGTCTCGTACCCAAGTGTTCGCCGTCAAGTACTGACGCTCGCTTCAAATGTGGAGGACTGTTGCTTTGTGAAATTGACCATTAAGACCAATTTCAACCACATGAAGACTAATGTCTTCATCCTTGAAGGTTCATCAATCGAGCTAGAGAGATTTCCTACGCCCGTCTCTAAGCATAACCGCCGATTACAAGCTACAATATACCACATAGAAGGGCTCACCTGAGCCCAACAGACTTGATAGCGAAGGAAAAAATCCAAGATTACGGAGTCAAGGCTCCCGCTTAATGAAAATAGACCCAAAGTGAAGGAGTGCGTGTAAACGTGCGTAAAACTCTTCTTAGGAAAGGTTACCCGCTCCACTAGATCTGGAGGAATGATGTTCAAGTCATGGCAACCACAGTCTTCCTTCATAACATGAATACTATAAGGATGGATGGAAGAAGTGTATACACCAATAGCCCATGTGTAGGAGTAAGCAGAAGGGAATTTCTCTTCGAAGTCCTTGGCCATAGTAAGCATTTTAGGGATAATGGTGCTCACCATATGAGTAGCATCATCATCATTGCTTTCTTTGTTCTTTGAAAAACTAAAGTTTTTGGAAGAGAAGGCTATAGTTAGCATAAATAAGTAAGGGTTTCTCTCAAGAACGAGGTTAAAAGTAAGAGTGAGTTGATTAAAAAAAGTTTGAGAGAGTTAGAAGAATTATGAAGTGGAAGAGAAGAAGATTGAAACATATAAGTAAAGGAATAAATGGCTAAAATCGTGACCATAATTACCTTGAGAATTAGAGAAAGTATTGTTGAATCGCGAGATGGGGCATATTCGGGACATTAAATGCGGAGGGACGTGCATCTATTCAAGCATCATAAAATTTTCAGATAGAGTCAGTAAATTTCCCGCCAAGAAAGGTATTTTTACCAACTTCCTGATGACATAAGGATGTACTATCGGAAAATAGGGGGCTACTTGTATGGGCTAAAATTGGTTCATATTAAATGCTCATATAATAAACGACATGTGAAACCAGGAATAAATGAATAGCGAGATATGTGAAAGTCAAGACCGGAGACAACAATTTTGATGGCACCGGAAAGTTCCCGAAAGGAATGTTGGTCATGAAAATAGATAAATATCTATCACAGGATAATATTCAATGAAAAATATTATACAGTATAAATACATAATTCGTTATAGAGATTACGATATTTATAGCGTGTTATTACATTTTCAATGCTTCCGTATTCTTTTATAACGAAGCATTCACCGAAGAATATAGTGGTTTATGAAAATTGATGGTTACTGGGGCCTAACTTGTCAAAGTTTCAACTCGAGCACCGATTATGCTATAACTTTTTAATACATGTTGAAAAGTGGCTATTTGCCAATTTTTTCCTCAACTTTGGCAGGGAAATAGTTAGCCCTTTTGTTGAAATAATAATTTATCCAAAAAAAATTGACCACCGGCCATGTCTTTTGAAACACATGTTTTAGTTGTTAAAATGGGATTTTAAAATAAACTTCACCTACCAAGGTTAGGCACTGGCCATGGTGTGTTAGATTTTTGGTTCTTTGTTTCACATTATTTGTTCACACTAGGGGTTAACTATTATAAATAGGCCTTGTAATTCATTTGGTTATTATCAAGTTTTCAAGCAAGTATTGAGTGATCAATAGCTTGAGTGTAAGGAGTGCTTGTAAGAAATATTTTTGTATTTGAGAGTTTCCGAGTTGTATTAATAAATCCATTTTCGGTATTCTTTTGTCTCCATAAATTGTTTTGGGAATGATTCATTTATTTTTTGGTTCCTACATTTGGTATCAGAGCTAGTTTGAGTCTTGTGAGGTGTTAGGAAATTGAGTCATGTCAGGTAATAAATCGATTCAGTTTCAACTCCCAAAACTCAACGGTAAAAATTACAACAATTGGGCTATCCAATTGAAAGTATTTTTCCGATCACAGGCTTTATGGGAAGTGGTGATAAATGGCTATACCGAAGTTCCAGACGCCAAATCGTTCGAGGCGTTGAAGAAGGAGGAAAAAGACGCTTTAATTGAAACTCGAAAAAAGGACCAGAAGGCATTGTACGCTATCATTCAGGCTGTCGATGAACTGGTATTCGAAAAAATATCAACAGCAGAGACGTCAAACCAAGTGTGGGTTATTCTGCAGAAAGCCTACAAAGGTGACAATCGAGTGAAGCGGCTTCGGATACAAACACTCCATGCAGATTTTGAGTTCTTGCGCATGAAGGACTCAGAAAATGTTGCAAGCTACTTTGACCGTGTGCAGTCAGTCGTAAACCAATTGCAGGCGAACGCTGAATAGTTGGACGAGCAGAGAGTGGTAGAAAAAATCTTACGCTCTTTGAGTACAAGATTTAACTACGTAGTAGCTGCAATCGAGGAAGGTCAAGATACAACAACTATGTCGGCAGACCAGTTGTTGGGTTCGTTAAGTTCTCATAAGGAGAGAATGAACCAGAAGACGAGAAGCAGTAACCAAGAATGAGCTTTGCAAAGCAGCTATGTCCCAGGAAATCGCGGTGGCAGTCAAGGCAACAACAGCCATGGACGCGGTGGTGGACAAGGTAGCGGGCAAGGTGGAGGAAATTGGAAAAATAATTCTTATGGTAAAATTGACAAGTCCAAAGTCAAATGTTACCGGTGTCAACAATTTGGGCATTACAAAAGGGAATGTCCGCGTGGCAACCGACACGGACGAACGCAGCAGGCGCATGTTGCAGAGGCAAGTGAAAATATGGTTCTAGCATGCAACGCTGGAGAACCAAATAAAAATCACTCAGATATTTGGTTTCCTGATAGCGGTTGCTCGAATCATATGTGCGGACGCAAGGACCTCTTTATGAAGCTAGAGGAGTACGAAGGCGGTGAAGTCAACTTTGGCAACAAGACGAAGGTGAGTGTCAAAGGTAAGGGTGAAATCAAAATCCAGTCAAAGGATGGCACAGATGTTACAGTCGCCGATGTTTTCTTCGTACCTGAGCTTTTCTGGAACTTATTAAGCATTGGGCAGCTTTCAGAAAAGGGGCACAAGATTCTTTTCCAAGACAGAGTCTGCACGATCTGGAGCAAGAACAACAAGTTAATCACGCAGGTAGAAATGGCCAAAAACCGAATGTTCGCTCTTACTCTTAATACGAAGGGAGTAATGAATTTTCAAGCTGTAGCAATGGATAGCAATTGGCTATGGCATCTTCGGTTTGGTCACTTACACTTCAGAGGCTTGAAGTTGTTGGCGCAAAAGAAGATGGTGACAGGTTTACCAGTGATTGATGTTCCAGATCGAACGTGCGAAGGATGTCTACTTGGGAAGCAGCACAGAGACGCGTTTCCAACAGGGAAATCTATACGGGCAGAGCAACGATTGGAGCTAGTACACATGGATCTGTGTGGCCCAGTTGAGGTAGAATCTTTTGGAAACAAAAAGTACATGCTTGTTTTCGTAGATGATTTTACAAGGAAAACTCGGGTTTATTTTCTGCGTGAAAAATCTGAAGCATTCAGAAAGTTTAAAGAGTTTAAAGCCTTTGTTGAAAAGCAAAACGGCTTTAGCTTGAAGACTATGAGATTCAATAGAGGCGGTGAATTTACCTCTAATGAATTTCATAATTACTGCAAGTCCCAAGGAATTCTTCGTCAGTTAACTGCCAGTTATACGCCGCAGCAAAATGGTGTGGCAGAAAGAAAGAATAGGACAATCTTTGAGATGGCACGAAGCATGTTGAAGGCGAAAGGCTTACCAAAGGAATTTTGGGCGGAAGCTGTTGCTTGTGCAATGTTCGTGCTGAATCGGTGTCCGACAAAAGCTGTGCTCGAGAGGACTCCGCAAGAAGCGTGGAGTGCCAACAAACCTAATGTTTCTTTGCTTAGGGTATTTGGGTGTATTGCATATCCCCATGTACCAGACGAACGTAGGAGGAAGCTGGATGATAAAAGTCAAAAGTGCATCTTTATTGGCTACAGCGAAGGGACTAAGGGTTATAGACTTTATAATCCTGTCAGCAGAGAAGTCATCGTAAGCAGAGATGTGCAGTTCGTAAAAGATGGAGCTTGGAACTGGAGCAGAAAAGATGACACTGGAAGAGGTGTGTTGATGAAAATAGAAGAGGCAGATGAGCAAAATGTCTTAACCCCGGAACCATCAGAAGATATTCCATCTCCGGAGCCAGTAGATATTCCATCTTCGCAGGCAGTAGAGATTCTATCTTCACAATCAGAAGAAGAAGTTGAACGAGAAGAGCGGCCTCGTCGATAAACAAACATGCCACCACGTTTCAAGGATTTTTATATGAGGAGAAATGGAGAAGGTGTTGACAATGACAACAGTCCTAACTTTACCGATGAAACATCGGTAAATTTTTGTTTTTTTTGTTGATTGTGATCCAGTTTCGTTCGAGGATGCTGCTGATAATGAAAGGTGGATCAAGGCAATGAATGAAGAAATTCATTCCATTGAAAAAAATGACACATGGGAATTAACTTCTTTGCCAGCCGTAAAGGAGCCTATCGGTGTTCCAGTGGGTGTACAAGACCAAGTATCGACCCGACGGTCAGGTGGACCGATTCAAAGCAAAATTGGTAGTCAAAGGCTATCGGCAAAAGCCTGGAATTTATTACTATGAAGTCTTTGCACCAGTGACCAGAATGGATACTATTCGCATGATAGTAGCACTTGCAGCTCAGAACAGGTGGAAGATCCATCAAATGGATGTCAAGTCAGCTTTCCTATGTTGAGCAACCACCAGGTTTTGTAAGAAAAGGACAGGAGAATCAGGTCTACAAATTGAAGAAGGCACTATACGGACTGAAACAAGCACCACGAGCTTGATATACGCGCATTGATACGTACATGTTGCAGACAGGATTCCAGAAGTGTCCTTATGAGCATACATTATACATCAAGTCAAAAGTGAATGGCGACATGATGTTTGTATGTCTTTATGTTGATGATTTGATTTCCACAGGCAATTGTGAATCAATGTTTGCAGAATTCAGGGACGCCATGACTAGTCAGTTCGAAATGACAGACATGGGGCTTATGCCTTACTTCTTGGGCATAGAAGTACAACAACGTAAAGATGACATTTTCATTTCGCAAAAGAAATATGCCAATGATGTCTTGAAGAAATTCAAGATGGAATTCGCGACTCCAATCCGAACTCCGGTTGCTGAACGACTGGAAATGAAGAAAGAAGGAAGCGGTGAGCTGGTTGATCCCACTTATTTCAAAAGCATAGTTGGAAATCTGCGTTATTTGGCTTCAACTCGGCCAGATATTATTTATGGCGTGAGAATTATCAGTCGATACATGGAGACACCACATCAGTCACATTTGCAAGCGGAAAAAAGGATTTTGAGGTATATTAAAGGTACCCATGATCATGGAATTTTCTATACCTACTCTGACAACTGCAGTCTAGTAGGATATACAAACAGTGATTGGGCAGGTGATGTGGAGACTCGAAAGAGTACTTCAGGTTATACTTTCTTTATTGGGAAAGGAGTATTTTCATGGTCATCAAAGAAGCAACAAGTAGTTACTCTTTCTACAGCAGAAGCAGAGTACATGGCAGCGACTTCTACGGCTTGTCAAGTAGTTTGGCTTCGAAGGATGCTTGGAGAGCTGAAACACGAGCAGATTGGTCTGACAAGAATTATGTGTGATAACAGGTCAGCAATCGCATTAGCCAGGAATCCGGTATTTCATGGCAGGAGTAAGCATATCGGAATTAAGTATCACTACATACGAGATCTTGTTAAGGATGGCGAAATCGAACTTGAGTTCTGCAGATCTGAAGATCAAATAGCGGATATCCTTACAAAACCGCTGAGAGCAGAATTGTTCGAGAATCCGAAGCAATGCTTGGTATAGGTAATTTTTGATAAATTAAGGGAGGCTGTTGAAATAATAATTTATCCAAAAAAAATTGACCACCGGCCATGTCTTTTGAAACACATGTTTTAGTTGTTAAAATGAGATTTTAAAATAAACTTCACCTACCAAGGTTAGGCACCGACCATGGTGTGTTAGAATTTTGGTTCTTTGTTTCATATTATTTGTTCACTCTAGGGGTTAACTAGTATAAATAGGCCTTGTAATTCATTTGGTTATTATCAAATTTTCAAGCAAGTATTGAATAATCAATAGCTTGAGTATAAGGAGTGTTTGTAAGAAATATTTTTGTATTTGAGAGTTTCCGAGTTATATTAATAAATCTATTTTCGATATTCTTTTGTCTCCATAAATTATATTGAGAATCATTGATTTATTTTTTGGTTCCTATGCTGCTCACTTCGACTCAGTGCCATTCCTAGCCACTTTTCGGAATTTCCGGTGCGCACTTTTTCAGATTTCCAGTTTCCTCTTCAGGCGACCTTTTCGACTTGCAAAAAACAACAAGTGACTTGTCTTTTCCTCTGCCGCTCAATGCCGCCGAAAGCTGCGTCGGCGCTGCGGTGGCGCCGCAAAACCATAATGACCGCCAGAAAATCCATTCCTAATGTAACCAAATCCACCGGTTCCCCACTCCATCATCCACCACCACCGCCGATGCCGCTGACGTCATCACCACTTCCTCCGATGAATTGTCTCCCAACTCCACCAATTCTAAAGGCATCAGTGAGCAATCCCTGATCTCCCAAGTTCCTGAAACAACAAACACGGTTATGAATATTGGAGAAACCACCGCGGAAACCTTGTTGAGCTCGCCGGAGGATAAGAAAGTGGAAATTGAAGCTGCTGGAGAGCAGAAAGTGGGAGTTGGTAAGAAAAAAGTGGTGAAAAAGACTGTTAGAATTGTCAAGAAGATTGTTAAGAAAAGAATCCCCAAATCGAAGAACGAGGAATCAGTCAAAGGCGGGGAAAATAGTGACAGAGAAACTGTTTCGGATTCATTGGCCACCTCTCCAGGCATTATTGAATCAGAAACTGAAAATTTAGAGCCTACTACTGTTCCTACAGTTGGTGAGGTTGGCGACCCAAAAAAAGGTGATCATTATCCAGTAGAAGTGGAGAAAGGTACTATCGCTGCGGCTGAAGATATCTTAGGAAACGATGGAATGAAGGATTGTGAGGTTAGTGTATCTAAACATGAATTAGAGCTTCCCATTTCAGATGCAAAGGATAATATAGGTTCTCTTGAGACAGGAAACGTAGTTCTTCGTTCAGAAAAGGGTAACCTTCGTCCAATTAAAAAGATTGTCAAGAAGATTGTAAAGAAGAAAGTCCCCAAACTTAAATCTACTGTTAGTCCTCCAGAAACTGAAAATCTAGAGTCTTGTAAGGCTGTATCAGCTAATAGCGAGCAGTCAACGAAATACAATCCACATCCTATGAAAGTTGAGAAAGCTACTAATGTGAGTGCAACCCAAAATACATTAGAGCCTCTAGTTTTGGAATGTAAAAAAACTACTTTTGTTGAGACTGCTGATACAGTCTCTCAAGCTGCACTTCTTGATTCAGAAGCAGGTAATCTTAATGTTTCTACTAGTGACAATTTGGACTCATGTAAGGATCAAAATATGGAAGAAAACAGTCAGAGCAGGGATGAAACAATGGAAGCTGCAGATACTAGTCTGAGGTTGAACCAAGGAATAGTATTGAGTGGGGCATTAGAGGCATTAGAGCGGAGGAAGAGGCGGAGGACAGAGATTTTCATTGGAGGATTAGACAAGGAGACAAAGGAGGGTGATATTAGGAGAATCATTGAGGAGGTTGGTGAGGTTGTGGATGTAAAAGTGGTGACAAATCGTGAAACAGGAAAGAACAAGGGGTTTGCGTTCGTGCGGTTTGCTTCCGCGGCTGATGCAAAGAAGACTGTAGAAAGATATCCCAAAGTTGAGGTAATGCCGTTTGGAATTACTATGCGTAGTCTTCTAATTAGAGCAAAAATTCGTTTAAGGAGTGCAGTTGTGGCTGTTTTGTCTACACAGAAAGCTATTAAATCTAGTGTATGACAAGATTCGTATGGATTTTTCGACCTAACTATCGATTTCCCAGATCCTACGAAAGTTTCAAGCTATTAGTTAAACTAATTCTAAATAAATTCGGCTTCTCATAATTTTGTATGTATATAGCAAAGAAATTATAAAATGCAAGCATGTGTTTTGTTGTCATCCTTTATGAAGAGAGTAGAGTATTTTGGTGTTCCCTCTTTCACTCTCATAAACAATTAGCTGTTATAGGTTATCAAAAGAATGATTAGCTGTTATATCCAAACCATTTTACAAAATCAGTTTGATTTTTTTCGAAAAGATTAATTATAGAGATTGCCTCCTAACCTTTCAGGTTTCAACTGTTCAGACTTACCTTCCCATATTTTCGAACATTTCTCATTTTGCAAGTTGATATTTTTTTTTTGATAAGGTAAATTGTATTAATCAAAAGGGACTCTCGTATACAAGAAGTATAACAAAAAAGTAGAGAATTTATTTCAGAACTTGATTCTCTACAAATGACGCCTAATCTTCTATACAAGTAGGGGCTATATGAGTGCCCAAAAAGTGATCAAAGATAAAAAAATTATTCTTAAGATGTGAAAAAGGAGACTCAATCCCCTTAAAAGCTCTCCGATTTCTCTCCCTCAAACTATCCACATGAGAGCTAACGGGGCGAACTTCCTCATTTTGCAATTTGATAACAAAGCTTATTCTCGTGGTTTGAAGTATCCTTTGTCATAAGCCTCAAATGAATATATAAAAGTGGCTACAATCTAATAGCTAAGTGTTTTATGTGAGGTTCCTCATACTATTCAACATGACAGGCAAAGTTTTGGATTTTTGTTTTACTGTCAATCATCCCCAAAATTCTTTGTGTTTGGTAAAAAAAAATAGCCAGCAATTTAGAGGGTGTCTTGCAAAACTAAAATGAATTAAGTAAAAATGTCTTATCTCGAACTTTGTAAGCTTTTAGATAAGCTGATAGGGATCTTAGCACAACTACTTTTCTTATTGTTGGGAAAAAGGTGACAGCAGAGCAACTTTAACCTATAAAAATTTTATTTTCAAGCAGCAAGAGTTGTTTTTTTTTTCCTGGAAGGACTTGGAGCGATTTATAGTAATGTCACTATTGGTGGGCCATGCTTGTATATAAAGGGAGCTTGTTGAAACGTCAATAGGGCTCTGATGAATTTGACGATTTTATGATCTATTATATCTATCAAGTTGATATGGATCCTCTGGTAAAGATCAACATTAAAATATGGAATATTTAACTTACTTTTCAATTTTGGCTAATGGTAGTTATGGACTATGGATTTGCTTTTAGTTTGATCAATCTATAATTCCAAGCACATGACTTTTATTCTTAGCTGCATGCTGTTGTTTTCTTTGGGCAGAATACTATGGTCAGATTTTTGTCATATCATACATCCACCTAATGTTACTACTAGTCAGAAATAGCAGCATAGCACCAATGATTTCGATAATATTCAGTATAGTGCTTTAGATAATGTCAATTTGGGAATTCATTCTCTGTTCTCTCTATATGATTGCCGATCGTACCAGTTATGCCATACTGGCGTTATCTTTTCAAACATTTCTTATTTTGTTCTCTTTAGAGTGTGATGGTATGATATAAGTCTATCTACCGGAATCTAGATGATGTAAGATTTATATGCTGGAAGCTTATCTGTATTTATCCCAAAAAAGATTTATGGAAGCGTATCTAGTAAATTTGTGTAGCCTAATACAGGTTAGAGATAGGTGCTACAATTTGGAAAGTGGTTCAGTTAAAACTTCCCCAGACCCCACTTTGTGGGACTATACTGGGTAGTTATTGTTGTTCAGTTAAAACTTATTTTCGGATACCAAGCTTTAAATGGATATTGGTTACAGATACCTTTTTTCTGGTTGATAAGTGGATGTGGATACCAATTCTTTAGATTTGCTTTGTGTAATTGTACCAGTCATAAGTACTATGGTTTGAGGTAGAATCATACTGTCTGGATGTCGATTCTTGTGATTCTCTGCTCATGCTATTTTCAGTTTCCACCCAAAATTACGGCATAGAGAAGAATATCTTTTAGCTAAGTTTACTTGTGCAGTCCTGTTGAGAAGATAATTGCGGGAGAAATTAAAAAATAGCCAGATTTACAAGTGGTCATTCAAAAATAATCCAGTTTCAAAAGTAATCGCAGTTTAACTACTTTTCATGTAAAGATAAATCTGAATAAAAACACTGTTCAAAATCCGTTAAAAAACTCCAGCATAATATGTTGGAGTTCCAGTACTGTAACTCCAGTCTAATATAGTGGAGTTCCAGTATAATATATCCGTCCAGCATAATATATTGGAGTTTGGAGCACCGGTGCTCCAGTCTCCAGTTATTATACTGGAGGTGCACCGAATTCCAATATATTATGCTGGACCGGTCTCTGTTGTAGCAAAATAATGGCTATTTTTCATTGACTTGGTAAACGCTGGCTATTTTTGAATGACCTGTCCGAAAACTGGCTAGACCGTGCTACTTTTATGATAATTGCAGTTTCTGCACTAAGGTCTAAGCTGTTGTGTGCAGTGGACTAACATATTTGTTTGATCTTGAAACCTAGATATCTGGAAAGCAATGTAGTGTATCCTTTGTTGAGGGTAATGACACAATATACGTAGGCAATATTGACAGGAAATGGAAGACTGAAGACGTAAGCTTTACTGTTCGCTGCTGATCATTGTAATTCCTCTGGGTTAAAGTGACTTCTAAAGAGTTTATCTCTTGACAGGTAATTGATCTACTGAAGAAGGCTGGAATTGAAAATATCGATAAGGTTACAGTTATGGTTAATCCTAATAACATTGAGCAGAATCGAGGGTTTGCATTTGTTGAACTTGAAACAAATAAAGAAGCTAAGATTGCTTTCAATAAGCTCCAGAAGAAGGATGTTTTTGGGAAACACATGAACGTAAAAGTTGCATGGGCACAGCCTTTAGTTGAGCCAAATGAAGAAGAAATGCTAAAGGTCAGTTTGGAAACTTTTGGAATTAATATATATTGATGCTTATCAACTTGTTTACCTGAAATAAATGCCAAGTGGTGCCAGAGAGAAGCCTCAGTTTGTTCTATTTTGCTCTTTATCTTTCCCTTTCCTAGCAGATTAACTATTTCTATCTAAAATGCACTTTTTAAATTTGATTAAAATACTTAAATTGTGAGTGTTTTGCCTTTATCAAGGTTAAATCAGTTTATACTGAATATTTACCTTCCACATGGAATGAAGAGAAAGTGCGGGACTACTTTAGCAAATTTGGTGACATTGAGAGTGTTGTTCTTGCAAAAGACCTTGCTTCCTGAAGAAGAAAAGATTTTGCCTTCGTCAATTATATAAGCCGTGAGTCTGCTCTAGCGTGCATTGAGGCATTCAGTCACGAACCAGTCAACAAAAGTGGATCCAAGGTTTCAGTGTTAGAGTAATCTGCTGCTAAGTTATTGAGAAAATTACTTTGCTCATGATTATTTTAATGTTGATTAAATTTTAGGTAAACTTGAAGGTATCTCTTGCAAAACCCGTCCCTAAGATCAAGCAATCTAAACGTGCAACTGTTCCTTCTAAAAGGGAACCTCGTGAGGAGAAGAAATTACAGGACCCATGTGAGTGTCTTGAAACCCTTATATTTATCAATCTGATGACAGTATGTGATTATCTGTGTGCTTTTTGCCTTAAAAACTTGATGATCCTTAGTCCGTAAAAAATATAGATCAAAGAGATCTTTGGGGAATGAATTGCTTGATTATCCTCTCAAGTATGTTGGAATTTCAATGATGTACAAGCCAGATAAGGAACATACCTAGCTCATTCTCCTACCTAAAATAATTATTGGCATTCTAAACCTTTTCATATGTACAAGGTGCATATTTTTATACAAGTAAAGATCATATTCTTCATAATAACAACACTAAGATTGTGCAGAAATATGTATATGGCAAAAACTTAGTTCACTCTACAATTACAGGGAACCAAAATGATACTGCACTCTTCATTTTAGGACGCTCCAAAATGTTTGACACCATTCCATTTCTCTACAACTTTCACAACTTTTAAGATTCTAAATTAATTAAACTATTCACACTTTAACTTTAATGTGATGTTTGCCTCTTTTCAACCACTACTTTAATATTCACTTCCATTCACTAATATATTATAAAAGTCAAATTGGCATCTTACTTAAAATCCATGTACTCAGGCACACCATCACATAAAATGAAACAGAGAATACGTTTAACATTGTGAAGAAATGAACTAACTCAAACCCAAAAGTTAGCTCATAAGTTGAATTAAGCCCAATGTTCGTTCCTTCACATGATATTAGAGCTAGACCCGCCGATCCCTGATGTTATGTTTCTCAATGTTGGGACATGTTGTGCGGGTACAGGAAGGGTGTTAAGTCCCATATTAGTTGAGGGAATGGGGTGTGATCTCCTCATACGATTTTGGCAATCCTCACCTTATGAGCTAGTCTTTGGGGTTGAGTTAGGCCCAATGTACACTTCACAACATCTATTGAGTTAAACAATTGTCACTTGATAGCAGCAGTGAGTTCTTGTCTCTAATGATTAATTTCTTTCTTGCGGTTATAGCTATCTCGAAGAGGAATGAACCCAGCAAAAGGTGAATTACATGAGAAGATATACCGAGGATCATAGAGTCGATAGAGGATCTTCTGCAACCAATGAACTTCTGCACCTCTTGAGACAACAAGCGCCAGCTGGTCAGATCCATTCAGGTTTAATATTTTACTTTTCAATTCTACAATTTTTTCTTTTCCTCGCGTCATTAGACATAATTGGTTGACTTAGCTTTCCATTTCAAATGTTCTTCTTGTGTAATGTACTTGTTTTACTATTATATCCTCCCAAAACTCATTGGCATTTTGATAATTAAGTAGATAGTTACTTAGAGTAGAATGACGTGTTAGGGTAACACAATGCCTATGTGAATAGAACTTAATACAGATGCACTATGGGTTGTTTATTCGGTTTTATTCAACTCCTTATGTTTAATATGGATGGAAAGGTCATGAAATCCGGAATGTCATCCGCAAGTGACCATGTATATCTTAGTGCCAAGACATCTAATGAACCAGGTTTTACTCCTAAATAGAGGCCCCTAGAGAACTATCATAACTTTTTTTGTCTCTGCTGCAATTTGATCGTTGATCTCTCATGGTTTCACTCGCTTACCATTAGGCTGCACCTTTGGGTGTTAAAAGGAAGACTTTGGAGCCCTGTTTTTATTTTCAAAGAAAAAATTAAAGCAAGAAAGAAAGAAAGCAGGATGTTGGAAATACCATCTAGTGCCTTGTAGAGCGACGTAGGCATTTGAATCCGTGTTTGTGAGAGGTATAAGTGCTAAAGATTCATGAGACAGGATTGGTGCTTTGTCAGGCTTTAGGGATGGTCTGCAGAGATTTTATCATCTGAAATTAAAATAGTCTATAGCTGCTGCCGTCACACTTGATCAAATGAAGCAACTAGCACGATAATGTCTGATGGGAGAGTTTAACTTCCATCATGATTGCCCAGAGGAACGAGCTGGAGAAAGTAAGGAAAAGAATTGGGGGGGGGGGGGGGGGCGCAAGTTTAGACAATATAAATGAATTCCTGAGAACTTGACAATGATGAATGATGAAAACAAAATGGTAACTGATAGTATTAGGTAGAAAATGGTAAATGTGATTGCACTTCTAATGCTCATATTGCGGTATTGGTAACAAAGTGTCCTATTGTCTCGGGCTTCTATTGGTGCCGGGATTAGATTTCGTTCATCTGTGTTCTTTATTTTTTTTGAAAAGGTAAATAACATGTATATAGAAATAATAGAAAGCTTAGCGCCAACCTGGTGCTTGGACAGTCTTAATATTCTCGATCAAGACAATTGGCTGGACTGGACTTCCTATGCTAATCCATAGCACAATGCCCTCTGCAATTATTGGTACTTTTTTTTCCCTACTAGTCTCTGCGCACGTGTAATCCATATCAATTTTCACAAAATGTGTATCAAAATAATTATGATTACATGTATATTGTATATAATAGCTTTTGTTTGAAAAAGAATTATAAATTAAACTGTACAAAAAGTTACCACTGCAATACTTATTATTTTATGTATAATTATATTAGTTTTTATTTTATGAGATACAAATATATAATGATGGTACATGTTTTATCCTATTATCTCGGTTCGCTTTATTATTGCCATAACTCTTACAACAGACACAAATATCCTTTTTATACTATAATACATAATTGTTCATGTGATAAAATATGCTTTAGAAATTATTTAACCATGAATTTTATCTAATGGAAAACAAATGCATTGCAAATTATTTTAGAAAGAAATTGCACATGTACATTCATTTTAGAAAAAGGAAATGTTGCATTTTGTTTAAAATGTCTTTCTGTTCCTTCTTTTTGTTGGTTTTTGATAGAGACGCTCTTACTATAGCCCCTTGAAAAGCGAAGATTTTTTGCCAGAATATAACTTCTATTAGAAATACAATCCTGACTAATAATCGAGAGCAAAATCTTGCTCACATAGCCATACATGAAACATCATCAGCTAAGCTTTCATTCCAAATGAATACATACATAGAAATTGAGAACCAAATAAAAATGAAAACTGAAATTAACACTTAATGAACATATATTACCATAATTGCTACAACAACTTTGAGTGATCCGACTTAATATAGATTCAGAAACTTTTACATATACAGTCCAAAAATGATGCACCAAATAAAGAAAAAAGTAAAAAGAAGATGAAAACGTTACATGAACCAATTACTTCATAATTTAATATAGAAACCTGGTCTTGCCGTAGAACTTTGCTTCTTCAAATATCAACATGGTATAAGCAAAATGCTTGAAAGTTTGCTTGTAAAATGCTTTGACATTGTCTAGCCTCTCAAGAATAAATAGTGTTATAACGTCACAATAATGAGATGGCAAATACGACTTTTCGTTTTCTATCAGATGAATCATTTAGCAATTTATTTAAGAGAATAAAAATAATACTATTGACACCTTATTCTTTGGGTTGTTTTCTAAATATATTGAATTAAAAACATATCATAGATTGGTGGTGCTTAGAATTCCCAAGAAATTCTAGAACATAGAGTTTCCAATTAACAACATTTTAGTAACTATTATTTAATATTTTATCAATATTTACTATTAAATATTTTATTTTTTTATTAATTATCAGTATTATATTTACATTTTTTTGTACAAAATTGTATTTGAAATAATATCATGTTGAAGGGTATTATAGTCATTTAGTTTTATAGGGTTTTTTCAGTCTTTTAAGTTTTTAGTTTGATCTTCATGCTTATTATGTAGTATGATTAAAGGAAAAAAGATAATTCTTGTGCGGACTATGCTTGAGACAAACAGAAAGACGAATGAGTGAGGCTGAAGGAGAATCTAGATAAATATTAAGTAACAAGATGGAGAATTTAGACTAGTGTGCATACTCCAGTGGCAAGAGCATCCACTTTCAACCTAGAGGTTGGGAGTTCCAGTCATCAAGGGAACAAACTATGAAAAGATTGTTGTGCAGTCATGGGTAGGGGAGTTGATTGCTCTTACCTTGTAAAGGAAAAAAAAGAAAGAGGATGTATTTATCTTTTTATAATTCTGTTGTTTTCTTCTTTTTCCCAGACCCCACCTGGTGGGAGTATACTGGGTAGTTGTTGTTGTTTGTTTTCTTCTTTTAGAGGATGTGTTTTATGTTTAATGTTTATTGATTGCAAACATTCCCAGATCCCTGCCTTTTGAATCCCCTACCCCCTTTTCCTGTTGAGTATAATTGACGTTTGTCATTGTCCTTGTCCGAGAAGGCTCAGGCATTGACCATCAGTATATGTTATCTCGAAGCAAGCGGCCACTTTCATCTGTAGTAAGTTGCAAATTGGTTGTATATATGCTGCTTTTTCATTTTATGTTCCTAGCTTCTTGCCTACACCTAGACTTGTCTTTGAGGCACCCTTTTTCTGCCTATGCAGGTAAATAATCCACATCGTATAGATTCCGTTGGAGTTTCTCGATTGCGGTTAGAAAGCTCTTTTCCAACTGCAAGCCAAAGGTTCATGCCATTATCTTTGCTAGTGGACGTCCTTTTAAACTAGGATAGTGTCTTGCTCTTGCAGATACTTTACCTCAGTAATTTATGACTGTGTGCTTTCTTTCATTCAGTATGTTATCACATAGCCGTGGACCTCTTGCTACACCATCTTTTGCCTATTATCGCCAGCTAGGCAGTGGCCAGTCACCAGGTGGGTTAATACTGCAATTACTTGGTTCTTGACATAATTTTTGACTCAGTAGTTTTTGCCCGTTTGAGTATGTCTTAGTGTTTAAGTTGTCTCCTTAATGTGACTTGCCAGGTTCAGTTTATGGAGTCGGAAGTTTTCCGAGTTCTTTTCAGGTATAGAAATGAATGATCTGTGGTTGTTGTTACTGTTCACAGTTTTGCATGGAAAGCTTTCAGTTGTTCATTGGAATTCCCAGCTATTTCGCATTCCATTTCTATTATATAGTATATACACCTGGCACTCTTACAAACTTGTGCTTCTCGCATTTCACAAAGATTCTATACCAGTAGAATACATAAGGATTCTCCACCCGTTATTATCTCTATTGTAGAGATGACATATTGAAAGATAGAGATAGAATCGAGACAGATCTTCTTTCTTTTTTTTTTGATAAGGTAAATTGTATTAATGAAGGGAGAGAACTCCCGTATACAGGAAGTATACCAAAAAGTAGAGAATTTACATCAGAACATGATTCTCTACAAAAGACGCCTAATCTTCTATACAAGTAGGGGCTATATGAGTGTACCAAAAAGCGATCAAAGATAAAAGACTATTCTTAAGATGTGAAAAAGGAGACTCAATCCCCTCAAAAGCTCTCCTGTTTCTCTCCCCCCAAACTATTCACATGAGAGCTTACGGGGAAAACTTTCACGCCTTTTGCTTTCTTCTTCGACGGAAACCGGCCTAGCTATACAACATCTCTGTTACAGTGCTTGGCATCACCCACTGAACACTAAAAAGATTCAGGATTCCCTCCACAAAGCCGAGGACACAAGGCAATGCAACAAAAGATGATCAACTTCTTCCCCTGAGCTTTTACACATGTATCACCAACTAAGAAGTGTAATTCCTCTCTTTAGAAGATCTTCTGCAGTCAAGATCACTCCCCTCGCCATTAGCCAAGCAAAAAAGCACACTTTCGAGGGCGCCTTAGGAATCCAGATCGAGGAGTATGGAAAAGTGGCCTCCTCTCTCACCAACATACTCTGGTAAAGGACTTTAAGGTAAACAAACCATTGCCAAGCAAGCCCCATCTCCAAGAATCACAAGATGGCCGGGGCCTGTCTTGCCATATAGCAATGTCAACAAATGTTGGAGCTCCTCAATCTCCCAATCTTGCATGTTCCTTCTAAATGAGAGGTCCCATACTACCCCCTCCATGCTCCTTACGAACCTGTTGGACCATAATTCCTTCTGGTTTGAAACTTTGAAGACGTGTGGGAAGGAGACCCTCGGAGTATCCTCTCTACACCACCTATGATTCCACAAGCTGATTCTCCTCTCATCTCCCACCTTGTAAGTGATGTTGCCACTGAATTCTTCACGATGCTCCTCCACATGCCGCACCGGAAGGTGTCGTGATTGCCTTGGTCCTCCAACCCCCTCCCGTGGAATCGTACTTTTCTACTATGACTTCCTCCATAGGTCATGCTTTTCTACCCAAAATCTCCACAACTACTTCCCTGATAAAGCTCTGTTGAATATTTTAAGGTCTTTTACTCCAAGTCCACCCCAAATCTTTGGGGTAGTGACTATCTGCCAATTCACTAAATGGAACTTTCTAGTTCCATCCGCCACATCCCAAAGAAATTTCCTTTGAAGCCGCTCCAGTTTTTCTGTGATGCTCACCGGCGCTTGTAACAGGGACAAGTAATAGGTTGGGATACTCGATAAAGTGCTTTTAATAAGTATTTCCTTACCGCCTTTTGACAAATACCGTTTCTGCCAGCCTGTTGATCTTTTTTCAACCCTTTCGATCAATGGATTCCAACCGTAGTATCCTTATGTGACGCTCCCAATGGGAGACCCAGGTAAGTAGAGGGGAGGAAGCCCACCTTACATCCAAGAACATAAGACGTAGCATCAATATTAGCAACCTCACCCACCGGGAAAATCTCACACTTGTCGAGGTTGATTTTGAGTCTTGATACTGTCTGAAACCACTACAGGGTCTGCTTTAGGTAGGTCAACTGTCAATATCGGCATCACAAAAAACCAGGATGTCATCCGCAAAGAGCAAATGAGACTCTTCAGGCACTGAGTACCCCGCTCGGAGCTGAGTATCCTCTCAAGAAACCTCCGCCCGCTGCACAATTCATCATTTTACTCATATCATCCATCACTAGAATGAATAACATGGGGATATAGCATGGGGATGGGGTCACCCTGCCTGAGACCCCTAGCGCTACCAAAGAAACCACATGGGCTGCCATTAACCAAGACAGAGAATCTGACCGAGGAAATGTAGAACTTGATCCATCCTCTCCATCTTGCGCCAAACCCCATTCGCATCATAATGAAATCTAGGAACTCCCAATCGATATGGTCGAAAGCCTTCTTGAGGTCCAACTTGCATAGTAATCCGGATTCTCTATTTTTGCTTTTGGAGTATACAAGTTCATTTGCCACCAAAGCAACATTTAGGATCTGTCTATCTTCCACAAACGCATTTTGGGAAGACGAAATAGTCACGTCAAGAACCTTCTTAAGTCTGTTGGAAAGCACTTTGGAAATAATCTTGTAGATGCTCCCCATGAGACTAATAGGCATGTAGTCTCTGATACAAGATGCGCCTTCTTTCTTACGCACAATAGTAATAAAAGAAACATTGATACTTCTCTCGAAAATACCATTCACATGGAAGTATCCAATGACTTCCATCAACTCCCCCTTGATGGTGTCCCAACAGAGCTGGAAGAAGGTCAATGAGAAACCATCAGGTCGGGGGGGCCTTATCACCAGCACACCTCGACACAGCCTCTTGTACCTCCTCCTCGAAATCTCTTTCTAGCCACTCATTGTCTCCTTCCCCTATGTGGTTGAACTCTATTCCCCCAAAGTCGGCCTCCAACTAACTTCCTCTTTGTATAAGTTCTCATAAAACCCCACTATCGCCCCTTTTACCTCCTCCCCTCCCTCAATCCTCACACCAAACACTAAGGACTCTATGAAGTTTCTCCTTCAATTTGCAACCGCCACTCTGTGGAAAAACTTGGTATTCCAATCCCCCTCCTTTAACCAAAGTGCCCTCAGTTTTTGCCGCCAACTAATCTCCTGAGCTATAGCTAACTCGACTATTTCCCTCTTAACCTCCCCCAATCTTGCTTTCTCAGATTCATATAATTCCCTCACTCCTTCCCCTCTTTCTAATTCCCCCAATTGAGCACCAGATTTGAACTGAACCTCATTCTATTGAGATATTATCCTTTTTTTAAAACTGAAACTCAGTTGCCTATCTGATCCTTGGTCTAATTGGGCCTTTCTCTATAGTTCGAATCGAATGGCGCTCCAATTTATGCTAATTGTTGTATATTGCATATTTTTCAATTTAATGGCCTGCCAACTGCACCTTATTTTAATGATTTGTTGCTTGATTCTGCATGTGGATAGTAGTATACCCCACTGTTGGGAAAGCAAGTCTTGTGTAGAATACACTTGCAATTATGGGGGATGCATCTTCTTTTTATGAAAGCATGAACAGTAGGCCATATTTTAGCCCTCCAGAAAGGAAAAAGAAAGAAATGGCATGTAAAAGGACCAACTCCAAACCTTGTAACTCAATTCTGTTCAATGTCCAATGACCTAGGATTTTTTCATATTCCTGATTAGCAGGTTCACTTTTGCAAAATGACTTGAAGTGGTTTATACTTTATACAACCTGATTACAACAACAACAACAACTACCCAGTATAGTCCCACAAAGTGGGGTCTGGGGAGGGTAATATGTAGACGAGCCTTACCCCTACCCAAAAGGGCAGGGAGGCTGTTTCCAATCGACCCTCGGCTCAGTGAAGGAAAGGGAAAAGCAAAAACAAAAACAAAAGCAAAAGGGCATTAGTAAGTCCAGCAGAAATGGCGTAAATAATTATCTAAACATAAGAACCATAAATAAAATAGCATGCAATAATATCATACATTAACTACCATAAATAACTACCATAAGGAAGACACAATCCAAAACACAGATCATCTATGGATAGCCTTGCCAAGCCTCACCCAACCCAGGGTGAGTAGTAGGAAAAACTCTAGTGGTCCCTATCCTACAACCCTGACACTAGACCTCCAGACTTTCCTATCAAGGGCCATGTCCTCGGAAACCCGCATACTAGCCATGTCATGCCTAATCACCTCTCCCAATACCTCTTAGGCCTCCCTCGGTCTCGCTGAACGCCGACCATCGCCAGCCGTTCACAACCCCTCACCGGGGCATCAGGACTTCTCCTCCGCACATGCCCGAAGCACCTCAGCCTCGCTTCTCCCATCTTCTCATCCACCGGGGCACCCCCACCTTCTCTCGAATAACTTCATTCTTAATCTTATCTAACCTGGTGAGCCTGCACATCCACCTGAGCATCCTCATCTCCGCAATCTTCATTCTCTGAACATGAGAGTTCTTCACTGGCCAGCACTCCGCCCCATACAACATTGCAGGTCTAACCACAACTCTATAAAATTTCCGCTTGAGTTTCAGTGGAACTTTCTTGTCACACAGGACTCCTGATGCAAGCCTCCACTTTGACCACCCCGCTCCTATACGTTGA
This sequence comes from Nicotiana benthamiana, assembly GCA_034376525.1. Taxonomy (NCBI): domain Eukaryota; kingdom Viridiplantae; phylum Streptophyta; class Magnoliopsida; order Solanales; family Solanaceae; genus Nicotiana; species Nicotiana benthamiana. The sequence goes on along the minus strand of CM067335.1, from coordinate 33,269,973 downwards.
GTGACGTCCCCGTCAATCTCCCCGTCCCCCTGAATCACCGACCCAAGATATCTGACACTGTCCCTCTTGGCGATGACCTGAGATTTAATCATCATGTCCCTGCCTACTTCGCTTGGCTCGGCGCTAAACTTGCACTCCAGGTATTCTGTCTTAGATCTGCTTATTTTGAAACCCTTAGACTCGAGAGTTTGTCTCCATACCTCTAACCTCTCAATAACACCGACCCTCGTCTCGTCTATAAGGACTATATCATCAGCAAATAGCATACACCAAGGCACATTCCCTTGAATATGTCGGGTTAGAGCATCCATCACCAAGGCAAATAAGAGAGGACTAAGCGCCGATCCTTGATGGAGCCCCATAACCACTGGAAAATGGTCTGAGTCGCCACCCACTGTCCTAACCCTAGTCTTAGCTCCATCGTACATGTCCTTGATTACTCTGATGTATTCTTCCGGCACGCTCTTCGCCTCCAAGCACCTCCATAACACCTCCCTTGGGACCTTGTCATACGCCTTCTCCAAGTCGATAAGTACCATGTGCATGTCCTTCTTCTTATCCCTGAACTGCTCCACCAGCCTCCTGACAAGGTGGATAGCTTCTGTAGTGGAGTGACCCGGCATGAAACCGAACTGGTTCGCAGATATAGATGTCATCTTCCTCACCCTCACCTCGATCGCTCGCTCCCAGACCTTCATGGTGTGACTTATTAATTTGATACCCCTATAGTTGTTGCAGCACTGGATGTCCCCTTTGTTCTTGTACCAGGGCACCACTGTACTCCACCTCCACTCATCCGGCATCCTTTTGAACCTGAAGATCGCATTGAATAACCTGGCAAGCCACTCCACTCCTGACCTACCCATGCACTTCCAGAACTCCACCGGGATCTCGTCAAGCCCGGTCGCTCGACCCCTACTCATCTTACGCAAAGCCCCCACGACCTCCTCCGCCCTAATGCGCCTGCAGTACCCAAGGTCTTTATGTTGCTCTGAATGCCCCAACTCCCCTAGCTCTATGATACGATCCCCCTCCTCGTTAAGTAAGTCTCGAAAGTACGCCTGCCACCTCTGCTTGACTTGAGACTCCCCCATCAGATCTCTACCATCCTCGCCCTTGATGCACCTAACTTGGTCAAGATCACGCGCCTTCCTTTCCCTTGCTTTAGCTAACCGGAATAACTTCCTGTCCGCGCCTCTCTCCCCTAGTTCCTCGTACATGCGACCAAACGCCGCGTTTTTAGCTACCGTAACCGCCGGCTTTGCTTCTTTCCTCGCCACCTTGTAGATCTCCCTGTTCGCTCTGCGTTCTTCCTCGCTTGTGCTCCCTGCCAACTTAGCAAACGTCGCCTTCTTCACCTTCACTTTTCCTTCGACTACATCGTTCCACCACCAGTCACCCTGATGTATTCCTGAATAACCCTTGGCTACCCCCCGTGCTACCTCCCTAACCAAGTTCGCCGTCTCTGACCACATAGCGTCCGCTTCCCCAGAACTTCTCCAAGCTCCGCCCTCAGCTAACCTTCTCTCCAACTCCTGTGCTTTCTTCTTAGTCAAAACACCCCATCTAATCCGCGGTTGTCCCCGAGCACCCCTCCTCTTCCTCTTCACCCAGTGACCGACATCCATCACTAGGAGTCTATGGAGGGTCGAAATGGACTCTCCCGGAATAACCTTGCAGTCATTGCACATACCCCTATAACTCCTTCTGAGGAGGAGATAATCAATCTGAGTCCTCGCCGCCGAACTCTTAAAGGTGACCAAATGCTCCTCCCTCTTCTGAAATGTCGAGTTCGCAATCAGAAGCTCGGAAGCCGTGGCGAAATCAAGCAGTGACGTGCCTCCTCCGTTCCTAACCCCAAAGCAAAGCCACCGTGCACCTCACCATAACCACCAACATCAGCCCCAATATGACCATTAAAGTCCCCTCCAATAACTAACTTCTCAGATTGGGGAATACTACTCACCAGATCATCCAAGCCCTCCCAAAAACGCCTCTTAGCCTCCTCGTCTAAGCCCGCTTGCAGCGCGTAAGCGCTGATGACATTTAGGACGCAACCCCAATAACCAACTTAATAGACATTAACCTATCATTCACTCGCCTAAGCTCGACCACGGACTCCCTTAGATCCCTATCCACCAAGATGCCCACCCCATTCTTACCTCTCACGACCCCAGAATACCACAGCTTAAACCCGTCTACATTCCTCGCCTTCGACCCTTTCCACCTAGTCTCCTGGACACCGGCTATGTTAACCCTACTCTGCTGAAGAACCTTCGCCAACTCAATGGACTTACCCGTCAGAGTGCCTATGTTCCACGACCCAATCCTTAATCTATGAGCGGCTGCTACTCTCTTCCCACCCTTACCTCCCGCCCTACCCGCCGGACCACTCCCTGCCCCCCTACTCACCCCCGCCACCGCCCCCACCCCCACCCCCCGAGGACATGACCTTAAACTATCATCCCCCGCCGCGGCCACTATCCCTCCAACCGACTATGGAGAATAGTGACGCACACACGCACTACAGCGGAATACGCAAAAAGAGGCAAACTATTTAGCACCAGAGTAAACCTCACACGGAATGCTAGGTAAAATACGTAAAAAGGGGTACAAAGTAAACAAGAGAGCGGGAGGTACCAACTCCCGGTGGAAAAACCTGAAAGTAGGCTTTGATGCGCCCAAGGTCAACTGCTACCGACTCTTGCACGTCCCGGCCGGTGTTGCTTAGCTCTTCACTCTCAAACGCCGCGAACTGGCCTCGCCGCCGCGACTAGTACCTGGGGTAAGTTTTCCTGAAGCTTATCGGAACGTGTAGTTCTGTTGTGTCCTCCCAAAAGTCTGAACGGGAGTTGCCGGAAGTACTGTAGCTTGCCAGAAATCCTCGCCGAAAAAATCCTTGCCGGAAAAATAAGGCACCTGTCCAAGAAAACAGAACACACCCACACACCCACAAAAAGCAGAAGAGAGAATAGAAAGAAAAGAGCGGGGGTCGCCAGGCAAAATCGCCGGCGAAAAGCAAGAATTAAAAAAAAACTGATTGGAGAATCTTAGAAAATTGCACCCCGAGCAAAATTGTATTGAAGTTTGAGCTCTTCTGAGCTTAAAGTTTGAAACTTTACTGATTTCTTCAACTAGATTACCAAGTAATAAAATAAATTGATTTCAATTTCTTACTTGTTAGTTGTAGTATATCAGAAATCGTAAATTGTTAACTTAACTAATTAAATAGAATTAGGGAAATACTTAGATCTATGCCTTTCGCAACATCAGCAGCAAATAACAAACAAAATAAACTTGAAAAAATCAAAAAGATATTGGGTTGAGGATTTCTAGATGCAGTAAGAGTAGAGAAAGAAAGAGTAGAAGGAATTAATACCTTATATGTTTTACCAATTACAGGAACAACTTTAATTAGGGTTCTCCGGATAGTGGATAGAGACAGAAAGAGAGGTGGGAGAGAGAGATGAGAAAATACGTACTCAGCAGTTTAGTCAATATTTTGAAAAGGGGAGAAGAGGGAGAGAAGAAGGTGTAGAGGGAAAGACATAGGATTCATCAGGGAGGAGTGATCCATGGGATCAGAACTGAGATCTGTACTTTAGGCATATCAGCTCAATCAATGAAGAAAGACAACAACAATAACAACAACTACCCAGTATACTCCCACCAGGTGGGGTCTGGGGAGGGTAATATGTAGACAAGCCTTACCCCTACCCGAAAGGGCAGAGAGGCTGTTTCCAGTCGACCCCCGGCTCATAGGATAAAAGGAAAAACAGCAGTAAAACAAAACAAAGACAAAAACAAAAACAATAAAGCATTAGTAACTCCAGCAGAAATAGCGTAAATAGCGTAAATAATTATCTAAACATACGAAACATAAATACAATCAATGAAGAAAGAAAAATACGTTAAAAGAACAGGCACAGTTCTGATTGTGATGATTATTTTCCTGGAAAAAGTTCTTAAGCTAAGGAGACTTCCTCCTTATTCCGTATATGCTGATGATGCCTGTTGAATCTTGCCTGTGTCTAAAGAAGTTCAAAATTTCTTCATTCTATTTCTGGACGGATGAAAAGCTCTAGCCATTGAGCTCTGTTGCTAAAGAACAAAAGTTTCTAAGCCCTCATTTTGTTTGCACTTAATGGAGATATGAATCCTAATCATTCAGATCTCAGACATTAAGTGCGTTTGTTTTTAAAGTCTGGATCTTAATTATTCAGATCTTAACCATTAAGTGTGTTTTTTTTACTTCACAACCACTTAATAGGTCTGAATAGGTCTGTATGATTAAGATCTATGACAGAGACTTAATTTCATCAAGATGCTATCACATATTCGTTATTAATTGACTCCACTGCCTACCATTATCAACTACCACCATGTAACCACCACGCCATACTAAACCATCACCACCACCCCCACCAACCCCCACCACCACCACAACCTCCACCACCATCATCCTCAACCATAGCCTACATTATTTCTCATCCACAATCAACATTCATTCCCACCTCAACTACAACAACTGACCACCCCATCACTATCAACAACCACAGCCATCACTGACCATCATCATAACTTACCACCACCCATCCCCCACCTTCCTAAGTCATAACTACTACCATCACTCGACATTATTAACTATCACCACCAACCACCACCATCCTCAATCATAATCACTACTACTGCCAATAACTACTAGCTACTAGCATGAACCACCATCATCAACCAAAACTACCACCAGCCTCTAGTCGGCATTCACCCGTTAGTCATCACCACCACCAACTATCATATTTTATTGATAGAACATTAGGTTAGTTCGCATTTCATTTGAATTTTATGTTTAATAATTTTCAAATAAAGATAAATTTTATACATCAGATGTTAAAAATCAAACAGTCTCAATTATTTCTATTCAGATCTTAATATACATCTTAATATATTCAGATGTGTATATTCAGATTCAGATGCTTAATCTTAATACACAACTTGATATTCAGATATGTATTCAGATTCAGACGTCTTAATCTTAAAAAAACAAAAGAGGCCTAAATATATTTGATAAGGTATTCCTTTGTATATATTCTTATCAAAATATTTTAACCAAGGCCGTCCAGCCTAGTTGTTTTTCTTCTTTCTAAGTTATATTTATAGACATTTCTCTTTCTTTTCAACATTAAAGGAAGATCGAAATGTTAGAGACTGACATTTTTCTGAGCTGCAGCTCCGAATAGAGTTTCTGATCGTTATTTTTGTTTGGCTTGTCGTCTCAGGAGCCTGGCCCTTATGGTGGACATAGTAGCATATATCATAGATGTGAGTAAAACTTCTTCTGGTATCTTATTCGCTTTTAGAATGCTTTTTAAAGTTAGCTTGGCTGATCATGTCTTTTTCGCTTGATTTATGCTTTGAAAACCCTTCTTTCTCTCCTGGCTAGTGATCTTACAAATGAGGTGTTCCTAATACTCAGATGCTGTGTCCATGTAGTCATAAGCAAAGGGTCTCAAATGTTGGTTTCTTTTCCTGCTTGTCTTGCCTTTTTTCTCTTTAGTTTGGTTGGTTGGGTGGTTACATTTGAGTGTGTCCAAATGAACCCTTTCCTTACATCTGATCTGAACCCACAATGTCACATGGTGATGCCTATAAGACTATCTTGATTCACTATTTGTCAAAATCTTAAATCGTATTTTTTTGGTGGGGTTTTTTTTGGGGTGGGGGGGTGGGGGTGGGGGGGTCAGGAGTTTATTGCTCTGGTTTTCATCCATCCTTTTGAAAATTATTTGAAGATTAAGAGTTCTCGATAGTCATCTTGGTTTTCTGTGCATGTTGTATTAGTTTCATATTACTGTACCTACAGTTTGGTATAAGCTTCTTTTTGGACCTTTGTAACAGTGTCAGATTCTTTTTTACCCAATTTTTGGTTGAGTCCCTTGTTAGTCATTTAGTAGTTCCCTCTTAAAAAAATGTTGGTTTCCAATGTCTTGGATTCATCAGGGTTTCTTCAGTATAATTTGATCATTGCTTCAGTTTCTTGCATTTCCGTTCCAACATTAGATTAGTAGTCGACAGAAGAACTGAAATTTAACCATAAGCTGCCGTGAGGTATCTGCAAACTGTGGGTTGGCTAGAATACACAATTGATCTTATTGCAGCATTTTATGTTCTACGCGATCTTATTGTTATTCTTCATTGGTTTCTACAGATTGAAGGAGTGATTTTGGGTTTTGGCAAATGCTGCTGACCTGATGTTTCTAGCAAGGCATGTTATACACTGACAAATATGAAATCCAATTTGGGAGTTTTGATATGTAAAGCTAACGCATCAATGATCTCGTTAAATTATATGCAAGCTCATACTAATGTTTTCTAGTTGAGTAGTGTTCAGGGGGTTTTGCCATTTCATATGTGGTGGCTAAGACCCTCCTTTCCCCCTCCCTTCGGCCCCTTCCTGTAGTCTCTGCAAATTTTGGCCATTTGTATTTTCAGTAAGTATTGGCGGAGTTTGGTTGATTTCCAAGGCCAACATAGGATCCGTTTTACAACTCATCAATGTGGTGAAATTCTGTCATCTGTCAAAGTTTATCAAATGCCATGACTCTTCCAAACAATAAGTCTAATGGTATTAATAATTCATTCCGCTAAATTTTATTAGTTTGGATTGATGTGTAGGGAACTAATTGAATAACCCTTAAATTCAGAAAGATGTGGTGTGATGAGATTCAAGCAGAAATTGTTATTAGAAGGTGTTAGGTTGAGTAATTGTCTAGTATTATTTATTAACCATGAGCTATTAACCAGAGGGGTTGTTCTGATGGTAAGTAACCTTCACTTTCAACCAAGTGGTTGTGAGTTTGAGTCCCACCGAGAGCAAGGTGGGAAGTTCTTGGAGGGAAGGATGCCGAGTTTCTATTTGGAAGCCGTCTTTCTACTCCAAATAGGGGTTTATGTTTTAAGTTGACCGGACAGCTTCTATCAATTATACTCCTATATAGTTCAACCTAATTAAAGTAACTGAACGTGGGTTAACTTAGCCTTATCAAATATAGTCATAAAAATAGGTGATGACTTTTATTTCAGCAGTTAGTAACGTTGATTGAGTTGTAGTCTGTTGTTGCATGGCAAAACACGAAGTATTGTAGGGAATGGTCACATTGGGCATTGTGTAGTAAGTCAAAAATCTTGTAGCTTTGGCAAAATATTGGTGGTTCAAGCTGATAACCGTAGTCAGCACTCGAGCAATTTTGTTCGTATTCCCTCTCTTTTCATTCTTCTTAATGTTTTCTGCAATAAGATCTTTGCTTGTGATGCTTAGTTTGATTACTGATTCTATGCTAATACTTCTGAATTTGTACTGCTTCATCAATTCCCTCAAATTCCACATATCCCTGCTATCTTTTTCTTTGTTTATTTTCCGTTCTAATTGTTTGAATCATGATCCTTAAAAGATACCAATTATTTATGCCAAAGCAGAACTCAAAGAAGAAGATGCTGACTTGCAAACAATCATGAAAACAGAGGATGGCAATTCTTTGGTTTTCATTCATTTAGAATACATAAATCTTCTTCACGCCTTTCAAATAAATTTGAGGATAATAGAGCCGATATGATTTCCTCCAGAGAGAGAATGCTCTAAAGAAAAACATAAAAAAGAAGAATGGGAGGCCAGGGGACAGTACTACTAACCTACAGAATAATATCATAGCAGGCACAATTATTAAAAATCAATAGAAAATTTCCTTTTCAAGTTAAAGAACACCATGAGTAATGCCCCGAGGGGTTTGTTTCTTCCAACTAGCTCACTTGGCGCTGGCAAGCTGGGTGCGGATGGCCTTGGCTGCAGAAACCATGGCTTGGAGTGCTGGCTTCACCTCGGTGTACTTACGGGTCTTAAGACCACAGTCAGGGTTGACCCACAAGATGTTGGTGTCAAGAACAGCAAGCATCTTGTTCACTCTATCAGCGATCTCTTCAGTTGATGGTATTCTTGGAGAGTGGATGTCATAGACACCAGGGCCAATTCCAGCACCATATTTCACTCCCTCCCTGAAAACTGAGAGGAGCTTCTCATCGGAACGTGAGTTCTCAATTGTGATCACATCAGCATCCATGTCGATGATGGAGTGGATAATGTCATTGAAGTTGGAGTAGCACATGTGAGTGTGGATCTGGGTAGTGTCCTGGATATCGACATTGGTGATTCTGAAGGAGTGAACGGCCCAGTTCAAGTAGAAAGCATGCTCAGCCTTCCTAAGAGGCAACCCCTCTCTCAGTGCAGCTTCATCGATTTGGATGACACTGATGCCTGCCTTCTCCAAATCCTCCACCTCATCCTTAATGGCCAAAGCAATCTGGTAGCAGGTCTCAAATCTGGAGATGAAGATGACACACATCAACATCAACTCGTAAAAACAATTTCCGATGGGGGGTAAAAGATCAAATATTAATTACCTTGGCTGGTCATTTCTGACAAATGACCAATTGAGAATGGTAACTGGTCCTGTAAGCATTCCCTTCATTGGGCGTTTGGTCATGCTCTGAGCTATACTGGACCAGAATACAGTCATTGGCTTTGGGCGACTGACATCACCATAGATGATTGGTGGCTTCACACATCGAGATCCATAAGATTGAACCCATCCATTAGCAGTGAATGCAAAACCAGAAAGTTGTTCCCCAAAGTATTCAACCATATCGTTCCTCTGCATCCATTGAATATCCAAAGTGACTAAAGATGCATCGGAAGATATCAAAGACCCAGAATATGCATAAAGTAAGAAAAAAGAAGCAGCCGCCTAGCAAGCATGTGAGAAAAAAGAAGCAGCCGCCTAGCAAGCATGTGAGTCATCTTACCTCGGGCTCTCCATGAACCAAGACATCAATGTCAAGCTCTTCCTGGAGGTCAACAACCTTCTTGATTTCCTCCTTGATGGCTTTAACATACTCCTCCTCAGAGATCCTAGAAACAAATGGTATTTATCAGAATACAGGTTTGACAACATTGACAATGACAAGAGCTAGTATAAGACTCACTTCTTGGCCTTGTATTCACGACGAACTCTTCTGAGCTCCACTGTCTGAGGGAAGGACCCAATGGTGGTTGTCGGGAGAACCGGGAGGTTAAGTTTCTTTTGTTGGGCATCAAGCCTAGCACTAACATTTGTTGCACGGCGGTGGTCAGAACCTCTGAGAGCAGCAGCCTGACAAAACAAAATAGAAACCCAAGCTGGTAAGTTAAGCATACTCCCTAACAAAATGACAAAATAAACTGTAAATAGCTCATGACTTACAGCCTTTTGAACAGCTTCATTTGTCACTCTTGGGGAGGTCTTTCTGGAAGCTTGAGCAGCAGCGCTAGCGGAGAAGAATGCCTGAAAATACAACCAAAACATTTTGTCACGAATGATAGAATAATCTAGCAAGGATAAAATCAAAAACTTTGATTATTTGGCAGTCACTCTTCTCGAGACCTTTTCGGGTAGGAATGAAGTATACCTCATCCTTGTCACCAGCCAATGCCTTGGCAAGAGCATTCACTTCAACAACTTTTTGAGCAGCAAATGCCAACCATGATTTGATTTCATCATCTAGCTTGGTCTCGTTGATGAGATCAACAGCAGTGTGGAGCAATGAGCAAGATGTAGAGACAACAAGCTTATCTGCATTATTAAGTTCACAGAAAAAATTATCTTCTGCTACAAAGCACCAACAAAATAAGCCATGCAGCGTGGAGATGTGGGATACATACCTTTTCCTACAATGCCCTCAAGTGATTTCAAGAGCTCAAGAGATGCAGCAAGATCATTAGCCCAGATGTTCCTCCCATCAACCACTCCTGCAAACAAGTACTTTCCTGAGGGGAAGCCACCCTTGATCAAATCAAGGGTTTGAGTTCCACGAACCAAGTCAAAACCAAAGGCAGTAACTCCCTTCAAAGCAGTAAGGGTTTTGAATGCGCCGGCAGGAACATCAGCAAAATAGGTTTCAATGAGAACATCAACGCCAGATAGAGTTGATTCCAGTTCAGCATATGCCTTGGTGAATGCTTCCAATTGGTGAGCCTCAAGATCCAACACAAGGGTAGGCTCATCAAACTGAATCCAGGAAGCACCAGCAGCCTTCAACTCGGAAATGACTTCCCTGCAACGATGTTTTTGAGTTAAAATGGGAATGTCTACAGAAATAGATGACTTAGACAAAGAAAAGAGTGTATTTCTTACTTGTAGATTGGAAGTATTTTGTCAAGAAGTGATAAAAGGGGGAAAGATTTCTCAACACCCTTAGCAGGTTTAGATAGTAACAGGTATGAGACTGGACCAATAAGTACCGGGACAGTATTTACACCAAGCTGCGCGAAGAGAAAGATCAAGATCAATCAATCATCAGTCCTATCTCTTAATTACATTTAAAACAAACCAAAGGTACATACGAACAGCGAATTTTAACAAGACACTTTATAGTTGTAATAAACATATAGGGAATAATGAACCAACCCCTGCCTCTAAACAAACTGAAATGAGAAAAACTCAAAAGAATATGTATATGTATATTCTCTCTTTCTCTCCACACCACCCAATTTGTACCACAGACCACAAGGTTTCTGCTATAAGGTTCCCGTAAAAGTGAACCACTACATTAATAATGCTCCTGTTCAAATAACTAAGATAATGGATATGTCTCGTGAAATCAAAACTAAAGATTAATAGAAGTCACATACCCCCTTAGCCTCTTTGTACTCGTCCACTGCCTTGTGAGAAGCATAAGAGAAGTTAACATCTGGTCCTAATTCAGGGACAATGAAGTGGCTGGATCAAATAGTGATGATCAGTATGAATTCAGAATAATAATAATAATAATAATAATAATAATAATAATAATAATAATAATATTAATAATAATAATAGCTGTTGATTCAAATGATGTTCGTCACTCACTAGTTGGTATCAAACAACTTGGTCATCTCCATAGCAGGGACAGAGGCATTTCCTCTGGCCATGGAGAAGTAAGTGTCGAATCCGATCTCACCACCGGTCCAGTTGTATCTAGATGGGACGGCACCGAGCATAGCAGTTGTGTCAAGCACCTGATCATAGTAAGAGAATGTGTTGCTGGGAGTGTACTTAATGCCAGCATCAGCCATCTGTTTCCAAATGGATGACCTGAGATCTGCAGAGACCTTCTTCAAGTCCTCAGCACTGCTCTTTCCATCCCAGAAAGATTCGAGAGCAAATTTCAGCTCTCTCTTTGGACCCATACGAGGATATCCAACAATGTGAGATGCCATTTTTCTGCTACATCAAATTCAATCAGTCAGACAAGAATTCAACAGAACCCATTGACATAGTAAAGATCCTATCTTTTCTTGAATATGCAATAATGTGCACAAGGAAGGTGAATTGTTGCAAAGCAGAGCCTATGAAACCTTAGAAAATGTAAAAGAGCAAACAAGCAAAGAATGAAACGTTGCAAAGAAAATCCTCAACGAATTGAACGATCTAATTAAGTCGATCAGATCAGATCTATAACTCCAGATCCAAGTTGCATCGACCAAAAAATATGGATACATTAATCTAGATCTACAATTGTCCAAAGTCACCACATCACAGAGATCTAGCACTCACCCTCCTCATGCATACACAAATGAGAGAGCGAACACATTAAACATTAGAACAAATGTGTTCATGCCAATAGATTTAAATAAATAAAAAAACATGTGAAGTAAAACAAAGAACTGAACTTGAAATGAAATCTGAACGTGAGCATGAGGCTAAAAGATAGAATTTTGGCAATACGTGCAATATGCAAATGAATCAAGAATGATATCATACCAATAGATCTGGATCAAATAAAGAAACCAATATAATATGAAAAAAAGAAGTATACTGAACGTGGGCAAAGAGAAGCAGAAAGAAGATATGCAGTAGAAACAGTACAAGGTAAAATAGGGAGACCCACAAAAGGCAGCAACGACAGAGCGTACCTATAGGAAGAGATAGAAGCGGAAAGAAAGATGACTGCTTCTTGTTGTTCGACACAAAATTAGCAGAAGAAAAAGGGCTGACGCGAGTTTGAAGAGGGGGAGTGTATGGTGTTTATATAGGAGAAAATGGGAGAGTCATAGTTGGTGGCAATGGTAGATCTGGAAATTTAACAATAATTACAGCAAATAAAAATGGGGTGCCAAAAGGGGAGTATAATATACTACTCTTTGCTGACGCGCTAACAACAACGGAAATGGGGGGCTGATTTAATGGCAATTAGAAAATCATGTGGGAGTCTATCTCCAATGCATTTTGTGTTTGAGTTTAAGTTATGCATTTATTAATGTAGCAATATTTATAAATCCAATGCGGTAGCGGCTGCGGTTTCCTGGGTTTTAAAAAAAATAAAAGTTACTTCCTTCGGTACCAATTTATTTTTTTATTTAATTTAAAATAAGTGTCCACTTATATAATCAAGAAAAATTTAATTTTTTTTAAAAAAAATTACTCTTATGTATGTATCCCTAAAAAGATATTTACTATTCACATTTGAAAAGAGAAGTATGTGCTTCTATAACTATGGTGCGCCATTTAATGAAGGGTAATTTAGTCATACTAACTATTTTCGTCTATAATTTATTATTTCCTTAATGCGTGTGTCCAAAGCAAATTTATCACTTACTGTGAACCAAAGAGAGTTAAGGCTGTATCCGGTTCCGGTTCTGGGTCTATTTGGGTCTGCGGTTCCGGTTCTGGCGGTTCCGGTTCTGGCGGTTCCGGAGCCGGAACTGCTACCATACGGTTCCGAAACCGCCCGGTTCCGGTTCTGGCGGTTTCGAAACTGCGGTTCTGGCGGTTCCAGGCGGTTCCGAGTTTTTTTTTTTTTAAATCAATATCTTGTATAGTAGTGATTTGTATATTGTAGAATATATTTTTATATGGTGTACTATGTTATTAATTATAGTATATATTGTTGAAACACGTTCTCAAACTAAACATGTGTTGATCTGTGTAGGTTTTATAAATGACAAACCAACGAGCATGGAACGTTAACAGTCAAGCACAAGAGAAACAAGAACAAGATCAAGTAAAGCAACGAAGTTATACTTGGGTCGTTTTATAGTGTGATCTTGATTCAACAACAGATTCAACTATTGGCTTCTCTCGTAAAATCATTTTCATCAAAACATGCATCTTTGAATTAAAACAAAATGATTTGCATTTTAGCCAAAATGATTTTTAAACATGTCTTTTAAATCTGGACATATATAATCGATTATATATGCTACATAATCGATTATATTAAGACCGCCAAAACTGGAATTTTCAAAAACAACAGAACAATCGATTATATACTTGTTTAACAACCGATTATATTGAGACAGTGCTTAAACTGAAATTTTCAAACTGCAAAGTAATCGATTATATGTTTTCCACAATCGATTACATTGAGACAGTGTTTAAATGAAATTTTCAAAGAAGCAAAACAATCAATTATCCTTTTCAACTAATCGATTATGTTCAGACCGTTGCCAAAGTGTTGTTTTAAACTTTAAAAAATAATCGATTATACACAGCTGATAATCGATTATGTTAGCACAGAATCTTAAACTAATTTTTGAACGTTAACGTACAATCGATTATGTTTCATAAACAATCGATTATTCTCCTTAAAATCAGGATATGATCTTTTGAAAGATTTGCATATAATCGATTATACAGTCTACATAATCGATTATTCTCCCTAAAATCACGAGACTGTTTTTTGAACGTTGTTCAAATAATCGATTATATAGACCATCTAATCGATTATATGAGCACATAATCAGGAATTTTGTTTGACAATTATGCATCTCTTCCATACTCTTTTAATTCCGCAATTTGATTCAAGTTAATTTTTATTTCTGCAGAATTTTGTATAAAACGCTATTCACCTCCCCTCTAGCGTTAAGCACTTATTCTAACATATATTGTGTTTGGTAATTAGTATATATTGTGTATAAGTGGTGTATATATTGTATATAAGTAGTATATATTGTATTTAAGTAGTATATATTGTGTAGTAGTTAGAATTAATTTTATATAAGTAATACATATTGATAAAAGAATGTTGTCATTAGTATTATGTGTTGTATGTTATATATTATATGTTATATAAATATTCAAGGATTGATATAGAAGTAAAGACAAAAAAATATTGAGACAAAGATATTCAAGGATATGATAAAAAGCATATTTATTAACCAAAATGGCATATCTTTCTTAGTCTTCCTTTCCCCAATGGAATGAGCACAACATAGTACTAATACCACCATTAAAAGAAAAAAAAAACTAAAAGAAGACATGCCAATGTACAAGTTACATAATAATTTATGCATTATTTCTAAGGTGGTTGTGTTGGCGGTGGTGGAAATGAAGCTGTCCCGCATCGACGCTCTATGATCACCTATTTGTAGTCTTGCTTGACTAAAAACGCTCTTCGATGCAACAGTTGACGCTTGAATCGACAGAACATCCCCAGCCATCCTTGCAAGAACGGGAAAATGCTTTTCCCTTGTCTTCCACCAATCCAAAAGGTCGAAAGAGCCGTCTGGATTCTCATTCTCTAATCCCTGCGACAAATAAACTTGAAGCTCATTTAGATGGGAAATATCATCTACATTTTCCCCTTGAGTACCCCTAAACTCAGTCCACGATTTAAGAGCTGTTAAGCCAGCAACTCTTTTAGACGCCTGTGATGTGGACGAAGTTGGGGTTGGAATATTTGGCCTAGAATGCTCTAACGCCTGTTTATAAGCATTATAAACAGTTTGAGCATTCACTTTAATTGATGCTTGCGCATCAGATAGTGTAGCCATTTCTTCTTCATCAAGATCTAAAGCTTGATAAATACTAGAATACCAAAAGTGAGGTCCTCCTAATTTCATAGTAGGATTTAGCATAGCAGACACACCATATATAGGAGGGATTGAAAAAAAATATTTTTTAAACTTCTTTTTCATTTCTGTTATTGCATATTCATAAATTTCCCCTCCCTCGTTAAAATCAACAAATAATTAGCAAGTGCGGCAATATATACTAAACAATTAGAAATAGTTGGATAGTATTGGCCAGATAAAGCATTTGTAGCCACATGAAAGTGTTCTAAAAAATCTAACAGAATTTTAACGTTTGTCCAATCTTGATTAGTTAACATGTCATTATCTTCCTCTCCACAATCCCGAGAATTATAAGTAGCGTTAATTGGGTTTCTATATTCGTACGCCACTACTAAACTTTCGTACATGTAGTTCCACCTAGTCGGGCAAGGTTTAGGTACCTTTCTTTCTCTAAGGCCATATTCGTCACATTTTTTAAAATATTCTCTAAGTCTACTTCTACGGTTTGAATAAAAAAGCCAATTAAGAGCGAATTTAACCTTTTCAATTTCTATGTTTAAAATTCTCATACCATCACTAACAATTAAATGATAAATATGACATATACATCTAACATGGAAAATATTTATAATAGCAGGATTAAGTGTTCCAGTTAAAATACCTATTGCATTAGTGTTGCTACTAGCATTATCCATGGAAATTGACATTATTTTATTACTAAAATAAAAATATCTACATACATCTGAAACAGTGCTAGCAATAAACTTACCCGTGTGCCGTGAATTAATAATTCTATATGCAATAATGCGTTTTTGCATTGTCCAGTCTTCGTCTATCCAATGACTGGTTACGGTTAGATAATCACAACCATTTCCACTTCTACCAATATCAGTCGTAATAGACATACAATTACTTATATGGGTAAATAAATAACGCAAGTATTGTTCATATTCATGCTTGTATTTATAAATGTCGGTCTTAACTGTGGCGCGAGGCCAACCTTTATATGTAGGATTAAAGAGCCATTTGAAATTTAAAAAAAAAAATTTTTTATAAAAATCCGGACCGTTGGGAACCGGATGGAACCGCCTGAAGCGGTTCGGTTCCATACGGGTCCAAACGGTTCCACAACGGTCCGAATTTTAAAAAAAAAGTTTTTTTTTTTTAAATTTCAAACGTTGCGGAACCGTTTGGAACCGGTTGGAACCGCCTGAACCGGTCCGGTTCCGGTTCCGGTTCCGGTTCTGGCGGTTCCAGTTCCGCGGTTCTAGCGGGTGGAACCGCTCCATCACGGTTCCGGAGAATCGCCAGACCCGGAACCGTGGAACCGGAACCGCCGGAACCGCTAGAACCGCGGTTCCGGTACGGTTCTGGTTCCGAACCGGGCCACTTCCAGCCTTAGAGAGAGTAGCAGAAATCCTACTGTAAATACTAGCATGCTACAAATGAAAACTAACCACCACCAATACCGACAACAACAGAAAAATCTAATGAGATCTTACAAGTGGAGTCTGTAGAGAAAAAAGTGTATGCAGACTTTATTCCTACTTTGTGACAGTAAAGAAACTGTTTCTGAAAGATTCTTGGCTCAAGAATAATTGATCAACTATTACAAATTAAATTTATAAAATTTGAAAAGATGTTTAAATTGATTTTATTCGACCATAAATAAAGAAATAATATATTTCAGTAGGTTCAAAATAAATGTAATTTGATGTTTTTGTAAATCCATAAAAAATATTTTAATAGCATTAATTATAAGTTTATTTGACTAAATGATCTTGATATCTCCTCGAATTATCCTCTTATCTCTCATACAACGTTTTTTAATCATTTATTGAGTAAGGATAAACTTGAAGAAAAAAAAATGCTTTGTTAATTTCCTAAGGACCAATTTGGCTAAAACAGTACTTAATCTAGAACGATGGAGTAATAATAAAACTGGAAAATAGAGCATTTTGACGTTTTTGAGAGGGGCAAAAAAAAAATAAACTTTTCTTGCTAAAACCAGACTTGGGTGTCGGTGTATATAACCAGCATTAGGAAGTGAGGGTTGAGGAATTTATTGGGTTTACTTTATTTGAACAAAATAATTAAGGCTGCTGTCTGTTAATGTGTTGCTTTCATTCTAAGATAAGGGGATTTATTCATGTTACAAATACACTACTTCTCATTCTACATTTTATCAGTAAAGCCAAAAAAAATTAATTCTTATACCTGATGATTCAATGTTCCTGCTTCTTTCATTTTTCATTTTTTGATTAGGATTTATGGATAAATTAATAATTTAAACAGTTGATATATAATTCTATAAATCTCCTCCTTTCTAAGGTCTATTTTGTTTAGATCATTTGAAATATATATTTTTTCTTTTCTAAATTTCTGGTAATAAAAAGAGGCTCTACTTTTTCTGCTTTGTTAGCTGAATCTACTTTGGTTTCAAACCATTCAACTCACTATCAACTTGGCATATGAAAATTTAATAGGCCGACATAAATTAAACAAAACTAGAATTTGTGACAAATATATTCTAGTGTAAGAAATTTTTATTTCCTTATCTTAGATACTCGATCGGTCCTATTTCACATTACAAAAATTATTACTTGAAAAATAACACATTTAATTTCCAACTTTAAAAAAAAGGAAAAAGAATCAAAATGTTTCTAAACTATTGGAAAACGTTTAAAAATATTCTTGTAAAATATTTTTTTAAGCAATTATTTTTAATTTAGCATTGACCTAACGGTCAAAGGGTCTAAGTGAACTAAAAAGGTAGATGAAGGGGGTATATTTAGCCCAATAGGTGGATGAAGAGTATTTTTAAATCTTTTCCAATAGTTCATGGGCATTTATAACCCTTTTTCGTACAAAATTGAGAATAACCGCATAGACTTTAAATATATAAAATTTATTCATAAAATATTAAACAAGTATTGTACAAAAAAATTAAATTGTTTAAATTTGAATCCTCAAAATCTTTAATCAAAAGAAAAACCTCAAAATTCCGCTAAACTCCACTCTTTTAGTCTGAATTCTGAATATAAATGTAATCATTTTCAGAAAACTCCAAAGAAAAGTTGCACGGCGGGTGGGATAAGAAGTTGATGTGCTGTAATTGGTGAAGAAATTAGAAAAACGACATGAGCACAAACCTTGGCATTCGGTAGTACTGATTACTTGCCCATGTCGATGTATTAATTATTTTCAAATACATCATATGTTCTTAAAAAATTTAATAAATATTAAACTCATAATTACAAATGTAGTACCAAATTAATGGTGAGAATATAAATATGAATATTAAATTCATTAAATATAAATGCAGGATCCACAGTGGCTAATAGGTTGTTAGTCACGGGCCACTTTCTCTTCATTACGGTTGGTAACTTACATATTAAAGGGAAGCAAATCTCATTTTGAACGTCCAAATTACCTTTTCAATATTTTTTAAATAATTTTTGCAACGGTCAAAGAAATTCAACAGAAAGTTTGGTGTGGGAGTAGGTGATTTGTAGCTACCAAAAATATCTGAATTTGGAGTAGTTTGTTTTGAAGTATAAAAAATTAATTTCACTATAATTTTATCATTTATAGATCATTTGGTTTCAATAAAATATTTTGCATGACTAGCCTAACTTTAGACCGTTATGTTTGATTACTCATTGTCAGATTGCAAGTCAAGTGTGCAGCTCCATAACCCAAAACAATAACAATTAAATAAAATCTCATAAGTAGAGTCTAGAGAGGTTGAGAGACTCGATTCAAAAAGACGAAAAGAGAAATAATATAAAATCAAATAAAAACTCTCCGGTAACAACATAAGTAATTGGTCAATCTGCTAATTGTTCTAATGATTTTATCAATTTATACCTCGATCCAATAGCATTCATATTCTACAGAAAAACAATCCGTTCATCCGGCACAATACTCAAACATGCATCATATTAATTAATAAGCGGTGTTTTTGTTATAAATAATTATAAAATCAATGATACAAATATGCTACGTTAAGTTGCAGACGGACTTAAGTACTTAAAGTTGATTAAACGTTACATAATTTTTAAAATGGGGATACATTTTAAATTAAGGCTGTATTCGGTTCCGGTTCTGGGTCTATTTGGGTCTGCGGTTCCGGTTCTGGCGGTTCCCGGTTCTGGCGGTTCCGGTTCTGGCGGTTCCCGGTTCTGGCGGTTCCGGTTCTGGCGGTTCCGGAGCCGGAACCGGAACCATACGGTTCCGGAACCGCCCGGTCCCGGTTCTGGCGGTTTCGGAACCGCGGGTCTGGCGGTTCCAGGCGGTTCCCGGCGGTTCCGACCTTATTTTTTCTTTTGTTTTTTAAAATTAATATCTTGTATAGTAGTGATTAGTATATTGTAGAATATATTTTTACATGGTGTACTATGTTCTTACTATAGCATATATTGTGCTTGGAAATTAGTATATATTCAAAATAAGTAGTGTATATTTTATATATAAGTAGTATATGTTGTAGTAAAGTAGTATATATTGTATATAAATAGTGTGTATTGTGTAGTAGTTAGTATAAATAGTATTATGTGTTGTATGTTATATATTATATGTTATATAAATATTTTATATTCAAGGATTGATATAGAAGTAAAGACAAAGAAATATTGAGACAAATATATTCAAGTATATGATAAAAAGCATATTTATTGACCAAAATGGCATATTTTTCTTAGTCTTCCTTCCCCCAATGGAATGAGCACAACATGGTACTAATACCACCATTAAAAGGAAAAAAAACTAAAAGAAGACATGCCAATGTACAAGTTACATCATAATTTATGTATTATTTCTAACAAATCTCATAAAACCTTCAAGGTTTGGAGGTGGTTGTGTTGGCGGTGGTGGAAATGAAGCTTGTTCATCACCACTTCCAGGTGAAGATGATTCCTGAGCAAGTTCTGCTAGCATTTCTTCATAGCACTCATCTATTTCGGGTTGAGATTCAGCTAGCCCAAAGTTCCTTCTTTCAGAGCGGATCCAATCTCGGAAGAGCACTGATTTTTCCAAGCTGTCCCGCATCGACGCTCTATGATCTCCTATTTGTAGTCTGGCTGGACTAAATACGCTCTCCGATGCAACAGTTGACGCTTGAATGGACAGAACATCCCGAGCCATCCTTGCAAGAATGGGAAAATGCTTTTCCCTTGTCTTCCACCAATCCAAAAGGTCGAAAGATCCGTCTGGATTATCATTCTCTAGCCCCTGCGACAAATAAACTTGAAGTTCGTTTAGACGGGAAATATCATGTATCCAAGCAGGATTAGAAGCAAAAGAATAAGGTAAACACATAACAGTAATCATTTTAGCTAAGTCTTCACGATCCTTATTAGGATCGTAGTACAATATACCTCCGGTGACTGTGTTTACTCCTGGTTGAACCATGTTAGAACCAGTACTTTGGTTAATTGAAGTATCAGGACTTGGCCTCCCCTCTTGTTCCGCTTTCATTTGAAGATATCTAGCCTTATCGCTAGGATATATTAGTATATGTTTAACTAAACTACCTGTTCCGCTACGATCACCCTTATACCTATGAACAAGTTCTTTACCACAAGTTTTACATTTAGCCTTATCTTTATCTCTTATTTGAATAAAAAATGCCAAACTAATGAAGTTTCTGAACGTTTCCGAGGTTGTCTACTAAAAGTGGGAGTTTGTACGGGTGGGTGTTCTAGGTCATTAGGAGCAGGACTAGTAGGTGTATCATCTAAATCTACCGGAGATTGGGTTTCGTCATCATCATCACCCTCATTTCCCTCCGATATTGGTGCATTAGGATAAAGAAAATTCATAATATCATCATCTATTCTATCACCGACTGCTATATCATGTAGAAAATTAACATCGCTAAATTGAAAACACGGGTGATCACTATCAAGTATTCCTAAGTTTTCATTAGTATTTCTAGGTTGGCTACTAGTTTGAACTTGTTTATCTTTTCTAATGCGGGGAGCCGGGGGAGGGGTAGGATTTTGGCGACTACTTTCACCGGATTTAGATGTACCTTTTCCGAATATTTTTTCAATGAAAATGCCATACTAATTATAATTAAGCAAAATAACAACACACAACAAATATTCTTAGCACGTAAGAGTTGAAACGAGTTTACCGGATTGACGAACAACTTCTTGAAAATTGAAAATCGTTGTAATTGAACACTTGAAAATTTCAATTCAACAACTTCACAATGTTTCACGAATTTGCAACAAAAATTAAGCACTTGCACTAGAAAGATTGAAAGAGAGCTTGAGAGAGTTGAGAGAGATTGATGAATTGGTGAATTAAAATGAAAGAGTGAGGGGGTATTTATAGTTGAGAAATGGGAAATTGTGTAATTATATAAAGTTTGGGGTTTAATTAAATTTGAGGGGTCAAATGGCTAAATTTTAAAAATGCCAAACAGCTATTTCTGCAAGACCAACGTTCTGATTTCAGAATTTAAAAAAAAAATATTTTTTTTAAAAATCTGTCCGTTGGGAACCGGATAGAACCGGAACCGGAACCGGTCCGGTTCCGGTTCTGGCGGTTCCGGTTCCACGGTTCTAATGGGTGGAACCGGACCGGAACCGCGGAACCGGAACAGCCGGAACTGCGGAACCGCCAGAACCGCAGTTCCGGTCCCGGTTCCGGTTCGGAACCATTACTCCATACAGCCTTATTTTAAATAGGGGTCCTCAAAGTGGATATCTAATGCCATTTTTGCTGTTTTATAGCTGGGTGAGCCTACACGATAGGCCCAACCCTAGTTAGTAGCCCAGGCTAGCACAACATCCAAGTTAGGGCGAAAACGACATGGTTCGCATTTGGCGAGAAATTGATCTTTTATACAAGTACCGCCCCAAAATCCTAGACAGTTATTATCCATTAGAATGTTGCTCAAAATCTTCAAAAGCTAGTAAAACTTCTTTTATTTATAGTATACACCTTTGTGAATTCTCGAATTATTCACTGTCTGCGACCCTTTTCTCTATGATTACTATTAGGTATCAGAGGGAGATTGTCCCCATCTTCTCTTTTATGGCCCTTCTGGGTCAGGGAAGAAAACTCTAATTATGGCACTTCTGAGGCAGGAACAAAATTCGTTGTGAGAACAGATAATGTGGCTAATGCCTTTTTCAAAACACAGAAAAAAGCTAAGTTCGAAGCAGGCTCATTGGCAAGAATCCTTGGCAGAATATGATTTTATTTAGGAGCACAAATTGGGATAACACAACTAAGTTGCTGATGTATTAAGTCGGAAAGAAGTATTTGATGTTGTTTATTCTATTATTCAGCTTGATGTGATTTTCTTGATAAGATCAAGTCGTGTGCTGCTAATGATCCATTGTACATCAAATCAATGAATCATGTGAGAGAAAGGACAGTAAGGCGGTACTGGATAGAGAATGGTCTCCTCTATTTCAAAGGGGGGAGAATCGTGGTGCCATTTGGTAATGAGTTACGTTATGAACTATTGAAAGAGACGCATAATACTTTATGGGCTGGTTATCCAGGAATTGAAAGGATGATGGTTCTGCTGTCCCATGCTACTTTTGGCCCAAGATGGAGCAGGATGTAAAAGCATATGTGAAGAGTTCCTTGTGTGTTAGCCTGACAAACTGAGCAGAAGAAATAGGTGGGTTTGTTGCAGCCTCTGCCTATTCCAGAAGAAACATGGCAATCTGTTTCTATGGATTTTATGAGCGGATCCATAAGATTAATGGGTTGTCTTCAATCATTGTTGTAGTTGACAGGTGTTCAAAGTATGTTGTTTTTATTGCTGCCCCAACTGAATGTCCCTCAAAGATTGTTGCTGAGTTATTCTTCAAGAACGTGGTTAAGTATTTTGGAATGCCAAAGGATGTGATTAGCGATAAGGATGCACGGTTTACATGCCGGTTCTGGACTTATTTGTTCAATCTTATGGGTACAAACTTGAAGTTTTCGACGGTAAATCATCTTTAAAACTGATGATTACACTGAAAAACCCCATAATTTGTTGGAAGAATACTTGAGGCATTTCGTGATTGCTAGTCAACGAAACTAGACAGATTTATTAGACTATACACATTTCTCTTTTAATTTGCACAAGTCTTCAGCAATGGAGAAGAGTCTATTGAGATTGTTTTGGGGAAGCAACCTAAACTACCAACGAAGATTGCATAACACAAAACTGGGGGTAAATGTCCAACTGCATACTGTTATTGTTAGGATAGACAAGCTATGATAGAAAAAGCAACAAATAGCTTGAAAGTGGTACAAAAACGTATGGAGAAGTATACATATCGGAACACGCATCTATTGGAGTTCAAAATAGGTGACAGAGTGTTGTTAACACTTACTCCGCAAATTTGAAAGAAGATTGGCATCCGGGTTAGACATAGATATTTAGTTTCAAGGTATAATTGTCCCTTTGGAGTTGCTCAAAAGGTTGGTGAAATTGCTTACCGACTAAAGCTACATGAAAGAATGAAGATTCATCCAACTTTCCATGTGAGTTATCTAAGGCTTTATATTGAAGATCCTGAAGATCCGTACTGGCACAAAACAAAGGGAGCTCCTCCTAAGATGCACACTCAGCTAGAGGAAGAAATTGAGAAGATTCTTGACCACCAAACTCTTGGAATGCATAAGAGAAACAGGCGGACATAATTTTTGATTCTGTGGAAAGGAAAGCCCGAGGCAGATGCGGCTTGGGAAAAGGGTGCTTTATTGTGGCAATATGAACAACAAATAGAGAACTACTTGAAATCAAACTCCACTAGGGCGTCGAGTTCAACTAGTAGGGTGGTTTGTTAGCACTTACTATTAAGACATGATAGATGTCGGGCAGAATCTATATCAAGGGCTTGTACGTTGCCCCTTGGCATAGGTTTGTGCAGGTGTTGGCAACACAATGTGCGGAGCAGGAAATGTGTCTAAGTTAGTGCATGGACTTAGGCAAGTTAGCTAGGCAAGGTCTCTTGAGTGTTGGCAAGATAGTTGTAACGACCCGACATAATTTATTTTGACTGTAACTTTCTTATTTGTCTGTCAGCAGTGACGATCGAATCTTCATTGAACAATAAATGAAAGGTTGATGTTTTGGCCATGCTAAGGCTTGTTAATATATGGTATCTTCAGTGCAGCAAGAATGATCCATGGTGAGGATGTGTTGGATGACTATGTAATGCTTTAAAATAGCAGCTAACTTGGAACATGGAGGAACTACATAAAGTGAGGATATATTTGATGAAGTAATTTTCATCCATTTTCCAGTTGAGAGTCTATTGAAAACGGGCTTCTTTGCCCTTTCGGGATAGGGCAAAGGTTGAGTACATCTTATCCTCCGTAGACCCCACTTCAGGGAAATTACTGGGTTTTTTGTTGTTGTAATTTTGTTTATGGGAAAGGGAGTGATTTGAAAACATATATGATTTTCCACAAAAATTGTCCTCTTTCCCTTCATACGCTTCTCAATTTTATTTCTCCAGATAATTCACATTAGTTAATCTCAAACTTTATTCTGAAATTATTATTTTTATCTCATATACCAAACGATCCCTGCCCGTGAAAGACATACTGTTATCGATTGTCCGTGTTCAAAGCAACGAGAAATTGGAAACCAGTAAGAAGAAGAGACACAAAAAACAGAACGTATGTAACGTTTTAAAAAAAAAATCACAGAAATGAAGAAATCCGAGACCACAGAATTCACTGTGTGTCCTTAAGGAATTTAACCCCCTCACTGTACCCGAGGTTGTGGATTATTTCCTCCCAGGATATAACGGATATACCTGTCGCAGGAGTGGCGGTACCTCAAACGCCTACGACTTCGACGAACTCAAATTCGGGAACGAAATCACACTATGACTCGATATGTTTCAGTTTGCAGAAAAGAATGCAGAATTTTTAATGTTTCCAGTATATGAAAATGAGGCATTGCCTCAGTTTATATAGCCTTGAATTGAGACTGTTCGGAAAGGCTTGGTGCCTGTTCGGGAAAGGCCATGCCTTTTCCTGAAAAATAAGAACGTTGGGAAGTTTTTTAACGAATTAATATTATTATTATTTTTTTTTCTTTTCCCGCGGGAATTAAAAATAATTTCAGAAAATGAAGATTGAATTTTAAATAAATTTGGTCCAAAAAGATTATCAATCAATCAGATCATTTGACCAAATCCAAATCCAAATCCAAATCCAAAGCCAAAGCCAAAGCCGAAGCCGAGCCGAGCGACGACGACGGCGCGAGGGGAGTCCCTCTTCTTAACCCTTTAAGAGCTAGAAGAAGTGCTTTCTAATATAAGCACATAACTTTCCCTTTCTACCACCGATGTGGTACAAAGCTCCTTTTCAAAGGAACTTTGCTTTGAAACTTCATTTTCCTTCTATTGTCTTCTTCCCTCCATTTCTCATTCACACCAACTTAGCTAGCTTTAATCATTAACTAGCTTTAACAATCCCCCACATGAATGGGGAATGGCTATATGATGAAAAACATGCATAACAAAAAACTGTGTGATTCGTAAGCAAGGATTAATTGCATCTGGATAAGTAGATTTCTCTTTGAACTTTCCGTAGTGAGCATATGTCGGATATACTCGGTCAATCGGTAGATTTGATATCTTTGAACCGTCGAGCTTTGGTGTATACCTAGACAACCACATGTCACACAATTAACCCTTTAACCGTTTTTGGTTCTCATTGTTTTGTTCGTTTCAGCCATGAACACTTCCTGGTTCATAAGTGCGTAGAGAGCTGGCCTTACAGAGTTCTCCTTGAAGCGGCTTACACTTCACACTTACATAGGTGATTCCTAAATGTGTCATCCCGTAGATACACTATTTGATATACCCCGTATCAAACTTAGAAACCATTAAAAAGCCTTAATGCTTTATCCTGGTACTGAACATTGTCTCATCACGAGAATGGACCAAAAAGTTATTGTGACAATGTTGAACCGTCATCAATGACTTTGTTTGATCTCTTTGAACCTAGATCTTGGGATCTCATGTCTTCTAGGTAGAGTTACCGCCACGATGACTTGTCCTCGGCCATAGTCCCATTCCCCTCGATGATCTTTCAACCACTTCTCTAGTTAGGCCTTTAGTTAGTGGATCCGACACATTATCTCTTGACTTAACATAGTCAATTGTAATAATTCCACTAGAGAGTAGTTGTCTAACGGTATTATGTCTTCGTCGTATGTGACGAGACTTTCCGTTGTACATAACGCTCCCGGCTCTTCCTATTGCCGCTTGGCTATCGCAATGTATGCATATAGGAGCCAACGGTTTGGGCCAAAATGGAATATCTTCTAAGAAATTCCGGAGCCATTCAGCTTCTTCACCGGCTTTGTCTAGAGCTATGAACTCAGATTCCATTGTAGAGCGGGCGATGCATGTCTGTTTGGATGACTTCCAAGACACTGCTCCTCCACCTATAGTAAAAACGTATCCACTTGTGGATTTAGTTTCAGTTGAACCGGTGATCCAATTTGCATCACTGTATCCTTCAATAACTGCAGGATACCTGTTATAATGCAAAGCAAAGTTTTGAGTATGTTTCAAATATCCCAAAACTCGTTTCATTGCCAGCCAATGATTTTGGTCGGGATTACTCGTGTAGCGACTTAGTTTACTTATAGCACACGCAATATCAGGTCGCGTACAGTTCATAATATACATCAAACTTCCCAACACTCTGGCATAATCCAATTGAGAATCACTTTCACCTTTATTCTTTGCAAGAGCAAGGTTCATATCAATTGGTGTCTTTGCAACTTTAAAGTCCAAATACTTGAACTTTTCAAGTACTTTTTCAATATAATGAGATTGAGACAATGCTAGACCTTGAGGAGTCTTATGGATTTTAATTCCCAGAATTAAATCGGCAACTCCTAAGTCTTTCATATCAAACTTACTAGCAAGCATGCGCTTAGTAGCATTTATGTTAGCAATGTTGTTACTCATTATTAACATATCATCCACGTATAAACAAACAATGACGACGTGGTTCGGAGTGTTCTTAATGTAGACACATTTATCACATTCATTTATCTTGAATCCATTTGACAGCATCGTATGGTCAAATTTTGCATGCCACTGTTTTGGTGCTTGTTTTAGTCCATAAAGAGACTTAACAAGTCTACATACCTTCTTCTCTTTCCCTGGAACTACAAACCCTTCGGGTTGTTCCATGTAAATTTCTTCCTCCAACTCTCCATTTAAGAATGCTGTTTTCACATCCATTTGATGGATTTCAAGACCGTACACAGCGGCTAATGCTACTAACACCCGAATAGATGTAATCCTCGTTACCGGCGAGTATGTATCAAAGTAATCAAGACCTTCTCGTTGTCTAAACCCTTTAACAACTAGTCTTGCCTTATATTTTTCAATAGTGCCATCAGCTTTCATTTTCCGCTTGAAAATCCATTTGGAACCTAAAGGTTTATTCCCTGGAGGAAGATCAACCAATTCCCAAGTATGGTTGTTCAATATGGATTCTATCTCACTATTGATTGCCTCTTTCCAAAATTGAGCTTCCGATGAAGACGTAGCTTCGTTGAACGTTCGAGGCTCATTTTCCAACAAAAATGTTAAAAATTCTGGTCCAAAGGAAGTAGTCGTCCTTTGACGTTTGCTACGTCTTGGATTTTCCTCATCAGGAATGTTTTCCTTTATTTCTTCCCGAGGTCGTTTAGATTCTTTGCTAGACGACGCACATTCCTTTTTATACGGATATATGGTTTCAAAGAAGTCAGCATTATCTGATTCAATTACCGTATTCACCTGAATGTCGGGATTTTCTGATTTGTGAACCAGAAATCTATATGCCTTACTATTTGTGGCATATCCTATGAAAACACAATCAACGGTTTTAGGTCCTATTTTTACCCTTTTGGGTTTAGGAACTTGCACCTTGGCCAAACACCCCCACACTTTGAAGTATTCCAAATTGGGCTTCCTTCCTTTCCACTTTTCGTATGGAATTGATTTTGTTTTGCTATGGGGCACTCGATTGAGTATTCGGCTAGCTGTTAGAATGGCTTCCCCCCACAAGTTCTGGGGTAAACCAGAACTTATTAACAGGGCATTCATCATTTCTTTCAGTGTTCTATTTTTTCTTTCCGCAATTCCGTTTGATTGTGGCGAGTAAGGAGCAGTTGTTTGATGAATAATGCCATATTCCAAACATATTTGTTCAAAAGGAAATTCATATTCACCGCCCCTATCACTCCTTATCATTTTAATCTTTTTGTTAAGTTGAGTCTCAACTTCAGTTTTGTATTGCCTGAATGCTTCAATTGCTTCATCTTTACTATTAAGTAAATAAACGTAGCAATACCGCGTACTATCGTCAATAAAAGTTATGAAATACTTCTTTCCACCGCGAGATGGAATTGACTTCATGTCACAAATATCTGTATGGATTAAGTCTAAAGGACTTGAATTCCTTTCAACTGACTTATAAGGATGTTTAGCATACTTAGATTCAACACAGATTTGACATTTTGATTGATTGCATTCAAACTTAGGCAATACTTCCAAACTAATCATTTTTCGCAAGGTTCTATAATTGACATGTCCTAAACGTGAATGCCATAAATCATTTGACTCAAGCAAGTAAGACGAAGCAGAAACTTTATTATTATTAGCAACAACCATTACATTTAGTTTGAAAAGGCCCTCTGTGAGGTAGCCTTTTCCTATGTACATTTCGTTCTTACTTATTACAACCTTGTCAGAAACATAAACACATTTAAAACCGTTCTTCACTAGAAGTCCGGTAGATACAAGATTTTTCCTAATTTCAGGAACATGACAGACGTTGTTGAGAGTCACCACCTTGCCAGAGGTCATCTTCAGCAGTATCTTTCCATAACCTTCAATCTTGGCCGTTGCAGAATTTCCCATATATATTGTTTCGTCGGGCCCGGCGGGAGCATATGAAGCAAAGGCTTCTCTAACAGCACAAATGTGGCGAGTGGCGCCAGAGTCAATCCACCACTCTTTCGGACTTCCCACTAGGTTGCACTCGGACAACATAGCGCACAAGTCATCAACCTCCTCGTTTGTTTCAACCATATTAGCCTGACCCTTCTTCTTTTCCTTTTTCGGAGCACGACAGTCTGCAGCTTTGTGTCCGATTTTTCCACAATTATGGCAGTTTCCCTGGAATTTCTTCTTGTTGGGATAGTTCCTTGGTCCCGATGCCTTTTTCCTCTTTTTCATATTAGTTGGGGCAGTTTCAACTATATGTGCTCCCCCTATGGTTGATCTCCCATTTGCCTTTTTCTCCGCTGCCTTGTTATCTTCCTCGATTCTCAACCGGACGATAAGATCTTCCAATGTCATCTCCTTTCGCTTATGTTTCAAGTAATTTTTGAAGTCCTTCCATGAAGGAGGCAACTTCTCTATCACTGCCGCAACTTGAAACGCCCCACTAATCACCAAACCTACAACAAACAACATGTAAGTGACGGGGCACTGAATACTTTTGACAAAGGCATTAATTAAATTTATACCTTCAGCGAGGAGATCATGGATGATAACCTGCAACTCTTGAACTTGAGTGACAACAGACTTGCCATCTACCATTTTGTAGTCCAAAAACTTGGC
This sequence comes from Nicotiana benthamiana, assembly GCA_034376525.1. Classification (NCBI taxonomy): domain Eukaryota; kingdom Viridiplantae; phylum Streptophyta; class Magnoliopsida; order Solanales; family Solanaceae; genus Nicotiana; species Nicotiana benthamiana. Next base: position 33,240,501 of record CM067335.1, on the reverse strand, counting down.
AGCGATAAACTTCTTTAAGCCAGCATCTTCTGTTTTATATTTCTTTTCCAACGCATCCCATAGTTCTTTTGATGTTCCCACATTACTATAGACGTTGTAAAGATCATCCTCCAGTCCGCTAAGAATGTAATTCTTGCACAAAAAATCTGAGTGCTTCCACGCCTCAATTACAACAAATCGTTCATTTTCAGGTGTTGATTCCGGCGGAACCGGAATATCCTCCTTAATAAACTTTTGAAGGCTTAAAGTAGTTAGATAGAAGAACATCTTTTGTTGCCATCGTTTGAAATCAATCCCGGTGAATTTTCCGGGCTTCTCTGCCGGAGCCGGTGCTGGTGCAGTACGACTGGAGGACGCAGCATTGCTCGTAGAACCAACCACGGGGGCTGGTGTGGCAGTAACAGTAGCAGTAGCATTCAAATTTGGAGTTTGGTCTCCCATTTCTGTCGCAGGAAATAACAGAACACTTTAATAATCGGTGAAGTTTTTATTTCTTCAAACCGAATCAAATTTACACAAACAGAATTAAAACAAACTTCAAATAGAATGTAATATACTGTATGTAGTATACTTGATGAAGTTTTTATATCTTCAAATCAAGTACCCAAATGAGTAGAAAGTTCTGAAAACTTTAATCTCAACCGGAGTAGAAAATCCGAAGATTTAGTCTCCAAACAACATACAAGTTCGTTAACAACAGATGAACACGGAAATAAATTAAATTCCTTAAGCTTGTTATCGATTGTCCGTGTTCAAAGCAACGAGAAATTGGAAACCAGTAAGAAGAAGAGACACAAAAAACAGAACGTATGTAACGTTTTAAAAAAAAAAATCACAGAAATGAAGAAATCCGAGACCACAGAATTCACTGTGTGTCCTTAAGGAATTTAACCCCCTCACTGTACCCGAGGTTGTGGATTATTTCCTCCCAGGATATAACGGATATACCTGTCGCAGGAGTGGCGGTACCTCAAACGCCTACGACTTCGACGAACTCAAATTCGGGAACGAAATCACACTATGACTCGATATGTTTCAGTTTGCAGAAAAGAATGCAGAATTTTTAATGTTTCCAGTATATGAAAATGAGGCATTGCCTCAGTTTATATAGCCTTGAATTGAGACTGTTCGGAAAGGCTTGGTGCCTGTTCGGGAAAGGCCATGCCTTTTCCTGAAAAATAAGAACGTTGGGAAGTTTTTTAAATTTTAAATAAATTTGGTCCAAAAAGATTATCAATCAATCAGATCATTTGACCAAATCCAAATCCAAATCCAAATCCAAAGCCGAAGCCGAGCCGAGCGACGACGACGGCGCGAGGGGAGTCCCTCTTCTTAACCCTTTAAGAGCTAGAAGAAGTGCTTTCTAATATAAGCACATAACTTTCCCTTTCTACCACCGATGTGGTACAAAGCTCCTTTTCAAAGGAACTTTGCTTTGAAACTTCATTTTCCTTCTATTGTCTTCTTCCCTCCATTTCTCATTCACACCAACTTAGCTAGCTTTAATCATTAACTAGCTTTAACACATACTTCAACCTCAAGCATGTTCCATTTTGCACCCCACTAGCCAATATGCTTACAGGAAAGTTAAGCTTTAATTGTATCTAGATTTGTTGTTGGTTTAGTTTTAAGCAATTTTCAGAAAAAAGTTTGCCTGTAGAATCATCTTTCGAGAAAATACTTTTGGAAAATCATGTTAGTTTTTTGTGAAAATCTATCCTTGCATTGTTTTATGTCTTTAGATAGCATTTCGGTTAAGTTTCAAAGAGGAATGTCAATTCACTTTTCCATTTTCTAAGAACGTTGACGAGAGTATATTTCTAATCCAAACGGGTTTAAATGTTATGCATCCAAAATTATATTTAAGAGAAGACTTGTAAATGACACAATTTTTTTTGGGTGCAAAAGATAAATATTTATATTATATTAAGGTGGAATATTACGAGGAGCTTGTAAAAATATAATTTGAGTCCTAAAGGGTCGAGTGTGACAAGAGGAAAAAGCAAGGGAAAACTGCTACTATTAGTTCCCGTATCCTATGGAATACAAAAAGATCGTCCAAGGAGGACTTTACAAATGGTTATAAGTTGGTATTGAAAACTATTTACAATATATTTATTGTTATAAACTAAAGCAAAAGACAAGAACAATAGAACAAGAACAATAGCAATAGAGAGAAGAGTAGAGAGAGTTCTTCTTATTGAGTTGAGAGGGGTCAATTACAATGGTAGAGAGCACCTCTATTTATAGGGAGGAGGAAGATCTTGCTACCAATAATAGGACTCTAAAATCTCTCTAATTAAGTACATTAAAGACATTCACCTAAAATAGAAGTGTAAGAATCTTCTATTTCATAACACTCCCCCTTGAATGTCTATTCAATGATGTGCCTCATAAAACCTTAAAACCAAAACCCAATGGGAAAAATTAAAGTAAGGAAAAAGAGTACACATGTTTGAATATGCGCCTATTGGTTGCCTCGTTAAAAACCTTGCAAGGAAAACCCAGTGGGACAAAACCTTGTAAGGGAAAAAGAGTGCAACGCGCATTAACTCCCCCTAATGAGTACATCAATTTAAGCCTTGAGCATTTGCATTCCAATCTTTGTGCATCATCTTCAAAACGATCTTTGGTAGATGCTTGATGAATAAATCAACCATATTGACTTGAATAAATATTCCGCACCTTGAAATCATCACTCTTGATAGATATGAACATCTTCATATAATGTCGTGGAATAGCTCTTCAATATCTCCATAGATGCATTCTCAAATCCATCATGCTTATAGTTATGGCAAGATTCATATGTACACAAATTGTACTTAGGATGTGGTACTTCAGGACCAAGAATTGCATATGCTTCAAGCAACTTAAATCTTTCAAGTTAAGTCATGTAAGTCACATAATAGACTTTAGCTGCATATCAAAGTTTCATGTCATGCTAAACAAATAAGGTATCGAAAATTGATTATACATACCTTTGACTTTATAGTTTCAAGCATATGAACTACAGGTTCAAAGCTACATGTCTTTCATATGGAATCAATTCTTCTTGAATTGTATCTCTTCCATTTAGTTACTTTCTTTGAGTCAGCAAATGCGTATAGCATGCTTTGCAATATGTTGCAATTGCATTTCCCTTTTATGAACTACAGGTTCATATCATGATATTCGGGGATATACATATACAAATGAGAATTCATCCCATGTAACCTTTTCCCAAGTGTTTATCATGTCTCCCCCTCATGTTAGTAAAGCTAACATGTTTCCTCAACTTTGGGAAATCATCTTTGTGCATTATGTCAATATACACAGCACCTTAATAATAAGATGAAATTATTTGGTTCCTGACCTTGAACCACTTGTGAGGGGAGAATATACTCTCGTATACAACTTATATCAAACTGATATATATATAACTTAGTTCTCATAAGAAACAGTTTAGCTATTAAGTGGAAGCACTCAATAATTATCTTGCTAAACCAACTTTAATATAAACCAACTTATCAAGATGAACTGTCTTGAGTAGAGAATCTGGAAACTATGCTCGAAGTTAGATTACTGAGCGATTTACCTCGCAAGCACTGCCAGGCTGCGGGTTAATAACAATGGCGCATGTAACCATATCATAGATGCATCATATGTGGTATACATGGCAGGTGAATGGGCCCATACTCACCTTTCATATTTCCAGAATTTATGGGCTTCAACCCGAACTCTTTAGTTGGTCAGTTCATTAATGAGAACAAGAACTTCTAGTTCTTTGATATTCACCTATGTGAATTTGCACATCATACTTCAAATGAGATGGCTAACACGAATGTCAACTGACTAAATTATCAATATTGGTAAACTTCAAATTTACACCATGACATGTGCACTTATCAATAAACTTCGAGTTTATTATGACATGGGTTTTTATACCAATAGATATCCACTTTATTGTGGCATTCTTTCGTTTGTGTAGTACAAACTGGAGAACAAAGCGGGTAGCTTTTCATATACAAATTACCCCGCTACAAGTTGTAGTAATAGGAGAATCAAAGCCTTCCTTTATTTATAGTCTCAATATCATCAATCGCCTTCGCGTGTACTTTTGGAAACTGGATAAGTTTCTTTGAGACTTACTACAGCACAATACTCAATTGTGTTTCTCCAACATAGTAATAATTGGCTCTTCGAGAGCTCTCAATTAACTTTGTACTACCACAGGTTCATCAACATCCGCGTGGTGAATATCTTTCTTAAAGAGAAAGTTATACCATTATGGTCATGTCAAACTTATATGCATGATATGTTTCTTGCATTATCGTTGTCCTTTAATGGTCATATTTCCAAAATACTTTGGCGTACAATAGGTACGCGACCAACGATCATTCATGCCATATATCATCTCAAACCTCCTTCTAGGGGTGAGGGTGGTATCATCTCAAGCCTCCTTCTAGGAGTGAGTGTGGTATATTCAATACCAATTTCATGTTCATATTCTTCCAACATTGAATATGTATTTGTGAATCACATTCACTTCGAGGATATGTGATTTTGTTATCCTTTTCAAATCTATAAATGCTTCAGGCATTTGATTTGCTATTCTTTGCAAATGGATAATCTTTTGTGCCTCTTTCTTTCAAATAGAGGTATGTGGATCAAGATGAGATAATGATGCATTTTTCCACAAAATTTCCCGTTTGGTTTCACCAACTTCTCCCCCTAATTTTAGGAAAAGTGTCTCATCAAATTGACAGTCTGCAAATAGTGCAGTGAACAAATCTCCTGTCAATGTTTCGAGGTAGCGAATAATGGAGGACGCGTCAATCTCAACATATATTCCTAACCTCCTTTGCAAACCCATTTTGGTGCGGGATGGCGGTGCTACAGGCACATATACTGCGCATCCAAAGCTTCTTAAATGGGATATATTGGGTTCATGACCCAAAACCAATTGCAATGGGGAATATTTGTGTCAATTCGTCAGTCAGAGACGAACTAGCATTGCTACATGCAACATGGCGTGACCCCAAACCGAAGTGGGCAGCCGACGAACTAGCATTGCTTCATGCAAAATGGCATGACCCCAAACCGAAGTGGGCAGCCGACAAACTAGTATTGTTGCATGCAAAATGGCGTGAACCCAAGTCGAAGCGGGCAGCCGACAAACTAGCATTGTTGCATTCAAAATGGCGTGAACCCAAACCGAAATGGGCAGCCTCGTTTTCATGAAGAATTCAAGATTATTCTCATCTATTGTCTCAATATGATATCCATTTTGAATGATATCTTTAAAACTCAACAAGTTCCTTTTAGACTTGGAGGAGAACACTTTGATTGATATCATTAAAACTCAACAAGTCCTTCTTAGACTTGGAGGAGAACATTGCATTCTCTAAGATAGATTCTCAAAACTCAACAAGTTCCTTTTAAACTTGGAGGAGAACGTTTTGATTGATATCATTAAAACTCAACAAGTTCTTCTTAGACTTGGAGGAGAACATTTCTCAATGATTAACGTCATGCCTTTGGGCAGAGTTAGATTTGCTCTTCCGGAGCCTTCAATCAATTTACTACTTCCATAGATTGTAGTAATGTTTGCCTTACACAATTACTCTTCTTTTCTTTGAGTATTGTATGTGTAGTACATGAATCAACTAGGCAAATACTTTTACAATTGGACGTTGGTCCAAGTTTGCTTTGTGAGATATCTATATTTGCTATCCCATAGTTTAACATACAAAAGAAATACACGAACATAAGAATAAACAAGTTCAATTCTTTTGTGTCACATAATATTTTCAAAATCTGCTACTAACAGTTGGCTAACAAAATCAGATATGTTATCCATAATCAATTACTTTGCAGTTTGAAAATTTTAGCGTTTTTCATGAGACAATCGATTATTAAACACACACAATCGATTGTTGGAACATAGACAATCGATTGTTAAACATAGACAATCGATTGTGGATGATTTTTGAAAAATTCCAGATTACACTGCCTAACGACAATCGATTGTTAGATATAGACAATCGATTGTGGGTGATTTTTGAAAAATTCCAGACCTCACTGTTTCAAGACAATCGATTGTTAGACAAAGACAATCGATTGTTGTCTATTTTTGAAAAATTCCAGAACACACTGTTTCAAGACAATCGATTGTTAGCCAAAGACAATCGATTGTTGATCAATTGTTTTTCAACTTTAATGCGAAAATAGTTGATAATCGACTAGTTTTTCAGGCTAGTCGATTACCCCCACTAGAAAATAAAAGTTTTATTGATATTTGAACATATTCAAGATATTCTAAAGAACTACTGCTAACATTGCTTTATGAACTAACTAATACGAGCTAATGCTAATGACTATTAGTTTATTCACTAACTAATACAAATAAGTAGAACAAAATCAAATAACTCCATCTTCTTTCATCACGGATCCATCGCCGATTAGGTGGTCTATTTTTCCATCGGGTTGCTCAAAGAAGTCTGCCACATCCAGGTGGGTGATGTCCTCATTGTCGTCATAGACAAAGTTTGTTTCAGGGCCTTTTCTCTTTCGAGACGCTTGATAAAGGTCAACCAAGTGTCTTGGTATACGGCAAATCTTTGACCAGTGCCCTTTCCCACCGCAACGATAACATATAGTTTCTGAACTATTTGCCTTAGGATCTTCGGGATCCCGTTTCTGCTTTCGGTGGTTATCTCTCTTTGGGGGGTGACGGACTTCTTTGGAATTTCTTCCTTGTCCACGTCCTTGGCTTTGACCCCGTTTATGACCGTGATCATGGTCCCTTTTATGTTTGGCATAATGCGAGTGCACCATATCTGCTTCAGGCAGTGGTATAGACCCAGTTGGTCTATTTTCGTGATTTCTCATGAGCAGATCATTATTTCGCTCAGCCACTAGTAAGAGAGAAATCAGTTCAGAGTACTTCGTAAAGCCTTTCTCTCGGTACTGTTGCTGCAGTACCATATTGGAGGCATGAAACGTTGTAAACGTTTTCTCAAGCATATCGTAATCGGAGATGTTATCTCCACATAGCTTCAGTTTAGAAGTAATTCTGAACATAGCAGAATTATATTCAGAAACGGACTTAAAGTCCTGTAGCCTCAGATGGGCCCAATCATATCGTGCTTGTGGCAGAGTGACCAACTTCAGGTTGTCATATCTCTCCTTTAAGCTGTTCCACAAAACGAGTGGATCCTTGACGGTGAGATATTCAATCTTCAAACCTTCGTCAAGGTGGTGGCGCAAGAAAATCAAGGCCTTCGCACAATCTTGGGTGGATGCTTTTTCTTTATCTTTGAGGGTGTCTCCGAGACCCATAGCATCTAGGTGGATTTCAGCATCCAACACCCATGTCATATAGTTCTTGCCCGAAATTTCAAGGGCAACGAACTTTCTTTTCATAATGTCAGACATACTCGAAAATTAAATTAGGAAGAGGGAAAATACCTTGGATTTTCGAGAATGATACTTGAGACGGTAGAGTCTCGTGCTGATAACGTGTTATAAACTAAAGCAAAAGACAAGAACAATAGAACAAGAACAATAGCAATAGAGAGAAGAGTAGAGAGAGTTCTTCTTATTGAGTTGAGAGGGGTCAATTACAATGGTAGAGAGCACCTCTATTTATAGGGAGGAGGAAGATCTTGCTACCAATAATAGGACTCTAAAATCTCTCTAATTAAGTACATTAAAGACATTCACCTTAAATAGAAGTGTAAGAATCTTCTATTTCATAACATTTATCGATTACTTTTGAAATTCTTGCTATTTTTATATTTCTCCCTATATTCATTTATTCTTGGGACAAGAGGGGTTGCTCTTATGGTAAGCAACTCCCACTTCCAATCGAGAGGTTGTGAGTTCGAGTCTCCTCAACAGTAAGGTGGGAAGTTCTTGGAGGGAAGGATGCCGGGGGTCTATTTGGAAACATTATCTCTACCCAAGGGTAGGGGTAAGGTCTGCGTACATACTATCCTCCCCAGACCCCACTAAATGAGATTATACTGGGTTGTTGTTGTTATTCATTCATTCTTGGTTTCACCGGAAACCCCAAAATCTTCACACAATTATTACTGTAACAAAGCATGTAAAGATTCTATATTCACAAAAGAAAAATATTAAACTGCTTCAATTAAAAGGATCTAGGGCTGAAAAAATAAGCTTTACAAGAGCTTATCACATGATTCATTTTTTTTTTAAAAAAAAGAGATGTACCTGGATTGCGTTTCCTTTTTTATATATAGATTATTCCTTTAACAAAAGAAAAGTTTTTTCTTAAACTTTTGAATAATCTTTTTAAGTGTCCAAAAACAGCGTTTGTTGAGAATGTGCTTAGGAAGATTGTATTTCTTATATTTTAAATAATATTAGTACTGTTATGAAATAATATAAGAACAAGAACAATAGAGAGAAAAGTAGAGAGAGGAGTATTCTTATTAATACTTTTGGGATGATCTACAATGGGGTAAGACCCCTCTATTTATAGGAAGATAAAAGACTTAGCCTTGAAGTAAGACTCTTCTTATAAGATAGACATTCACCTTAAATAGAGTTCTATTTATAACACCCCCCCTTGAATGTCTATTCAATAATGTGCCTCGTTAAAACCTTAACTAAAACAAAACCCAATGGGAAAAATTCTAGAAAAAGAAAAGAGTACATACGTTTAGAAATACGCCTATTTGTTGCCTCGTTAAAAACCTTGCAGGGAAAACCCAGTGGGACAAAACTTTGTAAGGGAAAAAGAGTGCAACGCGCATTAACTCCCCCTAAAAAGAACATCAATTCACATCCTTGAACCTTCACATTCCAATCTTGTGCACTAGCTTCAAGAAATCGTTAGTAGATATTTGATAAATAAATCAACCATATTGACTTGAATGAATATTCCGTACCTTGAAATTATCATTCTTGATTGATATGAACATCTTCATGTAATGTCGTGGAATGACTCTTCAATACTTCCATAGGGATATCCTCGCCATCATATTATCATAGTTATAGCAAGATACATATGTACACAAATTGCACTTAGGATGTGGTACTTCAGGACCAAGAATTGTATATGTTTTAAGCAACTTAAATCTTTCAAGTTAAGCCATATAAGCCATATAATAAACTTTAGATGCACATCAAGTTTTCATGTCATGCTAAACAAATAAAATATCGAAAACTGATTACACATACCTTTGACCTTATACTTTCAAGTATTTGAACTACATGTCCAAAACTACATGTCTTTCATATGGAATCAATTCTTCTTGAATTGTATCTTTTCCATTTAGTTAATATTTTGTTTGTATTCGACAAACATAAGATCCTCATCGATATATAGCGCTATCATAGATGTCGTCGACGATCATTTTATATCGGTTCCAGTAAATTTTCATAAAGACATAACATGGAGATCTCTTCATTCATACATTCAGGTACCTGAATCTCTCATGAGATTTTATGAAGTGTTATGTCGTGTGATCTTTTGGATCACTTGCCTCCTTATTATGATCACTTTGATCATTTGCTCATCTTCTTTATTAAGAAGTTATTTTGAAATCGATTTGTCTATACATTTTAAGCGTATCCAAGACTTTGTCCTTCTAGGACTTAATATGAGCATTTGCAGTGAGAATATAGTTACTTTCTTTGGGTGTAGCATGCTTTGCAATATATTGCAATTGAATTATCCTTTTATGAGCTTCATGTTCATATTGTGATATTCGAGGATCTATGTATACAAATGATAGTTCATCTCATGTAACCTTTTCTCAAGTGTTCATCATGTCTCCCCCTCATGTTAGGAAAACTAACATGTTTCCTCACCTCTGGGAAATCATCTTTGTGCATTATCATGTCAATATACACAGCACATTAATAATAATAAGATGAAATTATTTGGTTCCTGACCCTGAACCACTTATGAGGGGAGAATATAATATACTTTCGTATACAACGTATATAAAACTGATATATATAACTTTGTTCTCATAAACAATAGTTTAGCTATTAAGTGGAGGCACTCAATAAATTATTTTGCTAAACCAACTATGATGTAAACCAACTTATCAAGATGAACTATCTCGAATAGACAATCTGGAAATTATGCTCGAAGTTAGATTACTGAGCAATTTACCTCACAAGCACCGGCCAGGCTGCAGGTTAATAACAATCGCGCATGTAACCATATCATAGATGCATCATATGTGGTATACATGGCAGGTGAATGGGCCTATATTCACCTTTGATATTTCCAGAATTTATGAAATTCAACCCGAACTCTTTAGTTGGTCAATTAATTAATGAGAACAAGTAGTACAAACTGGAGAATGAAGCGGGTAGCTTTTCATACACAAATTATCCCGCTACAAGTTGTAGTAATAGAAGATATCAAATCTTTCCTTTATTTATAGTCTCAATATAATCAACCACTTTCACATATACTTTGGAAACTGAATAAGTTTCTTTGAGACTTACTACAACACAATACCTTATTGGTAATCAATTGTGTTTCTCCAACATAGTAGTAATTGGCTTTTCTAGAGCTCTCAATTAATTTTGTACTACCACAAATTCATCAACATCCATGTGGTGAATATCTCTTTTAAAGAGAAAGTTATACCATTATGGTCATGTCAAAAATTATATGCAAGATATGTTTCTTGCATTATTATTGTCCTTTGGTAATCACATTGACAAATTATTTTGGCGTACAATAGGTACGTGACCAATGACCATTCATGCCATAATAATGACATCATCTCAAACCTTCTTCTAGGGGTGAGTGTGGTATCATCTCAAACCTCCTTCTAGGGGTGAGTGTGGTATATTCAATACCAATTTCATGTTAATATTCTTCCAATAATGAATATGTATTCGTGAATCAGATGTTGTCACCTTCACTGCGGGGATATGTGATTTTATTATCCTTTTCAAATCTGTAAATGCGTCTGGCATTTGATTTGCTATTCTTTGCAAATGGATAATCTTTTGCACATCTTTTTCACGAATAGAGGTATTTGGATCAAGATGAGATAATGATGCATTTTTCCACAAAATTTCACCAACTTCTCCCCCTAATTTTGGAAAAAGTTGCTTTTCCGGTATCGTGTGTGTGGTACATGAATGTGATGCATAAATGAATGAACATATAGAAGTGGAAACTATATTGTGCAGTAGTTACAAAGGTGCACGCATGCATGTTACGGACATATACACAGGTAATACAGTGAATAGATGACAGCGTATCATAAAACTCGAGTAGTGTATGTAATATGTAAAGAATGTGTAAAAGTTATGTGATGAATAATTTAGCACATTATCATGGACGATCATATAATTACAAATTTGGAACTAAGCAATTGACATGAATATGTGAATAGTATAGAAGTGTACATTTATAAGCCAATGCAGACATGTGACAGTACACTGTGTTAATAATATCTCTGTATAGGGTACAATGTTTCAAGTTGAAATGTCATGTAAGTACGTTAGTTGTTAAGTACATTACGAGTGTGTTTGCAAAAGTTGCTTAAATACGTTATGTAGATTAATTTTCTACAAATCAGTGTGGTAAACAAATTTAATCCGTTGCTTCTTAATTTAAACAATATTTTCAAAATCTGTTGAGGTTATCCGAATAACTGGATTGATAGTCGACTAACTTTAGGGAAGCAGTCATTAGGTTATTCGAATAACTAAACCTGATGTTCGACTATCTTGCCTTGCGGAAAAATCCAGTTTTAATGCGAAATATTGGTTAGTCGAATAACTAATTAGTTATTCGACTAACTTAGTAAACAGTCATCAGGTTATTCGAATAACTAAATCAGGTTATTCGAATAACTAAATCAGGTTATTCGAATATCTAAATCAGATATTCGTATATCTTAGCTTGCGGAAATTCCAGTTTTAATACAAAATATTAGATAGTCGATTTTATTAGTTAATCGACTAACTTTGCTGGAAAATAAAAATACCCTCGAAATTTAAGCATATTGAAACATTCTAAAGAACTAGTACTAACATTATATCATAAACTAACTAATACGAGCTGATACTAATGACTAATAGTTTATCCACTAGCTAATACAAATAAGTAAAATAAAACCAAACAACTCCATCATCCTTAATCATGGATCCGTCACCGATCAAGTGGTCTATTTTCCCCTCAGGGTGCTCAAAGAAGTCTGCCACATCCAAGTGGGTGTTTTCAAAATTGTTGTCAGAGACAAAATTGGTTTCAGGGTCTTTACTCTTTAGAGATGCTTGATAGAGCTCAACCAAATGTCTTGGTACACGGCAATTTTTTTTTTTGCTCAGTGCCCTTCTCCACCGCAACGATAACACATAGTTTCTGAACTATTTGCTTTTGGATCCTCATAATTCTGTTTCCGCTTTTGGTGGTTATCTCTCTTTGGGGGGTGACTAACACCAGGAAAATTTCTTCCTTGTCCACGTCCACGGCCATGACCCCGATCACGACCACGACCACGATTAAAGCCATAGCCTTTTCCACGCTTAGCATAATGGGAATACACCTTATCTACTTCAGGCAATGGTGTAGACCCAGTGGGTCGATTTTCGTGATTTCTCATGAGCAGGTCATTGTTTCGCTCAGCCACAAGGAGAAGAGAAATCAGTTCAGAGTACCTTTTGAAACCTTTCTCTCTGTACTGTTGTTGCAGTACCATATTGGAGGCATGAAACGTTGTAAACGTTTTCTCAAGCATATCATAATCAATGATATTATCTTTACAGAGTTTCAATTTGGAGGTAATTCTGAACATTGCAGAATTATATTCAGAAACGGACTTAAAGTCCTGGAGCCTCAGATGAGTCCAATCATATCGTGCTTGTGGCAGAGTGACCAACTTCAGGTAGTCATATCTCTCCTTTAAGCCCTTCCACAAGATAAGTGGATTTTTGACTGTGAGATATTCAATTTTCAAACCTTCATCAAGGTGATGGCGCAAGAAAATCAAGGTCTTAGCACAGTCTTGGGTGGATGCTTTATCTCTGTTTTTAATGGCGTCTCCAAGACCCATAGCATCTAAGTGGATTTCAGCATCCAACACCCATGTCATATAGTTCTTGCCCGAAATTTCAAGGGCAACGAACTGTCTTTTCATAATGTCAGACATAATCGAAAAAATCAAATTAGGAAGAGAGAAATACCTTAAATTTTTCGAGAAGATTCTTGAGACGGTAGAGTCTCGTGCTGATAACGTGTTATGAAATAATATAAGAACAAGAACAATAGAGAGAAAAGTAGAGAGAGGAGTATTCTTATTAATACTTTTGGGATGATCTACAATGGAGTAAGACCCATCTATTTATAGGAAGATAAAAGACTTAGTCTTGAAGTAAGACTCTTCTTATAAGATAGACATTCACCTTAAATAGAATTCTATTTATAACAAGTACTATTTATTTGCTCAAGTGCCCAAACAAACACCGTTTATTAATTCGTGGTAAAACTTGACGTAAACCAAGTGGGGGCAAAGTATCATATTTCAGAAGTTGGAGGGAATTTGAACAATTTTCAAGTTTTGGGTAACACTATAAAAATAGGACACAAGTTGCAGCCGACCTAAACAAGGGTTTTCGGTGTTTTATGGCCGTGAAGGTATTGGGCGAAATGGGAGAAGAGAAGAAAGAAGTAATATTCAGAGACATAAGGCGATATTACTGTGAATTTTGTGGGATTTGCCGCTCCAAAAAGTCCCTCATCTCCTCTCATATCCTCTCCAATCATCATGTACGTTTGTTTTCCTTTCCTCTTTTTTCTTTTGGATTTATGTTTTGCTTTGCATCCATCTAGTATTACTCGTTCATAGATGCAGTATCTACTGTTATGGGTTTTTTTGAGCTCTCTTGTATTCTAAAGTTGACAATCAGTAATTATTAGAAACTTCAATAGCCAGAAATAAAATGTGAAATGCAATAAGAGTCGTTCTGGTTCACTGACTACTTATGTAAGGATTATTGTAATTACGTTGATTGTTATGCGTGGAACAATAATACATTAAATAATTATGTTTCAATTTCAATACTGCTATACTAGTATTATTGTCATTTTGGGTGCTCTTTATCGTTTATCGGAAACCAAGTGATTTTTTAGTAGCAAAGAGTTTTTTGTATATTGATTTTACCTATTCATCAAACAAACGAGTCCTTAATGCGTGTTGTGTAATATAAATTGGGACAGCGGAATCATAGATGAACTCAAAATTGAAGATTTTCTTGTGATTGAGCTTAACTTTAGTTGTGTATTTAGAGAGATGCTGATTTTGTTGGTCAGAGGAAGGGAAAATTAAAATGGGTCTTGTTTTTTTTAAATAGGATGAAATGGAGAGAAGGAAAGATGAGGTAAATGAAGATGTAAAGAAAAAGAAAGGCCCAAAAGTGAATATTTGTGAAGAATGTGGTGTGAGCTTTCAGAAGCCTGCTCATTTGAAGCAGCATATGCAGAGTCATTCACTCGAGGTATCTTTTGTTTCTGGCCTTTGTTTGTGTTGTTGGTAAGCTCTTATTATTTTATTGGGAGTTCAGTTCTGAGGTTATAAGAATCCTTCATATTTTCTGATATATCGTCTTTGTATACATTTGATATTTAACAACTTTGCAGATAGGTAATTTGAGAAACTTTGTGGAATTATGTGAAGGTGTGAAGCATTGGATCCCAAAAAAAAGAACTCCAAAATGCAAGAGGCAGGTATCTTTCCTTGACTGGATCAGTATCAGGAAGGGAGACCTCCTGAGAAGCTCCATCGAGTGAGCCTCAATCACGCCTTATAATTTTGGTGGTTAGAGATTCATCCAAGTTCCCCCTCCTCCCAAATATAAAAAAAGCTTATCTTTTCTCTCCATTAGCATATGTGGACCTTGGTCAAGGATCTCCACAGACTGAAACATTTTTAAAATGTTTTCTTCTTGATCTTTTGCATGAACAGAGGCCATTTGTATGCCATATAGATGACTGCCAGTCCAACTACCGCAGAAAGGATCACTTGATGAGACATCTCTTGCAGCACCAAGGGAAGTTGTTTGAGTGTCCCGTTGATAGTTGCAAATGCGCATTTAGTATTCAAGGCAATATGACTCGGCATGTCAAAGAGATGCATGACCAGTGCGCCTCCCCTGAGGCCAATCTTCCAAAGCACTATGTCTGTTCAGAACCTCGTTGTGGGAAGGTGTTTAAATTTGCATCCAAATTGAAGAAGCATGAAGATTCTCATGGCAAGTCAAACTTCAAAATTCTAATTATCTGTAGAGTACTAATATTTTGAATGTTTCTGGTTTTGAAAACTTTCAATAATGACACCATAATCTGCCATGTATCCATGCAGTTAAGTTGGAGACGATGGAGGCACTTTGTTTAGAGCCAGGCTGTATGAAACATTTCACAAATGAGAAATGCCTCAAGGAACACATAGAGAGTTGCCACCAGCATATTGTGTGTGAAATATGTGGAACCAAGCAATTGAAGAAGAATATTAAGCGGCATCTCCGTACGCATGAAGAAGAGTCTACATCGGAGAGAATAAAATGTGAATTCCAGGATTGTCAGCACACTTTCTCTACTGTAAGACTGCTGGATTTTCTTTTATGTAAATAAAGCTCCTTTCTGTCAAAAGGAACAACAGTGATGAATTTAGAAAGTAATAACAGTGACTTATCACTCGTGTGAGGCAAAAATTCATATACTGAAGACCAACAACTTTTTAACCTCATATACAGAAATTCGTATCAGAGTGATAGTCTTCTCACTGAAATATTTGTTGCTTGAAAAACAGAAATCCAATCTTATTCAGCATGTCAAAGCTGTGCACCTGGGGGATAAACCATTCTCATGTGGCATTGCTGGTTGTGGTATGAAATTTGCCTTCAAGCATGTGAGAGATAGACATGAGAAATCAGGCTGCCATGTTTATACTCCAGTAAGTAGAATGCATTTGTTGCTTGAAAGCACAACACTGGCACTCAGGTCAGTTTGCTTCTAATATTCATGAGAGTGTCTTGAGGCGTTTTGATCGTCTTGTGTAGGGTGATTTTGTAGAGGCTGACGAGCAGTTCCGTTCTAGACCAAGAGGTGGTAGGAAGAGGAAGCTTCCTGTTTTCGAGGCAGTTATGCGGAAAAGGATTAAACCACCCTGTGATACAGATCCCATGTTCTATCAAGGATCAGAATATCTCTCATGGTTACTCTCAGCAGAATCAGATGAAGAGCTTTGAGTCTGTTTCTTTGGCCAGATGCCGTGTTAAATCATGGGCCAGAAATCTCATGGTTACTCTCTATAGAATCAGAGGATGAAGCTTGAGCGTCTCCTGGACAGTTTCTTAGCAGATAGCTTGTGTATGTGTCGATAAGTTTTTACTAGAAAAAAGTATATGTTGTCCATAAGTTAAATTTAGCATAATGCTTGTTCTATTATTTAATGGATAAGTATTGTCTTAATTGTTTACTCTTGCGCAAATCTTCCGTTCTCCTTGTTTCATTTAATAAAAAATTGAGTATTTAATAGAAGTTGAGTGTTGGCATGTTAAGAATTCATATACTCACACTAGGATGGACAGAAGGGCACACTAGGATGGACAAAATTAGAAATGATGATATTTGGGAGAAGGTGCACGTGGCTCCCATGCGGGAAGTGAGGTTCAAATGATTCGGGCATGTAGAATGTTGGGGAGGTGATCAAAGTATAATATGGCGAGGTTTCAAGTTTTTGAGAACATGACACTTATAAGAAATTGCGGGGGTTAAGTATTATGGTTGTACGCTGGGAGGTAGTTAAGTCTTGTGTTACTTTGTGCCGTTGTGAGCCTAGCTCCGTAAGATTTTTGTCTAAAATATCTAGGGCATTATCATGTCTTAATATTTTTTCTTTTGATTCAAGACCTATTTAATACCCATCATTTTTGCTTGTATTTTTCTTTTGTATTTTATGTTCCTATTTTTCCTATGGTTTTTATGGTGATATTTTCTCCTTTTGTTTTTTCTTATTATCTTGAGCCGATAGTTTTTGGAAACAACTTCTCTATTCCTTCAAAATAAGGTTAAAATCTGCGTACATATTATTGTTTCTAGACCCCACTAATAAAATTTTACTAGATTGTTGTTAATGTGTTTGACATAAATAAATCTTATGTACCCAAGATACTTTTAGAAGCTAATGGTAGTTAACACGATATGTCAATTTTTATAGAAGTGACTAAAATGGGGACGTTAAAGCTGAAGGAGCCTTCTATTGCAAAAATATGTTCATTCTTTATGAAAGGGAAAGCACAAGTGTTACACATCTTTTATAAAAGGAAATGGAGAGTGTAATTCATTTCTCAAAAAAACGTTTATGGGATCTCCTCCTCCTCGAAATCTCTTTCTAGCCACTCATTGTCTTCCTTCCCTATGTGGTTGAACTCTATTCCCACAAAGTCGGCCTCCAACTAACTTCCTCTTTGTATAAGTTCTCATAAAATCCCACTATCGCCCCTTTTACCTCCTCCCCTCCCTCAATCCTCACACCAAACACTAAGGACTCTATGAAGTTTCTCCTTCGATTTGCAATCGCCACTCTGTGGAAAAATTTGGTATTCCAATCCCCCTCCTTTAACCAAAGTGCCCTCAGTTTTTGCCGCCAACTAATCTCCTGAGCTATACCTAACTCGACTATTTCCCTCTTAACCTCCCCCATTCTTACTTTCTTAGATTCATGTAATTCCCTCCCCCCTTCCCCGCTTTCTAATTCCCCCAATTGAGCACCTGATTTGAACTGAACCTCATTCTATTGAGATATTATCCTTTTTTTAAAACTGAAACTCAGTTGCCTATCTGATCCTTGGTCTAATTGGGCCTTTCTCTATTGTTCGAATCTAATGGCGCTCCAATTTATGCTAATTGTTGTATATTGCATATTTTTCAATTTAATGGCCTGCAAACTGCACCTTATTTTAATGATTTGTTGCTTGATTCTGCATGTGGATAGTAGTATACCCCACTGTTGGGAAAGCAAACAACAACAACTACTACCCAGTATAGTCCCACAAAGTGGAGTCTGGGGAGGTAAAAGGTAGACGAGCCTTACCCCTACCCGAAAGGGCAGATATGCTGTTTTCAATCGATCCTCGGCTCAGTGAAGAAAAGAGAAAAACAATGACAACAACAAGGGCATTAGTAACTCCAATAGAAATAGCGTAAATAATTATCTAAACATAAGAACGTTGGGAAAGCAAATCTTGTGTAGAAATACACTTGCAATTATGGGGGATGCATGAACCAGTAGGCCATATTTAAGCCCTCCAGAAAGGAAAAAGAAAGAAATGGCATGTAAATGGACCAACTCCAAACCTTTTAAGTCAATTCTGTTTAATGTCCAATGACCTAGGATTTTTTCATATTCCTGATTAGCAAGTTCACTTTTGCAAAATGACTTGAAGTGGTTTATACTTTATACAACCTGATTGTGATGATTATTTTCCTGGAAAAAGTTCTTAAGCTAAGGAGACTTCCTCCTTATTCCGTATATGCTGATGATGCCTGTTGAATCTTGCCTGTGTCTAAAGAAGTTCAAAATTTCTTCATTCTATTTCTGGACGGATGAAAAGCTCTAGCCATTGAGCTCTGTTGCTAAAGAACAAAGTTTCTAAGCCCTCATTTGTTTGCACTTATTGGAGATATGAATCCTAATCATTCAGATCTCAGACATTAAGTGCGTTTGTTTTTAAAGTCTGGATCTTAATTATTCAGATCTTAACCATTAAGTGTATTTTTTTACTTTACAATCAGTCTGAATAGGTCTGTATGATTAAGATCTATGACAGAGACTTAATTTCATCAAGATGCTATCACATATTCATTATTAATTGCCTCCACTGCCTACCATTATCAACTACCACCATGTAACCACCACCACCATACTAAACCATCACCACCAACCCCCACCAACCCCCACCACCACCACAACCTCCACCACCATCATCCTCAACCATAGCCTACATTATTTCTCATCCACAATCAACATTCATTCCCACCTCAACTACAACAACTGACCACCCCATCACTACCAACAACCACAGCCATCACTGACCATCATCATAACTTACCACCACCCATCCCCCACCTTCCTAAGTCATAACTACTACCATCACTCGACATTATTAACTATCACCACCAAACACCACCATCCTCAATCATAATCACCACTACTGCCAATAACTACTAGCTACTAGCATGAACCACCATCATCAACCAAAACTACCACCAGCCACCGCCTCTAGTCGGCATTCACCCGTTAGTCATCACCACCACCAACTATCATATTTTATTGATAGAATATTAGGTTAGTTCGCATTTCATTTGAATTTTATGTTTAATAATTTTCAAATAAAGATAAATTTTATACATCAGATGTTAAAAATCAAACAGTCTCAATTATTTCTGTTCAGATCTTAATATACATCTTAATATATTCAGATGTGTATATTCAGATTAAGATGCTTAATCTTAATACACAACTTGATATTTAGATATGTATTCAGATTCAGACGTCTTAATCTTAAAAAAACAAAAGAGGCCTAAATATATTTGATAAGGTATTCCTTTGTATATATTCTTATCAAAATATTTTAACCAAGGCCGTCCAGCCTAGTTGTTTTTCTCCTTTCTAAGTTATATTTATAGACATTTCTCTTTCTTTTCAACATTAAAGGAAGATCGAAATGTTAGAGACTGACATTTTTCTGAGCTGCAGCTCCGAATAGAGTTTCTGATCGTTGTTTCTGTTTGGCTTGTAGTCTCAGGAGCCTGGCCCTTATGGTGGACATAGTAGCATATATCGTAGATGTGGGTAAAACTTCTTCTGGTATCTTATTCGCTTTTAGAATGCTTTTTAAAGTTAGCTTGGCTGATCATGTCTTTTTCGCTTGATTTATGCTTTGAAAACCCTTCTTTCTCTCCTGGCTAGTGATCTTACAAATGAGGTGTTCCTAATACTCAGATGCTGTGTCCATGTGGTCATAAGCAAAGGGTCTCAAATGTTGGTTTCTTTTCCTGCTTGTCTTGCCTTTTTTCTCTTTAGTTTGGTTGGTTGGGTGGTTACATTTGAGTGTGTCCAAATGAACCCTTTCCTTACATCTGATCTGAACCCACAATGTCACATGGTGATGCCTATAAGACTATCTTGATTCACTATTTGTCAAAATCTTAAATCGTATTTTTTTGGTGGGGTTTTTTTTTGGGGTGGGGGGGTGGGGGGGGGGGGTCAGGAGTTTATTGCTCTGGTTTTCATCCATCCTTTTGAAAATTATTTGAAGATTAAGAGTTCTCGATAGTCATCTTGGTTTTCTGTGCATGTTGTATTAGTTTCATATTACTGTACCTACAGTTTGGTATAAGCTTCTTTTTGGACCTTTGTAACAGTGTCAGATTCTTTTTTACCCAATTTTTGGTTGAGTCCCTTGTTAGTCATTTAGTAGTTCCCTCTTAAAAAAATGTTGGTTTCCAATGTCTTGGATTCATCAGGGTTTCTTCAGTATAATTTGATCATTGCTTCAGTTTCTTGCATTTCCGTTCCAACATTAGATTAGTAGTCGACAGAAGAACTGAAATTTAACCATAGGCTGCCGTGAGGTATCTGCAAACTGTGGGTTGGCTAGAATACACAATTGATCTTGTTGCAGCATTTTATGTTCTACGTGATCTTATTGTTATTCTTCATTGGTTTCTACAGATTGAAGGAGCGATTTTGGGTTTTGGCAAATGCTGCTGACCTGATGTTTCTAGCAAGGCATGTTATACACTGACAAATATGAAATCCAATTTGGGAGTTTTGATATGTAAAGCTAACGCATCAATGATCTCGTTAAATTATATGCAAGCTCATACTAATGTTTTCTAGTTGAGTAGTGTTCAGGGGGTTTTGCCATTTCATATGTGGTGGCTAAGACCCTCCTTTCCCCCTCCCTTCGGCCCCTTCCTGTAGTCTCTGCAAATTTTGGCCATTTGTATTTTCAGTAAGTATTGGCGGAGTTTGTTTGATTTCCAAGGCCAACATAGGATCCGTTTTACAACTCATCAATGTGGTGAAATTCTGTCATCTGTCAAAGTTTATCAAATGCCATGACTCTTCCAAACAATAAGTCTAATGGTATTTACTGGGTAAAAATGAAAAAGACAAGTCGTTATGCTTATCAAAAATAACAAATAGAAAATTCTTTAATATCAACTCTATTTTAATAATTCAGGAGCTTAAGAAGGAAAAGTTATAGATAACAAAAGCAGCAGAGACATGAGACTAATGTAGAACCAATACTGGCAGAACCACATGTAAAATTGCAACCAAGGGGATTCAATTAAATTCTCCCCCGCCAGAAAATTACATTGCATAAATAGGGTAATAAGCATTAGGGAAATACACGTTAAAATAGAATAGTGTGTAGTTTATGAATGTCCTATATCTAGGCACACAAATTATGTAAAAACAAAATTACTTCTTGTTCTGTGTGATATATCTCGAGCACTTGTTTAGCCTACAATTGTCCTAATTGGGTCGTGTAATTTGCTTATGCTATATTGGAGCTTAGTGGCAGAGACAAATTGTACGAGAAAAATGTGTGCATTTCGATTAGGGTCGTATTTTGTGGTTATGATTCTACCGTATATGTCTTTTTCATTCCGTTGAAAATCGATTTTACGATATAGACGCTTATGACCTCCCCCTCTATGCCTTGTGTTAATGATTTCTCTGCCGTTACGACCTTTACCACAACAATGTTGTCCATCTTTTGTGAATTGGATTTCTCTTATATGAGCTAGTCCCCCTATCTCCGTCTTCCTCGCCTTGCATGCACGTATCTTCTGTGGGAGCTGTAAAAGTTTTGATAGTTTCATATATGACTTTGCTCATGTTTTCATTTACTATGCTAGTTTCTAACAAATTATGCTTGCTTGTACATAGCCAGCTTCAGAAACATGTTATTTAGTTAATGCATTAATAAAGGGACCATTTTGGTCACTAGCTGTTTTACTCTCTCCACCTTTTAGGCCAATATTTCGTTTCTCTGCCTCTTCTTAAAAAAATTGTGTATAAATTTCTTCTGAAGAATTATTTCCCCTGAATTCTAGCAATTGACATTTAAAGTTGACTATTATCAAATTAATGAGAGGAGATGCACACAAATAGCATCTGCTGCAATCTGCAGTGCAATCATCTACAAAGTGGCGAACCATTATAATATCTCATTACTATTATGTTAAATATTGTCAAGTACCCTGACAAAATTTCAGTTAACTTACAAAAAACATATATATGTTGATGCTTAATGTAAGGTTGTATGGAGTAACGGTTCCGAACCGGAACCGGGACCGGAACCGGAACCGCGGTTCTGGCGGTTCCGGTTCCGCGGTTCCGTCGGTTCCACCCATTAGAACCGTGGAACCGGAACCGGACCGGTTCCGGCGGTTCCATCCGGTTCCGCCCACGGTCCGATATTTAAAAAATTTTTTTTTTTTTTTTAAATTCGGACCGTTGGCAGAACCGTTTGGAACCGGATGGAACCGCCGGAACCGGTCCGGTTCCGGTTCTATCCGGTTCCCAACGGACAGATTTTTAAATTTTTTTTTTTTTTAAAATTCTGAAATCAGAACGTTGGTCTTGCAGAAATAGCCGTTTGGCATTTTTAAAATTTAGCCATTTGACCCCTCAAATTCAATTTAACCCCAAACTTTATATAATTACACAATTTCTCATTTCTCAACTATAAATACCCCCTCATTCTTTCATTTTAATTCACCAATTCATCAATCTCTCTCAATCTCTCTCAAGCTCTCTTTCAATCTTTCTAGTGCAAGTGCTTAATTTTTGTTGCAAATTCGTGAAACATTGTGAAGTTGTTGAATTGAAGTTTTCAAGTATTCAATTACAACGATTTTCAATTTTCAAGAAGTTGTTCGTCAATCCGGTAAACTCGTTTCAACTCTTACGTGCTAAGAATATTTGTTGTGTGTTGTTATTTTGCTTAATTATAATTAGTATGGCATTTTCAATGAAAAAAATATTCGGAAAAGGTACATCTAAATCCGGTGAAAGTAGTCGCCAAAATCCTACCCCTCCCCCGGCTCCCCGCATTAGAAAAGATAAACAAGTTCAAACTAGTAGCCAACCTAGAAATACTAATGAAAACTTAGGAATACTTGATAGTGATCACCCGTGTTTTCAATTTAGCGATGTTAATTTTCTACATGATATAGCAGTCAGTGATAGAATAGATGATGATATTATGAATTTGCTTTATCCTAATGCACCAATATCGGAGGGAAATGAGGGTGATGATGATGACGAAATCCAACCTCCGGTAGATTTAAATGATACACCTACTAGTCCTGCTCCTAATGACCCAGAACACCCACCCGTACAAACTCCCACTTTTAGTAGACAACCTCGGAAACGTTCAGAAACTTCATTAGTTTGGCATTTTTTTATTCAAATAAGAGATAAAGATAAGGCTAAATGTAAAACTTGTGGTAAAGAACTTGTTCATAGGTATAAGGGTGATCGTAGCGGAACAGGTAGTTTAGTTAAACATATACTAATACATCCTAGCGATAAGGCTAGATATCTTCAAATGAAAGCGGAACAAGAGGGGAGGCCAAGTCCTGATACTTCAATTAACCAAAGTACTGGTTCTAACATGGTTCAACCAGGAGTAAACACAGTCACCGGAGGTATATTGTATTACGATCCTAATAAGGATCGTGAAGAATTAGCTAAAATGATTACTGTTATGTGTTTACCTTATTCTTTTGCTTCTAATCCTGCTTGGATACATGATATTTCCCATCTAAACGAACTTCAAGTTTATTTGTCGCAGGGGCTAGAGAATGATAATCCAGACGGATCTTTCGACCTTTTGGATTGGTGGAAGACAAGGGAAAAGCATTTTCCCGTTCTTGCAAGGATGGCTCGGGATGTTCTGTCCATTTAAGCGTCAACTGTTGCATCGGAGAGCATATTTAGTCAAGCCACACTACAAATAGGAGATCATAGAGCGTCGATGCGGGACAGCTTGGAAAAATTAGTGCTCTTCCGAGATTGGATCCGCTCTGAAAGAAGGAACTTTGGGCTAGCTGAATCTCAACTCGAAATAGATGAGTGCTATGAAGAAATGCTAGCAGAACTTGCTCAGGAATCATCTTCACCTGGAAGTGGTGATGAACAAGCTTCATTTCCACCACCGCCAACACAACCACCTCCAAACCTTGAAGGTTTTATGAGATTTGTTAGAAATAATACATAAATTATGATGTAACTTGTACATTGGCATGTCTTCTTTTAGTTTTTTTTCCTTTTAATGGTGGTATTAGTACCATGTTGTGCTCATTCCATTGGGGGAAGGAAGACTAAGAAAAATATGCCATTTTGGTCAATAAATATGCTTTTTATCATATACTTGAATATATTTGTCTCAATATTTCTTTGTCTTTACTTCTATATCAATCCTTGAATATAAAATATTTATATAACATATAATATATAACATACAACACATAATACTATTTATACTAACTACTACACAATATACACTATTTATATACAATATATACTACTTTACTACAACATATACTACTTATATACAAAATATACACTACTTATTTTGAATATATACTAATTTCCAAGCACAATATATGCTATAGTAAGAACATAGTACACCATATAAAAATATATTCTACAATATACTAATCACTATTATACAAGATATTAATTTAAAAAAAAAAAATAAGGTCGGAACCGCCGGGAACCGCCTGGAACCGCCAGACCCGCGGTTCCGGAACCGCCAGAACCGGAACCGGGCGGTTCCGGAACCGTATGGTTCCGGTTCCGGCTCCGGAACCGCCAGAACCGGGAACCGCCAGAACCGGGAACCGCCAAAACCGGAACCGCAGACCCAAATAGACCCAGAACCGGATACAGCCTTAGGGGCCAAAGTAGTTTTCGTATAGCAAATTTGAACTGTAACTGAAATACATGTCATCTTTCTAATAAGGGAACTACATGTCATCTATTATACGTTGCTTGTCAGACGGGGAAAAAATGATTCATGTGAGATAGCATGACAAAGGTGAAATAGGGCAAGAAGACTGATAACCTAATGTGATTTTCTCTAGAAATTAGTTTAGGTAAGAAATAATAGTTGGGGAATTAAAAAAGATACTGAAATGTTTTATCAACTGCGAGATATTATTTTCTCGAGTTTGAGTTGTTTACCAGCAACATTATGTAGAAAAGCCGTATTACTTGTAATTTGTGGGAGTTTTGGGAGTATTGATTTTATCGTATTACTCACAAGTATATATAGAGTATAGAGAGGTATCAAATCCTACCAACTATATGACTGTACAATAATAAAAGAAATCAAATCCTACCAACTATAGGACTGTATAATAATGAAATAAATCAAATCCTACCAACTATAGGACTGTACAATATGAAAGAATATTCTACCAATAATAAAAAGATACACACAATATATTCTAATATGCCCTCAAGATGGAGTGCTGGAGGACACGCCAATATTGGACATCAGCAGAAGAAGCCGAGGACGAGATAAGTGCTTGGTGAGAGCATCAGCAAGCTGATCAGCTGAGGATAGATGAGCAACACGAAGAGACTCATTCTGAACCAATTGACGAACAAAGTGATAATCAATGGAGATGTGTTTCATGCGCGAATGAAACACAGGGTTGGCACAAAGGTAAGTGGCGCCAATGTTGTCGCTGTAAATGACAGGAGCAGCCGGAAGAGAGACATGAAGCTCGCGCAACAGTGAATGAAGCCAACGGACTTCAGCGGCAGCAGAAGGAATGGCACGATATTCAGCCTCAGTAGAAGATCGTGCAACGGAACGCTGCTTTTTGGAGCTCCAGGAAATAGGATTAGGCCCCAGAAAGACAACATAGGCACCAGTTGAGGAGCGGTCATCACAGTTTCCACCCCAATCAGCATCAGAGAAACAATGCAGAGGCATAGCAGATGAAGGACGCAGCCAGACTCCGAAGTCACACGTCCCATTCAGATACCGGAAGAGGCGCTTAACTGCACCCCAATGACTGACAGTAGGAGCGTGCATGAACTGTGAGAGTTTATTCACAGCAAAGGAGATATCAGGACAAGTGAAGGAGAGATACTGGAGGCCCCCAAGAGCCTGTCGATAGGCGGATGCGTCGGCAGGAGCTGAGCCGTCGGCCAGATGAAGGCGGGTGGACGCCGCTGTTGGTGTCTGAACAGGGTTGGATTCCAGCATATTATGACGAGTCAAAAGATCAACAACATACTTACGCTGAGAAAGAAAACACCCCTTGGAGCTGCGCAGAACCTCAACACATAGAAAGTAGCTTAGATCACCCATGTCTTTAAGAGAAAATTTAGTCCCAAGAGAGTCAATCACACGGTTCAGGAAGGCAGAGTCATTACCAGTCAATATGAGATCATCAACATATACCAAAAAATAGGCTGTAATACCAGAATGCTGAAAGACGAAGAGTGAAGTGTCAGAGGTATTGTTGACGAAACCCATGGCCAAAAGGCATTGGCGGAGCTCACACCTGGTCGCTGATGAAAGCCTTTCGCAACAAGTCGGGCTTTGAACTTATCCACATTACCGTCAGGCTTTCGTTTGATATGATAAACCCACTTGCAGCCCACAACATTCTGTGAAGAATAAGGTGGAACAAGATCCCAGGTGCCATTCCGTAGCAGAGCATCAAACTCCAATGACATAGCAGCGCGCCAGCGCTCATCAGACATAGCATTTGACAAAGTCTGAGGTTCTGTAACAGCTGGAGAGGATAGAGCAGACATACCAAACTTCTTGTTTGGCGTAAAGATGTTATTTTTGCTGCGAGTTTGCATGTGATGACCACCCTGAGAGGATGAAGGTGGAGGCATAGTGGGTGTAGAGGCGGCGGGGGCCGCTGGCGGTGCCGTAAGAGGCAGTGGTGGCTCGGGAGTTGGAGCCGGCAGTGCGTCCGGTGAAGGATCTCTAGTGGGAGCGGAGGCAGGTACTGGCGGAGGCAGCGGAAGGACTTCTAGGGTGACCGGAATGGGTACTGGTGGAGACTCGGGGTTAGACAATTTGGAGAACGGGAAGATATCTTCATGGAAGGTGACATGACGTGAGACGAAGATTTTAGACGTTGAGGGATCAGAGCATAGATAAGCTCTTTGAGTAGATGAGTAGCCGAAGAGGACACATGCACGAGATCTGGGTTCCATTTTTGTGTGAGGTGTAGGGCCGAAGCCAAGGGAAGCATTGACAGCCGAAGACACGCAGATTGGCAAGGTTGGGGCGCCTATGGAAGAGAGACTCAAAGGAGGAGAGCATCGAGAGATTTGTCTTGGGAAGACGATTAATGAGATAGACCGCTGTGGCAAATGCATAAGGCCAGTAAATGAGAGGGACAAAGGCATAATGAAGGAGAGTGAGACCAGTATCGAAAATATGACGGTGACGACGTTTAGCATAGCCATTGTGTTGAGGTATATGAGGAGGTGAAGTGAGATGCCGTGGGAGGTAAGAAAAGAGCGTAAAGCTAGGAATTCACCCCCATTATCAGTATACAGAGTAATGATTTTAGTAGAGAAGTATTTTTCGACAATGGACTTAAAAGTGGGGAAGGTTTGTAAGACATCAGATTTACGGCGTAAAGGGAAAAACGAAACGTACTTAGAAAAATGATCAACAAAAATGACATAATATTTAAATCCTTCATTAGAAATAATTGGAGAGGTACATACATCAGAAAAAATAAGCTCCAGCGGAGCAGTAGAAGATAAACTTGACTCAGAGAAATGTAACTTATGACACTTATGAAGCTTGCAAGAGACACAAGCAAAATCAGACACACTACTGGATGCTATACTGCTAGAAGACACTAAATGACGTAGGATTTTAGCTCACGGATGACCAAACCGAGAATGCCACAATGATACAGGGAGATTTTGTCCCGTGAGGGCAGACGGTAGACAGGAAGCCGCTGGCCAGTAGTAGGCGTCGTTCCTACGTGGGCCGCTGACGAGTGTTGCCCACGTGCGACGATCCTTCACCTGAAAATCAGTATCAGAAAAAACAACATTAACATTATTGTGACGACATAATTGAGCAAGGGAGATCAAATTTTTACGAATATGTGGAACACAGAGAGCCCCAGGCAATAAAAGAGATGAATAACTGAAAAGTTGGCCAGTATGTGTAATTTCTAAACCTTCACCGTTACCAATAACCACATCATCGAAGCCAGTGTAGGGACTGTGAAGAGACATATTGGCAAGATCATTGGTTATGTGATGAGTGGCACCAGAGTCCAGAATCCAATCAAATGGAGAGTGATGGGATGTGTGAGCAGCCGGATAAGATGATGCAGCGTATGCTGGTCGCGGCAGTGGTCCACCGTAAGGGGGCTGATTTGCGCCGGAAATAGGAGAGGACGGACAGCGGCGCGCGGAGTGGCCAAATTCACTGCAGAGCTGGCACTTCCCATTGTACCCGCGAGATTGGCCATTGTTGGGGTAACCACCGCGGCCGGAGGATAAACCACGACTGCCATGCCCGCGCCCGTGGCCACCGAAGCGGTTACGGCCGGACTGCTGTCCAGCGACGAAGGCAGCCGACGGAGCCAAATCAGATGCGGCGGAGGTTGCCGGTGCACGGGCAGTAATCTGAGCCTCCATGCTTAACAGCTTGTCATGTAATTCAGCAAAAGAGATTGTAGATTCACGGGCTTGGATAGCATGAGAGAGCTCCATATACGGATCATCAAGACCATTTAGAACCTTAATGACAAGATCCTCAGAATCAACAGTAACACCCAGGAGAGATAATTCATCCACAATCACGCGAATACTGTGCATAAAATTAGTAACAGATTTAGAACCTTTTACCGGATTATAGAGCTGTTGTTTGAGAGCCATGATACGACCACGAGAAGCAGTGCCGTATGCGCGCGCGAGGATGTCCCAGGCCTCTTTAGAGGTTTTCGCAGCGGCAATAAAGGAGATGATCGTTGGTGTGATCGACGAGATGATGGCACTGAGAATAAGATTGTCCTGACGAATCCAGTAAGGATATGCTGGATTGGGAGAAGTTACCTCCTTGTCGACGATAGTGGCTGGTGGGCACGGCTTCGATCCGTCCAAGAAGTCGAGGAGGTCGTAACCCGTAAGAAGGGTTCGGAATTGGAATTTCCACGCCAGGTAATTAGTGGAATCCAATTTGAGTGGGATCTGAGCCGATGCATTGATGGCAATCAGCTGGAGAAGATCGTTGGATGTCGTAGCGGCCATGAAGCGCGAGGCAGAGGAGGGGCTGATCGACGTCGAGAGAGAGAGGGCTGCCAGTTAGTGCAGCGGTGACGCGGCAAGACGTCGGAGAGAGGCGGTGGACCGAGAAGGTCGGCGGCGGCGGCACGGGTAGGGAAGAATTAGGGTTTCTTTGGCGATAAGCCACTGGCGTATGATACCATGTAGAGAGTTTTAGGAGAATCGATTTTCTCGTATTGCTCACAAGTATATATAGAGTACAGAGAGGTATCAAATCCTACCAACTGTAGAATTGTACAATAATGAAAGAAATCAAATCCTACCAACTATAGGACTGTACAATAATGAAAGAATATTCTACCAATAATAAAAAGATACACACAATATATTCTAATAATATAAGCTACCTAGCTGATAATATTTCATTTTTGTAAATGTTAGTATTAGTGCTAAATGAAGTTGACAAGCTCTCAAGAGAAGCACAACATTCACTTCGAAGAACAATGGAGAAGTACAGTGCGTCGTGCCGCCTAATTCTATGCTCCAACAGTTCTTCAAAGGTTACAGAAGCAGTCCGCTCACGATGCCTTAATGTGAGAATAATTGCGCCATATTCAGTTGTGTTGGTTAATTGTGTGACACAGAAAGTGCTCTTTTTGAGGAAAGGCTGTTTGTTCATCGTTGAAATAGTTTGAGCAGTTTGACTCTTATATACCAATTGGTGCCTTAAATAATAGATGTAAGCTCATTAAGGAGAATATTTACCTAGTCAACACATAATACAGTAGTAGGATATAAGTGTAGCATACTTGTACTACTTATCGTCTCATGAGTTTGTTTAATTTTTTCTACAATTTGAACTCTTATCGTTATATTTGGATAAAGTTTAAGAACAATTGATCATTTTCTTGATCCTACTTCAGTTTTCGTTTAATCATGGATAGGCATGATTCAGTGATATTCTACTAACATGTTGTAGTGTCCAGGAAAAGACGTATCTAAGATTAATATTTGACTTTAGAAATCACCTCAACTGAAGGGCTATACAACATGTGGTTTTGAGGACCCTGTAACTCTAGTTGACCAAATGCGTAATTTACGTTGTGTGTGTCCGTCAGGAAGTTCTCTGAGTCTTGTTAATCATTTAAACTTTCTAAATCGGAGTATATATACAGCCTGGTTAGTCATGTAGCAAATGTTGTTGACATGTTCTTTGATTATTTGGTGCATTCCTGAAATTCTCTTACAATATCTCTTGTTCGGCAGATATTTAATGTTTTGGATTTTATTGCCAAAAAGGAAGGACTTCAACTTCCACAAGGATTTGCTGCTCGCATTGCGGAGAAGTCCAATAGGAATCTGAGGAGGGCAGTCTTGACGTTTGAGACTTGTTGTGTTCAACAGTTGAGCTCGTAACACCTTGGCTGGACTGATTTGTCTTAGCTTCTTGCAATCTTGAGCTGCTAAATCCAAGCTTTTCACATATTATTTGAACTATTTGCACCAGAGTTTCCTTATGCATGTGTTGACCCCTTGTACTATTTGCCTAAGATATCCCTTCACAAACAGCCAAGCTATACCTCCAATGGACTGGGAGCAATATCTTTCAGAAATTGCATCAGACATAATGAAAGAGCAGAGCCCTAAAAGGTACAGCTGCAGTCCATCTAAATAGGGCATTTAATGTTCAGCAAGTGATTTCAGAAGCATATGCTTTATGATGACAAAGATGATTGTTTTCTTTTTCAGCTCTGAAGTATTATGTCAATGTACTCTGGATAACTGTGTTTTAATTATCTAACTTTGGAACTAGAGGTTGACACTAGAGATACAAGGCAACTGAAGGTTTAACTTTGAGAAAAGGGAAACTGCATAGTGGAGGAGTCTAGGCTTTTGAATGCAAAGAGAAGAGTATGTTATTGCTAAAAAAATAGACTTTAGGCGTAATTCAATCTCAAAAGATAGTTCATGAGGTGAACGATTGCTTAAGATATTAATTCTCTCAATGAACGTGGGACACTTAAAACCCCTGTTACACTAGGGCCGAACGTTTAGAGCATGAACAACATAACTTGTCTCCTTTTTGTACTAATGACAGCACCTCAAAACTATAATACATTTGCCTCTTTATTTAAACAGCAACGCATTTGCTTCAGGTTGTTTGAGGTTAGGGGAAAGTTATATGAGCTACTAACAAATTGTAATCCACCTGAATTATTTTGAAGGTAAGGTCTTTCCCAGGTGCTTCACCTTCCTCTCTTATAAGGTGTTAGAAATCCTTTGTCTTTTTTCATTGAACCTTTGACTGCAGATGTTGCTTTTCTGTCACGACCCGGAATTTTCACCTTCGGAAGTCGTGATGGTGCTTACTCGTAGAAGCTATGCAAGACACGATCTTAGAAATCGTTACTCTCTGTGTCTTAAATTCTTTTTTTAACCAATTAAATTAACAGGGAATAAACAATTAAATCATTGCGGAATATGAAATCTAGCGGAAGTCTTAAATAAAGTATAAAACCAAAATATTCTGAAGACCAACACATGCCTCTAACCAGAATCTGGTGTCACAACATCCACAGACTGTCTAGGATTACCACAAATAAGTATTTGAAAGAAAACAACATAGTCTGTCTCGAGTACAAATGACAACAGAATATAAAAATTGATAGAAGAGACGCTGGGCATGGGGACGCCAGCAGGGCTACCTCAGAATGTCGGGCTGAAGGGTAGCTCCTGATCTACTACTGATGACCAAATGTTGCTCCGGGATCTCCACACAGTCGAGAGTGTAGTATCAGCACAACCGACCCAATGTGCTAGTAAGTGTCTAGCCTAACCTCGGCGAAATGGTGACGAGGTTAGGACCAGACTACCAGATAAACCTGTGCAGTTCAAATGTGTGTGTGTGTGTATATAGAAAAAAAATACAGGAAATAACCAGTCAATGTCGGAGGGGGAGACATGCTGCGGGGGAGTTAATAGTTCCGAATAGAAAATATCAAGTAAGGAAAGAAACAACATAACTAGAATATCAACAAGAATCGAAAATTAAACAATTTGCAAAGCACCACCTTCGTGCTTTTACTCTCGTCCTCACCAAAATAATATTTTTTAATAAAAGTGTGCACGACGCCATCCTTCGTGTTTTTACTCTTGTTCTTACCAGATCAATCATATAATAATAATGTGCACGGCATCACCCTTCGTGCTTTTACTCTCTTTCCTCACTATATAATCAATAAAAATCGGTACAGAATGGTACATTGTACAGCACGGCATCACCCTTCGTGCTTTACACTCTTTTCTCACAATAGCAAACGATACACGATATCATCCTTCGTGCTTTAACGCTCTTCCTCGCCCAAGAACAATCACAAACAAATGGGCAAGGGAGTAAACAAATAATAATAGAAATCCCGGCGAGAAAACACAATTAAACAGTTAAATCCTGGCAAGGGAACCATCTCAATAATCTAAGCATCCCGGCAAGGGAGATAATAAACAAAGCAACAAATATCCCGGCAAGGGAACAACTTAATATCTCTTTCTCTTTCTTTCACTTTTACTTCATAACTCACTTTATCACTTGGGCCAATGCTCCAAAGGATTCAGTCATCTCATATGCTTTTACAATTTGTAATATGATTTGGGTCAATGCTCCTCGATGTTCAAATGTCACAATTTTCTTCCACAAGCTTTTCACAACAAATAGGAATCATCACCAAGGCATGATAGACACAACGAAATCAACATATTCACAATTTAGACTCAAGGTCATGCTAGACAGCAATGTATAAATACTCGTCACCATGCCTATATATCATACTCAACAATTACCACATAGAAAATAGGAGTCGACTCCCAATCCCTCAAGCTAAGGTTAGACCAAATACTTATCTCGATGTCTCGAACACCAACTCAAGCTTCAATTATAGCTTTACCCCTTGATTTCACCGCCAATTCATTCGTATCTAGCTATAAGTTACTTAATTACATTAACAAATGCTAATTGAATCAATTTGAAAGCATGAAAATGAGTTTTCCAAAGTTTTATCCAAAAAGTGAAAATTGCCTTTGGCCCACGTGGTCAAAATTTGAGGTTTGAACCAAAACCATTCTCCCACGAACTCAAATATATAATTTCTTTTGAAATCGGACGTCAAATCAAGTCCAAATCCCCAATTTTTGAAAATCTAGGTCCTCCCGTAAACACCCAATTTGTCCCATGAAAATTTTTATTTTGAAGTTGAAATTATATTAAAAGATGTTAATGATTGAAGAAAACTAGTTAAAAATGACTTACAATTGATTTGGAGAAGAAATATTGTTTGACAATTCGCCTCTTGTGTTTTTAGGGTTTTAAAAAATGAAAAATATCTGAAAATCCCGTCTATTTATACCTCTGAAAGAATCCCTATACGGACCGTACAAATTGGAGCGCGGCCGCACATGCTTGTGAACCTGAGGGCCTGTGACACTATGCGGACCGCACAAAATGGACCTCGGCCGCACAAGTCTACGACCCTGAGGATATGTGACACTGCGGGGACCGCACAAAATGGAGTGCGGTCGCACAACACCTACCGCGCCCACACAAAAGCGACCGCAGACCGCGCTGGAGGGTTCAGAGAACTGAGATTACTCTGAACCTGCAACTTCTCTGTTATTAAGCCTAAGACCTTCTGGAACCTACCCGAAACTCACCCAAGCCCTCGAGGCTCCAAACCAAGCATACTTACTAACTCAACAAAATTATGCGAACTTATCTGTGCGATAAAATCACCAAAATAACCTCAATAACAACAATTTAGACCCCAAAATCAAAGGATCTTTCTCAACCTTCATAAATCATCAACTTTAGCAGTTTAAGACCGAATCACGTTTATTGATATTTGTTTTTCATCAAGTTTCACGGAAACATCTTAAATCATGTATAAGACCGGTATCGGGCAGCGAAACTAAAATACGAGCCCGATACTAGCATATTCTAATCAAATTTCGTTTCAAATTTCCTTAAATAATTTCAGAAAATAATTTCCTTTAAAAATTCATTTCTCGGGCTTGGAACCTCGGAATTCGATTGCGGGTATACACCCCAAGTCTCATATTTTTCTACGGACCCTCCGGCACAGTCAAATCACGGGTCCGAATTCGTTTACCAAAATATTGACCGAAGTCAAATTTATTTATTTTAAAATCAAAACTCATCATTTTTCACAGAATTTCATATTTAAGCTTTCCGACTACGCGCTCGGGCTGCGGATGCAAATCGAGGCGACTCTAAATGAGACTTTCAAGGCCTCGAAAACACAGAATTTGATTAAAATAAGTAATGATCCTACAGATAATAACTATTGAAGAAATTGGATTCAAAGTTGAAGCAAGAGGTGTACCGCTGGGCTGCTTATTACATATGTTGTTGAGCTACATAATATAGCACGTTGGATATTTAATTAAAGGAATTTATAGATGTCCTGACTACCCCAACCATTGCCTTACGGGTTTGGATTGTACGACCAAATTCATTCGCGTAGTACTAAGATCAACCTTTAGTAATTTATTCTTGCACTTGTAAGTTGGATTCAGGTCCACGTGTAAACTTAGAGGGTGTTTATATTGGCTTATAAAAATAGTTTATAAGTTAAAAGCCAAAACTGCTAAGTTGGTAATACTCAAGCTTTTATTTTTGGCTTATTTTTGTACTTTTCATGTCTAAAAGTAAGTGTTTTAAAGCACTTTTTATCATTGCCAAACATCACAAAAACTAAATATGTGCTTAAAATTCAATAAGTGCTTAAAGTAAACCAATCCAAACACCCTCTTAGAATTGGTTAAACATTTTGGAAGGTAAGGGTGTTTGTGGTTTGATTTGAGTTAGGTTTTACCTAAAAAAAGACCAACATCACTACTATGATATGCAGATGAAAATTACCTAATATCCAGGTAGGCGCAAATATTGAAACAATACATAACTAAAAAGGATTAATTATTTCTTTAAGCGATAGTAACTACAGAGTTAGTTGTGTTTCCTTATGTTGTTGTGTGTGGGGGAGGGTATATTTTCTAGGAACTAAATTCGTTGTGAGAACAGATAATGTGGCTAATACATTTTTCAAAACACAGAAAAAACTAAGTTCAAAGCAGGCTCATTGGCAAGAATTCTTGGCAGAATATGATTTTATTTAGGAGCACAAATTGGGATAACACAACTAAGTTGCTGATGTATTAAGTCGGAAAGAAGTATTTGATGTTGTTTATTCTATTATTCAACTTGAATGTGATTTTCTTGATAAGATCAAGTCGTGTGCTGCTAATGATCCATTGTACATCAAAACAATGAATCATGTGAGAGAAAGGACAGTAAGGCGGTACTGGATAGAGAATGGTCTCCTCTATTTCAAAGGGGGGAGAATAATGATGCCATTTGGTAATGAGTTGCGTCATGAACTATTGAAAGAGACGCATAATTCTTTATGGGTTGGTCATCCAGGAATTGAAAGGATGATGGCTCTGCTGTCCCATGCTACTTTGGCCCAAGATGGAGCAGGATGTAAAAGCATATGTGAAGAGTTGCCTTGTGTGTTAGCTTGACAAAACTGAGCAGAAGAAAGAGGCGGGTTTGTTGCAGCCTCTGCCTATTCCAGAAGAAACATGGCAATCTATTTCTATGGATTTTATGAGCGGATCCATAAGGTTAATGGGTTGTTTTCAATTATTGTTGTAGTTGACAGGTGTTCAAAGTATGTTGTTTTTATTGCTGCCCCAACTGAATGTCCCTCTAAGGTTGTTGCTGAGTTATTCTTCAAGAACGTGGTTAAGTATTTTGGAATGCCAAAGGATGTGATTTAGTGATAAGCATGCACGGTTTACATGCCGGTTCTGGACTTATTTGTTGAATCTGATGGGTACAAACTTGAAGTTTTCAACGGCAAATCATCCCCAAAATTGATGACTACACTGAAAAACCCCATCATTTGTTGGAAGAATACTTGAGGCATTTCGTGATTGCTAGTCAACGAAACTAGACAGATTTATTAGACTATGCACAATTCTCTTTTAATTTGCACAAGTCTTCAGCAATGGAGAAGAGTCTATTGAGATTGTTTCGGGGAAGCAACCTAAACTACCAACGAAGATTGCATAACACAAAACTGGGGGTAAATGTCCAACTGCATACTGTTATTGTTAGGATAGACAAGCTATGATAGAAAAAGCAACAGATAGCTTTAAAGTGGTACACAAACTTATGGAGAAGTATACATATCGGAACACGCATCTATTGGAGTTCAAAGTAGGTGACAGAGTGTTGTTAAAACTTACTCCGCAAATTTGGAAGAAGATTGGCATCCGGGTTAGACATAGATCTTTAGTTTCAAGGTATAATTGTCCCTTTGGGGTTGCTCAAAAGGTTGGTGAAATTGCTTACCGACTAAAGCTACATGAAAGAATGAAGATTCATCCAACTTTCCATGTGAGTTAAAGCTTTATGTTGAAGATCCTGAAGATCCGTACTGGCACAAAACAAAGGGAGCTCCTCCTAAGATGCGCACTCAGCTTGAGGAAGAAATTGAGAAGATTCTTGACCACCAAGTTCTTGGGATGCATAAGAAAAATAGGCGGACAAAATTTTTTATTCTGTGGAAAGGAAAGCCCGAGGCAGATGCGACTTGGGAAAAGGGTGCTTCATTGTGGCAATATGAAAAACAAATAAAAAACTACTTGAAATCAGACTCCACTAGGGCGTCGAGTTCAACTGTTGGGGTGGTTTGTTAGCACTTAATATTGAGACATGATATATGTCGGGTAGAATCTATATCAAGGGATTGTACGTTGCCCTTTGGCATAGGTTTGTGCGGGTGTTGGCAACACAATGTGCGGAGCTGGAAATGTGTCTAAGTTAGTGCATGGACTTAGGAAAGTTAGCTAGGCAAGGTGTCTTGAGTGTTGGCAAGATAGTTGTAACAACCCGACTGGTCGTTTTGAGCTCTAGCGTGTCTGAGGCCATTAGCAGCTTCATTTCAGGTGTTATGACTTGTACGTATGGTCGGAATTGAATTTCGGGAAGTTTGGAGTTGATATAGAAAAAGAATTCTCATTTCGGAAGCTGAAAATTGAAAGAATTACTTAAGATTGAATTTTTAAGTAAACGACCTCGAAATTAGGATCTGAAGGTTCTAGCAGGTTTGTATGATGATTTCAGACTTGGGCGTATGCCCGGATCGGGTCTTGGATGACCCAGGAGCGTTTTGACGCCTATTGCATAAGTTAGCATTTTAAAAAAAAGTTCATAAGTTTGGCTTGAAGTTTATTTCAGTGTTATCAATGTCCGTTTGGGCTTTCGAGTCTCTGAATAGCTCTATATGGTAATTCTAGAGTTGGGAGCGCGATCGGAAGTGAATTCGGAGGTCCGTAGGTCATTTTAGAGTGATTTGGCTAAAGATAGAAATTTTAAGGTTTTTTAGAAGTTTGACCGGGAGTGGAGTTTTTGATATCGTGGTCGGAATCCAATTCCAGAAGTGGCAGTAGGTTTGTATCGTCAAATATGACTTGTCTGCAAAATTTGAAGACAATCGGACGTGATTTGATATGTTTAAAAATCGAAAGTAGAAGTTGAAAATTTCAAAGTTCATTGAGCTTGGATTGGGCACGATTCATGGTTCTAGCATTGTTTGATGTGATTTGAGACTTCGAGCGAGTCTGTATTATATTTTTAGACTTGTGTGGGTGTTTGGTTTGGAGCCCCAGGAGCTCGGGTATGATTCGAGATAGCTTCAGAGTGATTTGCTAAGAAATAGGATTGTTTGTACTGGTATGATCACATTTGTGATGCATTTGTCGCAAATGTGACCTCGCATTTGCGAGTTTCTGTTCGCATTTGTGAGCCTGGGCTTCTAGGGGAAAGCTCGCATTTACGAATGAGGGATCGATTTTGCGAGGCTTTCACCTTCGCAATTGCGAAGGATATTGACACAAATGCGACCAGGGCATGGTGGACTAGCCTTCGCATTTGTGATGCAATTGTCTTAAATGCGACATTGCAATGGAGAGCCTGGAGTCATAAATGCGACTTTTGCTTCTGTAGCTGTGGCTTTTTATTCCGAGACTTAGCCCATTTCCCTCATTTCCCACTTGGCCCTTAGGCTATTTTTGAGAGCATCTGAGGAGGGATTCCATCATCATCAAAGAGGTAAATAATTTCTACACATCGTAAGTTAAATACATATATTATGGGTAGATTTTAACATATGAAAATTTAGGAAAATCAAGGGGTTAAAATGAAAAAACCTAGAATTTGGTAAAAACGAGATTTAATCACGAAAATTGTTATGGAATGGAGGAAAAATCATATATTCTTGATCCTTAGATTATGGGTAATAATTTTCTTCAAATTTTTTCGGAATCCGAGCGCGTGGGCCTGGGAATGAATATTAAGAACCTTGCATTTGAAGTTGGGAAATTGGTTTAATAATAGGAATATGAACTTTTGAGCATGTATTGACTAGTTCTTACCCTATTTGAATAGTTTTGGAGTGTTCGGCCTTAATATCAATACCAATGTAATGAACACGCTCTCGGCCTTAATATCAATGTAATAAACTAGTATCTTAGCCTCAATCTCTTTTCTAACATTGTAAGCGGAAATTGTCCCCATAGGTGATTTAATTGGTTTTTTGATCCAATTTGTGGAGGCTACGTACGCACGAGGTGAAAAGAATCTGTGCGTAGCTACTATTATGCTATTGTCCGGGTAGTCTAGGACCAAAAAGCATGATGTACTTGGATTAATTGTAAACTCAATGACAACTAGAATTGGTTAGATCACATCGAATCGGTAAATAAATTTCAAAAAAGATTAAACTTTATTTTCTAATATCATTAAAGGAAAATTGGATTTTACTCAAATAAACATTTCCCGATAATCCTTAATTGGTTGTTTAACTGTGTGTACATATATACGTGCCCGCGTTGCCTGTATAATTCGCGAGCGGGATATTAGTTTATTTAATGTTGACTGTGTCACATGAATGATATGCGAGCGGGGTAATAGATGCATCTATGGTTCGAGCTGTTCGACCCTCGACAGTGCACAATTTACATTTCTGTTGGATCGGGTCGTACGACCTCGGCATGATTTGCACGTGCTTGTCTTGCTTTCCTTGAGATTATTTGAGATTTATATTTGCTCTCCCCGACTTGAGATAATTGAAAACTATTTGATCGTGACACCGGAGACTTTTAATATAAAAAGGAACCTTCACTTGTTCATGTCTTACTTGAATTTACAGTCATTCTTAATAATTCCTTGGTTATACGCATTAATAATAAATTATTATTGGACCACTAGTAAGTATCGAAGTCGACCATCTCGTCTCTACTTCTTCGAGATTAGACGGGATACTCATTGGGTACACGTTGTTGTCGTACTCATACTACACTTCTATTCATTTTTGTTGCACATGCACTTGTATCTCTAGTGGCCTACTGGACGTAGCAGCATGGTTGATGCAGAGACTTATGTAAGCTGCACTTCTCGAGATGACCCGCAGCCAGCAGAGTCTCTTTCATTTTCTTATATTTATTTCTTCCCAAGATTGTATTCTGGACGGTTGTTGTATTACATTATTTCCTAAAAATTACTCATGCACTTGTGACACCGGGTTCTGGATTAGTTATAAGATTATTCAATATTCTGTTGGTTGAACACATTTTTCTTGTTTCAATGAATTTCATTATTTGATGTTTAAACGTATAAAAGGAACGATTTCAATAAGTTTTAATAACTAGAAGTTTCTAGTTATTGGTTGATAGCTTTCCTGACAACGGTGTCTGGCGCCACCATGACCCTTAAAGGACTTTGGGTCTTGACAACATGGTATCTGAGCACTAGGTTCCTAGGGTCTCACGAATCATAAGCAAGTCTAGTATAGTCTCGCAGATCGGTACGGAGACGACTGTACTTATCCTCGAGAGGCAGCAGAACTGTTAGGAGCACTTCCCTTTTTGATTCCTTATCGTGTGATTTGATTCCTCGAGGCTTATGCCTTTTGTTTCTTTCCTACTCAATCTTATGCGACGCAAACCACTTGTATAAATTGAGAATTGAATAGTTGTAAATGGTACTACATATGTGGTGCCGGATGACATCCGGTATAGTTGATCGGACTATTATCGTCCCTTTGTGGAAGGATGTTTTGTCATTTCAGCTCAATAGCAGTACCTCTGAGAGCTCTGAGGCTAGGCACAAGTTTCCATGATTCTTATGAACGATTATTCCGCAGTATTGATTTGATGGTGGGATGTTTGCCTACGTGTAAAGGAATGAATGACTTTCGGGGAGGTTTACTCAACGCATGGTCTAGAGATTCGGTAATTATTCCCAGCAAGAGAAAACCAATTGACCTATGAATGTTCAGATTTGGTTTGATGGAGTAGCGAGGCTTGGTGTTGCAAGCGTGGTGGAGTTTTATCCTATGATGAGGTGTCGTTGTCCTTATTGAATGTACTAAGTTTGCCAGTGTTATAATCTTCTACAATTCGCCTTGGAAGTAGGAAATGGTGAGATAGTATTGAAGAAGCGACTATCAGGTCCAATACTTCCTAGGCCGCCCTCTGCCTCTTCTCGTATCTGCCAAAGTCAACCGCTCACACCTCCTAACCGGTGCATCTAGGCTTCTCCTCCACACATGTCCAAACCATCTAAGTCACGCTTCCTGCATCTTGTCGTCTACGGGGGCCACGCCCACCTTCTCCTGAATATCTTCATTCCGAATCTTATCCGGCCTAGTGTGTCCACACATCCATCTCAACATCCTTATTTCTGAAACTTTCATCTTCTGGATATGTGAATTCTTGACTGGCCAATAGTACACGACCCCACGCTCGTCATCAAGCATGTGCTTCACCTGAATATAGCACTACGATGTGCAATCCATGATTTTAAACCCTAAGACATCATTTACAACCATTACTCACCTCGAACCGACTAAATCTCTAACTCGCGATACCTTTGCCCCTCAAATCGCCTCCACGCTCGTCAAATCTATCCAAAAATCAAAATGTAGACGTCAAAATATGCTAAGGGAATAAAGCCCAATCGAGAACAATCAAAATATGACACAATTTCCGAAATTACCAAAATTGAGGCCCTAGGCCCATGTCTCCGAATTGGGTAAAAGTTACGTTTTCAGAATCTTTATATCCTCACGAGTCTAACCATACCAAAATTATCCAATTCCGATACCATTTGGTTCTTCAAATCATCATTTTATTTTTTTGGAGATTCCACAAATTTTATTCCCAAATCCCATCCCAAATCATGGATTAAATGATAAATTCAATGATAGATTCATGTACTTTAGCCAAATCTGAGTTAGAATCACTTACCCTATGAATTTCTTGAAAACCCTTCGTAAAATCGCCAAAATCCGAGCTCTCTAGGTCAAAATACTAAATAAAACCAAAACCCTAATATTTATAGAGTACCCCACGGATTTTCACCTCTGCGGATTGCACAAAAACGACCACGGTCCGCACAAAAACAGTGTGGTCCGCACAAAAATGACTGTGCCCACATAGGTTTTTATTTGCAGTGACAGGCTGTAGTATTGTGTCTATAACTTTCTCTAAAGATATCCAAATTTCT
Organism: Nicotiana benthamiana; assembly: GCA_034376525.1. Classification (NCBI taxonomy): domain Eukaryota; kingdom Viridiplantae; phylum Streptophyta; class Magnoliopsida; order Solanales; family Solanaceae; genus Nicotiana; species Nicotiana benthamiana. The sequence goes on along the minus strand of CM067335.1, from coordinate 33,198,552 downwards.
ATTATAATATGTTTCTGAAATCTAGATTCACAAATTTACAACTTTTGTGTTTGAATCATCTCAAAATCCTTTGTAGATCAAAAGATATGAGCTTTCGAAATAGGACTAGTGAAAAGTTCCCCACCGCGGCCGCATTGCATTTTGTGCGGTTCGCACAGCACCTATCGTGGACGCAGTTCATTTTGTGTGGACCGCACTGGTGGGTTCCGAGGCCTGAAACTCTTCTAGACCTTCTATAGCTATGATTTTCGGCTTAAAACATCCCGGAACCTACCCGGAAACCCCCGAAACTTCAACCCAATTGTACCAACACATCCCATGACATCGTTCAAACTTGTTCAAAACTTTGAAATACTCACAACAACATCAAATCACCAATTTAACATAGGATTCAATATTAAGAACTCCAAGAACTCTTATATTATGCTTTCGATCAGAAAATCTATCAAATCTCGTCGGAATAATCTGAAATTTTGCACACACATCCCAAATAACGCCACGAAGCTACTACAACTCTCGGAATTTCATTGTGACCTCTATATAAAATCTCACCTATCAATTGGAAACCGTCGAAACCTCAATTTCGCCAGTTCAATCCTAAGCCTTCCACGTACCTCTAAAATGCATTCTGATCACGCTCATAAGTCCCAAATTACTTAACGGAGCTAACCTAATCATAAAAATTTCATTCCGAGATCATATATAAACAAGTCTAATCTTTGTAAAACCTTTCAAATTTCAAGCTTCAACTGAGAACTATTTTCTTCCAAATTCATTCTGATTACCTTGAAAACCAAAACCAATGATTTACTTAAGTCGTAATACATCACACGGGGCAAGTCATGCCCGAGAACTGACGATCAAAGTGCAAAATCTCAAAACAACCTATTCGGTCGTTACATCCTCCCCCACTTAAACATACGTTCGTCCTCGAACGTGCCTAGAGTTGTTCCAAAAGCCAACAAATCGCTGAATAACCTCACCATGCATATACTCGGGGGCGATCCCATGTCACCCTATCTCACATAGGTTCGATAACACAATATAACTGAAATTTCACAATCCATCCTAGTCCATAAATCATAGATACATATTTCTGCTTCTAACATCATCAATACGATCAGAATCTCACATTTATACTGTGAATAAGTCTAAACAAGTTGTAGCAAACCATACCTGCTATCTCAGGTGCAATCATTTGATATACCACATAACTCAAACACTTGTAGTGATAACTTCTAATCACAGCAGCTGCACACAACATCCAAATACCGTTAGAAAAACTCTTATCAACTGAAGTCTCATCCCAACACCGTCATATGCTGCCAAGGATCACTAAAACACGCAATAAGCCATGACCATTTCCCAGATCAACCATTCACGAAGCCACTTATCCTTTGTCGAATACCATAGAAACATGTTGAAATCAACTCCGTTCATATTTATTAATAATCCCAACAATCTCTCTAATCCAACACATTGCTCTAGTGACATGACACATCAATATAGGCCTAAGCCACAACTTGCAAAATACACGCACCAATACGCAATAGTCCGAACATGCTCAAATCATGATAATAACTCAAATGAAAGAGTTGTACATCAAGCTCACTGGTAGCACCACCAACACAAGGATGAGAACTCGTCTCAGATCATAGGATATGAATGTAACCGCAAGGTTATACCTCCACATAATTTTGATGTGACGCGTGATCCTATCTAACACTGCTCCACATGAACCACCTCAAGTCACTATGCTCGAAATCGACAACCATGCGCCATTCTATGGCTGGAACCAAAGTAATTCATCATACCCACGGTAAAGCAAATAACCTACACCATACAAACCCGAAGGGACATAACTGATACGCTATTCACCGAGCAACACCCAATTTCTCTTCCCGCTCGACTCCCATTATGAAACCCCAATAGAACCGCACCATAGGTGCCTATAACCAACAAATCACAACACCTCGCAACACAGAATTTTAACTCATAGATCTTGTCACACCTCCTTTTTTACACACCACCACGAAAGGTAGTATATAAGGGGGGTTTTCCCATTTAAGTGACATTATTCAAAATGAGATTATTTATTTGATTTTTTGTTCAGAGTCGCCACTTAGGATAATTTTTTTCAGGTGTCCCAAGTCACCGGTTTATATTAAATCCCAAATCGAGCAAGATTTCGACTTTTCATTTGAAGTCTGCGAACCAAAAGTGCTAGATAAGGAATTCTGTTAACCGGGGGGAAGGTGTTATGCACCCCCGGATTCCATGGTTCTAGCACGGTTTCTTAAACTATCATAATTGGCCTATTATCTGATTTTTAAATACATGTTTTAAACCTATGGTGTAATTTTAAATTATTTACCGCTTTTATTATTTTTTAAGGAAATTGAACGTCGTTTGAAACGTGTCTTTGGATTGCGTCACATGAAATGCACCCGCAATCCAGAACACATTTTATTCAACATTTTGGGAATTGGATTTGGGTCACATAAAATGCACACTCGAGTTTAAGAATGTAAAATTATTAAAGAGCGCGCCTAAAGCGACTAACACATTATTAACTTTGCGAGATGCCACGAAAATTAGCTAAATGGCATATCCCAAATTCTAAGTGTTTAAGAAACTAATTTAAACGAGGGTCGCACATTTGTAATTTTTATTTGGCGCGATGCACCTTGATTCCATTTTTAAAGGATATTCGACTAAAGCTTGAAGGGCCATGGACTATTGTATTATCTAAGACGACCCTCCTAAAATTATTCTAAGAATCTTACTAATTGACTAATGTCATGAGGACTGGCTTCAAGAGCTAAATATGGGTTGTGGATATTAGGTCTAGTTGTCCGACACAAGGATACACATGTGACACAGCTGGACCTCAAAGAGAGGCCCAATCCTCTAAAATGTTCAACAAACAACAATCATAAACGGGCTCCATACATGAAGCCCAAGGCCATGCGAACTAATGTTGAAGTTGGGCAGTACATTAAGCGAAATTGAAGCCCAAAACTTATTCAAAACAAAACTGTCTGGTTTTGGCCCAGAAATGAGCCCAAATAAAAACAAATAGCTTTAGTAAGGGCATGGTCTTTAGTTTGGATTTCATAACACTGATTTTAAATCCTTATTGAACTTAACAATTTTTGTAAAAATGAACAATTTAACTCCATTCAAATCAAACATATGCTGATTTTAAATCCAAATTTCAAGCTCATATTCAAATTATATGTATGCTAATGAACCAACACGTTCCTCAAAACAACAGTTCAACTTCATTTAACACATCTTACGATGTTTATTCATAGATTGAAGTTATAAATAAACCATTGGAACTGTTAATTACAAAATTACATAAATCTAAACGTTGAACATTTCTAAAACATTACTTGAGATATTACTACTTAACATTAAATAGAAAAAAAAAATAACAGTCCACTCATCTATATAGAGCTGACATGACAATCTCAAACTTCTAAAGCTATCTACCAGCTTTAAGCAACTAAATCACCAGTTATTAACATAGATCAACACTCAACTAAACCAGATGTTAAATCAAACAATATGAGACTTTAAAGCACATATAACAGTAAGAATTAATAGTAAATACATCAGAATTTTTGGTATGTATTCAAATTTCAACTTGATCTTCTAAAACTCAATACATGCTAATCAGATGCTCAATTCCAGGTTAGGTTCGAGTAGTGTACCTGGAATATGATATTTAGAAAAACAGAGGAAGGTCGGTAACTAAGCAGCACAACAACTCTTCAAAGAGTTTTGAACCCCAGAAAGTGAAGTGAAAAACAGAATAGACTAAAACTAATTAACTCATGGATTTAACATAAAAACACAACAGACTAAAACTAATTAACTCAGGACTTTTAAAATGAGATTCAGCTCAGACTAAGGTAAATTCAAGAAAAACAAATTAAACTCAAGGATTTAAAAATAAGATTGATACAATTTCGACTAAACTCATAAAAACCAATTAACAGAAAAGAGATAAGGCGGAGGAAAATTAGAAAAGAAAACTAGAAAACTTAGCTTAATCTCTTCGTATCGAACTCTGAACTTTGAATGGGACTCTTCATGCACTATTTGGAAAATTCCAAAAAACCCTAGATTTGGGTTTTGAGCAGTTGTGGAGACGTTCGAGTGAAGTTGAGTGCGGATTTGAGATGGGAGGTTTAAGGAGATTATAGGGTGTGCTTTTCTGGATGATTTGGTGGTGGAAGGGTTTTGGCCGAGATTTTGATTCAATATTAAACCAGTTCGACTGGGATTTGAAGGAAAATAATAGTGGATTCATGGTGAGGGGGTTTAGGAGAACCTAGAGTGATAAAATGGTGGTGTTTTGGTGGTGGCGCCTCCAAGTTTCTGAGTGATATACAAAGGGTTTGGGTAATATTCAAAGGACGGGAGTTGGAGATTTGGAAAGGGGAGAAGGAGTGAAACAAAGGGTGTTAATTTGGTATATATCGGAGCTCCGCCGCCGCCGTGAGCGATTTTCGGTCGGCGGCAGATGGTAGTGGACGGCGGAGTTCAGGGTGGTCTCCAGTGTTTACTGGGGTTGTGATAGGAGACGGATTGGGGGTAGGGATCGTTAGGACATTAAAATATTAATGGATGCTTAGTTCATGTCCATTAGATCACTCAACCTAGACGGTTGAGATTAACAGAAGGCATACCACGTCGTTTGGTTTGGGGAGGGGGATGGACCTTTTAAGGGACGGGTTTGGACCGGGTTTGGGGGTATATAAATCTGGGCTGGTGTATTTTGGCCCAAATTTGACATTTTTAAGGGACTTGGTTTTGTAGATTTTCTTATCTTTTTCTTTTGAAATTAAAATTGAAATTAAAAAAAAATATGACTGAAGTAAATCCTAATTGAATTGATCCACCTAATTATGTTAAACCCTAATTAGTGTCCAACAGAATTAATTAATAACAATTTTAAGGAAACTAACAAAAATTCAACTTAAACAAAGCAAGAAACAAATCCAAATTTTTTATTTTTTTTATATGGTTTGTAAAATCCTAATTACCAATCAATTTTAAAATATGTAAAATCAATTCCTAAATAAAAATGCAATATTTTGTGTTTTTTTATGAATTAACTAAATTAAAAAATGCACAAAAAAATACAAACAAACACGAAAATTATGCAATTAATCCTAAATCTAGGAATTTTATAGGAGTAATTCACGCAAGGCAAAAATTGCATGCTCACAGCTGCCCTTTTTTGCTCGGAGACACGAAGAGTTTTCGAGCAAAGATAAACGAGCAATTATGAGAGATTTTTTCCTGCTTGACTCTCCATGAGAAGCACTTTTGAAAAATTACTGATCGGACCTTGCTTCAAAGGTTGCCTACATATCCTGGCTGTAAAGGAATCAGATCAGTGTAGTTCTGAAAGTTTTGGTAGCTGGGACTATCATGGGTTGTGGTTTCACTGCTGATGCTGCTGCTACTGCTTGCTGACCTCCTTATTACACCAAAAGGAAAATCAAAAGCTAAGATAGTTATACCTACCAACTACGAGTTACAAGATTCCTATCTATAAAATTCTTTGTAGCTTGATCTTGAGTCTTAGCTAATTTTGCTGTGGACCCTGATCTGAATCTTGATGCTCGCAAGCTGTAGGTGCTGGTTCTTTCTTCAGCATTGGATTGTGGGGATATGCAGAATTTGTGACTTTGATCAAATTTGGATAGTCTGCATCCTTTTCTTCTTCAAACCTTCTGAGCTCGCTTCTTCCTATTCTTTTCTTCTTTTCCCTTATTTTGGATTGAGACTCACTATTTCGATCATATCGAATCATGTGCCTTGAGGCAAAACCTGTTCAGACATCAAAATAAATAAACGAACAAAAATTTTCTGCCCCAGTTTTGATAGGAAAATTTCCTGAGTTATTCGCAACACAAAATCTAAACTACTCTTCTTTGAGAATAGTAAAAATCATGATTGTGTATCCTTGAGAGTGAAGCCTTATATCCATGGGTTATGCCAGGATGGGGAAACAGATCCTTGGGTTATGCCAAGGCGATCCACGGGTTATGCGGGGATTGAAAATGGTTCCCGCTGGGGATAAAAGGAAAGTCCACAGGTTATGCCGGGATAGAGAAAAAGGGGTCCTTGTGTTATGCCAGGGAGGATCCACGGGTTATGCCGGGATAGGAGAAAAAGGTCCTTGGGTTATGCCAGAGAGGTCCACGGGTTATGCCGGGATAAAAAAAAGGGTCCTTGGATTATGCCAGGGAGGATCCACGGGTTATGTCAGGATAGAAGAAAAAGGTCCTTGGGTTATGCCAAGAAGGTCTACGGGTTACGTCGGGATAAAAAAAGGTCGTTGGGTATGCCAGGGAGGTCCATGGGTTTTGCCAGGATAAAAGAAAAAGGTCCTTGGTTATGCCAGGGAGGTCCACGGGTTATGCCGGGATAAAAGAAAAGGGTCCTTGGGTTATGCCAGGGAAGATCCATAGGTTATGCCGGGATAGAAGAAAAAGGTCCTTGGGTTATGCCGGGGAGGATCCATAGGTTATGTCGGGATAGAAGAAAAAGGTCCTTGGGGTATTCTAGGGAGGTCAACGGGTTATGCTGGGATAAAAGAAAAGGGTCCTTGGGTTATGCCAGGGAGGATCCACAGGTTATGCCGGGATAGAAGAAAAAGATCCTTGGGTTATGCCAGGGAGGATCCATGGGTTATAACGGTATAGAAGAAAAAGGTCCTTGGGTTATGTCGGGGAGGATCTACTGGTTATGCCGGGATAAAAGAGAAAATGATCCTTGGGTTATGCCGGGGAAAAGGAAAAGGGTCCTCAGGTTATGCTGGGGATAAAAGGGAAAATGTTCCTCGGGTTATGCCAGGGAAAAAAGAAAATGGTCCTCAGGTTATATTGGGGATAAATGGGAAAATGATCCTTGTGTTATGCCGGGGAAAAAGGATCCTTGTGTTATGCCGGGGAAAAAGGATCCTCAGGTTATGCTGGGGATAAAAGGGAATGTGGTGCTAAGTTAAAAAGGATGCAGCTAGATATTGAAGGCCCCATGCTACCATGATTTTTTGGATTATTCTTTTCGTTCTATTTTTCTTTTCTTTACAAAATGCAGGAAAGAATTTAGAAGAAATTATTGGTCCAAAGTTGTTCCTAACTCCGGCGCATTCCCCTTTTTGGTTGCACCTGCTTCTTGCACGATTACTTTTGATTACACGTGTTTCAAATTTTCCAACAAAAAACAATTGTTAGTTTGAAACAGTGGTTGTTGTTATGGCCTGGATTGTTTGATCACTGAGATCTTGCCCTAACTTTTGGTGAGAACTTCCACTGATGGCTGTCTTTCCTGGAAGTTGATCTCTCTCCTAAAACTGAAGAATTCAGCTTTTCAGAATTTCTCATGAAAGGCTCGCCTACGTAGGGCTTTGACCTTTTCACTTTATTCTACTCTTAGGACCATTGTCCTTGGATTTCTTTTCATTCTCAAAAACTTTTATTTCATAGCGTCGGGATCCCTTGGTTTTTCAGATCCTTGCCAAGACGGTTAGCCGCGTGGGACTCAATCCTTTATAACTTCATTTTTCCTTTATGAGCTTTTGACTTTGACTTCCTTTCCTTTCAGGAGTCTTTCAATTTTAAAACATCAGTCGTCATGGCTAGCCGAGATCGGCTTGATACACCTACTGAGGCTGGGTACCTTTCTTCGAATTTTGTCAGGCAAAACCCTGTAAAACTAATCTTACCATCTTTTCTTAGTTTCGGGAACAAAGTTAGACCAAAAGGGATTCAAAAAATAAGGGAATGAATTTAAAGAGAAGTGTCTCTTTTGGGAAGAAAAGAAGGACTTACTTAGGGTGCGTGCAGGCTTTGAATAGACATGACATGCTACCTGGACTGGGCGCCCAACACGCACAAGCTTTTCCGTTTTCTCATAACTCATTGACCCCTATTCCAAACCAAGGAATCTTGTCGGGACTCTATCACTGGTGGGAAAGGCTTCCTTTTAGACCGACGGTGCCCTTTTGGGATTTTCGCCCTTCGACCTCTCTTATTTATCGTCTCATCGTCGCCCGATAGTGCTCTTTACGAGTTTTCACTAAATGGACTCTCTCATTTTCAGTTTCTCTACTCACTGTCGCCTTATGGTACCCGCAAGTTTTCATCGATAAGAATCTCTCATTTTATTTCTCTCAATTTGACTGTATCAGACTCCAACCATGATTTTTTCTGACTCCACTGTCTTTGCTATTTGTTCAGAAGGACTTGAACAAGGTTTGGGTAAAAAGAAACTGGATGGAATTACAACTTTGGAACTATCTTGGTGAGCTCTTCGCTGAGTCGTTATGTCATTTGCCCCAGTTTTACTTTCTTAGGGGACTTGGGATTTTTGTTTTGGTATGACAGAACCCCATAAAGAGGATGACTACGTATCCTTTCAAAATCAAGTCAGACGTAGTTCAGGAAGTTTTATTTTTTTTGTTTCTTTCTCTCTCTTTCTGTTTCTTTGTTTTTCTCTTCTTTTTTTCTTCATTTCATTTTTGATAACACTTTCAGGTTCCAAAGAGGGTAATCAAAGAAGAGGTAACTAGCTCAAATGGTTTTGCAAAGGGTTACTAGTGTTTGGGTAATGAGAATGGAAGCCTTCATCATCTCAACTAAACAAAGTCATTGTTGTAGAAAGCCTAGACATAGTACCTTTTTACCGCGTCTCTATTCACAGCTGTTTCGAGATCATCCCCCTTGACATCGCCCAGAAACAATATTCCTCTCGACAATATCTTTCTGATTATGTACGAGCCTTTCCAATTAGGAGCAAATTTTCCTTTCGCTTCCTGGTGATGAGGAAGAATGCGCCTTAGCACAAGTTTCCCCACTTTAATTCTGGGTCGCACTTTCTTGTTATAAGCTCGGGCCATTCTTTGTTGAAATAACTGCCCGTGGCAGACCGCAGTCATATTCGCTTTTATCGATTAAGGTTAGCTGTTTTAACGAGTCTTTACCCATTCCGTGTCATCAATATCAGCTTCAACAATGATCCGGAGATAAGGATTTCCACCTCCGCGAGTATCACGGCCTTAGTTCCATAGACTAAGAGGTATGGGGTCGCTCCTACTGATGTACGCACTATGGTGCGGTATCCCAGTAATGCGAAAGGTAACTTTTCATCCCATTGCCTAGAGCTTTGAATCATCTTTCTCAAAATCTTCTTGATGTTTTTATTTGCTGCTTTGACGGCACCATAAGCCTTGGGTCGATAAGGAGTATAGTTCCTATGCATTATCTTGAATTGTTTGCAAATCTCCTCCATAAAACGACTATTGAGGTTTGCTGCATTATCTGTGATGATGGTTGCGGGAATACCAAATCGATAGATAAGGTAGGAGTGCACGAAGTCTATTACCGCTTTCTTGGTAACAGATTTTAGAGTGATGGCTTCTACCCACTTTTTTAAATAATCAATGGCAACTAGTATGAATTTGTGCCCATTTGAAACTTTTGGCTCGATTGGCCCGATGACGTCCATGCCCCAAGCAGCGAATGGCCAGGGTGCTGACATGGGATGCAGTTCCGTAGGCGATGCATGAATCAAATCACCGTGCACCTAACACTGATGGCACTTTCGGACAAAGCCGAAACAGTCCTTTTCCATGGTTATCCAGTAATAGCCTGCTCGAAGAATTTTCTTTGCCAAAACATACCCATTCATGTGGGGTCTGCACACTCTTGCGGGTACTTCGTGCATGATCCTTCCAGCTTCTTCAGTGTCAACACATCTTAACAAATTGAGATCTGGGGTCCTTTTGTACAAGACATCACCACTCAAGAAGAAACCACTTGCATGTCGTCCAATGGTTCTCTTTTGGTCCCCAGTAGCTTGCTCGGGGTATTCCTGTGTTTTCAAAAATCTTCTGATGTCATGGTTGTTAGATAATACGCTTAACGCTAGAGGGGGTGAATAGCGTTATAATAAAAATTAGCGTAAACTTGCGGAATTAAAAAATTGCAGGAAGTAAATAAGTGCGATAAATAATAAAGTACGCACCGATGTATTCTGGTTCACCACAACACGTGGCTAGTCCAGTCCCCGAGAGACTCTCTCGAGATTTTCCACTAACTTGTCAAGCTTACGGGTGCTCAACAAACCTTTACAACTTAAGGACACACGCCTTAACACCTTTGCTCGGAGATACAACACTCCAAGACTTCAACCAAGGAAACACAAGTTCCTTACAACAAGAGAATCACAATTCTCTTACAAGTGTACAAAACACTAAACACTCAAACAATACACTCCTTAATGAGTAGATATGAGTAAAAGAAGTAAGCTCAAGATCACAACAACTTTGGACAAGAATATGGCTCTCAAAACTTATGTAATGAATATAAAATGATTAGCAATAGAGTATGCAAGCTTATAGCAATTGTATGATCAGTTGTTGTGTGTTATTGTTTTTAAAACACTGAAATGAAGCTGTATTTATAGTTGAAAAACTTGGCATTACCGTTGCCTAATTGCCAATTAAGAGTTGCTGATTTTACTGTGTGACAATCGATTGTCAAGAAGTCACAATCGATTGTTTGCCAATCGTTCCAGAAATCAATCCCAGATTTTACGCTTAACAATCAATTGTCCAAGATCAACAATCGATTATTGGTAACGTTCAAAAAAACATTTCCAGATTTTACGTAAAACAATCGATTATACAAAATCAATAATCGATTATTCAGCAACGTTCAAAAAATCCTTTCAGATTTTAATTTCAACAATCGATTGTACAAAATCAACAATCGATTATTCAGCAACGTTCAAAAAATCTTTTCCAGATTTTAATTTCAACAATCGATTGTACAAAATCAACAATCGATTACCTGACGATATTTGGAAACTTTACGACAACGGTCAGCTTCACAATCGATTGTGCAATGTTAACAATCGATTATTTATCAGACTTTGAAAATCATTTTAGACACTGCCTCGTGACAATCGATTGTTATATACTCACAATCTATTAACTTTGAAAAAGTCTGGAAGACACTGCCTCAACACAATCGATTGTCACATGTTCACAATCGATTATTTTGTGACTTTGAAATATCTGATGGACACTGTCTCTTCACAATCGATTGTCATTAGCTTCACAATCGATTATTCTGAGTTTTGAAAAACTTTGATGTACACTGCCTCATCACAATCGATTGTCATAAGGTTCACAATCAATTGTCATGCAGGTTTGAAAAACCTGATGCTCACTGCCTTAACACAATCGATTGTCATTAGTTCACAATCGATTGTCATGCAGTCTTGGCTTAACATAATCGATTATCATAAGTACATAATCGATTATCTTAGTCCAAATTTTAGAGGCATGTTTAAAAATCATTTTGACTAAAGTAAATATGCATGATTTAAAATCATTTAGCATTAAATTAAATATGCATGATTTTGTAAAAATAGTTTTACGAGAGAAGCCATGTCATGAGTTAAGTTGTCGGATCAAGATCACAATTAAGAACGACTCATTTAAACTATAAAACTTTGTATTGTGCTTGAATCTCGTTAACCACCAATTGTGCGCTTGTACTTGAACTTCGTCATATATCAATTTGCGCTTTGTTTGTCATTCATCAAAACCTACACATAAGAACACACGTTTTAGTATAAAGCCTTGAGAACGTGTTTCCAACAATTTCCCCCTTTTTGATAATGGCAAACTTTAAGCGGGATATGCAACTTAAACAATTTATAATGACGATTCAAGACATGCATTTGTTCCCCCTCAATATATGTATTCCCCCTCAATTTAAGCTTATAAATATTGAGAGTGCATACCCGTTATCTTCCCCCTTTTGCTATTAGCAAAAATAATATAAGAAGATGCCAAAGATGTAAATAAAACTTGTTTATTTATTGGAAAGAAAAACGTGATTACTTAAAGAGAGTACAATAACTCAAGTAATAGCAGAACAATCGATTATTGATACGAGATAATCGATTATTAGATGACAGAAACCGATTTTTCTGAAGAAGACTTGATTATTGCGCGTCATGCTTTATTATTCCCCCTACCTTTAGGGCGATACCTGCAAAAATTCGTTAGACGTCTCCGACGCTCAAGTTAGAAATCATGTAAAATAAAAAGATGCAATGCATGACTTAGATCAACGTGGAGTCAAGAATCCCGAGTTCACTACGAATTCGGAAGAAGGACTCTTTCTCTAAGGGCTTAGTAAAGATGTCGGCCAATTGGTCTTTGGTTTCAACAAATTCGATTTCGACATCGCCCTTGAGAACGTGATCTCTTATAAAATGATGTCTAATTTCAATGTGTTTTGTTCGCGAATGAAGAACGGGGTTCTTCGTCAAGCATATGGCACTAGTATTATCACATCTAAGAGGGATATGATCAAGACTTAGGCCATAGTCCAAGAGTTGTTGTTTCATCCAGAGGATTTGAGCGCAACAACTCCCCGCGGCTACATATTCAGCCTCGATTGTGGACAACGTAACACTTACTTGTTTCTTGCTAAACCAAGAAACGAGAGAGCTACCGAGCAAATGGCAAGTGCCACTAGTGCTCTTGCGGTCCAATTTGCATCCAGCAAAATCGGAGTCGGAATAGCCAACGAGTTGGCATGAAGAACCTTTGGGGTAGCATAGACCCACATTTGTAGTACCAACAAGGTACTTCAAAATCCGTTTTACCGCAGTAAGGTGAGACTCCTTCGGACACGATTGATAACGGGCGCATAAGCACACGCTAAACATGATGTCCGGACGACTAGCAGTAAGATAGAGAAGAGAGCCAATCATACCTCGATATTTCTTAGTGTCGACTTCCTTACCTTTCTCATCTTTGTCTAGATGATCGGATGTGCTCATGGGAGTCGCCATTGCTTTTGCATTGTTCATTTCAAATCGTTTCAGCAATTCTTTGCAATATTTGGCTTGGCAAATGAACGTACCTTCTTTCATTTGCTTTACTTGTAATCCCAAAAAGAATGTTAACTCACCCATCATGGACAACTCAAATTCGCTTGTCATTAAATCGGAAAATTCCTTGCATAAGACATTGTTAGTAGCACCAAATATGATATCATCCACATATATTTGAACTAATAAAATATCATTGTTTTTATGCTTAACAAAAAGGGTGGTGTCAACTTTCCCCCTAATGAAATCATTTTCCAATAGAAATTTACTCAATCTTTCATACCAAGCTCGGGGAGCTTGTTTTAAACCATAGAGAGCCTTTTTTAGTTTGAAAACATGATCGGGAGATTTAAAATATTCAAAACCGGGGGGTTGTTCCACATAAACTTCTTCTTGAATAACACCATTTAGAAAAGCACTTTTCACATCCATTTGATATAAATTGAAATTCATAGAAGAGGCAAAAGCGAGCAATAGACGAATAGCTTCTAATATAGCTACGGGAGCATATGTTTCTTCATAGTCAATACCCTCTTCTTTATTAGAGCCTTTTGCTACAAGCCTAGCTTTGTTTCTAGTGATTACACCATTTTCATCTAGTTTGTTTCGAAAAACCCATTTCGTACCAATTACGGTATGATTTTCGGGTCTTGGCACCAAATCCCAAACGTCATTCCGTTTGAATTGGTTAAGCTCCTCTTGCATTGCCAAGGTCCAAAATTCATCCCCAATTGCTTCGGAGATGGTTGTTGGTTCATTTTGAGACATAAAAGCAGTATGTCCTAAGGTGTTTTTAAGGGAGATTCGGGTACTTACATTTTCTCCGACGTCGCCAATTACCTGTTCGAGAGGGTGATCCTTGATTGTCCTCCACTCGTTAGGCGTTTTCGTTTCATTCTCCAATGGTGGCGCTTCCTCCGTTGGTTGTTTCAAAATTTCGTCTTGATTTTCCTTAGGCATTTCCTCTTGTATTTTGTCTTTCAAGCTATCTAAAATACCTGCAAGATCAAAACCGGAATCCTTTCTCGCCAAGCGAGCATTATTTTCGGCAAATACAACATGAGGGGATTCCTCCACAGTTTCGGTTCTTTTATTAAAAACCCTATATGCTTTGCTACGTGAAGAATAACCAATGAAAATTCCCTCATCGGACTTAGCATCAAATTTTCCCAATTGATCTTTGCCATTGTTATGAATAAAACATTTACAACCGAATACTCTAAGGTGGGAGATATTTGGTTTCCTTCCCTTATAGAGTTCATAGGGAGTTTTCATGAGTATAGGCCTTATGACTACTCTATTTAAGACGTAGCATGCGGTACTCACGGCATCCGCCCAAAAATGTTTGGGAATCTTGGCCTCTTCGAGCATGGTTCTAGCCATCTCTTCGAGACACCTATTTTTCCTTTCCACCACCCCATTTTGTTGTGGTGTACGTGGAGCGGAAAATGTATGCTCGATACCGAGTTTGTCACAAAAGTCCGCAAAGAGATTGTGATCAAACTCTCCCCCATGATCACTTCTAATTGAAGTGACGGTTGTTTCCTTTTCGTTTTGAACACACTTAAGAAAATATTGATAATTCTGAAAAGCGTCACTTTTATTGGCAAGAAATAAAGTCCAAGTAAATCTAGAATAATCATCAACAATCACAAAAGCATAACGATTTCTTCCTAGACTTTCAATGCTAGATGGTCCAAATAAATCCATGTGAAGCAATTGCAATGGTCTAGAAGTTGAAACAGTATTTTTGGATTTGGAAGATGCTTTTGTTTGCTTCCCTTTTTGACATGAATCACAAATAGAGTCATTTTCAAATTTTAAATTGGGAAGACCAATAACTAAGTTTTGAGAAATCAATTTGTTCAAAAGATGCATGTTGATATGTGCTACTCTACGATGCCATAGCCAAGTATCATCCTCTTTACTCATAAGACAATCAACATATTCGGGTGAGGAATTAGCAAGATCAACCATATAAATATTATCCACTCTAAAACCACGAAGGATAATTTTAAAATCACTACGTCTAAACACTAAGCATTCATCCGAATCAAATAGGACAAGATTTCTCTTGTCACATAATTGACTTATGCTCAAGAGATTATGCTTTAAGTAATATATGCTTAATAGAGGAATTTTCATCCTTACCGACCGATCCGATGCCAATAATCTTTCCTTTATTGTTATCCCCAAAAATCACACTTCCTCCTTCTTTGTGTTCTAGTTGAAGGAATTTGGATTCGTCTCCCGTCATATGTTTGGAGCATCCACTATCAAGGTACCATAGTACACTTGATCCCTTCAAACATACCTACAAAACAAGTTAATGCGTTTTAGGTACCCATGCCATTTTGGGTCCTTGAGGGTTAGGCATATTATAATGATTCGACTGAGTGATATGTCTATGTCGTGTAAAGCATGCAGGAGCAATATGACCAATGCGTCTACAATAATGACAAGTCACGTTGGGGTTATGCATCCTTCTAGGTTCATAGTAACTTGATGGACGAAAATGATTTACTCTATTTTCATTATGACTATTGTGCATTTCATGAGAACCATTTCTCCTACTATTAGTTCTAAAATGAGCAGCATTTCTAGAGTAATGGTCATGTCTAGATGTTCTAAAAGGTTCAAAACTCCTTCTAGTGTTTGGCCTAAAATATGCATCATTTCTAGGGTAGTCATTTCTAGGTGGTAAGTCATTTCTAGGTCTTCTAAAATGTTCAACATTTGGTCTAGCATGCATATTTGTTCTAGGATTGCTATTTCTAGGATAAGCATTTGTTTTATTAATCCTAGGTTGAGCCTTAGGTGGTTGGGGTTTGGCTTCAACCTTTTCTTTAGGCTCATTCTTAAAGCCTATGCCATGCTTGGTTGATTTCAAATTAACAAGGACCTTATTCAAATTTTTGTGGGAAGAATTAAACTTATCTAAGGTACCTTTAAGTCTATCTACCTCATTTTGGAGATGCATGCAAGAAGAACAATTTTTAATAGAACTTTCGGTCTTGTCGGCGCTTCTTTTTCCGAAAAACTTATTTTCTTCTTTCAGCTTCTCATTTTCTAAAGCCAGTTTTTCTAAATCCTTTTCTTTCAAAGAAAGCTGTTTTTGAAAATCTTTTTCTTTTAGAGAAGCATTTTCTTTTATGCTCTTGACAGTTTTTGAAGCCTTAATAAATTCAGTATATAGCTCATCAAAAGCAGTTCGCATTTCCTCAAGAGTAAAGAAGTTTTTAGAAGAGATTTGACATACCTCATCTTGCTTGTCTTCTTGCGCCATAAGACAAAGGTTTGCGGCTTCGTCTTCTTCTTCTTCGCTTGACTCATCTCCGGAGTCTCCTCCCCAAGAAATGTATGAACGTTGCTTCTTAAAAGGTTTCTTCTCCTTTTTGATGTTTGGGAAATTTGATTTGATGTGCCCGGTTTCACCGCATTCATAGCACTTTATTTGTTCGCCTTACTTTTTGCCCTTTCGTTCATACTCCTTTCGCATGAACTTTTGAAATCTTTTGATAACGAGTCCAAACTCGTTGTCTCCGTCCTCATCAACTTTAGGTTGGCTTGCTCTTGCCTTAAGCGCTATTCTTTGCCTGCTTTGATCATCAACAAGAGGGTTAAGTATAGTAGACTCATAAGTCTTAAGGTTACCTCTTAATGCGTCGATGGTGACATTTGAGACGCCAATGGATTCTTGGATTGCGTCGGCCTTTGATCGCCATGCCGGAGTGAGACTTCTAAGAATTTTTCGAACAAGTTCTCTATCCGTGAATGTCTTCTTGAGAGCATGTAGATCATTTACGATTATTGAAAATCGTTCAAACATTTCATCCACCTTTTCACCTTCTTCATGTGAAATAATTCATAAGCATGGGTTAGGAAATCAATTTTGGCTTCCCTTACCTGGTCCGTACCTTCGTACGTAATTTCCAGCTTGTCCCACATTTCCTTCGCCGTTGTGCAACACGATATTTTCCTGTAATCGTCAGCATTTACAGCACAATATAATAAATTAATTGCTTTAGCATTATTTTGCACCTTTCGGATATCATCCGCGTCATATTCTTCTTCGGACTTGGGAACCCATTCGGTTTCAACCTTTTTGGTTTGAATTTGATTTCCCTTCGTTATCACCTTCCAGAGATGAAAGTTGTTTGCTTGAACGAAGATTTTCATCCTCTCCTTCCAGTACGTATAGTTTGTACCGTTGAATGGAGGTGGTCGTGTGGAGCATTGTCCTTCATCAATTCCTGCAAAAGAGTCACGAGTAGAAGCCATGGATGGTTCTCTCAAACTGTTAAGTCTTCAGAGAGTTGGGCTCTACCAATTCTTAGATAATACGCTTAACGCTAGAGGGGGGGTGAATAGCGTTATAATAAAAACTAGCGTAAACTTGCGGAATTAAAAAATTGCAGGAAGTAAATAAGTGCGATAAATAATAAAGTACGCATTGATGTATTCTGGTTCACCACAACACGTGGCTAGTCCAGTCCCCGAGAGACTCTCTCGAGATTTTCCACTAACTTGTCAAGCTTACGGGTGCTCAACAAACCTTTACAACTTAAGGACACACGCCTTAACACCTTTGCTCGGAGATACAACACTCCAAGATTTCAACCAAGGAAACACAAGTTCCTTACAACAAGAGAATCACAATTCTCTTACAAGTGTACAAATCACTAAACACTCAAACAATACACTCCTTAATGAGTAGATATGAGTAAAAGAAGTAAGCTCAAGATCACAACAACTTTGGACAAGAATATGGCTCTCAAAACTTATGTAATGAATATAAAATGATTAGCAATAGAGTATGCAAGCTTATAGCAATTGTATGATCAGTTGTTGTGTGTTATTGTTTTTAAAACACTGAAATGAAGTTGTATTTATAGTTGAAAAACTTGGCATTACCGTTGCCTAATTGCCAATTAAGAGTTGCTGATTTTACTGTGTGACAATCGATTGTCAAGAAGTCACAATCGATTGTTTGCCAATCGTTCCAGAAATCAATCCCAGATTTTACGCTTATCAATCGATTGTCCAAGATCAACAATCGATTATTGGTAACGTTCAAAAAATCATTTCCAGATTTTACGTAAAACAATCGATTATACAAAATCAATAATCGATTATTCAGCAATGTTCAAAAAATCTTTTCCAGATTTTAATTTCAACAATCGATTGTACAAAATCAACAATCGATTATTCACCAACGTTCAAAAAATCTTTTCCAGATTTTAATTTGAACAATCAATTGTACAAAATCAACAATCGATTACCTGACGGTATTTGAAACTTTACGACAACGGTCGGCTTCACAATCGATTGTGCAATGTTAACAATCGATTATTTATCAGACTTTGAAAATCATTTTAGACACTGCCTCGTGACAATCGATTGTTATATACTCACAATCGATTATTTAATAACTTTGAAAAAGTCTGGAAGACACTGCCTCAACACAATCGATTGTCATATGTTCACAATCGATTATTTTGTGACTTTGAAAAATCTGATGGACACTGTCTCTTCACAATCGATTGTCATTAGCTTCACAATCGATTATTCTGAGTTTTGAAAAACTTTGATGTACACTGCCTCATCACAATCGATTGTCATAAGGTTCACAATCGATTGTCATGCAGGTTTGAAAAACCTGATGCTCACTGCCTTAACACAATCGATTGTCATTTGTTCACAATCGATTGTCATGCAGTCTTGGCTTAACATAATCGATTATCATAAGTACAAAATCGATTATCTTAAAATCCAGATTTTAGAGGCATGTTTTAAAATCATTTTGACTAAAGTAAATATGCATGATTTAAAATCATTTAGCATTAAATTAAATATGCATGATTTTGAAAAAATAGTTTTACGAGAGAAGCCATGTCATGAGTCAAGTTGTCGGATCAACATCACAATTAAGAACGACTCATTTAAACTATAAAACTTTGTATTGTGCTTGAATCTCGTTAACCACCAATTGTGCGCTTGTACTTGAACTTCGTCATATATCAATTTGCGCTTGTTTGTCATTCATCAAAACCTACACATAAGAACACACGTTTTAATATAAAGCCTTGAGAACGTGTTTCCAACAATGGTACCATGGCTAAATATTTCGTTCATCCTTAGTTGTATTACAGTAGCCATGCCTTTCCCTGATTTGGACTTCCAAGGGATCAATGTAGGCATGCCTGGGTAGGGCAACTTCGAGGCCAGAGTGGCGAGTGCATCAGCTAGTTCATTGTGACAACAAGGGATGTATCTGAACTCTATTGATTTGAATCGCTTGCGAAGATCTTCCATATATTGTCGATAGGGGATAAGCTTAACATCTCGAGTTTCCCATTCTCCCTAAGATTGCCGAATAGTTAAATCTGAGTCTCCCATAATCAATAACTTTTCAACATCTTGGTCAATTGCCATGTTCATGCCCATGATATTGGCCTCATACTCGGCTGTGTTGTTTGTGCAGAAAAATCGAAGCCTGGCTGTGGCCGAGTAGTGCTGACCAGTGGGTGAGATCAAGATTGCCATATTCCCACACCTTTTGCATTTACTACTCCGTCAAAGAACATTTTCCAAGCATTCGTATCCTCAGGTACTGTCTCAATTGAGTTTACCTCTTCATCTGGGAAATAAGTGTTTAGAGGTTGGTATTCATCATCAACCGGGTTTTCGGCCAAGTGATCGGCTAGTGCCTGGGCTTTTATGGCAGTGCGGGTGAAATAGACTATGTCAAATTCAAGGAGCAGGATCTACCATTTTTCTAATCTTCCGGTGGGCATTGGCTTCTGGAATATATATTTCAATGGATCCAACCTGGTTTGAGGTGGGTGGTATAGGCTTGTAGATAATGTCTCAACTTCTGAGCGGCCCACGTTAAAGCACAACAGGTTCATTCCAGCAGAGTATACTTGGCTTCATAGCTGGTAAACTTCTTGATAAAGTAGTATATTGTCTGTTCTCTCTTTTCAGTAGCATCATGTTGCCTGAGGACACAACCGAAGGAATTTTCCACGACTGTCAAGTACAAAAATAGAGGCCTCCCTAGTTCGGGTGGGACCAATACTAGTGGGTTGGATAGATACTCTTTGATCTTATCGAAAGATTCCTGATATCCATTCGTCCATTTGACTGCTACATCATTTTTCAGTAATTTGAATATGGGTTCACATGTGGAAGTCAGCTGAGCAATGAACCGACTGATGTGGTTCAATCTTCTCAACAAGTTCATCACATTTTTCTTGGTTTTTGGAGGGGGTAATTCCCGAATAGATTTTATCTTTGTCAAATCTAACTCGATACCTCTCCGGCTGACTATGAATCCCAAAGGTTTACCTGAGGGGACTCCGAACACACATTTTGTTGGGTTTAATTTTAAATCATATTTGCGCAACCGCTCAAAGAACTTCCTCAGATCTCGCACATGGTGCTCCTGAGTTTTGGACTTTATGATCACGTCGTCCACATATACCTCTACTTCTTGTTGTATCATATTATAGAATATAGTGGTCATGGCTCTCATGTAGGTTGCCTCGGCATTCTTTAGACCAAAGGGCATGACCTTATAGCAATAGGTTCCCCAGTGCATGGTAAAGGTTGTTTTCTTTGCGTCTTCTTCATCCATCAACACTTGGTGATATCCTGCATAACAGTCCACGGAGGATTTTATCTCATGTTTGGCGCAGTTATCAACAAGGACATGGATGTTGGGCAAAGGGAAGTTATCCCTAGGGCTTGCCCTATTCAGATCTCTATAATCCACACACACTCGGGTTTTCCCATCCTTCTTTGGATTTAGGACTACGTTGTCCAACCATGTGGTGTACCGGACTACTCGGATCACCCCCGCCTCCAACTATTTCATGATCTCTTCTTTGATTTTATCTTTAACGTCAGTTTTGAATTTCCTCTATTTTTGCTGGATTAGCGGGCACTCTGGATAATTGGCAATTTATGCACCACCAAATCAACACTCAGTCCCGGCATATCATTATATGACCATGCAAACACGTCTTTGAACTCGAACATGAGTTCGATTAGTGCGTCCCGAGATTTCTCATTTGCGTGGATGCTTATTTTGGTTTCGCTGATTTCTTCGGAGCTACCCAAGTTAACCGGCCTAGTGTCATTTAGGTTTGGCTTAGGTTTATTTTCAAAATGTTCCAATTCTCGATTTATTTCTATCAAAGCCTCTTCTTCATCGTATTCAGGTTCTTGGTTCATTATTTCATAATTAGACGGCACGTTTGGATCTGGTCACGAAATCCGCAAGTATGTCATGTTATTTAAAGCCGCATTATTAGAACTGAAATAAGAAACAAAAGAGAAAAATAGTAAAGATCATAAAGAATAAAGGAAAATGAACGATGAAATATTAATTTCATTTCTTGGTATTAGAAGATAACAGGGTTTACATTTGGAAATTAAAAATACAAAAAACTTAAAGAAAACATCCTAGTTACACCCTGGGATAACTCGCGATACAGAAAAAGTGGCAGGACTAGTCTATCGGGATTCTCGCCTGATGGGGAGTGGCGTAGCCTTCCAATTCTGTAATTTGGCCTCGGGTCCCATGTACAGCACCTCTGTGGTGCTGGAGCCCTCTCCTGGATAAACCATGTGTGTTTTATATAGTATCTTTCTCATTGCCCCATATATATCCTCAATCTCTTCGGCTGTAAAAACCTCCTCCTCTTCTTCTTCATTGTACTTTGGCTACACAAACGTTTCGTACAGATGTAGCAATGGTTGAGGCAGGACCCATACATCATGCTTCCTGTATTTTGCCCATTTTATGTCATCTGGAGTAGGTCGGTAGCCCACCCCGAAGAACTTCAGCGACTTGCAGAGTAACTGTTTCAGCTATTCCTTGCAAGAATTTCCCAAGTCCCTTCCCTAGTTTGAAGCCAGGCCGTATAATTTCTTTAGCCACCATAATTGATGTGTTGGAAAGGAAGGGATGGCGGTAGGGGTTTCCTTATTCATACTGGTCTGCCATCACAACTTCAAAGGCCTGATAAACTATGTGCTCGCTGACTTCTCTCGCTTCAAGGCATGGGACTGAGGGATTTGGTAAATTGATTGTTCATCCTACCCATGGACCACAATATCTTGTTCCTCATGCTCAAACTTTACCATATGATGAGTAGTGGAAGGTACAGCCCCTACTGCATGGATCCATAGTCTCCCCAAAAGAAGGTTATAGGACGTGTCCATGTCTAGAACTTGGAAAGTCACCTCAAAGTCAACTGGACCGATGGTCAGAATTAGATCGATCTCTCCAATCATTTCCCTTTTGATACCATCAAAAGCTCGTACACAGACATTGTTTGGACGAATCCTTTCAGTCACAATCTCCATGCGCTATAATGTGGAGAACATGCAGATATCCACCCCAGAACCTCCGTCTACCATAACGTTTTTCACATAATACTCTTCACATTTGACAGTTAAGTGTAGAGCTTTGTTATGTGGAGCCCCCTCCAGGGGCAAGTCACTTTTACTGAATGAAATCTGGCTGATAGCGAAAAATCTTTCCGCCATTCTTTCTAATTGTTCCATAGAAGTCTCATCTGGAACGTATACCTCATTGAGGGTCTTGATTAGTACCTTCTGGTGATCGGGAGATTTTGTCAACAAAGATAGCAAGGAGACTTGTTCAGGAAAATTTAAAAGCTGGTGAACCACTTCATAGTATGCCATTTTACTTTCCTGAAAGAAAGATTTCGCCTCTTTAGCACTCACTGATTTTTTAGCTGGGAAGCGTTTCTTGGTGGCGTTGTTCACTTCTTCCAAATTGGAGTATGTTTCCACATGGTATTTTTCTTCTCCTAAGATTGCTTTCCCTTTATACGTCCCCACTGTTTTATGGTAATTCAAGGGCACCGCAGAAGGATTCGTCATGGGCCTCTGTGGCACGCAACCAATAACTACGGGATCACTCAGCCTTGATGGATTTGTTGGCCCCTGCACTATATAAGCTCCCTTAGGCACATACATCTGGGTGGTTTTATTCAGTTCGAATCTTTTGGGAGGACTTAAAATTGACAGCTTTTCTTTGTAGCCCCGTGGGACATAGAGAACAACGTCTTTGGCGGACTTTGCCCCAATTTCTGCCTCAATTTTATTTTCTAATTTAGGGTGTGTGGCTTTGCTATTTTTCTCCCCTTCATCTTGCTTTGGGGAAGTTTTTGGCTTCCTTTCCACATCAGCAAGGCAATTATGGCTTTTAACGCTGGGTCGAATTCTTTGTCTTCACAGATTATTCTGATTACCGGCCCGTTATTGCGGGCCCGCAGTGGATTATTGGTCATGTTGGGGAAGTCCTCGTCCCTTAACACAATCTTCCTTTGTTCTATTAGATCCTCCACAGCTCTTTTTAGTGTCCAGCAATTTTCCGTGTCATGTCCTTCAGCTTCTGAGTGATAGGCACATCGGGTGCCCCGCTGGTAGGAAGGTGATCCCGGGTTTTGCCTGTTTGGAGGTATGGGCTGCAGCAGGTCTATTTGGAAAAGCTAAGGAATCAAACTGGAGTAGGATTCTCCAATTGGTGTAAACTTTTTCCTTCTGGGTGGTTCATGAGGACGAAAGTTTTTTTGTGGAGGATGGGGGTTATAGCGGTTTTGGTGAGGAGGTTGTTGGAAACACGTTCCCAATCCTATATACTAAAACGTGTGTTCTTATGTGTAGGTTTTGATGAATGACAAACGAAGCACAAAGTGATATATGACGAAGTTCAAGTACAAGCGCATAATTGATGCATAACGAGATTCAAGCACAAAACAAAGTTTTATAGTTTAAATGAGTCGCTCTTAATTGTGATCTTGATCTGACAACTTGACTCATGACATGGCTTCTCTCGTAAAATTACTTTTACAAAATCATGCATATTTAATTTAATGCTAAATGATTTTAAATCATGCATATTTTCATTAGTCAAAATGATTTTTAAACATGCCTCTAAAAACTGGACTAAGATAATCGATTATGTACTTATGATAATCGATTATGTTAAGCCAAGACTGCATGACAATCGATTGTGAACAAATGACAATCGATTGTGTTAAGGCAGTGAGCATCAGGTTTTTCAAACCTGCATGACAATCGATTGTGAACCTTATGACAATCGATTGTGATGAGGCAGTGTCCATCAAAGTTTTTCAAAACTCAGAATAATCGATTGTGAAGCTAATGACAATCGATTGTGAAGAGACAGTGTCCTTCAGATTTTTCAAAGTCACAAAATAATCGATTGTGAACTTATGACAATCGATTGTGTTGAGGCAGTGACTTCCAGACTTTTTCAAAGTAATTAAATAATCGATTGAGAGTATATAAAAATCGATTGTCACGAGGCAGTGTCTAAAATGATTTTCAAAATCTGATAAATAATCGATTGTTAACTTTGCACAATCGATTGTGAAGCTGATCATTGTCGCAAAGTTTTCAAATACCGTCAGGTAATCAATTGTTGATTTTGTACAATCGATTGTTGATATTTAAATCTGAAAAAGATTTTTTGAACGTTGCTGAATAATCGATTGTTGATTTTGTACAATCGATTGTTGAAATTAAAATCTGGAAAGGATTTTTTGAACGTTGCTGAATAATCGATTATTGATTTGGTATAATCGATTGTTTTACGTAAAATCTGGAAATGATTTTTTGAACGTTGCCAATAATCGATTGTTGATCTTGGACAATTGATTGTTAAGCGTAAAATCTGGGATTGATTTTTGGTACGATTGGCAACAATCGATTGTGGCTTCCTGACAATCGATTGTCACAGAGTAAAATCAGCAACTCTTAATTGGCAATTAGGCAACGGTAATGCCAAGTTTTTCAACTATAAATACTGCTTCATTTCAGTGTTTTAAACACAACAACACACAACAACTGATCATTCTATTGCTATAAGCTTGCATACTATTGTTTATCATTTTATATTCATTTCATAAAGCTTTTGAGAGCCAAAGTCTTGTCCATAGTTGTTGTGATCTTGAGCTTACTTCTTTTACTCATATCTACTCATTAAGGAGTGTTTTGTTTGAGTGTTTAGTGTTTTGTACACTTGTAAGAGAATTGTGATTCTCTTGTTGTAAGGAACTTGTGTTTCCTTGGTTGAAGTCTTGGAGTGTTGTATCTCCGAGCAAAGGTGTTAAGGCTTGTGTCCTTAAGTTGTAAAGGTTTGTTGAGCACCCGTAAGCTTGACAAGTTAGTGGAAAATCTCGAGAGAGTCTCTCGGGGACTGGACTAGCCACGTGTAGTGGTGAACCAGAATACATCGGTGCGTTCTTTCCTTTTGTTTATTTAACGCACTTAATTATTTCCTGCAAATTTTAATCTCCGCAAGTTTACGCTAAATTTTATTATAACGCTATTCACCCCCCCTCTAGCGTTAAGCGTATTATCTAACAATTGGTATCAGAGCCCAACTCTCTGAAGACTTAACAGTTCGAGAGAACCATCCATGGCTTCTACTCGTGACTCTTTTGCAGGAATTGATGAAGGACAATGCTCCACACGACCACCTCTATTCAACGGTACAAACTACACGTACTGGAAAGAGAGGATGAAAATTTTCGTTCAAGCAAACAACTTTCATCTCTGGAAGGTGATAACGAAGGGAAATCAAATTCCAACCAAAAAGGTTGAAAACGAATGGGTTCCCAAGTCCGAAGAAGAATATGACGCGGATGATATCCGAAAGGTTCAAAATAATGCTAAAATAATTAATTTATTATATTGTGCTGTAAATGCTGACGATTACAGGAAAATATCGCTTTGCACAACGGCAAAAGAAATGTGGGACAAGCTAGAAATTACGTACGAAGGTACGGACCAGGTAAGGGAAGCTAAAATTGATTTCCTAACCCATGCTTATGAATTATTTCACATGAAGGAAGGTGAAAAGGTGGATGAAATGTTCGAACGATTTTCAATAATCGTAAATGACCTACATGCCCTCAAGAAGACATTCACGGATGGAGAACTTGTTCGAAAAATTCTTAGAAGTCTCACTCCGGCATGGCGATCAAAGCCCGACGCAATTCAAGAATCCATAGGCGTCTCAAATGTCACAATCGACGCATTAAGAGGTAACCTTAAGACTTATGAATCTACAATACTTAACCCTCTTGTTGATGATCAAAGGAGGCAAAGAATAGCGCTTAAGGCAAGCACAAGCCAACCTCAAGTTGATGAGGACGGAGACAACGAGTTTGGACTCGTTATCAAAAGATTTCAAAAGTTCATGCGAAAGGAGTATGAACGAAAGGGCAAAAAGCAAGGCGAGCAAATAAAGTGCTATGAATGCGGTGAAACCGGGCACATCAAATCAAATTGCCCAAACATCAAAAAGGAGAAGAAACCTTTTAAGAAGCAACGTGCATACATTTCTTGGGGAGGAGACTCCGGAGATGAGTCAAGCGAAGAAGAAGAAGAAGACGAAGCCGCAAACCTTTGTCTTATGGCGCAAGAAAACAAGCAAGATGAGGTATGTCAAATCTCTTCTAAAAACTTCTTTACTCTTGAAGAAATGCGAACTGCTTTTGATGAGCTATATACTGAATTTATTAAAGCTTCAAAAACTGTCAAGAGCATTAAAGAAAATGCTTCTCTAAAAGAAAAAGATTTTCAAAAACAGCTTTCTTTGAAAGAAAAGGAGTTAGAAAAACTGGTTTTAGAAAATGAGAAGCTGAAAGAGGAAAACAAGTTTTTCGGAAAAAGAAGCGCCGACAAGCCCGAAAGTTCTATTAAAAATTGCTCTTCCTGAATGCATCTCGAAAATGAGGTAGATAGACTTAAAGGTACCTTAGATAAGTTTAATTCTTCCCACAAAAATTTGAATAAGGTCCTTGTTAATTTGAAATCAACCAAGCATGGCATAGGCTTTAAGAATGAGCCTAAAGAAAAGGTTGACGCCAAACCCCAACCACCTAAGGCTCAACCTAGGATTAATAAAACAAATGCTTATCGTAGAAATAGCAATCCTAGAACAAATATGCATGCTAGACCAAGTGTTGAACATTTTAGAAGACCTAGAAATGACTTACCACCTAGAAATGACTTACCACCTAGAAATGACTACCCTAGAAATGATGCATATTCTAGGCCAAACACTAGAAGGAGTTTTGAACTTCTTAGAACATCTAGACATGACCATTACTCTAGAAATGCTGCTCATTTAGAACTAATAGTAGGAGAAATGGTTCTCATGAAATGCCAATAGTCAGAATGAAAATAGAGTAATTCATTTTCGTCCATCAAGTTACTATGAACCTAGAAGGATGCATAACCCCAACGTGACTTGTCATTATTGTAGACGCATTGGTCATATTGCCCCTGCATGTTTTACACGATATAGACATATCACTCAATCACATCATTATGATATGCCTAACCCTCAAGGACCCAAAATGGCATGGGTACCTAAAACGCATTAATTTGTTTTGTAGGTGTGTTGAAGGGATCAAGTGTACTATGGTACCTTGATAGTGGATGCTCCAAACATATGACGGGAGATGAATCCAAATTCCTTCAACTAGAATACAAAGAAGGAGGAAGTGTGATTTTTGTGGATAACAATAAAGGAAAGATTATTGGCATCGGATCGGTCGGTAAGGATGAAAATTCCTCTATTAAGCATATATTTCTTTTTAAAGGTTTAAAGCATAATCTCTTGAGCATAAGTCAATTATGTGACAAGGGAAATCTTGCCCTATTTGATTCGGATGAATGCTTAGTGTTTAGACGTAGTGATTTTAAAATTATCCTTCGTGATTTTAGAGTGGATAATATTTATATGGTCGATCTTGCTAATTCCTCACCCGAATATGTTGATTGTCTTATGAGCAAAGAGGATGATACTTGGCTATGGCATCGTAGAGTTGCTCATATAAACATGCATCTTTTGAACAAATTGATTTCACAAAACTTAGTTATTGGTCTTTCCAATTTGAAATTTGAAAATGACTCTATTTGTGATTCTTGTCAAAAAGGGAAGCAAACAAAAGCATTTTTCAAATCCAAAAACTTTGTTTCAACTTCTAGACCACTGCAATTGCTTCACATGGATTTATTTGGACCATCTCGCATTGAAAGTCTAGGAAGAAATCGTTATGCTTTTGTGATTGTTGATGATTATTCTAGATTTACTTGGACTTTATTTCTTGCCAATAAAAGTGATGCTTTTCAGATTTTTAAATATTTTCTTAAGCGTGTTCAAAACGAGAAGGAAACAACTGTCACTTCAATTAGAAGTGATCATGGGGGAGAGTTTGATCACAATCTCTTTGCGGACTTTTGTGACGAACTCGGTATCGAGCATACCTTTTCCGCTCCACGAACACCACAACAAAATGGGGTGGTGGAAAGGAAAATAGGTGTCTCGAAGAGATGGCTAGAACCATGCTCGAAGAGGCTAAGATTCCCAAACATTTTTGGGCGGATGCCGTGAGTACCGCATGGTACATCTTAAATAGAGTAGTCATAAGGCCTATACTCATGAAAACTCCCTATGAACTCAATAAGGGAAGGAAACCAAATATTTCCCATCTTAGAGTATTCGGTTGTAAATGTTTTATTCATAACAATGGCAAAGATCAATTGGGAAAATTTGATGCTAAGTCCGATGAGGGAATTTTCATTGGTTATTCTTCACGTAGCAAAGCATATAGGGTCTTTAATAAAAGAACCGAAACTGTGGAGGAATTCCCTCATGTTGTATTTGCCGAAAATAATGCTCGCTTGGCGAGAAAGGATACTGGTTTTGATCTTGCAGGTATCTTAGATAGCTTGAAAGACAAAATACAAGAGGAAACGCCTAAAGAAAATCAAGACGAATCTTTGAAACAACCAACGGAGGAAGCGCCACAATTGGAGAATGAAACGAAAACGCCTAACGAGTGGAGGACAATCAAAGATCACCCTCTCGAACAGGTAATTGGGGACGTCGGAGAAAAGGTGAGTACCCGAAACTCCCTTAAGAACACCTTAGGACATACTGCCTTTGTGTCTCAAATTGAACCAACAACCATCTCCGAAGCAATTGGGGATGAATTTTGGACCTTGGCAATGCAAGAGGAGCTTATCCAATTCAAACGGAATGACGTTTGGGATTTGGTGCCAAGACCCGAAAATCATACCATAATTGGTACGAAATGGGTTTTTCGAAACAAACTAGATGAAAATGGTGTAATCACTAGAAACAAAGCTAGGCTTGTAGCAAAAGGCTATAATCAAGAAGAGGGTATTGACTATGAAGAAACATATGCTCCCGTAGCTAGATTAGAAGCTATTCGTCTATTGCTCGCGTTTGCCTCTTCTATGAATTTCAATTTATATCAAATGGATGTGAAAAGTGCTTTTCTAAATGGTGTTATTCAAGAAGAAGTTTATGTTGAACAACCCCCCAGTTTTGAAGATTTTAAATCTCCCGATCATGTTTTCAAACTCAAAAAGGCTCTTTATGGTTTAAAACAAGCTCCCCGAGCTTGGTATGAAAGATTGAGTAAATTTCTATTGGAAAATGATTTCATTAGAGGGAAAGTTGACACCACCCTTTTCGTTAAACATAAAAACAATGAAATTTTATTAGTTCAAATATATGTGGATGATATCATATTTGGTGCTACTAACAATGTCTTATGCAAGGAATTTTCCGATTTAATGACAAGCGAATTTGAGATGTCTATGATGGGTGAGTTAACATTCTTTTTGGGATTACTAGTAAAGCAAATGAAAGAAGGTACGTTCATTTGCCAAGCCAAATATTGCAAAGAATTGCTGAAACAATTTGAAATGAACAATGCAAAAGCAATGGTGACTCCCATGAGCACATCCGATCATCTAGACAAAGATGAGAAAGGTAAGGAAGTCGACACTAAGAAGTATCGAGGTATGATCGGCTCTCTTCTTTATCTTACTGCTAGTCGTCCGGACATCATGTTTAGCGTGTGCTTATGCGCCCGTTATCAATCGTGTCCGAAGGAGTCTCACATTACTGCGGTAAAACGGATTTTGAAGTACCTTGTTGGTACTACAAATGTGGGTCTATGGTACCCAAAGGTTCTTCATGCCAACTCGTTGGCTATTCCGACTCCAATTTTGCTGGATGCAAATTGGACCGCAAGAGCACTAGTGGCACTTGCCATTTGCTCGGTAGCTCTCTCGTTTCTTGGTTTAGCAAGAAACAAGTAAGTGTTGCGTTGTCCACAAACGAGGCTGAATATGTATCCGCGAGGAGTTGTTGCGCTCAAATCCTATGGATGAAACAACAACTCTTGGACTATGGCCTAAGTCTTGATCATATCCCTCTTAGATGTGATAATACTAGTGCCATATGCTTGACGAAGAACCCTGTTCTTCATTCGCGAACAAAACACATTGAAATTATACATCATTTTATAAGGGATCACGTTCTCAAGGGCGATATCGAAATCGAATTTTTTGAAACCAAAGACCAATTGGCCGACATCTTTACAAAGCCCCTAGAGAAAGAGTCCTTCTTCCGAATTCGTAGTGAACTCGGGATTCTTGACTCCACGTTGATCTAAGTCATGCATTGCATCTTTTTATCTTACATGATCTCTAACTTGAGCGTCGGAGACATCTAACGAATTTTTGCAGGTATCGCCCTAAAGGTAGGGGAAATTATAAAGCATGTTGCGCAATAATCAAGTCTTCTTCAGAAAAATTGGTTTCTGTCGTCTAATAATCGATTATCTCGTATCAATAATCGATTGTAATGCTATTACTTGAGTTATTGTGCTCTCTTTAAGTAATCACATTTTTCTCTTTCCAATAAATAAACAAGTTTTATTTACATCTTTGGCATCTTCTTATATTATTTTTGCTAATGGCAAAAGGGGGAAGATAACAGGTATGCACTCTCAATATTCATAAGCTTAAATTGAGGGGGAATTCATATATTAAGGGGGAACTAATCGCATACTTACTGCATATCTTTACTTGTCTTGAATCGTCATTATAAATTGTTTAAGTTGCATATCCCGCTTAAAGTTTGCCATTATCAAAAAGGGGGAAATTGTTGGAAACACGTTCTCAAGCCTGTATACTAAAACGTGTGTTCTTATGTGTAGGTTTTGATGAATGACAAACGAAGCGCAAAGTGATATATGACGAAGTTCAAGTACAAGCGCATAATTGATGCATAACGAGATTCAAGCACAAGACAAAGTTTTATAGTTTAAATGAGTCGCTCTTAATTGTGATCTTGATCCAACAACTTGACTCATGACATGGCTTCTCTCGTAAAATTACTTTTACAAAATCATGCATATTTAATTTAATGCTAAATGATTTTAAATCATCCATATTTTCATTAGTCAAAATGATTTTTAAACATGCCTCTAAAAACTGGACTAAGATAATCGATTATGTACTTATGATAATCGATTATGTTAAGCCAAGACTGCATGACAATCGATTGTGAACAAATGACAATCGATTGTGTTAAGGCAGTGAGCATCAGGTTTTTCAAACCTGCATGATAATCGATTGTTAACCTTATGACAATCGATTGTGATGAGGCAGTGTCCATCAAAGTTTTTCAAAACTCAGAATAATCGATTGTGAAGCTAATGACAATCGATTGTGAAGAGACAGTGTCCTTCAGATTTTTCAAAGTCACAAAATAATCGATTGTGAACTTATGACAATCGATTGTGTTGAGGCAGTGACTTCCAGACTTTTTCAAAGTTATTAAATAATCGATTGTGAGTATATAACAATCGATTGTCACGGGGCAGTGTCTAAAATGATTTTCAAAATCTGATAAATAATCGATTGTTAACTTTGCACAATCGATTGTGAAGCTGACCGTTGTCGTAAAGTTTTCAAATACCGTCAGGTAATCGATTGTTGATTTTGTACAATCAATTGTTGATATTTAAATCTGAAAAAGATTTTTTGAACGTTGCTGAATAATTGATTGTTGATTTTGTACAATTGATTGTTGAAAAATCTGGAAAGGATTTTTTGAACGTTGCTGAATAATCTATTATTGATTTGGTATAATCGATTGTTTTACGTAAAATCTGGAAATGATTTTTTGAACGTTGCCAATAAACGATTGTTGATCTTGGACAATCGATTGTTAAGCGTAAAATCTGGGATTGATTTTTGGTACGATTGGCAAACAATCGATTGTGGCTTCCTGACAATCGATTGTCACAGAGTAAAATCAGCAACTCTTAATTGGCAATTAGGCACGGTAATGCCAAGTTTTTCAACTATAAATACAGCTTCATTTCAGTGTTTTAAACACAACAACACACAACAACTGATCATTCTATTGCTATAAGCTTGCATACTATTGTTTATCATTTTATATTCATTTCATAAAGCTTTTGAGAGCCAAAGTCTTGTCCATAGTTGTTGTAATCTTGAGCTTACTTCTTATACTCATATCTACTCATTAAGGAGTGTTTTGTTTGAGTGTTTAGTGTTTTGTAAACTTGTAAGAGAATTTTGATTCTCTTGTTGTAAGGAACTTGTGTTTCCTTGGTTGAAGTCTTGGAGTGTTGTATCTCCGAGCAAAGGTGTTAAGGCTTGTGTCCTTAAGTTGTAAAGGTTTGTTGAGCACCCGTAAGCTTGACAAGTTAGTGGAAAATCTCGAGAGAGTCTCTCGGGGACTGGACTAGCCACGTGTTGTGGTGAACCAGAATACATCGGTGCGTTCTTTCCTTTTGTTTATTTAACGCACTTAATTATTTCCTGCAAATTTTAATTTCCGCAAGTTTACGCTAAATTTTATTATAACGCTATTCACCCCCCTCTAGCGTTAAGCGTATTATCTAACAGAGGTTGGTTTCTTGAGAATGGAGCTTGGTTCATGTTGGCTTGTTGTTGCGGCCGAGCAAAAGGTTGAGCATTCATGACCACATACGACTGAGGAGCATAGGCTATGTCCTGGTGAGGGTAATAATGCAGAAGAGTTCTTTCTGGGAACATAGATCGAGAAGCACAGTGTCTTCTTGCACCTGATGCTGCCATGGATGTTTCTTCTTTCTTCTTGCCTTTTGATACTCCTCTAGACCCGCCCTGGATGACTTGGGAGGTTGCTCTGATAGTGGATTGGCTTAGAATTCTACCTATTTTTAATCCATTTTCCACCATTTCCCATTTTTTGCTAGCTTCCGCCAATGGTTTGCCCATAGCTGACATCATATTCTGGAAGTAGTCAGCTTCCTAAGCCTAGAAAAACACTGTGACCATTTCGACCTCGTCCATCAGAGACTTTACTCAGATGCCTGCTCACACCATTTGATTGCGTATTCCCGAAAGCTCTTCGAGGACTTCTTTTTCAAGTTTTCCAATGAGTTTCTATCTGGAGCAATGTCTATATTATACTGGAATTGTATGACAAAGTCTCTAGCAAGGTCTTCCCAATTTTGCCACCGAGATATGTCTTGATCCATGTACCACTCGTAGGCAATACCCACCAGACTTTCCCAAAAATAGGCCATGAGTAATTCTTCTTTTCCTCCGACCCCTCAAAACTAATTGCAATGTTTCTTGAGATGAGCAATAGGATCACCGTGCCCATCGTACTTCTCATATTTTGGTGTCTTGAATCCTAGGGGCAAGTGCACATGGAGGAACATGCATAGATCAGCATACAACACACTCTTCTTCCCACTCAAACCCTGGATGTTCTTGAGGATTTGCTCTATACTCCTAATCTTTCTTGCGATGTCTTCCTGCTCAGGAGTTTTGGGAGTCCTATCTTGTCCCAGAGTGAACTCAAATTGAGGTGGTTGAGGGTAGGTATAACTGGGAAATTGAAGAGGCTCCATTGGGAGGGTAGGTGTTTGGAATGTAATGGTTGAAGGATCAAAAGTGGGCCTAGTCAGTAAAGGCTGTATTGTGGCCGAGCATAGGGGAGCGATGAAGATGTTTGGGTCCACGCTAGGTATGAACATTTGGGGGCGAACCTCAGAGGATGTTCCAACAAAATGGGCCGAAATGGTTGGGTGTCCTAGTGGGATATTGAGGTGACTTATTGGGACAGTGGAAGTTCCACACATTCTAGGGAAATGCTCGGGAAATCCAAGAATTTCACTGGGTGGCTCCTTTACGTTTGACCAGGCATCCACATCTCCATCATGCGAAGACGCAATAACCTATTTTCCTCGGCGATTGCTGATTTTGAAACCTGGGTGCCCGAGATTGGGCTCTCGTCTGTGATAGGAATTGCTGGCAGACTGATTTCTGAAGACATTTCAATGTTACCCTTTGATTTTGTGAAGTATGGATGCGATGCTAGACTACCACAAAACCCAACCATCGATCTAAAATCCCTGGACTGATTACAACAGCAAACGGTTAGTTTGTGACAAATAACAGATAGGTAATCGTATGTTGGTGGTGTGATGCACCTATGCAGTTAAATGGGTTTCTATATGTTGTGCAACGGTTGCATGATTCGTCTCGGCTTTTCTTTATTCTTTCCCATTTTCACTCCTTTTGATTTCACTCTCTCTTTTTCATCCTTTTCTTTTCCTCCATATGTTTCTTATTTTTTCATTTTCTTTATTGGAGTTATTTATTGTAACCGAATCTAATGAATATTGCCTACGTATCACAACGCCGCGTGAATCAGATCATACATAGTTCGGAAAAATGAATACGAAAAGTAAAGAAACAATTTTTGGGAATTTTCATTTATCATTGACAAACCTTATATTACAAAAGACGTTAACTACTATTTTTCTTGGAAATAAAACTATAGACTCAAAATAAAGCAACAATATAGACTCAATGATTAAAAACTCAAGAATACATTAATGCTTCAACAGTCATGGCCCGCGGACCATCATTCGGCCTCGTTGCGGGCTTATGTGCGAGACCGCTTTGTAATTGCTCCAAATCACTCATAACTTGATGGAAAAAAGTCATCACCGCGGCAAAGAAGCTGGTACAAGTCATGTTCTCACACGTTCGGCACTTCATGGTAATATAGTCAGCGATGGTCCTGATCCTTTCTCTAATTCTGGCTTTTTCCCTATCTGTCGGTTTCGGGCTTCTAACACTTGGGAGTCATGAAAGTGTTGATCTTATATTTGTTTTATTTCTTTCTCCATTTTAGCCATCAGATTATAACACTGCTCCCTATCATCCTTGAAATCTTTAGCTCGTTTTGTTACCTCATCCTCAAGAGTGGTTATCATTCCTCTTAGGCTGATAGTGGTCTCTTCATAATTTCTCTTCATTTGTTGCAAAAATCATGCCCGTTCTTCTACTTTCTTTGTCCATCGTACTCAGATTTTTGCTAGGCTATCTTCACACTTTTCTAGGTTTTTTTGACATTCAAGGACTTTTTTTAGTCCACTTATAAGTCTCTCATCAGCCAGACTTTTTTCAGGGTTATTGGCAGCTATTTTCATCTTTCTGATTTGATTTTTAAGGGCCTTATTTTCCTGGGTCAGTTTCTTCTTTTCTCCCTCGTCGACTGCGGTTTGAACATCATTTTCAAATTGAAGCTCCATGACTTGCCTTTCTCATTTGCTTATTTTGTCCTTGTATTTATTCTCTTTGGTTAGCCAGTCTCATTACGGTTATGTCTCAACTGTGAATTGTTGGACATGTGGTCTCTTTGCAGGCCTTTCAAGAATCTGGAATTTCTTACCGAACTAGTCAATGTACTTAGGTCCACTTCACCTCTAGCTCGGTCTCTCACTATGGTCTTAGGTTCAAGAAACCTACACTCATTCCAAATTTGGCGAATTTTCCCTTCTGGAAATACGACTTTTGGATCCAATTCAATGGCATGTTTACTCAAATCTTCATCATTATGGATGGTTTGAAATCTTCCTAACTGACGCAAAACTCTATATGGAGCATAAGGTTGGATGCTCCGAATGCTTATCAAAAGGATATAAGATACTGCAGCCGACATGTGCACCACTTCGGTGAGAGGAAGACATCCAAATGCCCACTCAATTTCATCGGCGGTCAAAGATCTCAAGTGTTCAAGCCAAGCTTCAGTACCCATAGGGAATTCAGTACCTCCTACTCAGCTTTAAAACTCTTCAATGCAGCTCAGACCGGTCAAACCATAATTTATGTACCCAACTCGGGGACAGAGGTGTTCTTGCATCCATAATTGAAGTAGTAAATTGCAACCCTAGAAGAACTTCCCTCCTTCCCGACAAATAGTCAAGGGTCGGTAGATTTCAAACACAATCAGAGGAACCACAGTGTTGTTGGGTTTCTTGATTGCAACATCGATAATTCCTACAAGACTTGTCTCTATATTCCCATCTCTCAGGGGACAGACCACCACTCCCATAAAGGCTATCATGAAAGCTAAACCCCGCCTTGCCTCCCACTTGTCTTTATTTCCAGCATGGATTAGACCAGTGTTTAGCTCTTCGAAACCTCAGGGATTGCCATATCGATGATATAAAAATTGGAGTGTGCAATATCCTTCGGATAGATTTCTGTCCCGAACATCCCGACTAATGCTTAGTAAATCCAGGAATCTGTGCGGGGGATACCGGTCTTGGTGATAGCGGATATCGAATCTTAAGATTTCCATTGAGACCCCCATAACAAGCTACTTCCTCCAATGCAGGTGTGAGCTCAAAATCAGAGAAACGGAATACTTTGCATGTTGGGTCCCAGGAAGGTATTAAAACTTCAACTAAGTCCTACCTTGGCTTAATGTTTAATAGTCCGACAAGGCCTACCAGAACTTCCACAACCGTTTATTTACTCCTTTTGTTAGTCTATTCCACCACATGTAGAGCTTCAGGGGAATCTCATTAAGGATTGTGAAGGGTTCAATTTCATTTGTGCTCATCCTGCACATTTATTAAGGCGATTTAATGACTTATTTTAATGAGAAATATATATTTTTTCTACAATTTTCAATTTTTTGAAAACAAAACCTTGGTTTTGCCGATGCGGCCTTTTAGCACTTTGGGAAAGAAGATTTAAAGGTTGTGCCTGATAACTGTTGGAAATGACCCAAGGTGGTTGTTCTTGAAAAAACAGCCTTCCGGCGCCCTTTTTGGGCACAATTCGGCTTGTTTTAAACAAGAATGGCATCACCCGACTTATTTGTGACTAAGATCAAAAAATTTGTTTGTTTTTTGGCTATTTTTTGTGAAAAAGGGAAGTTGGACCCGATGGGGGTTGCCTACGTATTCCACATCTGGTGGGAATCAAACTGGCGTACTTCGGGGCGTTTTCACAAAACCAACTATTTTAAAAACAACAAACTACTCTATTCTTTTTTTTTCTTTTTCATTTTTCTCTCTTTTTCTCTTTTTTTCAAAAATTTCGACAGAGTTTCGGTATGATTTGGATATTGATTTTTCTCAAAAAAGGTGATTTTGCTATTCACTTTTCGACTTTCTCCCATTATTTACAAGTTGACCAGCATGTAGATCCGAAGAAAATAAATACACAACTAGCAAGTAAGATGCATCAGGATGGTCTTTTCGTTATAGGTCACCTGTCCTAGATGGACCCAACCCTTGTGTTGAGTCCCCTAAGTCAAATGTATGTGATGCAAACAAACGTTCCTACTAGGGATCTGGCATGAGGTTTTGTTACACTAGGTTTAAAAACCTAGGTTTATTGTTCTAGACCAGGCTTACCCGAGCGGACAATTCGAGCCGGGGGCAGCATACCGGGGATACAGAAGCTCCGTAGGCTTAGTAACTTATCCGAACCTCGTTCTAAAATGGGATAAGACTTAAATAGAAGAGAAGTCTCACGAAATGCACCCTTCTCCATAATGTAGAAGACTTAGAGAGAAGACGACTATC
Organism: Nicotiana benthamiana; assembly: GCA_034376525.1. Taxonomy (NCBI): domain Eukaryota; kingdom Viridiplantae; phylum Streptophyta; class Magnoliopsida; order Solanales; family Solanaceae; genus Nicotiana; species Nicotiana benthamiana. Next base: position 33,160,798 of record CM067335.1, on the reverse strand, counting down.
GTAGCAGTTTATATATACAATTCATCGAATATCAAAGCGGTAAAACATTTAGCGTATTTAGCATGAAACATGTAGGAAAATCAGATAAATCCAAATATTGCCTCTATCCTAAGCTCGAATTCTTGAACCTTGAACCATAGATTCTGGGTTCTTTTTATCCCCAGTAGAGTCGTCAAAGCTGTCACGCCTCCTTTTTTTCACACCATCCCGAAAGGTAGTATGTAAAGGAGTTTTTCAAATTTAAGTGACATTATTCGAAATGGAATTATTTATTTGATTTTTTGTTCGGAATCGCCACTTGGGATAAGTTTGTTTCTGGTGTCCCTAGTCACTGGTTTATTTTAAATCCCAAATCGAGAAAGATTTCGACTTTCCATTTGAAGTCTGCGAACCAGAAATTCTAGATAAGAAATTCTGTTTACCCGAGAGAAGGTGTTAGGCACCCACGGGTTCTGCGGTTCTAGTACGGTCACTTAATCTGTCATAATTGGCCTATATCAGATGTTTATATAAATGTTTTAAACTTATGGTGCAATTTTAAATTATCTACCACTTTTATTATTTTTAAGGAAATTGAACGTCGTTTAAAATGTGTCTTTCGATTGCATCACATGAGATACACCTGCAATCCAGAACACATTTTATTCAACATTTTGGGACTTCAATTTGGGTCACATGAAATGCAAACCCGGTTTAAGAATGTAAAATTATTAAAGAGCGCGCCTAAAGCAACTAACGCGTTATTAACTTTGTGGGAGGTCATGAAAATTCGCTAAATGGCATATCCTGAATTCTAAGTGTTTAAGAAACTAATTTAAATGAGGTTCGCGAATTTGTAATTTTTATTTGGCGCGGTGCACCTCGATTCCATTTTTAAAGGAGTTCGACTAAAGCTTGAAGGGCCATGGACTATTAGATTATCTAAGCTGGCCCTCCTAAATTTATTTTAAGGATCCTACTAATTGACTAAAGTCATAAGGACTGGCTTCAAGAGCTAATTTAAGGTCCAGTTGCCCGACACAAGGATACGCATGTGACACAACTGGACCAGAAAGAGAGGCCCAATGCTCTAAAATGTTTAACCAACAACAATCACAAACGGGCTCCATACGTGAAGCCCAAGGCTAGGTAAACTAATGCTGAAGCTGGGCAGTACATTAAGCGAAATTGAAGCCCAAAATTTATTCAAAACAAAATAGTCAGGTTTTGGCCCAGAAATGAGCCCAAATCAAAACAAATAGCTTTAGTAAGAGCATGGTCTTTAGTTTGGATTTCAAAACACTGATTTTGAATCCTTATTGAAATTAGCATTTTTTTGTAAAAATGAACAGTTTAACTCCATTCAAATCAAACGTATGCTGATTTTAAATCCAAATTTCACGCTCATATTCAAATCATATGTATGCTGATGAACCAACACACTCCTTAAAACAATAGTTCAACTTTATTTAACACATCTTATGGTGTTTATTCATATATTGAAGTTAGAAATAAACCAGTGGAACTTTAATTTACAATATCAAAACGTTGAACATTTCTAAAACATTACTTGAGATAGTAGTACTTAACATTAAATAGGAAAAAAAATAACAGTCCACTCATCTATATAGAGCTCATATGACAACCTCAAACTTCTGAAGCTATCTATCAGCATAAAACAACTAAATCACCTATTATTAACATGGATAAACACTCAACAAAACCAGAAGTTAAATCAAACAATATGAGAATTTAAAGCACATATAACAGTAAGAATCAATAGTAAATACATCAGAATTTGTGGTTTGTATTTAAATTTCTACTTGATGTTCTAAAACTCCATACATGATAATCAGATGCTCAATTCCAAGTTAGGTTCGAGTAGTGTACCTCGAATATGAAATGTAGAAAAACAGACGAAGGTCGGTAACTAAGCAGCACAACAACTCTTCAGAGAGTTTTGAACCCCAGAAAGTGAAGTGAACAGCCCAGAAAACCAGTTTCAATCAAAGCAAATGAACCAAAAGACCTTGACTTGACTTGATTCTAACCTATTTCTATTATTAGCTACCCATAAGTTGTTCCAGCTTAGGAGAAAATACAGAGATCTCCTTTAGAAGAATTCAATGGAACAGTATATTTTTCAACTGCTTTGTATTTTAGGATTTCTTAGCTCTCTCAAAATCTGAATTCAACTGCAAGTAATTATGCCTTTATAGACCAGTTACTAGGGAAACCTTAAGGGTTCAGTTATTTCTTTTTAGTCCCTCTCAGATTTTCATTTTTGCTACTTAGCCCTTCATTTTTTGACTTGTTACTCAAGTTTTACTACCTGAATCCTGAAATTCAACTTATAACCTCAACCTAGAAGCTTCTAGGGGCTTCTATTTTCTGTTACTGCAAGATTCCCTATGTGATCTACCCAATTTACCCCCAATTGTCCTTGTATTTACCCTCTAATTTGATCAAACAACTGGGGTTCAAATGGATCAAACAACTCAAAAAAAAAAGAGGAATCAGACATGCAATGTTATTTTGTGATTAAGCTAAGTATTAGTTAGGAATAATCTAAACCTAAATTGAACAACAATCAAACCTAATTTAACTCAGGAATAGAAATCAATAAAAGACTTAATACAACTCAAATTAGACCTAATTAAACTCAGGACTTTAAAGAGATGAAATTCAAAACAACAGCAAGACTCAAATAACTCGACTAAAACTAATCAAACTCAGGAAGTTAACATGAAATTCAGCTCGACAGAAAAGACTAAAAACTAATTAAACTCAGGAATTTAACATGAAATTCAAACCAATAGAATAAAATAAATTCAACTAAAACTAACTAAATTCAAGGATTTAACATGAAAAACAGAAAAAACTAAAACTAATTAACTCAGGAATTTTAACATGAGATTCAGCTCAAAAGACTAAGTAAATTCGATAAAAACTAATTAAACTCAAGGATTTAACAAATAATATTGATACAATTTCGATTAAATTTATAAAACCAATTAACAGAAAAGCGATGAGGCGGAGGGAAATTAGAAAAGAAAACTAGAAAACTTAGCTAATCTCTTCGAATCGAACCCGGAACTTTGAATGGGGCTCTTCATGGACTATTTGGAAAATTCCGAAAAACCCTAGATTTAGGTTTTGAGCAGTTATGCAGACGTTCGAGTGAAGTTGAGTGCGTATTTGAGATGAGATGGTTAAGGAGATTATAAGGTGTGATTTTTTGGATAATTTGGTGGTGGTAAGGTTTTGGCCGAGATTTTGATTCAATATTCGACGAGTTCGGCCAGGATTTGAAGGAAAATAATAGTGGATTCGTGGTGAGGGGGTTTAAGAGAACCTAGGGTATTAAAATGGTGGTGTTTGGGTGGTGGCACCGCCGGTCACGGCGAACGTCCAAGTTTCTAAGTGATATTCGAAGGGTTTGGGTAAGATTCGAGGGACGGGAGTTGGAGATTTGGAAAGGGGAGAAGGAGCGGAACAAAGGGTGTTAATTTGGTGGCTATCGGAGCTCCGCCGCCTCCATGGGCGATTTTCGGCCGGCGACAGACGTTGGTGGACGACGGAGTTCAGGGTGGTCTCTAGGGTTTACTGGGGTTGTGGGAGGAGACGGATTGGGGGGGGGGGTTTGGGTCGCAAGGACATTAGTATATGAATGGATGCTTAGTTCCTGTCCGTTAGATCACTCAACCTAGACGATTGAGATTAACTGAAAGCATACGACGTCGTTTGGTTTGAGGAGGAGGCTGGACCGGGTTTAGGGACGGGTTTAGGGGTTTAAAAATCTGTGCTAGTGTATTTTGGCCCAAATTGGTCATTTTTAAGAGACTCGATTTTGTAAATTTTCTTTTCATTTTCTTTTGAAATAAAAAATAAAATAAGACCGAATTAAATCCTAAAAAATTAATCCGCCTAATTATGTTAAACCATAATTAATGACCAACAAAATTAATTAATAACAATTTTAAGGAAAGTAACAAAAATTCAACTTAAACAAAGCAAGAAACAAATCCAAAATTTTGATTTTTGTTGTATTTTTTGTAAAATCCTAATTACCAATCAATTTTAAAATATGTAAAATCAAATCCTAAATGAAAATGCAATATTTTGTATTTTTTATGAATTATCTAAATTAAAAATGCACATAAAAATGCAAACATACACGAAAGTTATGCAATTAATCCTAAAAATCAAATAATTAAAAGAAAATTCCTAAATCTAGGAATTTTGTATGAGTAATTCACAGGAGGAAAAAATCACATGCTCATAGACCTTCTTAGATTACTAATAAGCCCAATAACAATCGAATCAGCACCTCCCTTAACAATCCAAATTCGGAGCCAACCAAGCCGACTCAAGTTAGAACACACATCCATATTGGCCTGCCAACAGACTCTTTATCAAGGAAGTCCTGAAGTTGCTCCTTCAACTCCTTAACGGTGCCATACGATACGGTGACCGACATCAAATCGATACCGAAATCAACAACCCTGCCTGGCGACATGCCTGACCATAAGAAACACATCCGAAAAGTCCCTAACGACTGGAACAAAATCAATGGTAGAAGCCTCTGCACTGACATCAATCACTAAAGGCCAAATAAGAAAGACAGTCCTGCCTAACCGTCCATTGGGTCTTCGAAATGTAAAACAACTCTACTAGGACATAATCCGTCGAACCTCGCCACTCAATATGTGGCATTTCTAGCATAGCCAATAGCGCCACCTTAGCGCAATAGTCTAGAATGACACAACATGGAGACAACCAGTCTGAACCCAATATCACATCCAAAATCTAACATACTAAGCAACAAAAGATCCATTCGGGTCTCCAAACCCCGATAGTCACTAAAAAGTGCCGATACACGCGACCCATAACCACAACTTAGCATGAACATAAGAAATACCAGTCTCCATCTCCACATAGCACACGAATCACCATACCTGATCGCAATCCCACCATCCGAATGTGTACCACACCTCAAATACCCAATCATTCCACGAGAGATACACTAATATTTCTCTGCGTCATAGAGAAACTCGAATATCAACAGTCGATCTAACAAGAAAGTGCCGCAATACTACTGAAGTACCATCAACTTAATTATATTGCCTTTTCTGAAACATATACCCTTGTCAAATCACTCCATTTAGCAATACCATTTCCTTACTCATCTGAAGCTGAACGTGCTACCTAAGAATTTTTTTCCGTTCAGAACTGAACAATATCCTTCCACCCGTAAATCCCAATCCTCCACAACATACCGCGCATACCATACCATCCTAGGATAACCTAAGAATCTTCCTTCCGAGCCAAAAATATCTACGTACTCAACTAGTCAAGAACTTTCAATTGGTCCCATCTAGAAGAATATCACTATATATCACATGCTCCTCATGCCCATAGAAAATATACATCTCTAACCCAGGTAGAAACCAACTCTCTGAGTTCCCCTCACACAAACCATACCTATGGGGACTGAATCCTTCTAATTCGACCAAGCTACGCAAGCCATCAAAACCTAAGAGCATTTCCGAAATACTTGTAGAAACTCATTACCTCGTAAACACCCAATGAACTAATCATATCCTTAACATACCGATCCGGCCTACTACCAAGCTATCCCATATATCCGAGTTTCCTTGTTATGTACCTTCAACTTGATATCCTCTCTTTCTGTTGCGCCACAATTCCTCTACCCAGACTTACCGCATGAGACCCAAGCATAAAACCACACTATCTAAGGCTCATAAGCCACTGAGAACTCTCTTAAATGTTTTCACAAAAGCACCACGTTCAAAATACCTAACCCGAAGGGACTTTCTGCGAATCTGGAACCATTACCTTCCTAATACTGATATATAGAACTCCATAGTTGATATAGAAATTACCACAAGTCTTGACATCTTCCAATGGAAGCTCGGTTTCTACCCACCTACGTAACTTGAAGATACCCAGCTGATATATGTAAAATCTTGAACCCATTAGAACTATTCTCGAGAGCTATCCACTCTTATGCAAATTGCAATTAGCCTGATAAAATGAACCGAATAACCCGGGCCTCATTAGCACTCTAACACTGCATACTGTACCTTAATTCAAGTACAACCAAGCAACTTCCTGCTCTATGCGCCGAGCATTCTTGCCAATAACAACTCAAGACATTCCATGATTCTCACGCACTATGAAGCATAATATAACCTTTGTCAAAATTTTCCTCTACTCGAGCCATCCTCGGTCTCAACATCCGTAGGTCATAACTGATTCACCTGAACGTCTCAAACTAGACCCCATATAGCACAAAACTGTACAAAAACCTAATCAATAGCAGAATTCCCCACTTCGCTCGAAGCCAAAGATCAAAACACACTCAATAACCCATAACGCATATACTCTATTGCCGACATAATACCATAGTGAGATTAAACTCAAATCCTTTGTAAGCTTGTGAAAACACAAATCATCTAGTACATTAAATCTCCTGCAAATCTCGCATTCACTCTCGCAACAGTTACACCCACTCTCTTAAGCGACCCAATTTAAATTACAACACATCTCTTGTACTAGCAAATGAGATCTTCCAATAGATAACATAAGATCATACCAACTTCCGAACACTACGTGTGAGATAACCTACATGCTTCGCCTCGAACTAACTTTTCTGCATGCATTCCACCGTCATGAACTTCACGCAGTCACCTAGTCTTTCTGAGTATGAACTCATACTGCAACATGAAATTTACTTCACTCAAAACTACGAAACATGAAAAGATTCTTTACACGCCCGAAATCCGGGGCTATACCTTGAATAAAGATGGAATTCAAACACCTAATAGTTCTTCTATCCTCCGGTAGACCTTTCTCGTTGCTTCCCAATCATATGGATACATCTCACAGTACCAACATACTCATCACAAGTTATCCAGCTGTCACTTCCATTAATAGGGACAATATCAAACATATAAGTTCAAAACACTTGCTCACACGATCAGCACCTCGGTGCTCAAACCATAAGCAAAGACCCGGGCTCAAAACCTCCAGACTGGCCCAACATCAATTCACAGAGATCACATCTCGCCCCTCGATCGAGGAATCACAAGCAATCAAGGCACATCTAATACTGAGCACTCATGTGCGCATACAAACACGTGGAAGGAATTTCAAGAGTACAATTCAAGTTGAATCAAGGACGCACGATAAAAATTCAAGGATGTGAAGTTTTTCCTAAAGGTTCTGTAGCATCTCGAGGATAAATACATATATCTTTGTATCGACCCGCGGGACTCTATGAAACTTGCTCATAACTCGTGAGACCTATGCAACCTAGGCATATATACAACCTTGTCACGACCCTAACCTCGAACTCGATCGTGATGGTGCCTCTCATGAAGACAAGGCCACCCAGTTTGACCCAAATCACCTTTTACACAGTTAATCAACACAAATATAGTCTAAACATTGTTGAAATAATACTAAATAGCAGAAATATTGATAACAATGCGGAAATCCAGCCCGACACAACCCTAACCAGAGTGTCACAAATCATGAGCATCTATTAGGGTATAAATACAACTGAAAGCCTAGAGTGTACAAATACAGTATAAAGAAATGAAGAGAGAGAAAAGCAATGCTGGGAACGCTAGCAACTACCTTGCTAAACTCTAATGACTCTGCCTCCGATCAGCCAAAACCCGCTACCGGGTATATAAATACCTGAATCTGCACACAAAGTGCATAAAGTAAAGTGAATACTCCAGTTCAGTGAGTAACACAATGTAAATAAAGACTGAAGGCAAGAAATCACATAAAGCATACCAAAATGTTGTATAAAAGCATTTCAAAGCCAGTAAGAAAGCAGTGAAGCTGTAAAAATCTCTTTAAGGTATTTTGGCTCAGTTTAAACTTCTTTGAAAATGACTTTTCCAACAGTTACGCAAATGAATACAGTTAGTGCAGATAATCATATAAATCCGCCTCTCGGGCACAGATATCATAGTTTTAACAGGTAAAATGACAAGTAAATATGAAATAAACATATAAAGGTTCGCCTCTCATGCACAATGTCAACAACTTCTCCCCTTGAATAATATCTCAGAACAACACCAGCCCTTCAGGGCAATCACATAGAATAATACCAGCCCCTCGGGCTATATCTCACATCACAAAGGGTACCCGCACTCACTGGGGGGTGTACAAACTCCGGGAGGGGCCCCTTACGGCCCAAATGCAATATCAAGCCACCTTATGGCATCATAAATAGGCTCTCAGCCTCATATCAATTTCAACAAGCCACCTCGTGGCATACATATCTCAGGCCCTCGGCCTCATAATCAGATTAGTTTATCACCGCTGTGACGTGCGACCCGACCCAAAAGATATCTTCACAACATAGGCTCTCGGTCTTACTTAGTCAAAAATTACATAAGCCTCTCGGGCAATAGTAGAACAGTGTTTCTCAGCCCAAAATATCATTTAAATATTATTTGAGTATTAAAACTGAGTGAACATGGCTAAGTTATCAAAAAAGTGGGAAGTAGCATGACTCATTTCAAGTATAAACCAAACCAGTAAGGAAATATCAACAAAAAGCCCCGAAGGGTTCAAACAGATGGCACGAAGCTCAAATATGTCGTTCATCCCAAATAATGATGATAACAAGTAGATTTCAGTCAAATACATGGTAAAAATCATTAATCGGGACAGACCACATCACAATCCCCAATAGTACATGACCTCACGCTCATTATCAAGCGTGTGCCTCACCTCAATATAGAACTATGATGTGCAATCCGGGGTTTCAAACCCTCAGACTTCATTTACAACCATTACTCACCTCAAACCGACTAAATCTCTAGCTCGTGATGCCTTTGCCCCTCAAATCAGCCTCTATGCGCGTCGAATCAATCGAAAAATCAGAACACTGACGTCAAAATATGCTAGTGGAAAAAAGCCCAAGCAAAAATAATCAAAATATGACACAATTTCAAAAATTACCAAAAACCGGTCCCCGGGCCACGTATCGGAATCGGGTAAAATTTATACTTTTAGAATCCTCATATCCTCAGGAGTCTAACCATACCAAAATTATCCAATTCCAATACCATTTGGTCCTTCAAAACATCATTTTATTGGAAGATTCCACAAATTTCCTTCCAATGTTCCATCCCAAAATCACGAATTAAATGATGAATTCAATGATAGATTCATGTACTCTAGTCAAATATGAGTTAGAATCACTTACCCGATGAATTTCTTAAAAAAATCTTCGAAAAATCACCAAAATCCGATCTCTCTAGGTCAAAATACCAAATAAAACCCATAACCTCATATGTATAGAGTACCCCACGGATTTTCACCTCTGCAGACCGCACAAAAATACGGTCCGCACAAAACTAGTGTGGTTCGCACAAAAACTATTGCGGCCACACAGTTTTTATCTACAGTGATAGGCTGTAGTATTTTGGTCATAACTTTCTCTACAGATGTTTTATGATTATTATAATTTGTTTCTGAAAACTATATTCACATATTTACAACTTTCATGTTTGAATTATCTCAAAATTCCTTGTAGATAAAATGATATGAGATTCCGAAGTAGGACTAGTGAAATGCTCCCCACCGCGGCCACACTGCATTTTGTGCGGTTCGCACAGCACCTACCGCGGGCGCACTTCATTTTGTGCGGACCGCGCTGATGGGTTCCAAGGCCTGTAACCCTTCTGGACCTGCTACAACTATGATTTTAGACCTAAAACATCCCGGAACCTACCTGGAACCCCCAAAACTCCAACCCAATTGTACCAACACATCCCATGAAATTGTTCAAACTTGTTCAAAACTTCAAAATGCTCACAACAACATCAAATCACTAATTTAACATAGGATTCAAGCCTAAGAACTTCAAGAACTCTTAAATTATGCTTTTAATCAAAAGGTCTATCAAATCTCGTCTGAATGACCTGAAATTTTGCACACACATTCCAAATGATTCCACGAAGCTATTGCAACTCTCGAAATTTCATTCTGACCTCTATATCAAAATCTCACCTATCAACCGGAAAACGCCGAAATCTCAATTTCACCAAGTCAAGCCTAAGCCTTCCACGGACCTCCGAAATGCATTCTGATCACGCTTATAAGTCCCAAATTGCCTAAGATAGCTAACCAAATCATAAAAATTTCAATCCGAGGTCATATACAACCAAGTCAAATCTTGGTCAAACCTTTCAAATTTCAAGCTTCAACTGAGAACTGTTTTCTTCCAAATTCATTCTGATTACCTGAAAAACCAAAACCAACAATTTACTCAAGTTTTAATAAATCACACAGGGAAAGTCATGCCCGAAAACTGGCGATCAAAGTGTAAAAGCTCAAAACGACCGGTCGTATCGCTACACCAACCCACTGTGCAACTTTTTCTTTGGAGTTTTCTGAAAAGTATTATACTTATATTCAGACTAAAAGAATGGAGTTTTGAGGATTTTCTTTTGATTAAAGATTTTGAGGATTAAATTTTAAACAGTTTAATTTTTTTGCACAAAACTCTACCTGTTTAATATTTTTAGAATAAATTTTATGTATTTAAAATCTGTGCGGTTATTATCATTTTTATAAAATGATATAAATATTTATAATAAGTGGAAAATTTTCGTAGTAAAAAGTGTTATTTTTCAAGTACTGTAATAATTTTTGTAATATCAAATAGAAGGGAGTATCTAATATAAATAAATAAATAAAATTATCATAAACTTTACGCTAGAATACATTTGTCACAAATTCTAGTTGATTTAATTAATGTCGGCTCATTAAGCTTTTCACATGCCAAGTTGATAGTGAGTTGAATGGTCTAAAACCAACGTATATCCATCTCAAAAAGCAGAAAAAGTAAAGCCCTTTTTTTCACCAGAAATTTAGGAAAGGAAAAAAAATGATCTAAATAAAATAAACCTCAAAGTGAAAGAAAGGAGGAGATTACATGTCAACGGTCTACATTATTAATTATCCATAAATCTTAATTAAAAATGAAAAAATAAAAGAAGCAGGAACATTGAAGCATTAGGTATAAGAATCATAATATTTTTGGCTACATTAGTAAAATATAAAGTGAGAAGTATTGTATTTGTAACATGAATGAATCTCCTTACTTTAGAATGAAAGCAACACAGTAACAGACAACAATATATTATGAACTTGCTACTATGGAATAGAGCTGCCATTGCTAAGCTTGGGTGAGACTTGGCTCACAAGAAGGATGTACTGTGGGTTAAATGGATTCATGCTGTCTACATTAAGCAACAGCAGCTTCATACCATAAAAATTCCCAACCAAGCCAGCTGGATGGTAAGGAAGATTATTGAAGCTACTGTTACATTGCACCAATCACAGCTATTGTCCCAATCAGAATGTTCTATCAAGAAGATGTATCTTCAACAGATTGGGCAGCTGCCAAGAGTTGTGTGGAAAAATCTAACCATCCAAAACTATGCCAGACCCAAGGCAGTGTTTAATCTCTGGCTGATTCTGCAGGATAGGTTACCTACCAAGGATCGATTGAGGCAGTGGAATCCAAACATGGACAGCACTTGTACACTATGCCAGCAAGACATGGAGACCAGGGATCACCTCTTCTTCTCCTGTCCCTTCACCATGCAACTGAGACATCAAACAATGATTTGGATTGGGGTAACTCAGCCTAGCTTTCAAAGTTGGGATCAATACATCCAATGGATCATAACCATGGCTAAAGGGAGGACTACTCGAGCTCATAGTATCAAAATGATCATTGCAGAAATGTGTTATAACATCTGGTTAGAGAGGAACTCAAGGTTGTTTAGGAATGTGTCAAGTTCATATGGGCACTTACTTAGAAATATTGCATACACATGTCATATTAGGAGTCCTATTAAGTTTAGCCTGCAACTCCGGCATTCTCCCTGTAATTAGAAATAGAGGCATAGTAAATAGATGTTGGCTACGTCTCTCTTTTGTGATAGTCAGCTGTGTGTAACTGGACTATAGTTTTGTAAAGAATTTCCTTTGATGATTAATACAATAATTTAATTAAAAAAAAACAGACAACAACATTAATTATTTTGCTCAATGAAGTAAACCCAATAACTTCCTCAATCATCACTTCCTAATGCTGGTTATATACAACGACTTTCTGGTTTTAGCAAGAAAAGTTTATTTTATTTTGCCCCTCTCGAAAACTTCAAAATGCTCTATTTTCGAGTTATATATTACTACATCATTCCAAATTAAGTATTGTTTTAGCCAAATTGGTCCTTAGGAAATCAATAAAGCATTTTTCTCTTCAAGTTTACCCTTACTCAATAGAAGATTAAAAAAAATTGTACGAGAGATAAGAGGATAATTTGAAGAGATATCAAGATCATTTAGTTAAATAACCTTATGATTAACGTTATTAAAATATTCTTTATGAATTTACAAAAACATCAAATCGCACTTATTTTGAACCTAATGAAATATATTATTTCTTTATTCAAGATCGAATGAAATCAATTTAAACCTTTTCTCGAATTTTATAAATTTAATTTGTAATAGTTAGTTAGTTATTCTCAAGCCAAAAGTATTCAGAAACCATTTATCTACTGTCATAATGTAGGAATAAGGTATGCATATATTTTTCTCTCCACAGACTCCACTTGTGAGATTTCATTGGATTTTATTGTTGTTGGTGGTGGTGGTTAGTTTTCTTTTTTAACGTGCTAGTATTTACAATAGGATTTATGCTACTCCCTGCGGTTCAAAATAAGCGACCAGTTTACTTTGGGCACACCCATTGAAGAAGATATAAAATTCTAGATGAAAATAGTTCGTGTGACTAAATTACCCTTCATTAAGTGTTGCACCATAGTTATAGAAGCACTTACTTCTCTTCTCAAATGTGAGGAGTAAATGACTTTTTAGGGATAGATACATAAAAGTAATTTTGGAAAAAATTGTATTTAATTATTATATAAATGGACACTTATATTGGACCAAAATAAAAAAAATAAATTAATCATTTATTGTGGACCGAAGGAAGTAATTCTTTTTTGTTGAGAACCCCAGAGAAACCGCAGCCGCTACCGCCTCTGCATTTGATTTATAAATATTGCTACATTTATAAATGCATAGCATAAACTCAAACCCAAAACGCATTGGAGATAGACTGTGGGTGTTAATATGAGACTACCCAAAGGGTCATCACTTGATTTTAACTGAATTTTATGTCTCTGAGGCCTTGAAAACCTCAGTTATAGTTGCTTCGATTTACGTGCGTTGCCCGAACGCGTAGACGGAAAGCTTAAATATGAAAATTTATGAAAAATTATAAGTTTTGATATAATATAAGTTAATTTGACTTCGGTCAATATTTTGGGTAAACGGACCCAAGCCCATGATTCAACGGTCCCAAAGGGTCCATAGGAAAATACGGGACTTGGGCGTATGCCTGAAATCGAATTCCAAAATCCCAAGCCTGAGAAATGAATTTTTAAGTAAAATTATTTTCTGAAATTATATAAGAAAATTCAAAATGAAATATGATTCAAACATGACGGTATCGGGCCCCTATTTTGGTTGTGGCTCCTCGTACATGTCTTATATATGGTTTAACTCATGTTTATAAAATTTAGTCGAAAATGGATGTCGTTTGATGTGACTCAGACCTAAATTGAAAAATTTAATGTTTTAAGAAGTTTGATAGAATTCATGGATTTTGAGGTTTAATTCGATGTTTATGATGTTATTTTGGCGATTTGATTGCAAGAATAAGTCTGTAAGATGTTTTTGAAGTTGTGTGTATTTTTGGTTTGGAGCCCCGAGGGCTCGTGTGAGTTTTAGATAGGCCACGTGGTGCATTTGAACTTAAAAATTTGTTGGTATGTTCAGGATTTGCGAAGCTTGGCTCGCAAATGCGAGTTCGCAATTGCGAAGGCTGAGTCGCAAATGCAAAGACAACCTAGGCCACTCTTCCTCGCAAATGCGAGCTTCCTTTCGTAAGTGCGAAACTTCCCTGTTCATCCTTGGGTCGCAAATGCGACCCTTTCTTTGCAATTACCAAGTTGCAAATGCGACATTTCTGATCGCAAATGCGAAGTTCCAGTAAATATGAAAGGTTCGCAAATACAAACCCTGATTCGCAATTCCCACATCATCAGAGGTAGGGGTTTGCAATTGCGAATCCTGTTTGCAATTCCCACATCTGAGACCTGCATTTTTTATACTTAGCCGATTTTTGAACTCATTTTTAATTCTCTCAAATAAAAACACACTTAGGCGATTTTTCAAGAATTCCTTCTTCTCCAAATAAATTGTAAGTCATTTTTAACTAACCTTTTTCAATTATTACCATCTTTTAACATGATTTCAACTTAAAATAAAAGATTTTCATGGGAGAAATTGAGTGTTTTGGGTAGAACCTAGTTTTTTCAAAAAGGGGGGAGTTGGACCTCAATTTGAGGTCCGACTTCAAAACAAATTATATATTTGGGTTTGTGGGAGAATGGGTAATCATGTGTTGGTTCGAACCTCGGGTTTTGACTATGTGGGTCTGGGGGTAATTTTTGACTTTTTGGGCAAAACTTTGGAAGTTTGTTTTGATGCATTCAAATTGATTCATTTAGCATTTATTGATATAATTAAGTAACTTGTGACTAGATTCGAGCGGATTGGTGGTAGAATCAAAGGGTAAAGCCATGATTGAGACTTGAGTTGTGTTTGAGGCATCGAGATAAATGTCTGGTCTAACCTTAGTTGAGGGATTAGGAGTTATGTCCTATTTTCTAATTGCTTCCTGATTGAGTACGACGTATATGCATGGTGACGAGTATCTACACGTTGGTATCGAGCATGACTGTGAGTCTTATATTGGCAGATATTGTATTCTTAAATACTACTACGGATGCTCTAACTAATTATTCGTGATATGTAGAAAAGATTTGGTTTATCCTCGTGGGTGTTAGTTATGATTTAGTTTTGGTACTGATTGAGCGTAGTAGGAGTTGAGCTAGGATTGGTTATAGCTGATTCTCCCTTGTCAGGATGGTTGATTTGATATTGTTGTTCCCTTACCGGGAAATTTCTATGTTGCTTTCGTTCCCTTGCGGGGATTTTATTGTGATATTGTGTTGGATTAAAATGGGAGCAGGTGGTATGCCTACCACAAGTTATTGATGAAATGAGAGCGGGTGGTACACCTACCACGGATCATTGATGAAATGGGAGCGAGTGGTAGGCCCACCACAAGTAATAGTAAAATAGGAGTGGATGGTACGCCTACCACGAGTTATGATGAAATGGGAGCGGGTGCTATGCCTGCCTCGAGTTATGATGAAATAGGAGCGGGAGGTACGCCTACCACGAGATTTGATAAAATGAAGCGGGTGGTACGCCTACCACGAGATACGAGAAATGGGATCGGGTTGCACGCCTGCAACGAGATGTTTACTGAGAAGGAAATCTTCCTTTATTTCTCCTTATCCGTGTTAGAGTTAAATTGTTGATTTCCTTATTATTCTTTAAGGTTCTGTATTATCTATTATCCCTGAATCATGATCCCCTTCCAAACTTTATCTTGTTTACTTCCGTCTATCTTTAAGTTGTACATATATAACTGCACAGATTTATTTGTAGTCTGGTCCGAGCCTCGTCACTACTTTGCCGGAGTTAGGCCAGACACTTACCAGCACATGTGGACGGTTGTGCTGATACTACATTTTGCACTATGTGCAGATCCCGAAACAGTGTTTGGTTATCAACAGTAGGTCGAGAGCCATCCTTCAGTCCGCCGAGAGTCTGAGGTAGCCCTGCTAGCGTCCCTAGTCCCGGTGTCTCATCTATAAGTTTTTATGTTCTGTTGTCATTGTACTCGAGACAGACTATGCTCTTTTCTTTCAAACATTTATTTGTAGTAATCCTAAACAGTCCGTGGATGTTGTGACACCAGGTTCTGGTTAGAGGCATGTGTTGATCTTCAGGATGTTCTGGTTTTATATTCCATTTAAGACTTCCGCTAAATTCATATTCCGCTGTTATTTAGTTGTTTATTTCTTGTTAATTTAATTGGCTAAAAAGGAATTAAAAACAAAATGAGTTTTAAGGATTTTTAGTTCGTGGCTTGCCTAACTTCTACGAGTAGGCGCCATCACGGATCCCCAGGCGCGAAATTTGGGTCATGACAAGTTGCTATCAGAGCTCTAGGTTATATATGTCTCAAAATTCATGGACAAGCTTAGTAGAGTCTGAGAGATCGGTACGGAAACGTCTATATTTATCCCCTAAAGGCTACATAGTTAGGAAAATTTCACATTTGTCACTTCTTGTTATGCGGTTTGGTTTCCTAATGCTAATTGAATTTTACTATGTTCTTTCGCAGATGGCGAGAACACGTGCTTCCTCATCTACCGATCATCAGCCCCAACCCCCAGCAGCAGCTCCTACGAGAGGCAGAGGGCGAGGCCAAGGTCGTGCTAGAGGCCGAGGCAGGGGCAGAGCTCAGCCTAGGGTAGCAGCACCCGTAGTGGAGCCTCAGTTTGATTTTGCTGACGAGGTTCCAGCCCCAACAGTTCCAGTGGGCCTAGCTCAGGTCCCAGAGGGGTTTATTGCTGCCTAGTTATTCAGGATGCTCAGGTCCATCTAGTGGGCCTCATGGAGAGTGTCACCACTGTAGGTTTACTTCCTGTAGCACCAGCCGTCTCTCAGGTTGGAGGAGGACATGTCTTATATATGGTTTAAGTCATTTCTATAAAATTTGGTTGGAAAGGAATGTCGTTTGATGTGTTTCTGACCTAAATTAGAAAATTGATATTTTGAGAAGTTTGACAGAATTCATTGATTTTGAGGTTTAATTCGATGTTGATGATGTTATTTTAGCGATTTGATCGCACGAATAAGTCTATAAGATGTTTTTGAGATTGTGTGTACATTTTGTTTGGAGACCCGAGGGCTCGGGTGAGCTTTGGATAGGCCACAGTGTGCATTTTAAACTTAAACATTTTCTGGTGTGGTTAGGCCTGCTGCGAAGCCTGGCTCGCAAATGCAAGTTTGCAATTGCGAAGGCTTAGTCGCAAATGCGAAGGCTTAGTCGCAAATGCGAAGGCAGCCCAGGCCATTATTCCTCGCAGAGGCGAGCTTTCTTTCGCAAATGCAAAACTTC
Source organism: Nicotiana benthamiana (assembly GCA_034376525.1). Taxonomy (NCBI): domain Eukaryota; kingdom Viridiplantae; phylum Streptophyta; class Magnoliopsida; order Solanales; family Solanaceae; genus Nicotiana; species Nicotiana benthamiana. The sequence continues at coordinate 33,143,643 of CM067335.1, read as the reverse complement.
TTGTTTAGACTTGGGTCGCAAATGCGACCCTTTCTTGGGAATTACCAAGTCGCAAATGTGATATTTCTGATCGCAAATGCGAATGTCCAATAATTATGAAGGGTTCGCAAATGCGAACCCTGCTGCGTAATTCCCACATCACCAGAGGTCGGGGTTGAAATTGTGAACCCTTGTTCGCATTTCCCACATCTGAGACCTCTATCTTTTTGTACTTACGCAGTATGTGAAAACATTTTTCATATTCTCTCAAACACAAACACGTTTAGGCGATTTTCCACGAATTCCTTCTTATCCAAATCAATTGTAAGTCTTTTTTAACTAACCTTGTTCAATCATTAACATCTTTTAATATGATTTCAACTTGAAATCAAAGATTTTCATGGGGGAAATTGAGTGTTTGGGGTAGAAACTAGATTTTTCAAAAAGTGGGATTTGGACATCAATTTGAGGTCTGATTTCAACACAAATTATATATTTGGATTTGTGGGGGTATGGATAATCAGGTTTTGGTTCGAACCTCAAGTTTTGACCATGTGGGTCCGGGAGCAGTTTTTTATTTTCTGGGCAAAACTTTGAGAAATTCCTTTTATGCGCTCAAATTGATTCATTTAGCATTTATTGATGTAATTAAGTAACTTGTGACTAGATTCAAGTGGATTGGTGGTGGAATCAAAGGGTAAAGCCATAATTGAGATTTGAGTTGTGTTCGAGGCATCGAGGTAAATGTCCGGTCTAACTTTAGCTTGAGGCATTAGGAGTTGTGTTCTATTTGCTAATTCCTTCTTTATTGAGTACGTCGTATACACATGGTGACGAGTATATATACGTTGTCGCATGTCTGTGAGTCTCAAATTGACGGATATTGTGTTCATAAATGTTACAACGGATACTCTAATAAATGATTCGTGATATGTAGCAAAGATTTGGTTGATCATTGTGGATTTTAGTTATGATTTAGCTTTGGCGCTGATTGAACTGAGTAGGAGTTGAGCTAGGATTGTTTATAGCTGATTCTCCCTTGTCGGGATGGTTGATTTAATATTTTTGTTCTTTTGCGGGGAAATTTCTGGTTAGAGGCATGTGTTGGTCTTAAGGATGTTTTGGTTTTATATTCCATTTAAGACTTCCGCTAAATTCATATTTCGCTCTTATTTAGTTGGCTATTTCATGTTAATTTAATTGGTTAAAAACGAATTAAAAACAAAAAGGGTTTTAAGGATTTTAAGTTCGTGGCTTGCCTAGCTTATACGAGTAGGCGCCATCACGACTCCCGAGGGTAGAAAATCCAGGTCGTGAAATAATCGGGCCAGGCCCATTTCAACATGCTTCAACCTGGGTCAGCCTGTTTCGGCCCTGTACTGTTCCTTATTGTGCGGGTTGGGACGGGTTGGTTGGGGGGAGTTTGGACTAACATGTTCTGGTTAACGGTGCACCGAATCCGCTAAGCCCATGACACGTTAACGGTTTGTTAATGGGTTGCAGCCCGCTATGAGCCCGGTTACCGTTGCTTAATTTTTTTAAAAAATTAATTGAAATGTTGCCAAAGGTCAAGTTGGGAAATGACCGTTGAGGCACGACCATATTTTGCAGAAATGGCTATTTAGGCTTCCCCCATTAAAAATATAGCTCTCTCACCCCTAATAATTGAAAATTATATTTTTAACTATTAAAATCTATAAATAGCCTCTCTTCTTCTTTATTTTTCTCACAATTCACTCTCTTACTACTCTAATTCTCTCTCAAGTCTCAATTCTCTCTTGATATTATAGGTCTTAAATTCTGAAATCTCAAATGCTCAATTATTTATTATTTCAAGTTTTATCATTACTTAGTTTGTCCATTACAAAATTGTTATTATCAAATATCAAGTATCGAGTATTCAAGTGAAGTGTGGTATCAAGTATTATCAAGCATCAACTATCAAGTTTCAGTCTATCAATTGAAGTTTGTTTTTTGATATCAAAATTAGTGCGACATTTGGAATCCCGGTACACTCGTTCCATCTTTTTCTCTTATTTGGTGTACACTTATTTTATTATTTAGAATTATTAATTTAATTTACATAATGGATTTACTTAGAGCGACCCAAAAAGCATGCACTAGTAGAGGTGGTAGTAAGAAAACTTTCAAAAGATCGAAAGGTGGTATTGATTATTCTAGTAACTTTACACATATTTCTGAAAGTTCACCTGAAAATTTAAATATAGAATATGAGAAAATTCAAGAAAATTTTGATATAGATGATATATTAGATGATATTCAATCACCCGATAAACTTGAAACACCACCAAGCAGGCCTCCTCTCCCTATTAAGAAGAATCGACGATTAGGAAGTACGTGTTGGATATTTTTTCAAAGATTAGAAGATCAAAAAATTTATATAAAATTTAAAATTGATAGTGGATATCATAAACATAAGCCCGGTAAGGGAGGGGAAACATGTCAACTTTGTAGGCATATGGAAGAGAAATTCCCTTTTGATTGGGGAGTAGATGAGGAAGTTGGGCAATAAAAACTTAACCCGGGTATTGGGAGGGGGGGGGGGGAGATATTTGGTAAATACGATATTGAGAAAGATCTGGAAGAATTAACTAAAATGATTATTTTAGGTTGTTTACTTATTAGTTTTACTTCTTCACCGTATCTTGTTACTTATATTCAAAGAATTTATAACCCTATGTTTAAAGGTATTCCTAGAAGTACTCGTAGAGCCGATATCTTTAGGCTTTTTGGACAATATTAGATATACATATACGTTATTTGTTCGAAAGTCTTCCTTGTAAAGATTCTCTTACTTCTGCTATTAGTCGTGCTGTAAAGAGAAATAATTATTTGACTGTTACATGCCATTGGATTGATGATAACTTTTATATGTAAAAAAGTATTATTGCTTTTAAATATGATGAAGATCAAATTTATACTGGTGTATTTATAAGTAATACTATATATGAAGTTGCTATATTTTATAATCTTGCAGAAAAGTTTTTTGTGTATGTCATTTGATAATGCTTCTAACAACAATGTTGCTATTACAATATTAAAATTGCATCTACACCCTCAACTTCCTGAAATATTTCATGTTAGATGTGCATGTCATATTTATAACTTGATTGTGAATAGTGGCCTTGAATTATTTAGAAATGAAATTACTTTAGTTAGGAGAGTTGGGTTAAATGCATTTAAGGAAAAATGTGTATACTATGGATTAAAACCAAGACTCGTGCCTGGAGAAATAGTTACTAGATGGAATTATACTTATTTATTCTTAATATGTTGTTATAAGTATGGATTGCCTATAACTGCAGTTGCTAATTCTCATTGTATCGATCCTAGCTGTTTGTTAACATCTAGAACTTGGGATGTCACTCATGATGTTATAAATTTTTACAAAAAAATTATGTGGCTACACTCGAGTTTTCTGGAGCTTATTATCTTACTATTGCAAATGGTTTAGTTCATATTGCTGAAATTTCTCTTTTACTGCATAATTTGAAGAAGAGAGAAGGATATGTTACTGTTGTTGAATCTATGCAAGAAAGTTTAAAAATTATTTCTATCCAACAACAACAACAACAACAACAACAACAACAACTATTCAGTACATTCCCACCAGGTGGGGTCTGGGGAGGGTAATATGTAGACGAGCCTTACCCCTACCCGGAAGGGCAGGGAGGCTGTTTCCAATCGACCCCTACTGTTGTTGAATCTATGCTAGAAAGTTTAAAAATTATTTCTATCCAATTCATAGTATTTACCTAATAGGTATTCTTTTAAACCATAATGACGAAATGATAACGTGTCGCCAATTAATGAGAGCTTTATATACTTATATGGATATTGGACCAACTGAAACACCAGATAGATACTTGTATTTCTGAGCTACATACATTTACAAACTTTATATAATTATTATGCTAATATTGTTAATGCAAATATTTCTTTAATTAATCCTTCAACATCTGGAATAACTGTGGACAATGATGATGTTGTTCAAGATTGTCTGGTTTGGTCTGCACTAGGAGAACATCAACAAACCAGTCGCAGAAATATTGATGAACTTCAATTCTGATGTCATTGTTGTGTCAGCTATGTTGGTTCGCTGCCGATTTCGAAGTAATTCGCCTGGGCTGCGAATTTTCTTTCTCCGATTTCGGACTGCTGTTAGTTGTTGTTTTCATCTCAGTTGGTAGCGGGACTCATCGTTGTTATTCTCAGCCTTTGTTCGGCCTTTAAAATTTGCTTGTCGGCTGTCGCTAACTAGGCATGTCTAAATGTCTCTGCTATTTTAAATTGAAATTGTGAATGAGATTCAAGTTGCTATTGCTCTGAATAATTGTTGCATAGGTCTGGAAGTTGATTTCATACATGTTCAAACGCTTCTTATATTTTCATCTTCTATTTCATGGGAATTGAAACTCTAGCTTTCTCGTTCATGGTAGAATCGCAAGGCTATAAAACTCTGTTTATTTGTCATAAGTGAAAGTGTTCAGGAACCATTAGTGAGGATTGGGAAATAGGAATATAACCATCAGTTTATGAAACGGTGGTTTAGTCATATGAAAACAACTGTTTACGAATTGGTGTTTGCCTTTTATGAAACGTTTGGAGTAGTAATTAAAGCTTCATGTATATGCAGTGTTTAATTTTCAATATCTATTAATTAAATTTTTCTTATTTTATTGTCAACTGTCATGTATGTATGGCGTTTGAATTTCCCCAATGATCCAAAACTTTGAAGTAATTAATTCATTAAATAGCTGTAGTCTACTTTAGGTGTATAATTAAATTATTATAACTACGGATATGACTTCTGTGACGTGTTTGTAATACCTAATTTTTAAGTTGTGTTTCCTAATTAGTGCTGCTGTTTGTTACTGTGTTACTTTTATTCTTAGGTAAGGAGATTCATTCATATTACAATTTCACTACTTCTCACTCTATATTTTACCAATATAGCCAAAAAAATTATGATTCTTACACCTGATGCTTCAACGTTCCTGCTTCTTTTTTTTTTCATTTTTATTAAGATTTATGGATAAATTAATAATGTAAATATTTGACATATAATCTCCTCCTTTCTTTCACTTTAAGATCTATTTTTGTTTAGATCATTTGATTTTTTTTACTTTTCTAAATTATCGGTGAAAAGAAGGGGCTCTACTTTTTCAGGTCAGCTTGATCTACTTTGGTTTCAGACCATTCAACTTACTAGCAACTTGGCATATGAAAGCTTTAATGAGCAGACATTAATTAAATAAACTAAAATTTGTGACAAGTGTATTCTAGTGTAAAGTTTATGATAAGAAAATTTTATTTATTTATATTAGATACTCGGTCCTATTTGACATTATAAAAATTATTACAGTACTTAAAATTAACACTTTTTACTACGAAAATTTTCAACTTATTATAAATGTTTATTTCATTTTATAAAAAATGAGAATAACCCCATAGATTTTACATATATAAAATTTATTCTAAAATTATTAAACAAGAGTTTTGTGCAAAAAAAATTAAATTGTTCAAATTTAATCCTCAAAATCTTTAATCAAAAGAAAATCCTTAAAACTCCATTCTTTTAGTCTGAATATAAATATAATCCTTTTCAGAAAACTCCAAAGAAAAAGTTGCACGGTGGGTGGGATCAAGAAGTTGGTGTGCTGTAGTTGGTGAAGAATTTAAAAAAACGACATGAGCACAAACCTTGATTTTGGTACCTATTACTTGCCTACGCCGAAGTATTAATATTTTCAAACATCATTTCATCGAATTTTAATAAATATTAAACTCATAATTAAAAAATTTTGACCATTTTTTATGGTCCAAAAATAATTTTTTTCCAGATTTCAAGAATAAATTAATTATTTTTTTACTTAAATTGCCCTTGAAGTAAATAGCGTTGGAGTATGTAGTAGAATTGTTTATTTGAGATAGTATGGTCAATTTCATTACTAATTAATATTAAATCTTTAATCTGTATGCAAATAGCCAAAAAAATTACTTGTTTTAGACGGGATGGATTAACAAATTAATGGCGAGAATATGAATATGAATATTAAATTCATTAAATATAAATGCAGGATCCACAGTGGCTAATAGGTTGGGAGTAGGTGATCTGTCCCCACTTTCGAGATTCATACTAAAAAATAGCAGAGATGGGACTTTGTATATAAATTTTTATATTAGGAATCACATTGTGCTAAAGTTGTGATTGCCACCATCCACCAAAGTCAGATATTTTTGGTAGCTACAAATAGCGGTAACAAAATGGTTTTAAAAAAATAGTTAATCATCCATATTATTCACTAGAAAGTGGGTTGTATTATAAATTTTTTAAAAACATATCAAATATGGATAAGAATGATATTATCCTTTTAGAAAATGGATAACCAATGGGTTTAACTTTTATATTTGTAAAGTCAACTAGGAATTCTTCCAAAGGTGATCATATCCAAGAAGTCATAAATAATATGATTACCCATATTATTTGCTAGTTTACCTATTTTTTGTCTGTACTAAATATGGGTCGGTTGGATAATTTATCGGTGTTTCACTACCTATTTTCGACCTAAACCATATCTGATCTGACCCACCCGATTGCCACTCTTAATTACAAATTAAAAAAATTCACTATCGGGGTAGTTTATTTTGAAGTATAAAAAATTAATTTCACTATAATTTTATCATTTATAGATCATTTGGTTTCAATATAATATTTTGCATGACTAGCCTAACTTTAGACCGTTTTGTTTGATTACTCATATTGTTAGATTGCAAGCCAAGTTTGCCGCTGCATGACAAAACAACAATAACAATAACACAACCAAATCTCATAATTAAAGTCTGCGGGAGGCAAATGTAGCGCATTGTTAACGAGTTAATCGAACTCATAATTTTTGATACGGAGTAAAATTTATATATAAAAATTTATTAAATTACAAAAATAGTGAATATGAACCCATAACTTTAAAAATATAACGAATTTAATGTTAAAAACTTTAAAAGTTGGACCCATTGAATTTAAATCCTGAATTCACCCCTGAGAGTTTGAGGCAGATAAAGTATACGTAGATCTTATCCCTATTCCGTGAGGGTTAAGAGACTATTTTCGGTAGACCCTTAGCTCAAAAAGATAAAAAGAGAGATAGAATCAAATGAAACTCTTCGGTAACAACATAAGTCATAAAGAAAAACAATCAATTCATTCGGCACAATACTCAAACATACATCATATTAATTAATAAATGGTCTTTTTATTTGTAAATCATTATAAAATCAAATATACAATATGCCATGTTAAGTTGCTGACGGTCTTGAGTGCTTAAAGTTGATTAAGTGTCACATAATTTTTAAAAACTGGATACATTTTACATAGGGGTGCTAAAAGTGGATATCTAATGCCATTTTTGATGCTTTATTGCTGGGTGGGCCTATACAATAGCCCAACCCTAGTAAGTAGCCCATCTAGCACAGCATCCAAGTTAGGGCGAAAACGACACCGTTCACATTTGGCGGGGAATTGATCTTTTACGCATTCTGCTGCAAAATTGCCTCTTTTTAGTTTTCTCATTCACTGACAACCGTCCCAAAAATTGGTCGCGAATCAGGTCAAATTTCTTCCCTTTTCTTTGTTTTCGAATCTCGAAAGTCTCAAAAAATCTGATGAATTTCATTGGAAAAATTTGTTATTGAAGAATTGTAGAGTTGGATTTGCGAACCATTGTAAACCCTCAACTTTAAATTAAATTGAAGAAGCATCTCTTTGGTCGAAAATGTACACGAGGCCTGTGTTATTTCGTGCTTATTTTTCTTCGAAGAAGTAATTTTGCATACAACTTGACTGCCTATATGCATGCCCATTGTGCATAGAGCATTTCTTGTTTTTTTTTTTGCGGAAGTATTTACTATGAAATGCTTGGCTTTTTACTACTTTACCCCTCACCTGAGCCTTTCCGTGCCTCTGATAATAGCTACTTTCTTCATGATCTTCCTATTTGCTCTTTATTTTATGCTATTTTAAATTTTTTGAGTTTCTTGACAGTGAAATTCTGCATACTACTTTATTTAGTGGGATTCAATCAGACTTATATAGTTGGTCTAGCTTTTTATTCCATAATGTTTTAACTTCTTTTTTATTTATTTTATAAAGATGTGGATGGTTTCTTTCTCTATGCTATGAAGACCTCTGTGAATTGAATGTTCTCCTTTTCGTCATTAACAAGATAACTTCTAAAAACTCGGTAGTTTCGCTTAACTTCAAAACTTACAGTGCTTTCCATTTTTGTCTAGCATATGAATTATAAAAATAAAAATTGTTTAACCAAAAAAAGAATTATAAAAATTTGTCGCCTAATATCTGCTCCCAGGCTCCTGTTTTCCACATTCTCTTAGAGTAGTTTGGCTCAAATTTGAAGATGTTGTGGGACCGGCCCAAAACCCTAGACAAAGTTATTGTCCACGAGGATGTTGCTCAAAATCTTCAAAAGCTGGTAATACTTCTTTTCTTTGTGAATTCTCGAATTATTCACTGTTTGTGACCCTTTTCTTTATGCTTACTATTAGGTGTCAGCGGGATATTGTCCTCATCTTCTCTTTTATGGTCCTTCCGGGTCAGGGAAGAAAACTCTGAGTATGGCACTTCTGAGGCAGATTTTTGGTCCAAGTGCCGATAAGGTAACTTCGTCTCTTTTCAATTTATATCTTTTTATGTGTTTTCTTCGCTAAAATATGAAATTTGCTGCTTAATTGATCTCTAAAGTAATATGGTTTCCATTGATTGGACAACTGATGCAGGTCAAGGTTGAGAACAAGATTTGGAAAGTTGATGTAAGCTTTTCTTTGAATTTCTTTTTTCAGGGTGCAAGTATGTTAATGTGAAATCTGTGTATAGCTGTATTATTCTTAGTTTTGTACATATATCAAAATATTTAGATCAATAGGTTCCTATTTTTTTCCGGGCAAGGTGCTATTCAAGTCAACAATATAAGGAAAAACATTAAGAAGAAATCTTGGTACTTGAAGTGTCTAGAGAATATTTCAATGCCTTTTTATTTAAAAGTAAGACATGGAAAAAACAATTGAAGAATTCAACTATTGACAAAGTTACTTGATAATTACAACTCAATCTGGTGCCTTAGCAAATAGTTAAGAAGTTTGTCTCATGCATTACAAACACTACCGTAATGAGAGCATAACGATAATACAAACTAAAGTAGAAAAATAAAGCCCAACGTTTCCCAATCCAACTTGGCAAATATCTTGCAAACTTGCAACACTGGTTGAAATCTGGTCTTCGAGGTGTTTGTTTTTGAGGAAATAAAGTTGGAAGATCTATTCCATCCAATAATTGTTCTTCATATTGCATGAACATGGAATATTTAGATGACACAATGAATAGCCCATTGAGTTAGCGTTCTGGTCTATTTCTTTATGTTTTTTAGTGCTGCTTCTTTTTCAATCTTGCTTAGAAATGTTTTTCTTGAGCCGGAGGTTTATCGAAATCGACCTCTTTACCTCCACATGGCCCCAATTCACGAACCTGGCTCTGATACCAATTGTTACAGGATCAATTTTAGCACAATTGACACTGCGCGGCAGTAGCCAAACTCTCAGCCACTCAGCGTTACTTTTTCACACACAATTTGACACTTAGAATTATTTATGACTTGTAAGATGTAGCAGCACAAAGTAGTACGGGTAAAACCCAACCTTATTCAATTCTCGCAGAAATGTACAAAAGAACTCGGTTGGAAGGCTCACATATGCTACTTGTCTTAGCCAACGAAATACAACATATAAAAGGGGGTTGCCAATGGCAGATTACTAAGGGGCAGTTACACTGGGGCAATTATACAATGTGCCTTGCACATGACCAGCCTAAAAACAAGAATAACTACTTAGTTATATTTTGAATTCAAACTTTCCCACAAAATTGAATCCATCTTCAACATTTTGGCCCACCGCAACTTGTGTATTGCACATGGCTAAACTTCCATAGTATATGCACATTACACTTCTTCAGTCACATGACTTGCACACTTGTTTTAGAGCTTTTGCCCACATTTTGGCTTCCTGCCTTGCCTCGTCTTTGGACCATGCCTTGCCCATAAGCTCATGACCATGTCTTGTCACAACCTTTGTTGTCCCACTAATCCGTGCGCATGCCTTATCCAAGTGCTATGCGCCTTCGTTTGCCATAGCCGTCGCCACAATCAAGGCTACCTTGCCAACACCCAAGACACCTTGCCTAAGTCCATGCACTAACTTAGACACATTTCCAACTCCGCACATTACTTGCCATCACCCGTATAAACCTATGCCAAGGGGAAACGTACAAGCCCTTGACATAGATTCTGTCCGACATCCGTCATGTCTCAATATTAGGGGCTAACAAACCAACCACACTAGTTTAACTCAGCGCCCTTGAGGATGCTGATTCAAGTAGTCCTTTATTTGTTGTCACAATGAAGCACCTTTTTCCCAAGTCGCATCTGCCTCGGGCTTTCTTTTTCATAGAATCAGAAATTCCTTCCGACTGTTTTTCTTATGCATCCCAAGAACCTAGTGGTCAAGAATCTTCCCAATTTCTTCCTCAATTGAGTGCGCATCTTTGGAAGAGCTCTCTTTTGTTTTGTGCCATTCCGGATCTTCAGGATCTTCAACATAAGTCCTTAAATAACTCACATGAAAAGTTGGATGAATCTTCATTCTTTCATGCAGCTTCAGTCGGTAAGCAACTTCACCAACCTTTTGAGCACCTTTCAAGGGACCATTATACCTTGAAACCAAAGATCTATGTCTAACCCGGATGTCAATCTTCTTCCAAATCCGCGGAGTAAGTTTTAACAACACTATGTCACCTATTTTGAACTCCAATGGACGCATGTTTCTATACGTATACTTCTTCATACGTTTCTGTGCCACTTTCAAACTCCAATGGACTCTTCTTCGTTGCTAAAGACTTGTGCAAATTATCTTGCAAATTATAAGATAATTTGCACAAGTCTAAAAAATATGTCCAGTTTCGTTGACTGTGCACAATTCTCTTATAATTTCCACAAGTCTTTAGCAACGGAGAAGAGTCCATTCGAGATTGTTTTGAGGAAGCAGCCTAAACTACCAACAAAGATTGCATAACAGAAAACTGGGGTAAATGTCCAGCTGCTTACTGTTATGGTTGGGATAGACAAGCTATGATGGAAAAAGCAACATATAGCTTGAAAATAACAAAGAAACGTACGAAGAAGTATGCCGATTGGAACAAGCATCTATCGGAGTTCAAATTATGTGACAAAGTGCCATTAAAGCTTATTCCGCACATTTGGAGGAAGATATAAACATAAAGCTTTGATTTCAAGATATGATGGTCTTCGTGAAGTTGCTCAGAAGGTTGGTGAAATTGCAAGCTTCCAGAAAGAATGAAGATTTATCTGACTTTCCATGTGAGTTATCTAAGGCCTTAGGTTGAAGATCCGGACAGGCACAAAACAAAGGGAGCTCCTCCTGAGATGCGCACTCAGCAGAAGGAAGAAATTGAGAAGATTCTTGACCATCAGGTTCTTGGGATGCATAAGAAAAACAGGCGGACATAATATATGATTCTGTAGAAAGGAAAGCCCTAGGCAGATACGACTTGGGAAAATGGTACTTCATTGTGGCAATATGGACAACAAATAGATGACTACTTGAAATCAACCTTCATGGGGGCGTCGAGTTCAACTAGTGGGGGTGGTTTGTTAGCCCCTAATATTGGGACATGACCGTTGGGTTTAGAATTTATGTCAAAGGCTTGTACATTGCCCCTTGGCATATGTTTGTGCGGGTGTTGGCAAGCAATGTGCGGAGCTGAAGGTGTGTCTAAGTTAGTGCATGGACTTAGACAAGGTGCCTTGGGCGATGACAAGGCAACCTTGATCGTAGGCAACGGCTATAGCAAATGAAGGCACATGACACTTGACTAAGGCACGTGCAGATCAGTGGGACGACTAAGTTTGTGACAGGACATGATCATGAGCTTATGGGCAAGGCATGTTCCAAAGACAAGGCAAGAAGACAAAGTGTGGACAAAAGCTATAGAACAAGTGTGCAAGTCATGTGACTGAAAGAAGTGTGCTGTGGAAGTTTAGCCATGTGCAATGCACATGTTGTAGTTGGCCAAAATGCCAAAGAGGGATTCAATTTCGTGGGAAAGTTTGAATTCAAAATATAACTATGTAGTTATTCTTGTTTTTAACCTGGTCATGTGCAAGACACATTGTATAACTGCCTCTTTGTAATGTGCCATAGGCATCCCTTTTTATATGTTGTAATTTCGTTGGTGTTAGATATGTAAATATAGTAGAACTCTAATTATAGTAGAACTCTAGTCCAAAGTGTATTAGGAGTAGGTTAGGTTATGTGTATTATATATAGGACTCATTGTATCATGGTTAATATCAAGAGTTATATTTTTCTCCCGTGCTCTCTCACATGGTATCAGAGCTTTGGTGAGAATATTATAGCTGTGCGTCATTCCAGCTAATTCCGGGAAGAAAGACCTCGTCGCCGTGCAATTTTCCAGTGACTTAAGAGGCTGTCCGTACATAAACTACCTTTTTTGTTGGTCTTGTACAAAATCCGAGACCACCACGAGGTTCGGAAGAGAATTCCGACCAACCCCAGAAAGAATCACCGGAAAACCATCATCCACGCGCCCCCACGCGCCGGCAATACCCTCGGCGCGTGAGCGCAGTTCCGGCAGGTTTTTCAGTTCGCTCCTTTAGGACAGTTTGGTCGGCCTTCAATTCCGACCCTACCCATCCTTTTTTCGTTCGATTCCGACAACTTTCAGTTTTTTCCGGCGACTATTGACTTTTCCGGCAGCTACAGTACTTTCCGGCCAGAATTTCTTCAGGACAGTTTGCTCAACCTTTAATTCCGAGCCTATCCATATTTTTATTTTTCAATTCCGACAACTTTGAATTTTTTCCGGCAGCTACATTGCTTTTCCGGCAGCTACAGTGTTCCTGTTTTCCGGCAGCGCCAGTTTTCAGTTCTCTATTTCAGTTTCAGCGAGTTTTCAATTGATAATCCAAAGATGTCTTTGGGACTAGATGCTTTCGGGTCCAGAAACCAGGGTTCTGCCAGTTCCGGTATTATGATTACCTCAGAACCTTTAATGGGAGGTTCAAACTACCTAGCTTGGGCTTCGTCTGTCGAGTTGTGGTGTAAAGGCCAAGGTGTTCAGGATCATCTAACCAAGGAGTCTAGTGATGGAGATGAAAAAGCCAAAGCACATTGGGAGAAGATTGATGCTCAATTATGCAGTATTTTGTGGCGATCTATTGATTCCAAGTTGATGCCCTTGTTTCGTCCATTCCAAACATGTTATTTGGTTTGGGAAAAGACTCGTACTTTATACACTAATGACATATCTCGTTTCTATGATGTGATATCGCGGATGACAAATTTAAAGAAACAGGAATTAGATATGTCTACTTACTTGGGTCAAGTGCAGGCAGTTATGGAGGAATTTGAGACGTTGATGCCAGTTTCTGCTAGCGTTGCAAAGCAGCAAGAGCAACGACAAAAGCTGTTTCTAGTTCTTACTCTTGCTGGGCTTCCTAATGATCTTGACTCAGTACGCGATCAGATTTTGGCTAGTCCGATTGTCCCCACAGTTGATGAATTATTCTCTCGCTTACTTCGCCTTGCTGCAGCACCAAGTCACCCAGTGAGCTCATCACAGACACTTGATTCATCTATCCTCGTCTCCCAATCCGTGGACAATCGGGCTTCTCATACTATGGAGTATAGACGAGGAGGAGGTCGTTTTTGGAAGATCTCGACCCAAGTGTTCTTATTGTTATAAACTTGGTCACACTCGTGACGTGTGTCATTCTTTACATGGTCGACCACCAAAAAATGCTTATGTTGCTCAGACCGAGCCTACAGGTAACCAGGGATTTTCTGTATCTGAAAGGGAGTATAATGAGTTCCTTAAATATCGCGCAAGTAAGCAGACATCTCCACAAGTAGCCATTGTTGCTCAGCCTGATACTTCTGTTGCTGGTAATTCTTTTGCTTGTGTTTCCCAGTCTAGTCCTCTTGAACAATGGGTTGTGGACTCAGCTGCTTCTGATCATATCTCTGGTAATAAATCCCTTTTGTCAAATATTGCGTATTCACAGTTTCTTCCCAACGTTACTTTAGCTAATGGGTCTCAAACTAAAGCAAAAGGAGTTGGACAAGCAAATCCTCTACCCTCTGTCACTCTAGATTCCGTTCTTTATGTCCCTGGCTGTCCTTTTAATCTTGCATCTGTGAGTCATTTGACTCGTGCCCTCCATTGCGGAATATATTTCATTGATGACTCTTTTATTATGCAGGACCGCAGTACGGGACAGACGATTGGAACAGGACTTGAATCAGACGAACTCTACTATCTTAACTCACTTACATCCTCTAAGGCCTGTCTAGTTGCAGATCTTCCAGACCTACTTCACAGTCGTTTAGGACATCCTAGCTTGTCCAAGCTTCAGAAAATGGTGCCTCGTTTGTCCAGTTTATCCACATTAGAGTGTGAGTCATGTCAGCTCGGGAAACATACCTGTGCCTCCTTTCCTCGTAGTATTGAGAGTCGTGCAGAGTCTGTTTTTTCTTTAGTTCATTCAGATATATGGGGTCCTAGCAGAGTATGTTCAACCTTGGGATTTTGTTATTTTTGTTAGTTTCATTGATGATCATTCAAGATGTACTTGGATTTTCTTAATGAAAGATCGTTCTGAGTTGTTTTCTATATTCCGAAATTTTTGTGTTGAAATTAAAAATCAATTTGGTATTTCTATTCGCACTCTTCGCAGTGATAATGCCTTAAAATATTTATCCTCTCAATTTAAGCAGTTTATGTCTTGTCATGGAATTATTCATCAGATCTCTTGTTTTTATACCCCTCAGCAAAATGGGGTTGCAGAAAGAAAGAATAGGCACATTATTGAGACTGCTCGCACACTTCTCATCGAATCTCATGTTCCGCTGCGTTTTTGGGGCGATGCAGTTCTCACATCTTGTTATTTGGTTAATCAGATGCCTTCATCTCCCATCCAGAATCAGATTCCGCATGAGGTATTGTTTCCCCAGTCACCCTTATACCCTGTTCCCCCTCGTGTTTTTGGGAGCACTTGTTTCGTTCATAACTTAGCTCCTGGGAAAGATAAGTTAGCTCCTCGTGCTCTCAAGTGTGTCTTACTTGGTTATTCACGTGCTCAGAAGGGCTATTGTTGTTATTCACCTGATCTTCGTAGGTACCTTATGTCAGCCGATGTCACATTTTTTGAGTCTAAACCTTTCTTTACCTCTTCTGACAATTCTGACCATCTTGATATATCTGAGGTTTTACCTATACCGGCCTTTAGGGAGTCTACTATATCTCCTCCTTCACCTTCCGCTACAGAAGTCTTACCCATTCCAAACATTGGACCATCTACTGTGGCTCCTCCTAGACTCCCTGCAGAAGACACTCCACTCTTGACATATCATCGTCGTCCTCGCCCAGCATCCGGCCCGGCTGATTCACTTCCTGCACCTGACCCTGCTCCTACTGCGGACTTGTCTCTTCCGATTGCACTTCGGAAAGGTATACGGAACACCCTTAATCCTAATCCACATTATATCGGTTTAAGTTATCATCGTTTGTCATCTCCCTATTATGCTTTTCTATCTTCTTTGTCCTCTGTTTCCATCCCTAAGTCTACAGGTGAAGCATTGTCTCATCCAGGGTGGCGACTGTCTGCTTTACATACGAGTGGTACTTGGGAGCTCGACCCTCTTCCTTCAGGTAAATCTACTGTTGGTTGTCGTTGGGTGTATGCAGTCAAGGTTGGTCCAGATGGTAAGGTTGATCGTCTTAAGGCTCGTCTTGTGGCCAAGGGATATACTCAGATATTTGGGCTTGATTACAGTGATACCTTCTCTCCCGTGGCTAAGATAGCATCAGTCCGCCTTTTTCTCTCTATGGCTGCTGTTCGCCATTGGCCCCTATATCAGCTGGACATTAAAAATGCATTTTTACACGGTGACCTTGAGGATGAAGTTTATATGGAGCAACCACCTGGGTTTGTTGCTCGGGGGAGTCTCGTGGCGTTGTATGCCGCTTGCGCCGGTCACTTTATGGTCTAAAGCAATCTCCTCGAGCCTGGTTTGATAAGTTTAGCACTGTTATCCAGGACTTTGGCATGACTCGGAGTGAAGCTGATCACTTTGTATTCTATCGGCATTCTGATTCACGTCTCTGTATTTATCTAGTGGTCTATGTTGACGACATTGTTATTACCGGCAATGACCAGGATGGTATTACTAAATTGAAGCAACATCTCTTTCAACACTTTCAGACTAAGGCACACTAATGTTTTTTCTGGGTATTGAGGTCGCACAGTCTAGCTCAGGTATTGTGATCACACAACGGAAGTATGCCTTAGATATTCTTGATGAGACAAGAATGACATGTTGTAGACCTGTTGACACTCCGATGGATCCGAATTCTAAACTTCTTCCAGGACAGGGGAGCCTCTTAACGATCCTGCAAGACATAGGCGGTTAGTTGGTAAACTAAATTATCTTACAGTGACAAGACCTGACATTTCCTTTCCTGTGAGTGTTGTGAGCCAGTTTATGCGTTCGCCATGTGATAGTCATTGGGATGCAGTTGTTCCCATTCTTCGGTATATAAAATCAACTCCAGGTAAAGGTTTGTTGTTTGAGGATCGAGGCCATGAGCAGATTGTTGGATACTCTGATGCTGATTGGGCAGGATCGCCTTCTAAGAGACGTTCTACTTCTGGATATTGTGTCTTAGTAGGAGGAAATTTGGTATCTTGGAAAAGCAAGAAACAGAATGTGGTTGCTCGGTCTAGTGCAGAAGCAGAATATCGAGCAATGGCTATGGCGGCATGTGAGCTAATTTGGGTCAAACAGTTGTTCAAAGAGCTGAAATTTTGTGATGTTAGTCAGATGGGACTTGTGTGTGATAATCAAGCTGCTTTCATATTGCGTCAAATCCAGTGTTCCATGAGAGAACTAAGCACATTGAGGTTGACTGTCACTTTGTCAGAGAAAAGATACTCTCGGGAGATATTGCTACAAAGTTTGTAAAGTCAAATGATCAGCTTGCAGACATTTTCACCAAGTCCCTCACTGGCCCTCGTATTAACTACATATGTAACAAGCTCGGTACATATGATTTATATGCACCAGCTTGAGGGGGAGTGTTAGATATGTAAATATAGTAGAACTCTAATTATAGTAGAACTCTAGTCCAAAGTGTATTAGGAGTAGGTTAGGTTATGTGTATTATATATAGGGCTCATTGTATCATGTTTAATATCAAGAGTTATATTTTTCTCCCGTGCTTTCTCACAGTTGGTTCAATGGCAAGTAGCATATGTAACCCTTCCAACTGAGTTCCTTTGTAAATTCTGCGAGAATTGAATAAAGGTTGGGTTTTATCCGTACTATTGTCTGTTGCTACATTTTGCTAAGTCTGAAATAATCAAGTTCTAAACTGTGTGCGAAAAAAGTAAGGCTGAGTGGTTGAGAGTTTGGCTACTGCCGTGCAATGTCAATTGTGCTAAAATTGGCTTTGTAACAATGCTACCCCCCAGGCCCCCTTGTGGAGTACACTAGGCATGTTGTTTTTTTGTGGCCATACAGATACTTTAGTCTAGCTATACTCATTAAAAAAAGAACTTTAGTCTAGCTAAAAGAGGCAAGAGGAAAGTGGGATTTAAGAATGACCTTAATCTTTTTTTATAAGATAAGTAAATATTATTAAGGCAAGGACCAAGATGGTGCTGCAAAATACAAACTACATTAGTACAGAGGTCATCACATAGCAATTAAGCACACTCATCTCAATGAATCTAAAAAGTATAAAACATCCCCTTACACCAATGCAACAGATTTTCTAAACAATTATACTTTACTACTGCTATCTGTTTCTCGTCTTTATCAGAACACCTCCTATTCCTTTCTAACCATATACTCCATAGATGTATAGAGGAGCTGTTCTCCAAAAAAATTTTCCTGCTTCCTCCAATCTTCTGTGCTTTCCAACTTGACAAACTCTGCACATTTCTAGGCATCACCCAGTGCACTCCAAATAATCATAACAGAGTTTGCCAGGCAAAAACACACTGAATCAGTATGTGATTTCTTGATACTACTTCCTTCTCACATAGATAGCACTTGCTACATATTATAAATCCTCTCCTTTGGAGCAGATCTTGAGTTAGACAGGCATTTCTAGTAGCAACCCACCTGAAACATGCCACTTTTGATGGTGCTCTAGTCTTCCATATCATCTCCCACGGCCATGCCTCCGTCCAATTATTCAAATATTCTTGAAACATATTATAGCAGCTATTTTCTGTAAAAATTCCTTCATTGTCCCTCGGCCACACCAGTGAGTCATTCTTTGAACTCTCCAGTTTGAAGGCTTCTAAAACAGCTAATAGCTGACCGATTCCATCTATTTCCCTTAATCGTTCCTGCTATGATGTGAGCACCAGCCCTGTTCTCATCTATCTTTCTCTTCTTGCATTTCTAGAGTTTAATATTTTCTGCCCTCGTGTTTGACTTGTAGTTGTCATTCCTACATTGTTCAGAAAGTGGAGGGCGCTGAACAGAAAATATGTTGTCTTTAATGAGCAACAGCTTCAGTTTTTACATTATTTGTGTTTTTGCATTTTTTTGGTGAAGTTGAAGAAGGAATAGGGAATTTTTGAAAGCGTTTTGAGACCTTATCTGAAGAGTGAAAAGTTCTATTTTGATCCCCTTATACTTTTGGTGCACAGTGGCCATACCTACTTGTAGATAGTTGGTTAGAGTTTTGGGAAATTTAATGTACAGTGCAGCTGAACTTCTTTTGTGAGAAGTTATCATGATCTTGATGTTCTTTTAATAAATTCTTTTGATTTGTAAAAGAAAAGAAAGAGGGTCAGTAGCTTGGATAGAAAATCCCATTCCTTTGCTGTAGTTTTTTGTGTCAAGAACTCATGATTGATATTGTGTCAGCTTGAATGATGCACATGTAGTTGTAGAGATTCCTTTTTAATGTGTTTTTGCTTTAAATATAAAATAGATGAGTCATCATCAGACATTGATACTAGAGAGAGGACGTATTCACACAATTTGTATGGATAAAAAAGGTCAAGTATAGTTGGTTTTATATTTTCTTTTTAACAAAGCTTAGGGTGCAATCTATAGAGATCTACTTTTGGTAAAAGTGACAACAACCAGTGACTTCCATGGTTAGGGATCAATTGCAACTGATATCCTTCTTTCTTTCTATATTCTTTAATTCTTTTAGAAGTTTTAGTTTTACTTTACCCATGTCTGTGTATTTTTTCTCTTTGTTTTAGTAACATAGTATGTGGATTTCAAGTTTAAAGAATATAAAGGTTAGGCAACATGTGAATGCACAAGTTCCATAAATTTTAACTTCAGGAGAAGTATTGCTAGTTAAATTGAAATAAACAGAAGTGTCAAAATCATGATAATCCTTTTGATTCCTCATAATGCCTTTTCCATTTGAAGAGGCAGAAAATTTATGCAACCACAAAATAAAATGAAATGTGTTACTATCAGTTACGAAAGCTACTTTGATCCGTTGATGCCTGGAACTGATTAATTCAAGTATTTATTCATAAAAATTCTTATAAAAAAGGTACTTATTCATAAACTTACTATGATACATTCTTTACATATTAACAACATTTAATTATTTGTTGCATTTGAGAAAACATATTGGACTGTGATGACCTTAAATGGAGTGACATGGATAGTCAGGTACTGAGAATACATATAGCCGACCCCAACTTGCTTGGGATTGAGGGTGTAGTTGCATCTGAGAAAACAGATCCCTCTTTTTGTGCAAGTATGCCTCTAATCTATTTGTCGACACTGAGAAATTTGATATTCAAGATAATGGTGCACTGTGGCCCGGGCCTGAACCGGACCGGGCCCGCGGTCCTGACGGGCCTGGTGGGCCTGTCCTGGTGGTCCTGGGCCTGGTGTTACTTTTAGGCCCGTGACGGGCCGGTCCGCGTTCATTAGCCCGTGAGCTCGGGACCGTCAGCCGGTCCTGGCGGGCCCAACGGTTATATTTAATTTTTTTTTGTTTTAAAAATCAGCAACGGCCATATTTAAAATATAGCCGTTTGGGCTGAAAATATGGCCGTTTGGAAGTTTACAAAATGGCCATTTGGCCCCAAAACTTTAATTTAACCCCAAACTTTATATAATTACACTTTTTCTCATTTCTCAACTATAAATAATCCCTCATTCTTACATTTTTATTCACCAATTCATCAATATCTCTCACTTTCTCCCAATCTCTCTCAATCTTTCTACTACAATTGCTTAATTTATTGTTGAAAATTCGTGAAAAATTTTGAAGTTGTTGAATTGAAGTTTTCAAGTGTTCAACAGTTTTCAATTTTCAAGAAGTTGTTCGGCAATCCGGTAAACTCGTTTCAACTCTTACGTTTTAATAATATATTTTGTGTGGTTTAGTTTGCATAATTATAATTAATATGGCATTTTCTTTGAAAAAAATATTTGGTTAAGGAAAAGGTAAAACCGGTGAAAGTAGTGGCCATAATACTACCCTTCCCCCAGCTCCCCGACCTAGAAAAGATAAGCAAGTTGAAAGTAGTCGCCAACCTAGACGTCCTCCTCCTCCCATAATGCTTGATTGTGATCACCCTTGTTTTTAATTTACCGATAGTGGATTTCTACATGATGTTGCAGTAGGTGATATATTAGATGATGAAATTATGAATGCTCTTTATCCTAATGAACCTATCTTAGAGGAAAATGAGGATGATGATGATGATGATGATGATGATGATGATGAAACCCAAGCACCATATTTAGATGATACACCTACTAGTCCTGTTCATAACTCAAGTAATGCACCGGCCGACCCACATGTAGAAACTCCAGCTTTTAATAGACAACCTGCTAAACGTCAAGAAACATCATTTGTTTGGAATTTTTTACTCAAGTAAGAGAACTAAATAAGGCTAAGTGTAAAACTTGTAGGAAATTACTGGTTCATAAATTTACTGGAGACCGTAGCGGCACATGTAGTTTGACTAGACACATAAAAACACACCCTAGAGATAGCTAGATTTTTGCAAATGCAAGCGCAACAAGAGGGAACAAGTGTAGATTCTGCGGTTAACCCTAGTACGGGTTCAAATCTAGTTCAACCAGGAATTAACACTGTCACCGGAGGTATTTTATATTACGATCCAAATAGAGATCTTGAAGAATTAGCAAAGATGATTACTGTTATGTGCTTACCTTATACTTTTGCTTCTAATCCTAATTGGGTTCATTATATTAGAATAGTTTTTAATCCTACTTATAAAGGTTGTCCTCGCGCAACAGTTAAGGCCGATATTTATACATTCAAACATGAATATGAACAATATTTGCGCTATTTATTTACTCATATACCTAATCGGATTTCTATTACTACTGATATTGGTAGAAGTGGTAATGATTGTGATTATCTAACTGTTACAAGTCATTGGATAGATGAGGACTGGACAATGCAAAAACGTATAATTGCGTATAGAATAATTAATTCACGTTACACAGCTAAGTTTATAGCTAACACTGTTTCAGATATTTGTAGATATTTTTGCTTTAGCGATAAAATATGACAATTTCTATGGATAATGCTTCTAGTAACACTAGTGCTATAGGCATGCTTACAAAAAACACTAAATCCTGCATTTACTAATATTTTCCATGTTAGATGTATTTGTTATATTTATCATTTAATTGTCGGTGATGGTATGCGAATTTTAAACATAGAAATTGAAAAAGTTCGAATGGCTCTTAATTGGTTTTTTATTCAAATCGTAGAACTAGACTTAGAGAGTATTTTAAAAAATGTGATGAATATGGCCTTAGAGAAAGAAAGGTTCCTAAACCTTGCCTGACTAGATGGAATTGTATGTACGAAAGTTTAGTAGTTGCATATGAATATAGAAAACCAATTAATGCAATGTTTAATTCTCGGGTAGGTGGTGAGGATGATGATGAAATGCTTACTATCCAAGATTGGACGAATGTTAAAATTCTTTTAGATTTTTTAGAACATTTTCAAGTTGCTACAAATGCATTTTCTGGGCAATATTATCCTACTATTTCAAACTGTTTAGTTTATATTGCTGCACTAGCTGATTTGTTTGTTGAATTTGGCGAGGGTGAGGATATTTATGAATTTGCTATAAATGAAATGAAACAAATTTTTTTTTTCCTATCCTTCCTATTTTTGGTGTTGCTGCAATGTTAAATCCTACAATGAAATTGGGAGATCCTCATTGGTATTCAAATATTTATAAGGCTTTAGATCTTTCAAACGAGGAAGTTGCTACACTTGTAGATGCAAAAGCATCAATTAAAATTAATGCTCAAACAGTTTATAATGCTTATCAACTTGCCTTAGAACATGCTAGGCTAAATATTCCAACCCCTACTTCGTCTAGCTCACAATCGTCTAAACGGGCTTAACAGCTCTTAAATCTTGGACGGAGTTCCGGGGTTCTCAAGGTGATAATTATGATGAAACTTCACATCTAAATGAGCTTCAAGTTTATTTGTCTCAGGGACTTGAAGAGGATAATCCAGACGGCTCTTTTGATCTTTTGGAATGGTGGAAGGCAAGGGAAAAATATTTTCCGGTTCTTGCAAGGATGGCTCGGGATAATTTATCAATTCAAGCTTCAACTGTTGCATCGGAGGGCGCTTTCAGTCAACTAAGACTGCAAATAGGTTATCATAGAGCGTCGATGATGGATAGCTTGGAAAAATTGGTACTTTTTAGAGATTGGATCCGCGCGGAAAGAAGAAACTTTGGAATTGCAGAATCACAACCGGCGATAGATGAAGCTTATGAAGAAATGATAGCGGAACTTGCGGAGGATTCGGCTTCGCCCGGAAGTGGTGATGAACAAGCTTCTTTTCTACCACCACCAACACAACCTCCTCCCAACCTTGGCGGATTTATGAGATTTGTTAGAGATACAATGTAGATTATGATGTAACATGTACTTTGACTCATCTTCTTTTAGTTTTTATTTTCTTTTAATGGTGGTATTAGTACTTTGTTGTGCTCATTCCATTGGGGGAAGGAAGACTAAGAAAGATATGTCATTTTGGGTAATAAAAATTGTAAGACATACCCTTGAATATCTTGTTTCTCAATATTTTTTTGTCTTTACTTCGAATTATTTATAAGCTACAATATATATATATATATATATATATATATATAGCATACAATATATACTACAAGAAAATTTATATATACATAACATACAATATATACTAATTACTACAATACAATATACAATGAAATATATATTATATATACTATACTAATAACTAGTATACTATATAAATATATTCTATACTAGTATATTATACAACAACAACAACAACAACTATCCAGTATACTCCCACCAGGTGGGGTCTGGAGAGGGTAATATGTAGACGAGCCTTACCCCTACCCAAAAGGGCAGAGAGGCCGTTTCCAATCGACCCTCGGCGCATAGGAATACAACAACAACAACAACCCAGTATAATTCCACTTAGTGGGAACGAGGAGGGTGGTATGTACGCAAACCTTACCCCTACCCTTGGGTAGAGAGGCTGTTTCCAAATAGACTCCCCGGCATCCTTCCCTCCAAGCACTTCCCACCTTGCTCTTGGGGGGACTCGAACTCACAACCTCTCGGTTGGAAGTGGGGGTTGCTTACCGTCAGAGCATCCCCTCTTGTAGTATAGTATATACTATACTAATAACTACTATACAAGATATTGCCTTAAACAAAAAAAAGCCCGCCCAGGCCCACCAAGCCCGGCCCGCTAAGCCCAGGACCACATGGGCTTAGGCCCGTCATGGGCTGGTCTCATCTATTGAGCCCACGAAGCCCGGGACCGCCAAGCCCGGGACTTCCAGAGCCCAGGCCCGCGAAGCCCGATCCGCGAAGCCCGTTTAGGCCCGGACCCGGGACAAATACAGCACTAATTCAAGAGCAGATGGAAATGGATCTTTGAGGTGAGAGACATTTTGCTAGAGAGGAAAACATTAGTTAGAAAAGGAAATAACTAGGAGCATTACTTCTTGCATTGGCGGTGATTCATCCATACCCATTTTCTGGGAATTGAAGACCAAGCATGGTGATTCGCCGATGTTAATTTGCTTTATGCTTTTCTTCTCAGGCTGGTCCGAGGACAATTGATGTGGAGCTCACAACATTATCAAGCACCAACCATGTGGAATTGAGTCCAAGTGATGCTGGATTTCAGGATAGATACGTTGTTCAAGAGATAATCAAAGAAATGGCCAAGAATAGACCAATTGACACTAAAGGAAAGAAGGGGTTTAAAGGTGATTCAACAACTTTATCTTCTGATTCTAATCCAGGGAGAAGTTGTAGAAGTTCTGAGTTGGAAATCGCCTCTCTACCCCAGGGTAGGGGTAAGGTCTCCGTACACACTACCCTCCCCAGACCCCACTAAGTGGGATTATACTGGGTTGTTGTTGTTGTTGTTGTTGTTGTTGTTCTCGTGGTTTTATTTTGCAAACTCCTAATACTTTTCATTTGTAATTACATAATATTGGCATGTGATTAGCCTAAATGGAGTATCATGGTCAGCTAGCATTCATATAGCCTACCCAACTTGTTTGGATTGAGCCATGTTTTTTTGTTCACGTGGTTTTATATGGAGTAGGGTTCTAAGACCTTACCATGTCAAGGATGCAATGAAAAAGGCTGACAGCACTAATGTCTGCTGCATTTTTAGACTAAATAAAGGCCAACACTGGAAAGGAAAGAGTAATGGGAAAAGGTTTAAGATATGTAACGATCTTCTTATTTGCCCAAGTAACGAATTAATTGATAGAAGAGTGTCTAGATCACTAGTAAAGCCAATTCTTCTGAAGCCCAAATTTCTCATTGTGAAGATAAACTAAATGGATATAATCTCTTTACTGAACTTGGGTTTTTTTAGGCAGCACTCAAAGCCTTCTACTTTTGACCCCTCTTGAAGGGATGATGATAAAGCTACACCCTGGACTTTGGTTGTACTTGGTGATATGGTGTCTTCAACTTCAGTTTGTTTTAAGTGGACAAGAGAGGGTTGCTCAAGTGGTAAGCACCATTCACCTCCAGCACAAAGGTTGCGGGTTCAAGTCACCAAGGGAGCAAATTGGGGAGTTTTTGGGGAGGGATTTAAAAAAAATTATTTCCTTAAAAAAAGTTTGTTTCAGGAGTATGATGAAAGATGTCATACTCTACCTCAGCCCATGATTTAACCTTTACCTTTGTTTCTTATGTCAAGTGGCACTTAGATGTTGAGGTGTAGTTTTGCTAAATAATTGTCTGTTTGCCTCCGCCTGAGCAGATTGCCTCTTTCTTGAATGTGTTGTTCCCATGGAGCCCATTTATATTGTCAGACTCGGTGTTTTTTTGTCACTTGATGAGCTAAATCTCAATTTCTTGATTGGAAGAAAGAATCAAAATACAACAGTAACCCAGTAAAATTCCACAAGTGGGGTCTGGGAAGGGTAGAGTGTACACAGACCATACCCCTAACCCGAAGGGTAGAAAAGTTGTTTTCGAAAGACCCTCGGCTTAAGAAGAAGAAAATAAACAATAGACAAATAGGCAATAGATTGGAAGAAAGAACCGAAATAGTTCCTAATAATAGCTATACGTTTATTTTGGTCCTTAATATGCAACTGTGGACAATAGCCCTTCAATTTTTTCTAGGTTTCGTCATAACCCTAATTGTTTATTTCGAATTACATAAATTTTGATAGTTCAAGCCGCACTCAAACATAGGTCATTTCCCATTTTTATAGGAACTTCTGCAAGAACAATGGTTTCTTCAATTATAGCCTCTCTGGGATGTAATATATATTTCCTCTCACCATCCTCACAGTGTATGAGACAAATGTATGCATTTCAATTAGGGTCGTATTCTGTGGTTATGTGTCTATCATATATGTCTTTTTCATTCCGTTGAAAATCGATTTTACGATATAGACGCTTATGACCACCCCCTCTATGCCTTGTGTTAATGATTCCTTTGCCGTTACAACCTTTACCACAACAATGTTGTTCATATTTTGTGGATTGGATTTCTCTTATATGAGCTAGTCCCCCTATTTCCGTCTTCCTCGCCTTGTGTGCTTATCTTCTGTGGCAGCTGTAAAAGTTTGATAGTTTCATATACGACTTTGTTCATGTTTTCATTTACTATGCTAGTTTCTAGTAAATTGTGCTTGGTTGTACATAGCCAGCTTCAGAAACATGTTTTTTAGTTAATGCATTAATGAAGGGACCATTTTGGTCACTAGCTGTTTTACTCTCTCCACCTTTTAGGCCAATATTTCGTTTCTCTTCCTCTTTTTAAAAAAAGATTGTGTATAAATTTCTTCTGAAGAATTATTTCCCCTGAATTCTAGCAATGGACATTTAAAGTTGACTATTATCAAATTATTGAGAGGAGATGCACACAAATAGCATCTGCTGCAATCTGCAGTGCAATCATCTACAAAGTGGCGAACCATTATAATATCTCATTACTATTATGTTAAAAATTATTAAGTACCCTGACAAAATTTCAGTTAACTTACAAAAAAAATATATATGTTGATGCTTAATGTGGGCCAAATTAGTTCTCGTATAGCAAATTTGAACTGTAATTGAAATACATGTCATTTTTCTAGTAAGGGAACTACATGTCATCTGTTGTACGTTTCTTGTCAGAAGGGGAAAAAAAGATATATGTGAGATAGCATGACAAAGGTGAAACAGGGCAAGAAGACTGATAATCTAAGGTGATTTTCTCTAGAAATTAGTTTAGGTAAGAAATAATAGGGGAATTAAAAAAGATACTGAAGTTTTTTATCAACTGCGAGATATTATTTTCTCGAGTTTGAGTTGTTTACCAGCAACATTATGTAGATAAGCCGTATTACTTGTAATTTGTCGATTACTTATATAAGCTACCTAGCTGATAATATTTCATTTTGGTAAATGTTAGTATTAGTGCTAAATGAAGTTGAAGAGAAGCACAACATTCACTTCGAAGAACAATGGAGAAGTACAGTGCGTCGTGCCGCCTAATTCTATGCTCCAATAGTTCTTCAAAGGTTACAGAAGCAGTCCGCTCACGATGCCTTAATATGAGAATAAATGCGCCAATGGAGGAAGAGGTCAGTGAATTCAGTTGTCCCACAGTTGATATAACTACTATGTCTTCTTCTCTTTTCCCTTTTTTTCCTGCATTCTTAATACAAAGTGAGGAGTGGAAGTGTGTTCTATATAACAATTGCCTGCATCTTCTAGGCTCAGGCTTGCTTTAGACTAGTGTGTTTGTCTGGTCTTTCCTCCAGGATCCATTTAATGGTGGAGAGTTTTTCAGTAATGACATACTTTGACTCACCAAAATGGGTTCCAAGTGAAGTGGCCTGCTGCACTTGTTTAGACGAGGTGGACTATAAATGCCAATATTCAGTTGTGTTGGTTAATTGTGTGACACAGAAAGTGCTCTTTTTGAGGAAAGGCTGTTTGTTCATCGTTGAAATAGTTTGAGCAGTTTTTACTCTTATATTCCAATTTGTGCCTTAGATAATAGGTGTAAGCTCATTAAGGAGAACATTTACCTAGTCAACACATTATACAGTAGTAGGATATAAGTGTAGCATACTTGTAAAACTTAATCGTCACATGAGTTTGTTTAATGTTTTCTACAATTTGAACTCTTTCGTTATATTTGGATAAAGTTTAAGAACAATTGATCATTTTCTTGATCCTACTTCAGTTTTTGTTTAATCATGGATAGGCATGATTCAGTGATATTCCACTAACATGTTGTAGTGTCCAGGAAAAGATGTGTCTAAGATTAATATTTGACTTTAGAAATCACCTCAACTGAAGGGCTATACAACATGTGGTTTTGAGGACCCTGTAACGCTAGTTGACCTAATGCGTAATTTACGTTGGTGTGTGTCCGTCAGGAAGTTCTCTGAGTCTTGTAAATCATTTAAACTTTCTAAATTGGAGTATATATACAGCCTGGTTATTCATGTAGCAAATGTTGTTGACATGTTCTTTGATTTTTGGAGCATTCCTGAAATTCTCTTACAATATCTCTTGTTCGGCAGATTGTTAATGTTTTGGATTTTATTGCCAAAAAGGAAGGACTTCAACTTCCACAAGGATTTGCTGCTCGCATTGCGGAGAAGTCCAATAGGAATCTGAGGAGGGCAGTCTTGACGTTTGAGACTTGTCGTGTTCAACAGTTGAGCTCGTAACACCTTGGCTGGACTGATTTGTCTTAGCTTCTTGCTATCTTGAGCTGCTAAATCCAAGCTTTTCACATATTATTTGAACTATTTGCACCAGAGTTTCCTTATGCATGTGTTGACCCCTTGTGCTATTTGCCTAAGATATCCCTTCACAAACAGCCAAGCTATACCTCCAATGGACTGGGAGCAATATCTTTCAGAAATTGCATCAGACATAATGAAAGAGCAGAGCCCTAAAAGGTACAGCTGCAGTCCATCTAAATAGGGCATTTAATGTTCAGCAAGTGATTTCAGAAGCTTATGCTTTATGATGACAAAGATGATTGTTTTCTTTTTCAGCTCTGAAGTATTATGTCAATGTGCTCTGGATAACTGTGTTTTAATTATCTGACTTTGGAACTAGAGGTTGACACTAGAGATACAAGGCAACTGAAGGTTTAACTTTGAGAAAAGGGAAACTGTATAGTGGAGGAGTCTAGGCTTTTGAGTGCAAAGAGAAGAGTATGTTATTGCTAAGAAAATAGACCTTAGGTGAGCTCAATCTCAAAGCTCATTAGGTGAACGATTGCTTAAGACCATAAAAAAGGAGACAACAATTAATTCACTCAACGAACGTGGGACACTTAAAACCCCTGGTACACTAAGGGCTGAACGTCTAGAGCATGGACAACATAACTCGTCTCCTTTTTGTACTAATGACAGCACTTCAATACTATAATACATTTGCCTCTTTATCTAAACTGCAATGCATTTGTTTCAGGTTGTTTGAGGTTAGGGGAAAGTTATATGAGCTACTAACGAATTGTATTCCACCTGAAATTATTTTGAAGGTAAGGTCTTTCCCCAGGTGCTTCACCTTCCTCTCTTATAAGGTGTTAGAAATCCTTTGTTTTTTTATTGATTCTGCCTTCGACTGCAGAGGCTGCTTTTCGAACTATTGAAGAAATTGGATTCAGAGTTGAAGCATGAGGTGTCCCACTGGGCTGCTTATTACGTAAGTTGTTGAGCTACATAATGTAGCACGTTGGATATTTAAGGGAATCAATGGAACTTATAGATGTCTTGACTACCCCAACCATTGCCTTACGGGTTTGGATTGGATGACCAAATTCATTCGCGTAGTACTAGAATCAACCTTTAGTAATTTATTCTCGCACTTGTAAGTTTGATTCAGGTCCACGTGCGAACTTAGAGGGTGTTTGGATTGGCTTTTAAGAAATAGTTTATAAGTTAAAAGCCAAAAGTCATAAGTTGGTAATACCCAAGTTTTTGCTTTTGGCTTATTTTTGTACTTTTCATGCATAAAAGTAAGTGCTTTTAAGCACTTTATATCATTGCCAAACACCACAAAAACTAAAGATGTGCTTAAAATTCAATAAGCACTTAAAATAAGGCAATCCAAACACCCTCTTAGAATTGGTTAAACATGCTAGAAGGTAAGGGTGTTTGTGGTTTGATTTGAGTTGGTTTTTACCTAATAGAAGACCAACATCACTACTATGATAGTAACTACAGAGTCAGCTGTGTTTGCTTATGTTGTTGTTGTGTGTGGTGGTTGGGGGGGGGGGGGGGGGGCTACAGATGCTTTATATGCAATGTCATATGATTCATTAGAATATTGCTCTTCTGCTTTATAGATTCTTCTGGAATTTTTCCTGTGCATGGATGAATTATGCAGATAAATTAAAAGAAAATTAAAACATTCCATAATTTAGAAAATTTCTCACTGTCTTTCAGGAGCATAGGATGCGCCTGGGACAGAAGGCTATATTTCATCTTGAAGGTATTGTATAACCTTTCAATCAAAAGTACTTTGAGCATAATGTGAAAATGGCTTAGACTGGCTGTGTTGAAGTGGAAACTTGTTACCTGTAGAAAAAACAGAAAATCTAAAGCACTTTCCATTCAGAGCAGTGTAAACATGTCACGTCTAGATAAGGAAAACTTTCCTTCACTTTCTGTTTTGCTTGCCAAATAGGAAAAAGGGACATTATGAGAGGCTTTTGCTTCCATCCTATTCTCTTCTATTGAACCATCCCAATATGCAAGAATTTCTCTCTAGTTTTCATCTTGAATTGAACTAAATTGGAAGTTTAACAAGCAACAACAACAACTACTATCCAGTATAGTCCCACAAAGTGGGGCCTGGGGAGGGCAATATGTAGACAGGCCTTACCCCTACCCCGAAAGGGCAGGGAGGCTGTTTCCAATCGACCTCGGCTCAGTGAAGGAAAGGGACAACAAAACAAAAACAAAAACAAAAACAAGTATTATGATGTAAATAGTCTATTAGAATTCCTCAGTCTATTAAATCTCTCTAGTTCTCTTCTCGAATCAAACTATATATAGGATAAATGAGGTCCTTATATACATGAATATCAGGTGTATTAGGTGTATCTCATATGTCACAGCTGAATGTTAGGCACTAGAAATCAATTTTAAGAAAAAAGGTTGATATGATGTGGAAAAATTAATTAGATATGGCTAGATATAGCTGCCTGGGGCTTTCTATTTGTAAGAAAGCAGCATGATGTTTGAGTTAAGCACATGTCACGGTTTCGAACCTTGCCATAGTCAAAGCCTGGGTATTAAGTGGAGTAGGGTAGAGGGGGGTGCCCATTATCCACAGAGTATCAAACTGTGTGCCACAGACCCTGAGGGATTTATCAGTTTCAAAAAATATATTAGATAAATAAATAAATAATAGGCTAGATATAGCTTAACATCGGACCTCTGAAATAGAATATACATTGACTTAAGAAAAGGATACATGAAGGACTCGTAGAAATAAAATAAACCCGGGTTAAATTGAGAGAATAAGCACTTCTATGAGATGCACACTTACTTTCATGTTTCTTTATTAGATGCAAGCTTCGTGATAAGCTAATGTCAAGGACATGTAATCACTTCTCAGGATGTAACATAAATTACCTGATCTGCCTTTAATTTTCACTGTACATGGATTTCCCGTGTACCAACCTGTTCTTTTGTTGTAGAAAAGACATCAAAAAGTTGAGTACTTGATTGGCTCACCGATTATATTGTTAGAAGTAACATTTTAGCATTCTGACATTCCGGCCGAGTACCACCTTTCAGCCTGAGTGCTTTATCTCTTCTCCTCAAATATTATATTCTCAAGATTCTGTTTATGGTTTGCTCAGAAAGGCCTTATTAATACAACTAGACATGGATGTCTGGGATTTGTCAATAACAGACAATACTAGAAGCTATGGTAGTAGGAAGGAATTTTTTAGCTTTCTGCTTGTTGGATTGACTCGACAACATTGTCCATATAGTTTAATACATAATTTCATCTGCTGCGTGTGTAATGTACTTAAATCCCTGTCTAGCATCATAGCGAGCATATTGACAAAGGGTTAGGATATAGACATAATTCATTATTGGGCAAAGATCACTTTAGGCCGCGGCCGAAACTATTTACATCTGGTAGCCGCAAAAGTGTATAAAATAAATTTTTTTACATAACATACATATATATATATACATATATATATATATATATACATTTGCTATTGTTTTGAGAGCGACATTTTTCCTTCATTATTTATAAGTGACTAGGAGTGCATGATAGTGTGTGAAGAGTGTT
The DNA here is from genome assembly GCA_034376525.1 of Nicotiana benthamiana. Lineage (NCBI taxonomy): Eukaryota > Viridiplantae > Streptophyta > Magnoliopsida > Solanales > Solanaceae > Nicotiana > Nicotiana benthamiana. The sequence goes on along the minus strand of CM067335.1, from coordinate 33,111,661 downwards.
GATGGACAACTTGAATAGAACGATTGAAGCTAAGGAGTAGTACTTCAATTGTTATGGGGTGCCTGTGTCACGGGCTTAACTCAGGTAAGCTACGTGCGGACAACTGGACAGCCTATATGCTGCTCCAAGCTTCAGTCCTAACCTAGAAACAAGCACAAACTCGTGCTCAAGCTAAGGCAAACACACACACAAGTGCTGGAAAAACAGTGAAGTAAAAGGCACACAGTGTTTGGGAGGCCAAGGCCAATTTTCTGGATTTACTTGATACAAAGGGAAATTACAAAGTGTATGAGATGTCTTTGACAAAGGCTTATACATATATATATATATATATATATATATATATATATATATATATATATATATATATATATATATATATATATATATATATATATATATATATATAATAATCAGCCACTACTTGGCTTGCACTTCGAAGTAACACCCACAAGTGCTTCCTAATTAAATGGGGAAAGCTGGTTTTGGTACCCAGCTTTGTCCTCACCCAAAATGGGCTGTTTTGCTTTGACTTGTGCAGGCCGTCGCTTTCATGGGCAGCCTTTGATCAGGTGCACGCCCAATCATATGTTGGTGGCCTCCTTTGTATTAAATGTATGGCATGCTTGTCTTTGACAACAACAACAACCTAGTATAATCCCACTTAGTGGGGTCTAGGAAGGGTAGTGTGTACGCAGACCTTACCCCTACCCTGGGGTAGAGAGGCTGTTTCCAAATAGACCCCCGGCATTCTTCCCTCCAAGAACTTCCCACCTTGCTCTTGGGGAGACTCGAACTCACAACCTCTCGGTTGGAAGTGGGGGTTGCTTACCATCAGAGCAACCCCTCTTGTCTTTGACCTGGTTCAAATTAGTTAGGCAGCACTTATGGGTCTTCCTTTGTAGTGCAAGCCAAGTAGTGGCTGATTATTATAGATACATGCATAAGCCCTTTGTCAAAGGCATCTCATACACTTTGTAATTTCCCTTTGTATCAAGTAAATCCAGAAAATTGGTCTTGGCCTCCCAAACATTGTGTGCCTTTTACTTTACTATTTTTCCACCACTTCTGTGTGTGTTTGCCTTAGCTTGAGTACGAGTTTGTGCTTCTTTCTTGGTTAGGACTGAAGCTTGGAGCAGCATATAGGCTGTCCAGTTGTCCGCATGTAGCTTTCTTGAGTTGAGCCCGTGACAGCCTGTTTCGTAGGAAATAAGTTTTTGAACAGTAGGAAATAAGAACATTAGCTTTTTTTGTTTTCCTAATTAGTCTGATATTGGTAACTTGGAGGTAAGAAACTTAATGGATTTAACGCAAATTGACTACTGATGAGGGAAGGGGCTCAATATGAATTGGAAGTATATTTACTTTACACCATTAAACAACCCAATTAAGAGCCATCAAAATCAATTAGATTCTACCATCTTCCAACTCATGGTGATGGGATGATCCCACCCCAGGTGATACTGCAAAATTCTATCAATAAACGATGGTAGTGCTTTCATTACAATCTGGAAAATAATCAATGGAAGCAAGAGGATTGCTTAACTCTATTCATCAGCATTTATATTCAGGTCTATGAATGTATACTCTGCTGTTTGGCGGAGACAAACATACCTAATTCGATAAGCGTCATTGATGTTTATAGTGATGCTACATTGCATACATACTGTGGGTAACCGCGAATTCTTGGTGCGAGTTAAATAGCTTTTTCAATATTAGGATTGAGTGTGTTATGTATTGATGTTATTTCAGTGAACCTTAAGCTGTAGTTTGACATCTGAAATATAGATCAATACATATTAGGAGCTCATTTTGGTACCTTCATCTTTGATTTGTTTTGCAGCATTTTTGGCCAAATTCATGAGCATCTACAAGAGTTTTCTCATTTCAACATTTGGCTAGAATAGGTGTGAAGTAATTAGATATTATTGTAGCTGAATTATATGCCAATTTGATCAAGTATCTTATTTCTCTTTACCTTGATATTCTATCAGAATAGGGCTTCACAGCTTCTACCTTTGAAGTTGGAAGTGTAAGGCGAAAGGGTGTCCATCATGTCTTGGTCGGTACAATTAGAAAATGGACGTGCTAATGCATATATAGTGAAGGTTGGCCTGAAGCTTGTTCGGCCTTGGTCCTTTCATATTTTGCTTCTCAAGTAGTTTCAAATATTTTCTTCCTTATGTATCCCAAGGAAAAGAAAGAATAAAACTCTTTTAAGCCATTTTTACATGCTCAATTATTCATTTGCTTAATTTCATTTCTCTTTACCTCTTTTAAGCCATTTTTACATCCTCCCTTTTCCACCCTCCATTTTAAATACAATACTAATTCTACAAGCTGAAGACCACCTAACTCAGTTCTCGTGTTCGATTCAAATCCAGTCTCCTTGCTTCACGACCAGAGGAAAATTTAAGAGGTAAAATCTGAAAGAAGAAATGAGCACTAAAAAGGATTAAACTCTGTGGCTTACTCGATAAACGCCATTATTTGGTCGCATATTCATCATAAAAAGGTCTAAACATCATGCTGAAATGGAAGCATATCCTAAATACGCTATCCATGCTAGTAGCAACTGCTTTATCCAGTAAAAGCCAGATATATAAATCGTGAATAAGAAAACCATTTTTCTTTTTTGAAAAGAAAAGAGGATTGCAGTTACCTCTATTGCAATTTGAATCATATGGAGAAAATATACTAGCTAGTACTTATATGCCTTAGTTTTTTCTTTTGTACACGTGCTCGCATAGAGCACTATAATTAATTATTACTATAATGATTAGAAGATTATTCAAACGGTAAGCACCTTTCAACTCCTAACTCTTAGTACTTATATGCCTTCATTTTTTCTTTTTTGTGTGTGTGTAGCGTATAGAGCACTATAAGTAATTATTACTATAAAGACTAGAAGATTACTCAAACGGTAAGCACCTTTCAACTTCAAAGTCGCAGGTTCAATTATAAAGGAAGTAAATTGGGAAGCTCTTATGCAGGTTAAACAACAACAATAACAACAACAACAACCCAGTATAATCCCACTTAGTGAGGTCTGCGGAGGGTAGTGTGTACGCAGACCTTACCCCGAGAGGTTATTTCCAAATAAACCCCCGGCATCCTTCCCTCCAAGAACTTCCCACCTTGCTCTTAGGGAGACTCGAACTTACAACCTCTCGGTTGGAAGTGGGGGTTGCTTACCATCAGAGAAACCTCTCTTATCGTGCAGGTTAAACAATAAAAAAAATATTATCGCAAGAATGGAAGCATAAACGTACCACAAACTCAAGCTATATTTGCATCATTATCTTCTCTATGCTATCTTTTTCCGTTGTAATCGTGTTATTACATTTTACACAATCTACTTTCGGATTTGTTATGTACACCTTGTTCATAGTTAGCCAGATACTTCAACAAAAAATAATATATATTTAGTCTCAAAATTGTAGGTCATACTTACGAAAGTTATTTGCGAAACAATGTAATTATGACAATAAATTTGCGTCAAGAAAATGAAATTAAGATCGAAAAATATTGCAACGATCGTAGTATTTTATTTCAAATAATATAAGTGTACAATTTCTATGAATTATCTGAATTCTTCTTTTCAATTGTAAATAAATTCAAGGGTTTTTGACCTTGATCTTAAATATGTAGTTGTTGCTACGAATGGTAATCATGTTCTTGAGCTTGAGCTTGATTGCTTGAATTTGGCTTTGATTTGTTCTTCGTTCTTGAGCTTGAACTTGATTGCTTGAAGCTTGAAACATATGGAGGAATTTGCAGCGTTTGATCCACGAGCTCTTTCTAGCTTCTTGTTATAACTTCTGTTGTCTTTTCTGAGTTATGCAGGCCCCTATTTATAGTTGTGGAAGGGAGGAGTTGTGAAAATAATAAACTCTTTCCGATCAATCAAATTGAAGTGTGACAAGGCCGCATTTGATTGGCTATAATATGTCACTTGCACACATGTCGCGGTTTCATTGGCCTTTAAATGTGACTTGACATGCCTTGTCATTTTGACATGTGTCATGGTCCTATTGGATCTTCAGTTTGACTTGGTGTGCCGTGTCATTTTACACGTGGCACCAAACTTGGGCCTCTAGGAAGATGACATCTTGGGCTTAATGAAGTGGGCTCATGACTTTAGCCTAATTAAATGGTCTAGCCCAATGGATTAAACTTATTTATTAACCTATGTGTGTTGGACTTATATAATTAATTCAATTATATTAGCCCAATAATATTTATTTGGATCAATATATCTTGATACTCGGCAACATTATTGGAACAGAGTTGTGTGAAAGTGAAGGAGTAGGACAAGACTTCACCTTGGGAGGTGACAAATACTATGCCAGCATCAGCTACCCCACAATGCGCAACACCATCAAAGTATATCTTTCATGGAGGTTAAACTTCAATGACCATTGTGTCCTCATCAGGTAGTTCGTTAGTTGGCTCCCAATTATCAGGTATAGGGTGATCTGCCAAGAAATCTGCTAACTCTTGTCTTTTTATAACCTTTTGAGAGATGTACACGATTTCAAATTGTTGAAACTAGAGGTACCACCTTGCTAGTCGATCACTAAGGAAAGGTTTTGACATCACGAACTTGATGAGATTTGCTTTAGAGACCAAACAAACGACGTGAGCTTGAAAGTAGTGCTTCAAATTTTGGATTGAGAAGACTAGCACCAAACATAACTTTTCAATTGGCGAATAATTTAGTTCATTTTGTGTCATCATCCTGCTCAAGCAGTCAAGGGAGTTCATTTCCTTTACTACTTCTTGGGCCAACGACGCTCCAACTGACCTTTCTTGTGCTAAAATGTATAGTATCAACGGCTTTCCAAGTATAGGGGCTGCAAAAACTGGAGGCTTCGTCAAGTAGGATTTAATGCTCTCAAAGGCATTGCTACATGCTTAGTTCCATTTGAAAGGGACACCTTTCTTCATAAGGCCATTGAGGTCGGCACCTCCCAAATATGCTTGAGATGAATCTCCTAAGGTACGCTAACTTTCCATAAACTGTTTTTTTTTTTTTGCTTTTCTGAAAGGCAGAGTCGTAGGACACCTTAGGTTGCAACCTTGTCGTAGGTCATTTGGTGGAAGATTCAGGAGTGGACACCACCTTTCTTTTGACTATGAACGCATCAAGAACTAGGTTTTCTAAATCCTCCTCGTCGCTGGACCCTATCTCAAGTGCTTGAATGTCCAAATGTTCAACAATAAATGTAGGATCAGAACTGTCCTGAGAATGAGAACCCTGACCTGGGTCCTCCGAAGAGGGGTCAAGTTCGTCATGTGAGGGTCCAGTAGTTTCTGCTAGTGCAGCGCCCACAACAGTCACCACGGCTCCTTCTTCCCCCATACCATGTACCTCATTTCTATGAGAAATTATCTCATGCATGAGACTATCAGTAGACACCACAAAGATGGTTACAACATTTTCTTTAGCGTGTTACTTAGGATATTAGATGATTCGCCATTGTCTTTCTTCCTTTTAGGGACATATTGGAGTGTGGGACTTACTTTCTTTCCATAAGACGCAATATTCCTTCTATGAGATTTATTCGCGTTGGTGTGTATTTTCTTCTCGACTTCACCCTCGTAGTATTTTAAACATTGATGGTAGGTAGATGGATCTACTTTATTCTCATGTATCCAATGCATTCCAAACAAGACATTGTATGAAGTCTTTGCATCGATCACATGCAGCCATACACTTGATTGCATATATTCAACAGTATTTCCTAGCCTGATCGCGCTTATGGCTCTTTACTCCCCTTGGTTGAATTCTTGGATCATCACACGACTTTCTGAGAGTTCATTCGTGGGAATACCAAGTTACTTTATAGTGCGAATTGGCAAAATGTTCACTGAGGATCCTCCATCAACCAAAATTCTATTTATCCTTTCATTACACATATAGCCAACTGAGTACAATAGGCGGTTATGAGAAGTGTCACCTAGTAGAAGAACGTCATTTATGAATGTAACTTTTTCCTCGCACGCATTAACTTCTTGAGGAATAGACTCGATGGTTTTTTCTAAAGATGATGCCAATGATAGGTCTCCACTCTTTTCTTCCCCTTTATCAGTATTGCAACAAGAGGCCTCAATATCATCAAAGGAAATCTTCACGCGGAACCAACATGGCAAGAAATCCTCCAAGGTCACTGGATGTTGTGGCTTTGAGGGTGGTGCATATCCACTTTTGCTTTCTTCAAACGCCCAACTGGATTCTATTTCATTGGTCTTTTTACCATCATTTTCCTTGTTGGTTGTTCTATTGATTCTTTTCTGCGCTCCTTTGTGACGCCTACGATGAGTCACCAAAGTCCAACCTTCATCATCATTAGGTTGATCATCTTAAATTTTATTGTTCTCTAGTAATTCTTCATTTTGATTTCTTTTAAACTACATAACTCATCTCGATTGAATGATCCAATGGTGATAGACACCTGATTTGTGCTTGCTTTCTCACCTTCAAGCACGATCTTATTTTCACGGGCCAAATCTATGACTTTGTCCTTGAAGACAAAGCACTTTTCTAAAGAGTGGCTTACAAGTTAGTGATATTTGCAGTAATTTGGGTCATTCATTTTCCCAACTTCATTCGGTCGCTTCATCTTTGAAAGTTCAATTAGATTTAACTCGAGCAGTTCTTTAAAGATTATTAGCACATCAGAATCCAAAAAATGGGTACTCCTTGTCTTGGATTTCTTTTATAGTCAACTTCCCACTTGGTTTATCATGAAAAGAAGTGGATTTCGTACCATGCTTCTTGCTCACCTTCATTGTGAACTTCATAGGTGGTGTACTGACATTCATGGCTTATTTGTTTACAGGACTCGGTACCAACTCGATCTATTTCCTAACTTCATGCTTGTTTTTCCCTTTGCGAGGCTTAGAGATAGGCAACCTTTCTTTTACAACAACGGCCATGCTTAACTCCATGTCGTGGGCATGAGTCGCAAGTTCTTCAAACGTGGTAGGCTTGATACCTTGCAAGATGTAGCAAAGTCCCCAATGCTTGCCTTGGATTCACATGTCTATGTCAGAAGCTTCACTAAGCCTCTCTTTGCAGTTGAGGCTTGCATTCCTCGAACGATTGATAAAGTTGATAACTGGTTCTATCTTTTGTTGACGAGTATTTGTGAGTTCTATCATACTCACAGTACATCTCGTGCTATAAAAACGATTGAGGAACTCTTATTCTAGTTGATCCCAGCGATCAATAGATCTGGCCTCGAGGTCTATGTTCCAGTCAAAAGCATTTCCCTCTAGCAAGCGGAAAAACTGCTTGACAAGGTATTCTCCATAGGTCCCAGCATTGCTACTTGTCTCAAAGAAGTGTGCTACATATTTCTTTGGATTACCTTTTCCATCAAACTGTTAAAACTTTGGAGGTTGATAACCAGCAGGTATCTTCAACATATCGACCCTTGCAGTGTACAATTTTGCATATGTAAGGGGGGACGTGGCAGCAACTTCATACTTGTTCTTAATGGTTCCTTCAATGAACTCCTTCAGTTGATCGATTGGAATCATCCCCTCATATGAGGCAGGGATAGCCTTAGCGATGCTACTTTTCTTTTGGGAGACTCACTCTCTGGAACTTATTGGAGCTTGCCAAGTTCATGGGTAGATTCTTCTTCCATCAAGATTCCTACCATATATGTTAGCTTGTCGATTCTAACATCCTGATTTTGCATGCACTTGGTCAAGCCAACAATTGCTTCCGTCAAGTTTGTCAAATGCTCCTCCATATATGAAGTGTTGTCACCGTGACTTGCATAATGGTCGTGGACGATGGATGTGAGCACGTGATTTTTGCATCACTAAATTACTCCTACAGAATTCTTAGAATTAACATTTTTCCTTTTATTATTTGATTTTTAGAATTTAATTGCATATTTTTGTGTGTATTTTTATTTGTGCTTGCATGATAAGTCATAAAAATACAAAAAGAAAAAATTTCATGAGCATTTGGGATTTACTTTTTACATTATTTTTTAGACTAATCAGTAATTAGGCTTTTACAAAATATAAAAATCATAAAGAAACTTTGATTTGTTTGGTCTGATTTTACTTTTACTTTTAGGTTTATTAATTTCCTTTAAAGTGATATTAGTTTAATTAGGTAGTTTGAATTAATTTTTAGGTTTGATTTTAAAGTTGAAACAATACATAAAAGATAAATGAAAAAAAATTAAAGGAGAAGAGATACAAAATCAGGCTGGCCTGATATTGGGCCAATGCTAATTGCAGCACAAACCAATCTCTTTCCAGACCCGTCTCAACCCCCAGCCTAATCTCACAAACCCAGTCTAGCCCCAAAGAACCAGAAACGACGTTGTTTTGACTCAAAAAAATCCTAACCATCCATTCGATTCGATCCAACGGTATCCAAGCCCCGTCGTAACATGTATTTAGCTGTTCCATGTCACCCCCTACCCAAAAAAACCTCGTACCCTGTCTCCCAGAACCCTAATCTGCTCCGATGTAACACCACCATTCACCACCAACCATCCGTCGTCTGCCATCGGCCGGAAATTTCTGCCGCCGCCGGCAAGTCTCCAACGACGCCCAAAAATACACCCCTGAATCTCCTTCTTCTACCCTTTCCGAATCTGTGACTTGTTCTCTTCGAACACAAATCGATCTTCTCGAATCTTCAATCAAAGTGGTAGCTGCTCTGCCACCTACGACGGCGCCGGCTCCGATGGCCACCAAAAATACACCATAGACCCTCCTCGACTCCCCTCTTACCAAATCCCAAGAAAAATCCATCAAATACAGGTCGAGCCCCTCGAATTTTAGATCTAGGGTTTTGCGTTCAAGGCTGTTCGAGTTTCCAAATTTAGGCGGTGTTCGAAAGGATTTTGAATTCATGCTATGTGAAGATTCAAGTTCGAATCTAGTCGAGTCATTATCTCAGAATCAGTGAAGACCTCTGAATTTTTCTCCAGGTATAGTTCCATCTCCATGATTGTTTCCTCCGCATGATTAATTGATCTAGGCTTTGATTTTTTAATTTTGTGTTTGCTTATTAATCCGTGTGAAGTCAGTTAATCCTCATATGTTTTGCTTGTTCATGTAATCTTGTTTTGATTTCTAACAATATTAACATGAATTTGGTCATTTAATGTCGCCATTAGAGCCTCGTTCTTGTTTCTAGTTTTCTTTTCTTTTTTTTGACCGATCTAAATCAGTAAGTTTCTCTTCTAGAATAAATCTTCTTCATGTTAATTCATTCTGATTTGTCTTAGTTGTTGTTTGGATTTGATTCCGTATTGCTTAATTTTGTATTTGGTTTCAAATTAATGGATTCATAGATGTTATGGTCCTGTGCAGTTCTGGTTAATTCATTGATTATCTTAGGTAATTAGATTTAATATGTTTAAGTAAATCAATTTTCTTTTTTAAAGTGGTTTAGATATAGCTGAATTATGATTAGTTAGTTAACCTTAGTTAATAACATGGTTGGGGGGTTCGGGTTAACACAGATTGGTAATTTCAGATGAATGGGATGGCTATTAGGAAATTCCAATAATAGGATCTAGAAGTAACTAAAATAGAACTCCTATTACCTTCTAGATTGGGTTCAAATTTGAAATTCAGTTCTTAATTGATATAATTGGCCAAAAAGGCATAAATAAAAGGACTAACTAACAAAATCTGAAAAATAAGAGGGACTTAGAGTGTATTTGAAATAGAAAGGGTTGCCCTAAAATTTGCCTATAAAAAGGCATACCATTGCCTTATTGAACAAGTTTTTGAACCCCTAAAAAATCCCCAAAAAATTCCAGTTTTTTTTCCTGCAAGTCCTATTAGCAAAGTTTGAATTTCAAATTCAAAGAAGATAAAAATCTGAACACTTAGGGTTGAAACACGGTTACATTGAAGTCTCTAGGGTAATCTTGAGTTCTAGCCATTGATTCTCATTTCCTAGCTCGACTCTCAACTGTGAAGCTTCAGAGGTGTCCTGATTTTAAATTCGAGCCATTTGTTGGGTGTATTTGAGCTGTTTTAGTTGTCTCGTTGGTTGAAATTGCTTCTGGGTGGTTGATATTGTTTTTTCTAAGTTTGTGAGCCCCTAATTGTTGTGCTACACTGCTGTGATACTGCTGATCCTCTTCTCCCTTTCTATTTCATTGTAATTCCAGGTACACACCTTTGAATTTGCCATGATGTAGCGTTGAATTGGAGTGAAATGACAAGCATTCATCAGATTTATGTTCGTTTGGGATTCTACTATATTTATAGTTAAGTAGATGTTAGTTAACATGTAATTATCTAGTATTAAATTATAGACTGGACTGTTGGATTTTATCTCTTAAGAATCATAGTTAATTTTGGTTTTGGTGTAATGTCAATTTGAACTTGAGTGTGGAATAGGGTGTTAGTTAATACTGAGTTCAAAGGTAGCATGGACACTCATATTATTATCGAATTAGGCATCTTCTGTAGTTTCAAAGAGCTTATTACTTTAACTTGTTCACTATATACCTGCTGAAATGTGAAACCCGGGAGTTGGTTTACAATTTAGTATCAGAATTTATATTGTCTTTCACGATAGCTTAAGGATTCATTAGTTACTTTTAAATTGTTGTCAAATTTCGAATTAAGTATTCTGGTATACAAATGCGTTGAAGAATGTTGAGATTTGAATTCAAATTGTGTCTCACCTTCAGTTTGAACAATCTGTATTTTTCCTTTGTTTAAAACATTGTTAGGTCCAACTTGTATAAAATGGTACATTTGAGAACTAAGTAACATCATATGTTGTGTTTGGGCTCAGTCAAGAGCCTAGCATGACAGGTTTTCATGAAAATGAGACTTGGGCCCAGCTATATACTAATGAGCCCAAGTATCAGTAGACCATTCAGCCAACGCAATTTGTTGTACGCTGAGTTGTCTCATAATATGTTCTTCCCTTTTTTTGAACCGGGACTTGAATTTGAGACTCGAATTTTACAGCGCTAATTAACTAGGTACTTTTAAAGACAAATCCGATAGAAAATCTTAACTTGCTCTATATTGGACTTTGAATAATAAAACGAGGTGCACCGCCGAATAAAACCCATAAATTTCGTGGCCCCTCATTAAATGCTTATATTAAAATACTTAGAAACTCAGGACATGGCGTTTAGCAAACTTCGCTGCTTCTCGCAAATATGATAATCCGTTAGTCGCTTTAGGCGTGTCTTTTAATAATTTACCTTCCTAAATACGGGTGTGCTTTTCATATGACCCAAATCCAAATCCCAAAACGTTGGGTAAAATGTGTTTTGGATCCGGGTGCATTTCATGTGACACGATCCAAAGACATGTTTTAAACGACGTTCACATTCCTAAAATTCAATTTAAAGCGGTAAATAATTTAAAATTGCACTATATGATTAAAATAAGATTTTAGCCGATTATAATAGTTTAAGCAACCGTGCTAGAACCACGGGATCCGAGGGTGCCAAACACCTTTCCTCGGGTCAACAGAATTCCTTACTTAGAATTTCTGGTTCGGAAACTCCATTTGGGCAGTCAAAAATTTCCTCGATTTGGGATTCAAAACAAACATGTGACTTGGGACACCAAAATCCAAGCCTATCCCAAGTGGCGACTCTAAATAAATAAATAATCTCATTTCGAATAATATCACTTTAAATGAAAAAACTCCCTTATACATTTATCCTTCGGGGTAGTCGTGTAAAAAGGAGGTGTGACAATGGAGAGTAGCATGGATTTTCACATAGATTGATCCATGATTGGATAATGGTATGTGGAGTAAGTGGGGAGGATCCATCACTTTAAGCATCGTCATCTTTCTTAGCAGAGTGCTTGGATCCATAGAGGTCAAGCAGAGTAAGAGTTTTCTTGATCTTTTCAGAAACATCACTTCCTTCTTCAGGTGCATTTGTGGAAGATCCTTCTCCTTTTGAGGATGAAGATCCGAAAATAGGGGTTGATGCATACGACACTTGGGGTGCATGTTGTCCTAACGAGCTTTCTTTGCTCCTCGTAACTGGTCCAAAGCTTCCAAAGGTAATATCGACGATGCTTTCCAGATCGACATAGATCTGGAATTAGAAGCCTTGGTGGAAATTGAAACAGAGTTGATTTTCTTTGAAGCCATTTCAATGTTCTTGAACTTTGGTGATTGGAAAGTTGAGATGACAAGTAGAGATTATCCCATTCGGCGTGCCATAATTTATAGACAATAAATATTCATCAAGAAAATAAAATCAAGATAGAAAAATATTGCAACAATCGTAGTATTTTTCCAAATAATATGAGTGTACAACCTCTATGAATCCTATAATTCTTCTTTTCACTAGTAAATAAATTCAAGGACCTTTGAGCTTGATCTTGAATATGTAGTTGTTTCCATAAATGATGATGTTGTTCTTGAGCTTGAGCTTGATTGATTGAACTTGACCTTGATTTATTCTTCTTTCTTGAGCTTGAACTTGATTTATTCTTTGTTCTTGAGCTTGAACTTGATTTGTTCTTTATTTTGAGCTTGAACTTGTTTGCTTGAAGCTTGAAACTTGTGGAGGAATTTGTAGCGTGTGATCCACGAGCTCTTTTTTGCTTCTTGTTATAACGTGTCGTGTCTTTTCTGGGTTATGAAGATCCCTATTTATAATTGTGGAAGGGAGGAGTTGTGATAAAAGCAAACTATTTCCTACCAATTAAATTGAAGTGTGACAAGGCCGCATTTGATTGGCCCGAACATGTCACTTGTAGGCGTGGCACAGTTTCATGGCCTTTAAATGTGACTCGGCATGCCTTGTCATTTTGACACATGGCATGATCCTATTGGATCTTTAGCTTGACTTGGCGTGCCACGTCATTTGATACGTGACACCAAATTTGGACCTCTAGGAAGATGACATCGTCGGCTTAATGAAGTGGGCTCATCACTTTAGCCCAAATAAATAGGCTAGCCCAATGGATTTAGACTTATTTATTAACCCATATATGTTGGACTTATATAATTAATTCAATTATACTAGTCTATAATATTTATTTGGACTAGTTATCTTGAATTTAAAATATAGTCCAAATTATTTAATAAATTTTATTCTAATAGAATTTACATGCCTATAGTGCCATCTATTATCTTCCATTTCACTGGCACAATAGTAATTCTATCGAATAAGGTTTAAGAAGAGGAGAAGAATTCACTTAATAAAATATAAACTTTAGTTTCTAGTTAAATATAAACTTTAGTTTCAAAGGTTGTTACTTAATCTTTAAAGGAATTTTTACATTCCTATTCCGTATAGGAAATTATATTGCCCTCAATATTTAAAGTTTGATTTAATTACATTTACTATACCTAATTACCAATTTTATACCATAATGTGTTTTAACTGTACAATCAATCTACCGTATATCACTCCTTAATTAATGCTACCGCATATTCCTCCAAATCCCCCACGTTTCTCTCTCCCAAGCACACCCCCCACGTTAATGAATTTGAATATAAATATCATCAAATCATCCACTTCCTCAAATAACAAGAGCATAAAACTGAGAAAGAATGACAGCAATATAAGTAGTACTCAAAATGCAGAGGAACAACAGAACAATTACAGATACTTAGGCGTAAGGAGAAGGCCATGAGGTAGATATGCTGCAGAGATAAGAGATCCGAATAGGAAAGAATTAAAATTTGAATTTTCAAAAATCATTATTTGTTTTGATAGGTTGTAATTAATTAAAAATATGTTTTAGAGTTTATATCTCAATTTTGAGGGGTTTTGGTGAAGATTTAGACTTGTGTTTGGCTGAATTTCAGATTGAAACTCGAAGAAGAAGAAGAAAAACAAGACATATTGCAGAAATTGTAGATAAATTATAGATTGTTTTTTGCAGAAGATTTCTAGAAGTATTAGTCGTTTTTGATTTGTAAAAATAGAAAACAAAGTATCTACAATCAGAATACAAATAATCTTCAATTCATCTACAAAATATCTACAAATAAGGTATATTGAATTTTAATATCCCAATCTCCGTTCGATTGTATATTAAAATTGAAATTTTCGACATAATTGCATTCTTTGCAGAAGATCTGTAGAAGTTTTAGTCATTTTTTATTTGTGAAAATAGAAAACAAAGCATCTACAATTAAAATACAAATAATCTACAATTTATCTACAAAATATCTACAAACTAGGTACATTGAATTTTTATATCCCAAATCCCATTCAATTGTAGCATAATTGTGATTTTTGACATAATTGAGTTTTTTCAGAAGATTTGCAGAAGTTTTAGCCGTTTTTTGTTTGTGAAAACAGAAAATAAAGCATCTACAATCAGAATACAAATAATCTACAATTTATCTATAATTTCCGCAATACGTGTTTCTTCTTCTTCGAGTTTCAATTTGAAATTCAATCAAAACAAAGTCCAATCTTAACCAAAACCCCTTAAAATTGAGATTTAAACTCCATTTCATATTCCCGATTATTTTCAATAACACCCAATCCAAACAAATAATGATTTTTGAAAACTCACATTTGAATTCAAAGCTTTCAAGTTTTTTAGTGGTTGTCAATGGTGGAAAATATCCGGAAAAATATTTATTTCTATAATTTTAGCGCGCCTAAGTAGGAATATCTGAAAGAATAGTTTGTTCCCGATTTGTAGCGGGCCTAATTAGGAAGGAATCAACTCCTAATAATTGGTAATTTAATGAATGGTATATATTTTGTAGAATAACTGTGAACATGACGGGTAAATATGAAACTATGTATATTTTTGGTAATAAGGTTTCATATATAATATAAGAAGGAAAAAGTCTCATCTTTAAAATCGTCAAGCCATCCTCTTGGATGATTATTGCAATTTCTATAAAGATGTAAAAAAGATGCGCATCTCAATATGTACGAAAAATCAGTATACTCACATCACATAATTGGTTTAAAGTTCTTTTGTGTAATAAGTAATGTATGATCTCCCAATTACCTTCACTAATATCAAAATTCTACAATTGTATAGTCATTGACACAATTATGATCTCCCAAAAATAATACTCCTCTCAATGATGATGATGATTAAGTCAATGATACAAATAACCTTCGAAGAAGCTTATCTTGAACTTTTGACGTGTGAAGCAAGTCACCTTACCAATTACCAAAATTTTGTGTTTAACAAAAATTTTGATCTTTGAATTTGAAAATTTCCCATTGATAGGTGATCTACCCGGAATGCGAAATATTAAGACCACTTCTTACAAATTAATGTCATACTTTGGTCATTTTCTCATCTAAAAATACAAGACCTATAGTAAAAATGGTAAGAGACATCTTATTTGGTCGCCCCCATTTAACATATACCCATTTTTTTAAAAGTTTTAATTGTACCCGCTTTTTAAACAACTTCAGCCCCTTTCTCCTCCTACTTCTCCTCCTCAAAGATCCGCCCTCAATCCGATACTTCCATTAGAAGAAATTCAATGCTTCCTTACCAAATGTGTTTTGGTGATGCTGTCAAACTGTTTTATAATTCCAAAAGACCCGAGAAAAACAAGGTATAAGTCAATAGGACAAAAAAGATTAAACATGAACATATAAATGAGAAGAAATTAAATGGGCAACCGGTGGCAGTGCAAGTATCAAACAAAGAAACTTCCTAGCTTATAGGTTTAAAGGATACTGTCTTTGAATATCAAGTTAACACCATTTGAAAGAGACAATCCAATCAAACCAAATTGACATCGAATCATATAGAAAGTCAGTTAAAACTTCAACTTTAAGAAGGCTGAAGTTCGTCAGTTACAAACAAAAATTTCAGCTCCAGAGCTGAAGTTCGCCAGTTACAAACAAAAATTTCAGCTCCAGAGCTAAAATTCACCAGTTACAAAAAAACTTCAGCTCTAGAGCTGAAGTTCGACAATTATAAATAAACACTTCAACTCTAGAGCTAAAGTTCGCCTGTTACAAAACAAAAACTTAAGCTCTAGAGCTGAAGTTAACTAGTTACAAAAATAAAAACTTCAGCTCTAGAGCTGAAGTCCGCCAATTACAAAAATAAAACTTCAACAAATACAAACAAAGCTTCAGGAAATAGAGAACAAAGCTTCAACTGCTATGCTTAAGTTCAGCAATTACAAACAAAGACTGCAGCACACTTGGTTCGCACACTTGGTACTTTAGTCCCGTCTACTAGAATGCTGAAGTTTTGCGTGATTGGCTTTGCTACTTCAGCTCCATATACTGAAGTTACGCGAAAATGTGAGTACCCTTGTAATATTTTTGCAAAGCGGACACAAATTAAAACGTGAGCCAAAAAACGGGTATAAATACAAATACCCCATGCCTATAGCCAAGAAATAAGTGTAAACTTTATGCAATAACTTTTAATACTACAAACTTTAAATTTGAAGTAGCCTTATGAAATGTTTGGCCAACAAAATTTGGTTTTTTAAAAAAAATTAAAAATAAAAATTGCTTTTGTCCGAAGTATTTTTCAAAAAATTACTTGCGAAGAGGAGGAATTTATTTATTTTTTTGCTTATAGTAGAGTATTCCTAAATACGGGAAGTATAAGGGTTAAAGTGAAAATTACTTAAAACAAAGAGGGGCAAGAGTGAAAAGTTTCGAGAACTAGAAAGAAGAATCAGCTTCGCCTACTGAAGGAGACTGTTTCGGGCATTGAATCATCCATCCCCGACCCCAAACTCAACTCCAGTAAGGAAGCGAAAATGGCCGATCACTCCGATAGCTCCTCCTCTTCCATGGTCCGTCTAAATATCGGTATACCCTCCCTCCCTCGCTCTTATGCTTAGACATTTGATGATTTGAATCGTAATGTACAGCTATTCTATTTCATATTTAAATTTAGCCAAAAAGCTGATTTCTGCCCTTTCTGCACCATCTTCCAATTTTATCACTGTACATACGATGAATCCTTTTAGGAACTATCTTACAAGTAGTACTCTTTTTTCCCCTTTAATTCATAGGTTTTCCATTTTCTCACTGTACAGTAAATGAAGCATAAGATGCAATATTAGAAGCAGAAATCTATTTGGGTCTGAGATGAGTATAACAATTAATATGTTGAATGTCTTCATATTGTTACTTGAATACGAAAGGACAATGCTGAAGAATTTGTCATGCAGAAATATTACTGTAGGATTTTTCCTTGTCATTTTCGCACGCACAATCTTCTTTTGGTGATCCGATAATTCTTATTTACAGGAGGGAAGAAGTTTTGCACCACACTGGATACCCTCACGCAGCGAGAGCCTGACTCGATGCTTGCTGCTATGTTTAGTGGCCGTCACACTATCTGCCAGGAATCAGAGAAGGTATATACATGCTATGCATGCACTCACTCCTTTATTTTCTGGAGTCATGTCACAATTGACCTCAGATGTTCAAAAATAGTTAGGGAAGAGCATCATTCCTAGTTAAGGAAGAAGGATAGCAATTTAGCCTTTTTCTTCAATTTGTGAAACTTTGAGTATTTTACGTTACCTGGGTGAATTGGAGTCTGTTCTTATCCCTTGAAGTTCTACTCTATCTCACACCACATATAATAATATGAAGTAGGGAGCTACAAAAATTTCAAGCTCTTCCTGCCATACATTAAAATTGGAAAAGCAAAACCCTTTATTGGAAAAAGTAAGACAACTAAGTACATTTACAGTGTATAACAAAATTTGATGTAGGACGAGTAAACTAAGAAACAATTGGATTGATAGAAAGACTATTTTACGAATAGTCTATCATAGAAAGCTTGGTCTTGGCAAAGCTTAAACAGATTCATACAAGTGTTTACAGAGAAACCTTAAGGAGAGAATTGTTATTCACTTAATTACAATAGTTGCTAAAGGGACAATTGTTAGGCCAACTGCCAATACTAGAATCTTCTCATTACTTGACGAATTAAAATAGAAAATCAAATGCAATAAAAGCTAAGGTACGCTATATCCTTCCACCCAAGATTGATGCAATACTATTCAGGAAAGAATCTCCCAATTGGAAATTCCCTAAATCAGCTGATTTTATTCTATGCCTGTTTTCCTGCATTAGATCGATTATCTGCTTGATCTTCTGCGTCAATTCTCCCCTTCTCAGGAAAGAACTCATCCCCGAGTTGACTGCAACTTCCGAATAGAGTGGTCCCTTAGATGAATGATAAGGTGAAAGGTCAGCTACTTCAAAAATCTTGAAAAATTTCATGGTATCCGACTAAGTTGCTCCGATACGACACTTTAGGTGCCGCACCCGTGTCAACACGACACTAGTATGGGTATGGATATGGGTATGTCCGTACCGGTTCTGGTAAAACAATTTGGGTATTTTGACCATGGCGGACGAAAAAATGCGAGAAGAGACACAATTTGATTCCTGAAAGTAGAACCAAAACTAGGGTAAATTTGAAGAAAATAGCATACCTTCTCTAGGAAATCAATCCTTTACTTGTCTACAACTTGAGAAAAAAAAGAAATCCGCACTTTACAAGCTATATGTATGTATTCCACAAAATTTCTCATAATTTAGAGATAATTTTATATTTTTATTTTTGTAAATTGTTTTTAGCAAGATCTCCGAACTCGTATCCGTATTAGGATCCGTCTCCCCAAATCTTACAATTTACATCTCAAAGGATCCGTCCTAAAGATCTACACCCGTGTCAGACACTCGCACCGTGCCTGAGCAACTTAGGTATTCGACAAATCGATCACATATGCATTATCATTAATTTTCTTTAGAATGCAATAAGAACGATACTTCTTATGTTGGAGCTTGTTATAAGTATCCAATGGAAACCTTTCTTTTTGCATAAACACCATAACATCATCTCATTCTTCAAAGATTTGTAAGAAACAATGTTATTGGCAGCTGCCTTGTACTTAGAATTAGTCTTTTCAAGTTTTTGTTTGACTTTTGGTTGAATATCGTGCACTTGTTTGACCAAGTGAGTTGCAGTTATCCTCAAACTCTCCAGAATCTCGAAAATCCGCAATAGTCTCCATCATCTTTCCCTTGACTATGTTCCAACGTTGTTGGAAAAAAGCTTAAGTGAACCATCCGGTCCTTGAGCTTAGTCTCCCACACAACTCGCCACCATTTCCCTCGCCTCTTCTTCTATTGCTCCAACCACTCTCTCTTTCCTTTCCCTATTTGACAAAACACTATCCCCCCAATTTAGTCTGCAACGCACATCTTCCTTGAACAATTGGTCATAATACTCTACAATAACCCCTATAACTTCCTCCCCCCTTCAAACACCACTCCGTTCACTTCTAAGGAGTCAATGAAGTTCCTCTCCTATTCGCTACCACAACCCCATGAATTTTTTTTGTATTAGAATCCCCCTCTTTAAACTACATCCTCGATTTTTGCTGCAAACTAGTCTCTTGACCGCTAAAGGTTGCGGAACTGAGTCTGGGGACTTTGCTTCAAGCCAATATAAGAACTTCTTCAAATGACGTACTTTTTCCATACTCCACTGAGCAAAAAAATCATATGGTTGCTCTATATACACCTCTTCATGGAGATCACCAAGAAGGAATACATTCTTGATATCCAATTGATGTAAAAGCCAATGTACAAAAGAACAAGCGGATGAAAGTGAGTTTGGCCACTGGGGAGAAGGTGTTTGAATAATCCACGCCATTAGTCTGAGAATATTCTTTAGCCACAAGTCTTGTCACAGAGCCATCCGGATTGAACATTTAATTCAAAGACCCACTTACATCCCACTGTTATCAAAGGGACTCTTAAAGCATGCTTAAGTCCTAAAGCGACGCTCAAAACATGTTGAGCACTTCGCTTCGCTTAGCAACCTCACTTAGTGGGAGCTTCAGTGTTGTCATCAAGGCTCTAAAACATACTTTTCTATGCAAATGAGCGTAATCCTGAAAAAGGAATATTGAACCATTAATATTTTACTTTAGCGTAAAATTTCTTCAATTTCTTTGTCCATGTATTTTGTATTCTTGCTTATTGATATTAATTTTGGATTACACTTACATATTTGTAGTTTTTCTCTATTTGTCTTTCTTCATTAAAGACCACACTTTATTTGCGCTTTACACTTAAAGCCCAATAGACCTTAGAGCTTTTTTGCGCCTTTTGCCTTTGATAACACATTTACATCTTACTGCTTCCTTTTCTTTGGGTAAATTCACTAAATCCCAAGTGTGGTTTTATCCATAGCATATATCTCCTCAAGCATTACATCACACCATCTAGAATGGTTCAAGGTCTGCTTTCTTGTTTTAGGTACATAGATGGAGTCCAGAGAGCCAATCAAATTACTAGATGCAGGAAATTAGTGGTAATCAAATTACTAGATGCAGGAAATTAGGCAGTCCAAAGGTGTTTCCTGTGTAGGATCAAGTTGAGGAGGATCCTGCGATGAAGGAAATGATGCAGGACATATATCATTTGTCTCTCACCTGAGTAAACTTTTGTTGGAATAGATAGAGTAATTGCTGACTCACGAGATACAACAGTCGAATGTTGCTCAATAATATGTAATTCCAAATATCTAGGCTCCACTAGAAATATTGATTTTTTGGGAAAAGAACATCGTAAGTCACCACCAACAAGAATATTAGATGGCATGCGATCAATAAAAAAACAAGTCGTAGAGACCGCGTCAGCCCAAAATTGTCCAAGAACCTTTTCATGGATTAGTAATGCCCTAGTAGTCTGAAGTAAATGTCTATTCTTCCTCTTAACAACTCTATTTTCAGAGGGTGTATCAACACAAGCCGTCTGGTGTACAATCTCGTAAGGTCCAAAATGAGTCTGACATATGTTCTTTAGCATTATCACTCCTTAGTATGCACACCAAAATACTAAATTGAGTTTTCACTTTAGCACAGAAGGCACAAAGGTGGGAATACACTTCAATTGGTTCTTCGTAAAATAAATCCAAGTCGTTGGAGAATAATCATCCACAAAAGTAACAAAATAATTATATCCAGTTTTTGATATGCCATGACATGGTCCCCAAATATCATAACGAACTAATTCAAAAGCAAACTAAGCTCGCTTATTAACCCTTGGTCCTAATGAGCTATGATGGTGTTTTCTGTACCCGCAAGACTCGCAATCCAAAGAAGAATTAAGACTGAGGACAACGCCTTTTCAACATAGGGAGAGAGGGATGTCCGACCTAACAATGTGCTTCAAATGGAGATAAGACACTAGAACAAGCAACAGTATGGGACATCCATTCATCAAGGATATAGAGACCATCAAATACAACCATTTACCGCTAATTTGCTTCGTCGCAAGATCTGGAAGTAGATAATGATCAGAAAAAAAAGAAAGAAAAACTACGATAGAACGATTTAGCTCCTTTGTAAATCTTCTCACAAAAATCAAATTGAAGGCGAGTTTTAGTAGTCTTAATACAATGTAATATTGAAGGTTTGCTTAATTGTCCAGATCCCACAAGGCTACAGATTGACTCATCAGTTATTGTAACGGGAGAGGGTTCTTGAAGAGGGTGCTTTATGTGGCTGAAAGCTAAAAAAATACAAGGATTAGTTGTCATGTGATTAGTGGCACCTAAATCAATCACTTACTTGCTTGAAGAGGAAATAATACGTGTGTTACGTGACTCAGCTAGGGTAGTAACCGAAGTGGATTCCTAAAGTGATTATCGATACGGAGAGAATTTTGCAAACTCATCCGCGGAGACCAGAATTGTTTTAGTAGATGATAGCCTATTAGCAACAACAACCTTAGCCGTTTTCCTAATTGAAGATTCTTACGACAAAGAGAATATCAAAGCTTCACAAAATAGCAACCCAAACCACTAATACTTGAGGATAAGATAAATATCATCCAAAAAAAGATGCCACCCAAAAGTTTCAAATCTGACCCAGCAAAACTTCTCTGGAACAAAACCAGTAAACCATTCAAACAGATCAGATGAGTCTGACCCCAACAGAGGAAATTCCCAACAAAAGGAAAATTTTAATTAAATAGAGAAGCCTCACCAATCAGGCAATCCAACACAATATTGGGTATCAAAGAAATCTAACAACACCAAAAGAATCAAAATCTGCTCAGAAAAGTTTAACAAGAAAGAAGAATTTTTGAGCCCTAGTGGTTTTGATACCATGTAAAGATATGACCTCGGATATTAGAATGGGTAGAGTCCCACACTGATTGGGAATGAGTTGGTCGTCTCCTTATATAGACTCGGGCAATCTTCCCCTCATGAGCTAGCTTCTAGGGTTAGAGTCTCACCCTAATTAGGGAATGGGTTGGTAGTCTCCTTATATAGACTTGGGCAATCCTTCCCTCATGAGCTAGCTTCTGGGATTGAGTTAAGCACAATGACCATATCTTCACTTAATGTATGCGATAAAGAAATTAAACAAAGGAATATGATTTTGCACATTTTAGAATATCCATTTGTTTTATTAGTTTTTGGTGCACCCAGTGTTTTGGAGAGCGAGAAGGGGAAAAAAGCGAGAAGTACAGAGCGACCTGCACGCTTTTTCATGTGAAACACAATTTAACACATAAATAAAAAAATTTAAATAGGCATAGATTAATGACCAAGAACTCAATAAAAATAATATATTAAGCGAATGTTTCAATTCTTAAATCAAGAAGTAAATAATAGACACTAAAGCTAGATAGTCAATAATCCTCAAAAGTCATAACATATTAAGCAAATGCAAAAACAAAATCACAAAAGGAGCAACATCCTATTCTTCAACAAGATCTCCAAACTCTTGAAGCGTCATCATGTTCGAGTTATTATTTTGGTCATCATGTTCTTCTTCATCCAAGGCTTCATCAATTAGGGTTCTACTTGAACTTGTAGATACTCTTTCTTTGCTTCTTAAAGTACTTCTCATAAAATCATAAATATTCTACTCAACTCCACTTGCCATATCAGCATGACCAAAAGTGAGACCTTCTCCTTCATGTACTTCTTCTTCTTCTTGTTCATGATTTGGGGGCTCCAGTTAACCATTCATTTGCTTCATCAATGTTATCCAATAAAATTGGATCAATGATATTGCGAGCTTTAATGGTAAGCAACCCCCACTTCCAACCGAGAGGTTGTGAGTTCGAGTCTCCCCAAGAGCATGGTGAGAAGTTCTTGGAGGGAAGGATGCCGGGGGTCTATTTGGAAACAGCCTCTCTACCCCAGGGTAGGGGTAAGGTCTGCGTATATACTACCCTCCCCAGACCCCACTTAGATTATACTGAGTTGTTGTTGTTGTTGTTGTTGATATTGCGAGCTTTGTAACAACGAGCCAATGTTGAGATCATTGAGTTTTTTTAGCTCAAGCCTATTCCTATTCTTAGTATGAATCTGCATATAAGTTGTAGAAAGTAATTAAGAGGAGTACTTAGGGCAATTGAGATACACGTTAATTTGGTAATAATGTAATATTACTTCTCACATGTTCATAGATACTCCAATTTCTCTCGCATCCGAATGATCTACAAGTTAGGCTTTGAACTCTAATAGCAAATTGTTGCAAGTTTGGAACTTTTTAACCAAATTGCATCCACCATTCAACTGTGAAATTATTATTTTAGAAGTTAATAACTTAAAAGTTAAAGCTCTAAAGAGTAAAACAATTGAAACAACTTGCTCACCCGGTGCCAATTTGGTTCTGGCTCTAATGGCTGAAGCTAATCCAAGTATTCCATCGGCTTGCATAAACACACCAAGCTCTTCTCCTATTTTGTCTTGCATTGCTTCATTGGGCACCAACCTCGCAATACATACATGATACCCCTTCCACACTTCTTTATCTAAGTCTTCTTCTCGTTATTTGTATAAAAGAATTGGGGGTTCAAAATATGCCCTGCTGCATGTAAAGGTTGATGAAGCTGATCCGTCCACCTTTCATTAGTGATTTAAAAAACTCTCTATATTTCCTCCTATCATGATTAAATGCCTTCTCAATAGCTTCTTTAACCCTATCCATGGCTTCATAAATGTATCCCATTGGTGGTTCTCTCCCCATCCACCAAACGAAGTACAGTAAGTAACCAAATATTACCAGCTTTAAGTGCTTGAACAGTGTCATTCCAAAAATATGGACCAACAATATATCCCGCAACTTCTTTCCCAAGAGCTTCCTTTGCGTAGATACTCTCACTTTATTCGGTTGACGTGAACCAGGTTCACAAAATTCTTTTGTAAGTAAAAACTATGCAAAGTCATGATAGCTGTTGCGAATCTTGTCTTAGCCGGTTTCACTGAATTTCTTTGGTTTGCGTATCTCCTCATCATGTTCAACAACAACGACTTCTGACTAATGTAAGCATGTATCTTGATCGCCTTAGCAAAAACAGTGGGAAATCAAATTTCATAGTTAATAAGTATAAACAATTAACATGAAGGTTAAAATAGAAAATTAGAACCAGTTGTTCATCTTTAGAATATAGGGCTAACTTGAAAATGTCACCAAACATCAAATTGATACAATGAGTCCAAAAAATATTCGGGAAAACTCCTTTCTAACATGTCACCCACTTTTTTATTCTCACTTGCGTTATCGATAAGAACTTGAACGACATTTTACATTTTATTGGAATCAGTTGAAGAGTTACTAGCATCATAAGATTCAAGAAATGCACTACCTTTCGGAGAATTCACCAAAACATTAATGACCATTGTTCCATTTTTTGCTGTGCATTTATCCATCATAATGAAACAACCATTAGTTTGCCATTGCACCATATGCTCCTTGACAATCTTGTTTGTCTTCTTCGCCTCCTTTTTTAGACAAGGAACTCTTACTTCGTGATAGGTAGGAAGCTTCTTTCCTTGGCCATATTGGCCTACGGCCTCAATGAATTCACCAAAATTATTGGTGTAGCGCAATTCAAATGGAGCCCTGCATCATACATTCACCTAGTAAAAGCATCTACAACGCACTCCCTTAAACTCTTCCTACAAGAATTTGAGTCAACAACTTCACCTTTTCTCTTTTCATTTGGTTTTCGCTAGGAAAAGATTAAGAGGTCCTTTCACATTGCTACCGGTGGATGATCCACTTCCACTTATTGAATTCTTTCTTTGAGATTTTGAGGGAGGCGACCTCATTGATATATCATTCACTTCAAGGTCATCCTCATCCATTTGACTATCTTCATCAAGAAGATTAATCATCGATGCTACATGGTTCATTGGATTTTTTAACTCATTTTTTTTTGCAATACTCTAATTTCTTTCTTAACAGAATCCGGAACACTTGGACATTCTTTGACATCTCTAAAACCACCAATTAGATGTCTCATGTGACGATGTGTTCCACCATTATATATGTTTTGGCAAAAAATACATTATACCTTTTGTGCGACTGCTAATTGCAACTCCATACGCGTAAGCTGGATCTTTATTTTGGCCTGATGCGATTGAATAATAAGATTGAATTTACTACAATCAACAACAACAAAAAAAAAAACAAAAACAGAACTGTTAAACAGTGAACAGAGAAAAACAACAGAAATTTAGAAGAAACAGAGCACAATCATAAATTAGAAAACAGGGCTGGGCAGAGAAATAAGTTGTGAAACAAATAGATAAGAAGAACAGAACAGAGGAGAGGAGTAGAACAACAACCTTCACCAAAAGGGGAGTCGAACAATCAGCGGTGAAGAACAATAATTAAAAAAAGAAGAAGACAGAGCACAAGCATAAAATAGGGTAGAACAGAGAAATAAAAATTGAAAAAAATAGAAAAGAAGAAGAGATTGAATGAAGAGGAAGTTTTATTGAAAGCCTACTTGTTCATGAAATTTGAGGAGGTGGCAAAAAATAAGGAGATTGCTTGGAGGCAAAGGTCTAGGGCCTTGTGGTTGAAAGAGGGAGATAAAAATATTAAATTCTTTTGGAGGACAACAAATGCACACAAGAGGTACAACAACATAGATCAACTAGTGGTTAATGGTGTAACATGGGAAGATCCTGCTGCTATTAAAGGAGAGATAGTAAGGTTTTATCAGCATCTTTTTACAGAATCTGAATTCTGGAGACCAAACTTTAACATGATGGACGGTCCTGCAATTACTGATGAAGAAAAAAAATGGCTTAAAAGACTTTTCGGGGAACAAGAGGTGCATGATCGTCTCAAACTCTATGCTATTGATAAAAGCTCAGGTCCTGATGGTTTTACTATGGGTTTCAATTCGAATTGCTCGGATATCATTAAAGGAGACATATTGCAAGCTATTCAGAATTATGAGTTCTTTGAAAAGAGCCTAAATGCCAACTGCATAGCTTTGATTCCAAAGTAAATTAGGGCAAAAGAATTAACGGATTACAGGCCTATCAGTCTGATAGGTAGTGTGTATAAAATTATCTCTAAACTTTTGGCAGGAAGACTTAAATTAGTGACCTCTAAGCTGGTTGGCAAACATCAAATGACTTTTATTAAAGGAAGGCAAATCATGGATGGTGCTCTTACTGCCAGGAATCTTGTACTAGTTAGATATAGAAAAAGCCTTTGACTATGTTAATTGGGACTTTTTAATAAACATGTTGAGACAGATGGGTTTTGGTACAAAATGGACCAATTGGATCAGATTTTATGTTAGCATTGCCAGATTTTCAGTGTTGGTTAATGGCTCGCCTGAAGGTTTCTTTCCCTCACACAGGGGATTGAGGCAAGAGGATCCGCTATCCCCCCTTTTTGTTCATTATAGATATGGAGGGATTGAACAACATGCTCCACATAACACAACAAAATAATTGGATCAAGGGTTTCAGGCTAAACAACAGACCAAGCGAAAGTCTGGAAATATCACATTTCCTCTACGCAGATGATGCCATTATTCTTTGTGATGCAGAGATAGACCAAATAAGGATGCTGAGAGTTATTCTTACAATCTTTGAAGGAATATCAGGGCTTCATATTAACTAGGGGAAAAGCCTAATTTTCCCGGTTAATGAACCTCGACTGATTCAGCAACTTGCGGGGATTCTTGGTGGTGAAATTGGTGTTTTTCCAACTATTTATCTTGGTGTGCCTTTGACGGCTAAGTGTAGATCCATTGATATATGGAATGAGGTCTTGGAAATGCGAAAAGAAACTCGCAAGGTGGAAAAGTCAATATCTTTCTTTAGGAGGCAGGCTAGTTCTTATTAATAGTGTACTGGATGCCCTTCCTACTTATATGATGTCTTTGTTCCCTATCCCTCAAAAAGTTGAAAGCAGAATGGATGCTTTAAGGAGAAAATTTCTATGGCAAGGCAACAAAGAAGGAAGAGCGTTTCATTTAGTTAAGTGGGAGACAGTCACTCTTAGCAAGAGGCAGGGAGGCATGGGAATAAGAAGTTTGAGGAAACAAAACCAAAGCTTACTCGTGAAATGATCGTGGAGATTCACAACAGAAGAACAATCATTCTGGAGGATAGTAATTAAAGACAAGTATAGAGAGGCAAGGCCCTGGAAAACAAAGATAGTAAACACTACCTATGGGTTAGTGTCCGGGAGACAATCAGAAATCTTTGGCAAATGTTCATCAACAAAGCTATAAAATGGGTATTGGACATAACATTTCTTCTTGGGAAGACAATTGGTTGGGACATGACCCTCTTAAGACAACGTACCCCGACATTTTCTCAATAAATCAGCAGCAGAAGGCCACTGTGAACGAGGTTTGGTCAGCTCAAGGGTGGAATCTCACTTATAGAAGACTTAAATGATTGGGAAATCACTATAATTGTAGATTTTTACTACAAACTCAATCAATTCACTAGGGTGAATCAGGACGTAGACAAGGTGTGGTGGTTGGGACACAGCTCAGGAAGGTTCTGAGTAAAGTCTTCCTATCATATGCTTAATCAAACTAATATTATAGTTGATCTTTGGCCCTGGAAACACATATGGAAAGTAAGAATACCTTACAAAGTGGCATGTTTTGTTTGTTTGGTTGCTAGAAAGGCTTGTTTAACACAGGATAGTTTGAGGAAAAGGGGAATATCTTTGTGCTAAATATCACTTATGCGTAAGGGAGGAATAAACCAACAGTTACCTTTTTCTGCACAGTTCGGTGATGGTTCTGGTTTGGAACAAATTTATAGCACTAACAGGGATTCAATGGGTCATGCCCAACAACACCATGAAAATGTTGTCATGCTGGAACAATGGGAGAAGATCTGCAAGTGAGAAGGAGAGGGTATGATTCCCGCAGGCATATGGTGGATGCTTTGGAATGATAGGAATTCAAGATGTTTTGAAGACAATGCTAACTCAATGCAGAAGATTAAAATGAATTGCCTACTGCTTTTTCATTTTTGGTGTAAACCGGAATACATAGAGGACTCAGAAGCTAATAGATGTTCTTAGGGTCTTTGTAGGAAGATGGATAAATTGATGTATATTTTTGGTTATTCCCTATGTAATTATGTCATGTACAACCTTTGTGCTTTTGAATATAGGAAACTGTTATCATCTAAAAAAAGGAGTTGAACAGTGAACAAGCAGAGAAAATCAGAAGAGGAAGAGAAGAAGAGAAACTTACTCGAACTTGAAGAGCAGGAGAGAAGTCGTCAAGGTGTAGTCGTCATTTGCAGCAGAGAAGTACTGTGCATATGTGTTATCATGTCATGGACGGCTTTCCAGCCATGCCCCATGACCCCTGGGGCACACCCTATGGCGTCCTGGCAAGGCTCCCAACACCTAGCGCCATGGTCGGCTTCGTGGTCTCGGCAGCGCCAAGTAACAAGCGCGCATGTGCCTCTGTCGCCCCACCGATAGCCCACGCCAGTGCCTAGGGGTAGGAAGATGCCAACAGTGCCGCGCACAAATACAATGCCGGGCGCACAGTTTATGATGATGCCAACAGCGCCGCGCGTGCAGATCCTGATGCCTTGCCAGCGGCCAACCGTATGCAGACTCCAAATAGTGTCCACCGACAGCACCGCGAGCGCAAACCCTGATGCGAAAGACAAAGTTGCTGCCAACTGAACCATCTCTACTTTGTTGAAAACTAAGTCCTTTTCATTGTAAATATAGAGTACTTTTATTTCATGTACTAACATTATGTTTCTCTAGCTTAGTTAGGTTAAGTCTTGTAACTTTGGTTTGTTTTTTTTTAAGCACTATTAGAGGGACCAAGCAATCAAACTTTCTAGCAAGCAAATGTTTTTCTATACTGGTGTCTCTC
The DNA here is from genome assembly GCA_034376525.1 of Nicotiana benthamiana. Lineage (NCBI taxonomy): Eukaryota > Viridiplantae > Streptophyta > Magnoliopsida > Solanales > Solanaceae > Nicotiana > Nicotiana benthamiana. The sequence continues at coordinate 33,082,532 of CM067335.1, read as the reverse complement.
CCGCTCGACATCGCGTAGCCTTTTGTAATAGCTTTCATTAATGCAATCAAACTTTTATTCTCAATTCTCATTTCCGTTTTCGTAATTGCTCTTGACATTGGTTTCCCGTACAGCACTGGCAATCTCCTCTAGCGTACGGAGGGGACCTCAGTTGGCGAACAACAACCACACTGACACCGATTGCTTAGCCTTACGTTGTCCTTCCAAGGAACCTCAGGAAGACGCCGCGTAACAGTGTATTTGCAATTTTTTTTGTTAAAAAACCCTAGGCTGCTGCTGGACATTGCTTAAGCGAGCTTTTCTGCACTTTTTTCATTGCCTTGCTTCTTGCTTTTTAGGGTGAAGCGTGCGCTTATTTACCGAGTCACCCTTTAGGGCGCTAAAGCGCAGGTCCATCGCCCCGCCTCGTTTTTGCGCTTTAATCGAGAAGCGTGCGCTTTTAGTAACACTGGCTGCACCCACGAGATAGATTATTGGATATCTTTGGTATTTACCACCGTTTGTGTTGGTTCTCTACTTTTTAATATACTACTTGTATATGGGGTTTCTTACCCCCATAACATCAATAAAATATTATTATGAAAAAAGAAATGAAACAAAGAATTATCTTGAGTTAAAGATTGATAGAGCTCGCGGTGATTACGTTATTGTATTAATGATGTCTATTTTGTATTCTTGTAGTTGTAGAAATAAAAATACCAATCTTTTCGCCAGTTGCTTTAGGAATTTTAATCTTCTTTGGAGTATTGCAATTTCAGTTCAAGATGCATAAGTTTTAACAGATTTACATGAATACATGAGCAGAACAAGCGTGTGCATAAGCTCCACTTCATCCAAAAAATAGAAAACGAATAAGCTCCAAGTTCTTTTACATTTTTACATTATCTACTTATTCTGCTCTTTTTTCTTTTTTTCTTTGCTGTGTAATTATATGTTGGTATTCCCTTCAAGGTGCACTAATCTCGTGGATAAGCTCAGTAGTTGTGTTCTAATATTCTCGTAGGATCAATGTTTTTGGTTTTTTAGTAATTTAAACTTGGACAGTTCATGATAAACTATGTAGGTGCGCAAGGTCCTACAACACTGGTTTGGTTTTGGTTACCATGATACGATTTTTGTGCATGCATATAGAAATTGGCTGGGTGCTCTGTTCATTGGTATTAGCTTGTTCTTTAGTTTGAGGAAATATAATTTATATCTCTTCCTCGTCAAATATATTTATTATCTTTGATAGACATCAAGCTTATATTACTTCATGTTGATCTTTGAGGAAGGGCATCTATGGTCTATGGTTTCATGACTTCAGATCTCCTTTCAATGTGTTATTGCAGGGATACATATTCGTTGACAGGGACGGAAAGCATTTTCGCCATATCCTAAATTGGTTGAGGGATGGTGAAATTCCACCTTTGAAAGATTCTGAATATGCTCAGCTTTTGCGAGAGGCGGAGTACTATCAGCTTCTTGTAAATCCATTTATCTCTTTAATTGTTCATTGTGCACTTATGTATTATAAAGTACACATATTGGATGCAGTCATTAAGATTTAGGGGCAGATTTTGTTTGCTTGAACCATGTGCATATGCATTGCAGCAGAGAATAATTGCAATAGCTTACAATTTACCTTATCAAAAAAAAAAAAATTGCAATGGCTTCTCTTTGTTCTTTCACTGCCTTGGAGATCCTATTTCATTAACTTTTTCTTGTTTCATGTAGATGATATACATTTATTTGTTTATGTTTCTTGAGGATGTAGGAGCATGTTATAATAGCCTCTCCAGATAGAACAAGACCGTTTTTTGTCATAGACCATTGAGATATTTGAGATAAACATTGAGTTTGGCTGAGATTTGCTTGGTTTATAAATCGTTTTGTTTTCCTGAGGTTGTAGTGAACTAAACCGCTAACTGTCATGGTTCCTAAAACATTGATATTGATGCAACTACTCATTGTGATTTGATTTTTTCCGTGAATGTTTCTCTTGAATATATCTGTTAAAAGCTATCGAGATGTCAGTTAATCTTTATTTTTACCAAATAGTAGATGCTGTTTGGAAATTCAGCTTTTTTTGAGAGTTGTAGATTCTCTAATATTTTGTATACTGTTTTTTTTATACGGGAGATCTTCCTAGAAATAATATACTTATTCACCTTATCAAATTGTTCAGCTATTTTGAGAGATATAAGAATTTACTTGTAGCTACTAGCTAAATACTCGTCGTATGGGGTTTCTGTGTGTCCTTGAAGTTGTTAAAACTACTCAGTTTACATGTTCATTTCAGGGACTAGTAGATGGAGTTAAAACTGCTCTGAGTAAGAGGAAGGTGGATGAGGAGTTGGGTACCGAATTGACACGCATTGATATTATCAAATGCATACAATCTGACAGAGTCAGATTTCGGGGAATTAATCTTTCTGGTCTCGATCTTTCGAAGTTGGTAATATACTCTAGTGCTAGACTATTTTATTTCTTTATGCTCTTATTTGAAATACACTTGGTTAATCTACACTTTCTGGAGTACTTCTTATCCCAAACGGGATAGTTTCCGGTACCTTTGGTCAATAATCCAAGGTGATGGGGAGATCGATGAGGATGTCATACACATTATTAGAGTAGGATGGATAAATTGAGGCTTGCCTCCTGTGTCTTGTGTGATAAAATGGTGCCACTGGGACTTTAAGGTAAATTCTACGGAATGGTGGTTAGACCGGCTATGTTGTATATGTCGGAGTGTTGACCATTAAAGAACTCCCATGTCCAAAAGTTGAAAGTAGCGGAAATGAGGATGTTGATATGGATGTGTGTGCATGCTAGGAGAGACAAAATCAGAAATGAGGTCATTCGGGTCGTGGGGGGGGGGGGGGGGATCTCGTGGAAGATAAGTTGCGAGAAGTGAGAATGAGATGGCATGGACATGTGAGGAGGAGATGCCTGGAGGCCCCAGCAAAGAGGTGTGAGAGGTTACACATGGGGTCTAGGGAGGGGTAGGGAGTGGCCTAAGAAGTATCGGGGAGAGGCGATTGGATATGATATGGCGCTTCTGCAGCTTACTGCGGACACGACCCTTGATAGGAAGTTGTGGAGGTCGAAGATTAGGGTAGAAGGTTAGTAGGTATAATAGTGTACTTCCCTTTCATACCGGTAGCTTTAGCATTACACTAGTTCTGGCTTATTCGTTGCATATAATACCTATTATCGCTTCTGATTCATTTTGTTTAATTCTCACCATTGCTTATACTTTCCTCCCATAAATTTTTCATTTATATATTGCATTTCTTTACTACTGTGCTTACCCGAGCCGAGGGTATCTCAAAAATAGCCTCTCTACATGCACAAGGTAGGTAAGGTCTGCGTACACACTACCCTCCCCAGACCCCACTCATTGGAATATACTGGGTATGTTATTATTGTTGTACTTGATAACGAATTTATGCTTCATCTTCCCTCTCTAAGGGCATCATCGTCCTTATCCTTTTTTTTAAATTTTATGTATGTTGTTTATCAGTGTATAAAATGAATACGAGAGCAACAATTTAGTGAGATAAAGAGGGTACAAGAAAGGACAAGTTGTCCTCAAGTCTTACATTAAGAAAAAGGGGAAATTCAGAATACAACGTTTGGTCTCCTGCAGAATTTAAGAAATGTCCTGTGGCCTTACTCCACAAAGATTATAGAAAGATTACTTTATTCTAGAGATGGTCTTGTGAGAGATAATGATCCTAAAAGAGTTAGCATTCCTTTCTACCCAAATGCACCAGAAACATACAGGTAGCAACGTACATTTCCTAGTATCTCTCTTTTTACTATGAGCCGACGAGTTAATGACAAAAGTCTTAGCACAAGGTAGAGAATAACTAGTTACAGGTCGATGTGGCCAAGCAACTTATCCACCAATTCATTTTTTTTTGGTTTGTAATTGTTGAGTTGTCCCACATCAGAGGGATTTGAGGTCCTTGGTCTCCTTATATGGCTTGGGCAATCCTCACCTCATAAGCTAGCTTTTGGGGTTGAGTTAGGCCCAAGGTCCATTCTTATCAGTAATATCTCTCTCTAAGATTCCAAAGTCTGGCACAATTGCATTGCAAACGGACTCATACAAAGAGATGTGAATTAGTTACACTATTACTATTGCACAAATCCTGCTAATACTTATTTTTGCATAGTATCTTCCCGGGGTTGAGTCTACCATAAAATAGGGATGAAGTAAATTACATATCGGGGGAAAATTGCATTTCAGGTGATGCGGCTGAGGTAAAATCTATAGAGGTATGTGATTCAGCAATGCATGGGGAGAATTTGTTAGTAAAGACTACCAAAGGCTCTGGGTTCCAAACTTGAGTATCTCCAGAATTGGAGAATTCAATCTCTGAATGCTATGTGAGAGTTCCACTGTTATCTAGGTTCCTTAAAAAGGTGAAAAATCTCAGAAAAGGAAGCCCATCTTGGTGGCATCATAATAGCTTTCTTTTTCTGTCCCCCCCCCCCCCCCCCCCCCCTACACCCCCCCACACACAAAAAAAAAAATCCCCCCTCTTGCCTTTTTCTTTGGCAAGTTCGGAGAAGCCATTATTCGTGCTATTTTTCAGAAGTTTTTAATTAGTCAATGGTGCCTGTTTTTATTTGCAGGACTTGTCATTTGTGGACTTCAGCTATGCATGTCTGAAAACCGTATTCTTCTCGCGTGCCAATCTTCAGTGTGCAAAATTCAGGGTATTATTTCTCAATTGAAAGTTGCTGAATTTTCAACTGCAGTTAGTGTGTAGATCATTGAGAACATTACTGTATATTACGCAGTCATAATACCTTTGGGAGGGTGGTCGCCTTTTAACTTTAGCATTACATTTATTTTGTTTACACTTGTGATAATAGTCTATAATCTAGAATTTACAATAAGAACAAAGTAGCACTCCACAATCTTTGGATGAGCTATTCGTTTTCGGTTTGGAAGAGGAAGGGAGAAAAGTTGGAATTTGCTAAGCCATCACTTTGCCTTTGTTTGGCTAAAAAGGAATTCTACTGTTATCTACTTTTCCAAGATTAAGGATTGTGTTCTGAAGTGTTGCAATGGTCTACTTTAGCAGAGCACTTAACTGGAGCTAATTGGGATTGCTTCAGTCCCATCCATGGTGTTGATGGGAGATGAGTGTCTTAGCAGCCAATTTTAGAAGAAAATGGCTAGACTGGGATTTGAATAGGTTATGCCAGCTTGATCATAGGCTTGTAATCTTGTTTGAGCGCAGTATCTATATTACTGTATAGGAAGGAGGAAGAAGATATTGAGAGGGGTAAACCATGTCATGCGGACTCTCTATTTTGTCTTGCAATGCCCGCATTGAGTAGGTATGGCATGGGTAATACCATGTTGGATGCACACCTTTTACAGATTCTCATACCCCAGTCCATGTAGTAATATATAGACGATAAGGATCCCAAATCAGTCTCATAGATTTCCAGTCTTCTTTGCAAATTATCTTGTGCTCAGGGTTATTTGCACATTCTCTTGGATAAGTGGTTTCTTAATAATTTATCAAGATTGGATCTCTTATGTTATGTATAAAGAGTTTTGGAGATAGTAAACTATGTTGCACACTCTCCTATTTGCCTTGATGTGCCCACATTGAATGGGTATGATAGGGTAATATCTTATTTGATTGCCTGTAGCTGAATCTCATACCCGACTCCGTATAACATAGACATAAGGATTTCAATCAGTCTCAGTCATTTCAAGTCTTTGCAAATTGCCTCATTTGGTGCTGTAAGGTATTTGCAAGCATATTCTGACTAAGCTGGTCCCTTATAAGTTAAGTGCAGAAGTTCGCATGGCTGGAAACTTTTTATCCTTTTCAGTGACAACTCTTGATTGCCGAAAAGTAGAAGTTAGCTTTTATGTAGGGATACTCTTGGTTGGCTGGTGGTATATGTAGAGTCCTTGTTTACAAGGGCTCAGGGGACAGTTGTACTCTTAGCTCCTAATACTAATATCTGCGCATGACTTCAGTCACTAAATAGTGATTTTTTTCTTGGTCGGTTTTAACTTTTGGCACAGGATGTCGATGCTGAAGCTTCCATTTTTCACAATGCCACATTGCGCGAGTAAGCTAAAGAACATGATCTCTCAGTCTCCGCATCATAAGTAGATCATGCATAGCATCCAATCATCTTTTCATTGTCCGATGTTCTTAAGATTCATCCACTATACAATCCCTTTTCACAGGCTCTACATATTTGTATAAAGGAATTTTTTAAGCACACATGTTATTTTGTAGCTCATCTTTACTGTCAAGTTGCGACCTTAGTGATTTTGTCTTGCCTAGGGAAGATGTGAATTCACTGGAGCAAACCTTCGTGGAGCTGTATTAGCTGGTGCTAATCTTCAAAGTGCAAATTTACAAGGTAGTGGTTTGAACATATTTGTTTTTGTTAGAATATGTTAATAGTAATAAAATAACCCTAATCCAATATGTATTAGGAGTAGGATAGGTTATGTGTATATATATATATAGGGCTCATTGTATCATGTTTAATATCAATATATCATATTTTTCTCCCGTGCTTTCTCACATGGTATCAGAGCCGTTGGTGAGATAATTATCGTTGTGCTTCATTCCAACGACATCCGGGAAGAATCAGTCGTCAACGTGCAATTTTCCGGTGACCTAAGTGACTTTTTACATCAAAGTCATTGTTTATCAGTTTTGTGCAAAATCCAACACCACCATAAGGTCCGCAAGAGAATTCCGACCAAACCCCAGAAAACGTCACCTGAAAACACCCACCCACACGCTCCCACGCGCCTGCCGGAGTTCTGCCACCGGCGGCGTGTCTGTCCCACGCGCCTGCCGGAGTTCTGCCGCCGGCAGCGCGTCTGTCCCACGCGCCGGCGCGTGAGGTCCCTTCCAGCCAGATTTTCAAATTTTTTTCTTCAGACAGCCTGTTTGGCTAGTGTTTTCGAGACTACCCATATTTTTGCTTTTCAGTTCCGATTACTTTGAATTTTTTCCGGCATCTACAATGATTTTTTCCGTCAACTACGGTAATTTTCCGGCAAAAACAGTATTTTCTTCATCGGTTTCAGCAAGTTTTCACAATGTCTTTGGGGGTCTATGCTTTCGGGCCTAAAAACTCGACTTCTGACAATTCCGGTGTTATGATTACCTCAGAACCTTTAATGGGAGGTTCCAACTACTTAGCTTGGGCTTCGTCTGTCGAGTTGTGGTGTAAAGGTCAAGGTGTTCAGGATCATCTAATCAAGTAGTCTAGTGAAGGAGATGAAAAAGCCAAAGCACATTGGGAGAAGATCGATGCTCAATTATGCAGTATTTTGTGGCGTTCTATTGATTCCAAGTTGATGCCCTTGTTTCGTCCATTCCAGACATGTTATTTGGTTTGGAAAAAGGCTCGTACTTTATACACTAATGACATATCTCGTTTCTATGATGTAATATCGCGGATGACAAATTTAAAGAAACAGGAATTAGATATGTCTACTTACTTGGGACAAGTACAAGCAGTTATGAAGGAATTTGAGACGTTGATGCCAGTTTCTGCTAGCGTTGCAAAGCAGCAAGAGCAACGATTAAAGTTGCTTCAAGCTCTTACTCTTGTTGGGCTTCCTAATGATCTCGACTCAGTACGCGATCAGATTTTGGCTAGTCCGATTGTCCCCACAGTTGATGAATTATTCTCTCGATTACTTCGCCTTGCTGCAGCACCAAGTCACCCAGTGAGCTCATCAGAGACACTTGATTCATCTATCCTCGTATCCCAATCAGTGGACAATCGGGCATCTCATACTATGGAGAATAGACGAGGATGATGTAGTTTTGGAAGAGCTAGACCCAAGTGTTCTTATTGTCATAAACTTGGTCACACTCGTGACGTGTGCTATTCATTACATTGTCGACCACCCAAAAATGCTTATGTTGCTCAGACCGAGCCTACAGGTAACCAGGGATTTTCTGTATCTGAAGGGGAGTATAATGAGTTCCTTAAATATCGAGCAAGTAAGCAGACATCTCCACAAGTAGCCTCTGTTGCTCAGACTGATACTTCTGTTGCTGGTAATTCTTTTGCTTGTGTTTCCCAGTCTAGTCCTCTTGAATAATGGGTTGTGGACTCAACTGCGTCTGATCATATCTCTGGTAATAAATCCCTTTTGTCAAATATTGCGTATTCACAGTTTCTTCCCAACGTTACTTTAGCCAATGGGTCTCAAACTAAATCAAAAGGAATTGGACAAGCGAATCCCCTACCCTCTGTCACTCTAGATTCCGTTCTTTATGTCCCTGGCTGTCCTTTTAATCTTGCATCTGTTAGTCGTTTGACTCGTGCCCTCCATTGCGATATATATTTTATTGATGATTCTTTTATTATGCAGGACCGCAATACGGGACAGACGATTGGAACATGACTTGAATCAGAAGGACTCTACTACCTTAACTCACTAAAATCCTCCAAGGTCTTTCTAGTTGCAGATCCTCCAGACCTATTTCACAGTCGTTTAGGACATCCTAGCTTGTCCAAGCTTCAGAAGATGGTGTCTAGTTTGTCTAGTTTATCCACATTAGAGTGTGAGTCATGTCAGCTCAGGAAACATACCCGCGCCTCCTTTCCTCGTAGTATTGAGAGTCGTGTAGAGTCTGTTTTTTCTTTACTTCATTCGGATATATGGGGTCCTAGTAGAGTCAGTTCAACCTTGGGATTTCGTTATTTTGTTAGTTTATTGATGATCATTCAAGATGTACTTGGATTTTCTTAATGAAAGATCGTTTTGAGTTGTTTTCTATATTCCAGAATTTTTGTGCTGAAATTAAAAATCAATTTGGTGTTTCTATTCACACTTTTTGCAGTGATAATGCCTTAGAATATTTATCCTCTCTATTTCAGCAATTTATGACTTCTCAAGGAATTATTCATCAGACCTGTTGTCCTTATACCCCTCAGCAAAATGGGGTTGCAGAGAGAAAAAATAGGCATATTATTGAGACTGCTCGCACACTTCTCCTTGAATCTCATGTTCCGCTGCGTTTTTGGGGCGATGCAGTTCTCACATCTTGTTATTTGGTTAATCAGGTGCCTTCATCTCCCATCCAGAATCAGATTCCGTATGAGGTATTGTTTCCCCAGTCACCCTTATACTCTGTTCCCCCTCGTGTTTTTGGGAGCACTTGTTTCGTTCATAACTTAGCCCCTGGGAAAGATAAGTTAGCTCCTCGTGCTCTCAAGTGTGTCTTCCTTGGTTATTCTCGTGTCCAGAAGGGTTATAGTTGTTATTCACCTGATCTTCGTAGGTACCTTATGTCAACTGGTGTCACATTTTTTGAGTCTAAGCCTTTCTTTACCTCTTCTGACCATTCTGACCATCTTGATATATCTGAGGTTTTACCTATACCGGCCTTTAGGGATTCTACTATAGCTCATCCTACACCTTCCGCTACAGAAGTCTTACCCATTCCGGCCCGGTTGATTCACGTCCTGCACCTGACCCTGCTCCTACTGCGGACTTGTCTCTTCCGATTGCACTTCGGGAAGGTATACGGACCACCCTTAATCCTAATCCTCATTATATCGGTTTAAGTTATCATCGTTTGTCATCACCCTATTATGCTTTTCTATCTTCTTTGTCCTCTGTTTCCATCCCTCAGTCTACAGGTGAAGCATTGTCTCATCCAGGGTGGCGACAGGCTATGACTGACGAGATGTCTGCTTTACATACGAGTGGTACTTGGGAGCTTGTCCCTCTTCCTTCAGGTAAATCTACTGTTGGTTGTCGTTGGGTGTATGCAGTCAAGGTTGGTCAAGATGGTAAGGTTGATCGTCTTAGGGCTCGTCTTGTTGCCAAGGGATATACTCAAATATTTGGGCTTGATTACAGTGATGCTTTCTCTCCCGTGGCTAAGATAGCATCAGTCCGCCTTTTTCTATCCATGGATGCTGTTCGCCATTGGCCCCTGTATTAGCTAGACATTAAAATGCGCTTTTACACGGTGACCTTCAGGATGAAGTTTATATGGAGCAACCACCTGGGTTTGTTGCTCAGGGGGAGTCTCGTGGCCTTGTATGTCGCTTGCGCCGGTCACTTTATGGTCTAAAGCAGTCTCCTCGAGCCTGGTTTGGTAAGTTTAGCACTGTTATCCAGGACTTTGGCATGACTCGGAGTGAAGCTGATCACTCTGTATTCTATCGACATTCTAATTTGAGTCTCTATATTTATCTGGTGGTCTATGTTGACGACATTGTTATTACCAGCAATGACCAGGATGGTATCACTAAATTGAAGCAACATCTCTTTCAACACTTTCAGACTAAGGATTTGGGCACACTAATGTATTTTCTGGGTATTGAGGTCGCTCAGTCTAACTCAGGTATTGTGATCTCACAACGGAAGTATGCCTTAGATATTCTTGAGGAGACAGGAATGACAGGTGGTAGACCTGTTGACACTCCGATGAATCCGAATTCTAAACTTCTTCCAGGACAGGGGGAGCCTCCTAACGATCCTGCAAGATATAGGCGGTTAGTTGGTAAATTAAATTATCTTACAGTGACAAGACCTGACATTTCCTTTCATGTGAGTGTTGTGAGCCAGTTTACAGGTTCTCCGTGTGATAGTCATTGGGATGCAGTTGTTCGCATTCTTCGGTATATAAAATCAACTTCAGGTAAAGGTTTATTGTTTGAAGATCGAGGCCATGAGCAGATCGTTGGATACTCCGATGCTGATTGGGCAGGATCGCCTTCTGACAGACGTTCTACTTCTGGATATTGTGTCTTAGTAGGAGGAAATTTGGTATCTTGGAAAAGCAAGAAACAGAATGTGGTTGCTCGGTCCAGTGCAGAAGCAGAATATCGAGCAATGACTATGGCGACATGTGAGCTAGCTTGGATCAAACAGTTGCTCAAAGAGCTGAAATCAGGGTTATGAAAAGCGACCGCTTCATCGCATAAAGCGAGAAGCGACGCGACGCGATACCCCATCGCCTTTTTCTCCTTCAGGCGACGCGAACAAAAGAAGCGCTCGCTTAACTGGGAAAAGCGACGCGAGTCAAAGCGAGCAAAGCGATTGAAGCGATCGATTTCTTGAAAAATCGATCGACCAGTATTAAAAAAAAAGTTGGACTGCCTCGACCAGTTGCGGAAATTAAAAAAAGAGCTCGACCAACTACCCCTCTTCTTCTCCAGTGACGGAAATTAGGGTTTCCATCGGTGAAGACGACCGGCGACCGACGACGACGACAAAACCCAGGTATGTTTTCTTCTCCTTTGTTCTTGTTTTTTCTTTCTCCTTCATCTTCTTCTTCCATCTTCTTCTTCTTTCTCTCTGTCGACGTCGGCGACGAGGATTCCCGTCGTTTTTTCATTTTTTTTTCATCTACGATCAGCATCAACGTCGGCGACTTTGTCTCTGTTTCACTGTTTTCTTTTTCATTTGTTTTTGGCCCAGTTCTTTTCAATTTTTTATAAAGTTACTGTAGCACATATATATATATATATATATATATATTTAATTATTGTATTATTATTTTTAATTTCAGTTTAATATCAGTTTAATTGTATTATTATGTTTATAGATTGATGTTTATATATAAATATATTTAATTATTGTATTATTATTTTTAATTTCAGTTTAATATCAGTTTAATTGTATTATTATGTTTATAAATTGATGTTTAATTGTATTATTATGTTTATAAATTGATGTTTATATATAAATATATTTAATTATTGTATTATTATTTTTAATTTCAGTTTAATATCAGTTTAATTGTATTATTATGTTTATAAATTGATGTTTAATTGTATTATTATGTTTATAAATTGATGTTTATATATAAATATATGTAATTATTGTATTATTATTTTTAATTTCAGTTTAATTGTATTATTATGTTTATAAATTGATGTTTTTGATTATTCATAATTTTACATTATTTTTTTAAAAAATTGCGCTTCGCTTCAAAAAAGCGTGCGCTTTTTTGCGCTTTGCGCTTTGAAGCGAGGCGAGCCCTTGTCGCTTTTTTGCGCTTTGCGCTTTCCAAAACACTGGCTGAAATTTGGTGATGCTAATCAGATGAGACTTGTGTGTGATAATCAAGCTGCTCTTCATATTGCGTCAAATCTTGTGTTCCATGAGAGAACTAAACACATTGAGATTGACTGTCACTTTGTCAGAGAAAAGATACTCTCGGGAGATATTGCTACAAAGTTTGTAAAGTCAAATGATCAGCTTGCAGACATTTTCACCAAGTCCCTCACTGGTCCTAGTATTAACTACATATGTAACAAGTTCGGTACATATGATTTATATGCACCAGCTTGAGGGTGAGTGTTAGAATATGTAAATAGTAGTAAAATAACCTAATCCAGTATGTATTAGGAGTAGGATAGGTTATGTGTGTATATATATATATAGGGCTCATTGTATCATGTTTAATATCAATATATCATATTTTTCTCCCGTGCTTTCTCACAGTTTTGATATTTCTAGTTAAGGTAAACAATTTCATTAAGGGTAGTCCGGTGCAGTAATCTCCTCTATGCATGGGGTCTGGGAAAGAGCCGGGGTACATTGGATCTTATGTACGCAACCTTACCTTGTATTTCATTAATAATGGGAAAATCTCCCACATACAAGTAGTATATGATAAAGTAGAGAATCTACATCAAAGTGATGCTCTAGGAGCGAAACCCAATCTTCTAGACAAACTGGAACCTCAAGGATGCACCAAAAAGAAACTAAAAATGAGTGGCTATTCCTCAAATATGCATAGGCACTCTCCATCTCCTCGAGAACTCTCCTATTTCATTCCATCCGCAGGACCCAATTTCATCAGCTTGAAGGTTATGCTGCTGAAGAAGTCTTCCCATCCTTTCATAATAATCCTCCAAAATCCACATTCCAAAAGGAAGTAACACTTCTTTTGTCATAATGCTAGGCTCTTTTCAATTCTCTCAATCACTGGATTCCACACTGCTTGGTCCTTATTGAAAGCACCTAAGGGTAACCGGAGATGAGTAGTTAGCAGAGCTCCGTTGCTGCAATTGAGCACTTGTGTTAGATTTCAATATTGTTCGCTTCATCCTCGGGAATGGTCTTACTTCCTGTGTTTGATCTTGAGGGCTGACACTGGTGGAACCTTATAAGAAGTTGTCAGAGATCAGTGGTTCATCCATGTATGCATCACAGAAAACTAAAGTGTCATCAGCGGACAAGAGATGTGAAACCCTCACCATACGTAGCCCCCGATCACAGGGGCTACCATGCACTAGAACTGAAGTCTGACCTTAGAAATAGTTTGTGGATTTTAAGGGAGCTGCTAACTCCAACTATCGCTTATGTGTAATTCTACCAACAAACTTGCTGCAAGTCTTATATCTCATTGATGATTGTCCTGGACTTCAATCAATCACTGGACTACTCCTCAATGTCCTCAACTTTAATCATTTGGAGAATTTCAGTGTTGGCTTGCTGCTGTTACAGATGATCTTGCTTTTATTAAATATGTTTGCTGTCTTTTTCTGTACTTCGAAAGCGGATGGAGCTGCTCCTCCCTTAACCAGAGGTCTCGGGTTCGAGCCCTGGGTATGGAAAAATCCTTGGTAGGAAACGCTTCCCCCCGAATGGGACTTTACCCCGTGCAAATCCGGATATATTCGGGCTCTAGTGCGGGTACCGGACACCAGACAGGCAACCAAAAAAAGAAAGCTAGTCAATGATTCTCTTGGATGTTTAAATTAGGCAATTTTATTTCTACGTTAGCTCTAGCAGTAATTTACATTGAAGTATTATGTTTTGTCCATATACGAAAAAGAAAACATGAAAATCATTTTTCAATTTATCGAGAGGAATGCCAAATTGACTCATTCTTTTGAATTTAGCCAGAGCAATGCCAAGTTACTTCATTGTCTTGGATAAAGACAGAATTGAAAAATTGAATTTAATTTTTGCCACTAATAGGACCCAGACCTAATTTTTCTATGCTCAAAGCAAAAGAAACAAGATCATTTCCCTGTATAATACTGTTAAACTATGTATGAAATCGGCATATATTTTTATCTGAAATATTTCCTGATGATTTAGCAGGCTGTTCTCTTTTCACATGTAAAGCATGAGCAGTCTGCTTGTGATCAAGAATATATGTTCTTTCTTAATATTGTCCTTCTGTCCGTCATTTTTCTTATTATGATAATCCTCGTTTATTTGAATACAGATGCCTGTCTAATAGGCTGTAGCTTTTGCGGGGCGGATCTTCGTTCAGCTCACCTACAGGTTAAATTCTTTTGCTGCATCCTCTTAATCCCACCCTTTTTTACATCTTTTCTTGAGCAAGATATTCTATTACAGCCCGTCTCTGATTCATTTTAAATATAATTCTTATTCAACTTTGGTGGTAGAAACTGAGTGAAAATAAGATTTGCAATGAGAGCCTAGATTCTTATCCTTTGTTTATATGCTCTCACCTGAGTTTTACAACACTGTTCAGCATTTTAATTCGGGGGCTTGTGTGAACATGATAAATTACTATTTATTCTCAAACTCTCAGACGGCTGATCTTACCAATGCCAATCTCGAAGGAGCTAATCTTGAAGGCGCCAATCTGAAGGTAAAAGATGACCGTTAAAATATCTTTTGCTTATACTTCACTAGAAGTTCACTCAACCCGACTAGATTTCATTCCATTTTTGCTAAAATACTACAAACTGTTCTTCCCAGACCCCACTTTGTGGGACTATACTGGGTAGTTGTTGTTGTTGTTGTTCTTTAAAAAGGATTGTATAGTACTTCATGTTGGTTTTTGGCTTTTTGCTTCCTGCTTGGACCACAACTTCTAGAAATAGGAATAAGTGACCTTTCTGTTTAATAAAAAAATCGTTAAACCCTTTAGTTAATCCACTAACAAGGAGATAGATGGTAAATCTTAGCAAACATAATTAACTCTAGATCAAGGTATATTGAGTATAAAAATTGGAGAAGAACAAACTGATTTAATATTTCTTAAGATGACCACCATACATCAAATGAAGTAAGCTTACATCTATGACGGGCTCGCACTATAATCGAAAAAGCTCAGAAGAAGAGAAGAAAATTGTTGATAGCTAAGAAATTTCCCCATGTTGGTTCTGTAACGATGACTATTAATGTGATAGCCATGTCTGGATCCCTCGTTATGATCTCCTGCCTATCTATATATACTAACAATTTTCCCTTTTATCCAACGGTCTTTGTCCGGCGTGCTTTCTCATGACTGAGGTCTTTATCGCTTGCCCAAAACATTACGTCTATCCTACGATATAAGCTTTCTAACAGCTCGACCCTGGCAGGAACTGTGGTGCTCGTCGCCATTGCACCTCGTGGGCACGACCATAGCGGGGTCGACCTGTTACCGTCTCCTTTAATGATAACCATATGGTGGTCAAATTTTGACCCATACACTTTCAACAACCTTTATAAGCTTTCTTTCCACAGCGTCAAACTGCTTTTACTTGCTACGGTGAAAGCATTTAAGATATTATCCTAATACAGTAGCACATGGGGCCTTCTATTTATGCATCTTCGTCATGTATTATGTTATTTGTCTAGGTCCGACCTGCAGAACTTAACAATTAACTGGTAAGGGGTTGAGTTACTAACCACTAAGGGCTAAAGTTCACAGGGCATGTAATGTTTATAAGTCATGAAACTCCTCCTTCCGTGATAATTATGTCCTACATAAACATTACTTGCTTATCAATGTCAGCCGAACCTTTCCTTTTCTTCACCTGGACCGGCCATTGACAATCCATTGTTGTAATGAGGCACTTGCAACACCCAGTTTAGTCTATACCACCTAAAGCATAATTGCAAGGAGATCCCTCTTTCATCTCAAACCAAGAGGTTCTGCCCATCCCCTCCACTAACTTGAGTAAGAGAGTCTTCCGAACAATCTGGAAGATATCTCTTGTTAGTTTTCAATTTTTTTGGAGTCTTTCCCCCCCCCCCCCCTCCTTCCCCATTTATTTCTCTTTGGAATTTATAGATAGTAGTGCAAAAATTAATAGAGGGGTATCAAGGGTTGGCAATACAAAAACTAATGAAAAGTGAGAGGACTCTGATCCAATAGTCTACTCATCCAAAAGCGTATATGATTTCTCATCATAAGTCAGCTACTCTTATAACTTTTTCTTCTGAATCCAAACAAGGCGTCAATTTCCTTCCCCATTTCTCTTTGGAATTTATAGATAGTAAGTGCAAACATTAATAGAGGGGTATCAAGGGTTGGCAGTACAAAAATTAATGAAAAGTGAGAGGACTCTGAACCAATAGTCTACTCTTCCAAAAGAGTATGATTTCTCAATTACTCTTATTACTTTTTCTTTTGAATCCAAACAAGGAGTCAATTTCCTTTAATGCCTCTTGATTGATTTCCACAATTTAATTCAGGGTGCAAAGTTAACCAATGCAAATCTGAAGGGTGCAAACCTTCAGAGAGCTTATCTTCGACATGTGAATCTTCGTGATACGGTAAGTCACTACCACTGAGAATCAAAGAGCTTCTTGATTTCTTCTGTATGTTTCATTTAATCCTCATTTAGATTTGTTTATGATGCATGGATGTGGGAATTTTTTGGGAGGAGTTTTGGGGGGGGGGGGGGGGGGTTGGTTAAAGCATAATCACTGACAAGGATTTTCCTTTTCCTGTTTTTTTTTTTCTGAATGTTCTTGCATTCCAATTTCAATGAATGAATTTCCATCTGGAAAAAAAGAAAGTTGATTGTAGTTCAATCAAAGTTTCTTGAATATTTTGAAGTTATATTGGTATTACAAGGAACTCCAGTGAGATCTCAGTCTTAGATCTTCAAACTATTTGTAGCAGTGCATTTGACCTCACCAACTATCGCAATGCTAGTAACCATGAGTTGCTAAATGTATTTGAACGACAGATCTCTGCCATTAGTCAATATCTATCCTATAATTTGCTACTTGAATATCTTCTCGAGCTCAAGCCGTTGAGTTTTTGGGTGTTTGTGTGGATACTCTCTCATGAATCCATATTGATTTGAAGTTGCTTTCTTGCAGTAACTACTTGCCCAACTCTCAAGCTTACCTGTGATGTATTTGCATTTTCTTAATTGTGACTACTAACTCTTACTTTCGCTTTTATGTATCATGTGTAAAGAAGCATGAGGTCAAAATTTTACCATCTTTCGATATCGCACTAGGTTTTGGAGTAAAACAGAATTTACATTCTAATCTTTGACTACGTAAGTGTCTTGTCACTCAAAAGTAGAATATTTTAGTTACGAATATGTGACATCTGGCACCTCCCACGCTAACTCTGCCTTAGCGTTGATGGCAGAGTTATCTGGTACCTATGCTGATGGATGGGAGGTAGCAGGTGCCTAGTCGAATAATCAAGGTGTGCAAATACTGGCTGGACACCACTGTTATTTACAAGAAGTGGCATCTGTGAAGTAAAGTTTGAGAGAACCTATCAAATAATGTGCTTAGTTGCAGCCCCAGAAATTAGTACGAGGCGTATAAGACACAGAATCATTTAAGTTGCACTGGGTGCTCATCGGTGAGGCATATGTGTGGCTGTGTCTTTTATTCTGAGACCATCTTTGTTCTACTAGCATATGATATCTGAGGTCAGCTGCAGAAAACTTGCATGGTAATTCCCTAAGAGATCGTTTGGTTACCAGGTGGGATAGACAAGGATATTCCATGGGCTGGGTTATCCCATGAGATTAGGTATCCCAAAATCTATATCGGATAACTGATACCACCATTTTGGTATAAAATTTTTCCCAACATTAGCTTACCCATAACCGAACATGAGATAAATACAATTCCAAATTCGATCTCGGAATTAGTATCCTTATCCTGGTACACAAATGACCTCTAACTGTTGCTGTTGGACCATCAAGTATGGTTCCATCTAGAGAGGCTCCAAGGAGTTTTATGAAAGAGTATAACAATGAATTTTGGAGCTCCTTAACTCTTTTAGTTGTAAGTGTTGAGGTTTCTTCCCATTCCATGACTTATGTCCTCATTAGTACTAGCATGCAATGCAGAAATGTCTGATATGACCAAATTTGAACATATTAGTTTCCTGATCGTATATTTGCCTGAAATAGAGGGGAAGGTTCAACAAAGTTGGAACCAGTCACTTGATTGGTTGTGGTTCAGCTCCACTGTTAGTGGTCTCTCTTGGAACTATAATTGGATTCGAGTCAACTAAATATTTCATTTTCTTTTCTCAGCATTTGGAGGGGGCGAAGCTTGATGGTGCAAATTTACTGGGTGCAATCAGGTGACACCCCTCTCATCCCTACTCAACTCCCCCCCTCCCCTGCAACCCAAAAACAACCCAATTTTTTTTGGTAGTAATAATGCGAGTCTGACTGTATTGGCTGACTGTTGTAAGTTTTATTTGGTTGGCTGAAGCTCATTTTAATGTTAATATCTGTATTAGTATTTTACCCAAGTTGTTTCAAACCAAGCATGAAGCGACCATGCTGGCCTTGCAAAATTGTTTAGCTTCTGTTCTGAGATGAACAAAGATGTACCGAGACAATATCGACATGCTCGATAATTTTCTGATCGTATATTTGCCTGAAATATCCTGATCGCATAATTGTGAGAATTTGTGGATTACGCCTAATCTGTCTGCATTGATTGGTATTTTAAACAAGATGTACCAAGTCAATTAACTGCATTTAAGTTTGAAGTTATCCTTATTATCTACTCGGTTCTTGTTATTTTAAGGGCTAGAAGTCTAGCGAAAAGCAGTAAAGCATACACCTAATAGATTAGCATCAACGCTTATTACTTACAAACAATAAAGTTAGTATTATCATAATTTAATGCATCTACTCTTTTATACGTCATGATTGGTATAAAAATGTCCATTCTTCTTCCGCTCTACCTTTTTTTTTGGCAAGGAAATTCAACAGAAGAGACCATATATAAAGGAAGATGGGAAAAGAAAATTAGGTCACCATAAGCAGTTATAACTCACTTAATTGTGCTTGCAAATGTTATTGCATTTTTTAAATTTATATTGGACCAATTTTTGTTCTGCCAAATCAAATTTCTTTAGGGTAACATACTTTCGAGTTGTATCATTTTTTAGGGTTGATTTCCTTTCCCTTTGATTCTCCTTGATCCCCTTTGTTGGAGCCATTGCTCCTTTAGTGGCTTGAACCCACAATCTTGAGGTTGTAGGTGTAGGGTGCTGACCATCTCCTCTTGCAAAGTTTGCCCTTACATTGCATACGGATAAGATTTTCTGTCATGAGAATGACTTGACAAAGGAGGCGAAGGGTCCCCCAAGAATAAAAAAAATGCAACTTCCATCCTCGAGGAGAGGAGCCAAAAAACACTCAAGTTGGGCTATAACCTACTATGAAAGCAATAGTTGTGGTGTCCTAAATACTTTTTTTTTACTCTCAATTTACCTTAGTGCATAAGATCTGTAAGGTCTCTGACCATGAACTTTGAAAAGAGTTGCTAAAGCACTTTATTACGCTTTTGTATTTAACAATAAGGTTCACATGTCCCTCGCCCTTTTGGGTAGGGGTAAGGCTCGTCTACATATTACCCTCCCCAGACCCCACTTTGTGGGACTATACTGGGTAGTAGTAGTAGTTGTTGTTGTTCACATGTTCGTCGCCGTTTTTTGTTATTTTGGCTGGAATAATCTACTAGGTGTCATAGGGATAATTTATGTCGCTCGAATTTTGCTCGAGGTTCACCGTTGTGCGACAGTTGGTGATCCAAAATCAGGTGCAGATGGACCCGAATAAGGTGCAGATCATTGTGGAATGGCAGACGTCCAATTTAGTGAAAGAGCTGAGGTCTTTCCTCGGGTTAGTTAATTATTATCGGAAATTCATTGCTGGCTATTCAAAGAAAGCAACTCCTTACACTGATTTGTTTAAAGAAGAATGTTGGGTGGGCGTGGTTTGAAAAATGCAGTGGTGTGTTTCATATGCTGAAAGAAGCTATTGCCTTGAAACCTATCTTGCGGCTTCCTGATTTTGAACTGCCCTTTGAAGTTCATACTGATGCTTCCAACAAGGCTGTTGGAGGTGTGTTAGTTCAAGAAGGCACCCAGTAGCATTTTAAAGTAGAAATTGAATGAAGCGAAGCAAAGCTATTTCGCTTATGAGAAAGAAATGGTTGTTGTTATCCAGTACTTGCAGATTTGGCGTGTCTATTTGTAGGAACAAAATTCGTCGCGAGGACGGATAATATGGCTAATACATTTTTCAAGAAACAGAAAAAGCTAAGTCCAAAGCAGGCTCGTTGGCAAGAATTCTTGGTAGAATTATTTCATTTGGGAGCACAAGCGGGGAAAACACAACCAAGTTCTTGATGCATTGAGTCGGAAAGAGGTGTTTACTGCTGGTTATTCTATTACTTGACGTGAATCTGATTTTCATGATAAGATCAAGTCGTGTGCTGCTAATGATCCATTGTACATCAAGACAATGAATCATGTGCGGAAATGGACAGTAAGAGGGTACTAGATTGAGGACGATCTTCTCTATTTCAAAGGGGGTAAACTCGTGGTGCCAACTTGGTGATGGTTGCGTCGTGAATTGTTGAAAGAGACCTATGGTACTCTATGGGCCCCGATACTACTTTTGGCCCAAAATGGGGCATGTTGTGGAAGCGTACGTGAAGAAGTTGCCTTGTGTGTCAACTTGACAAAATCGAGCGAAAGAAGGAGTCGGGATTGCTACAACCTCTGCTATTCTAGAAGAAACGTGGCAATCTGTTTCTATGGATTTTATCAGCAGATTCCCCAAGGTTAATGGGTTGTCTTCAATCATGGTTATAGTTGATGGGTTTTCAAAGTAAGCTGCCCCAATTGACTTTAAAAACGTGGTTAAGTATTTCGGAATGCTTGATGTTGTGATTAGTGATATGGATACACGATTTATAGACCAGTTCTGGACTTATTTGTTCAATCTGATGGGTACAAACTTTAAGTTTTCGATTGCAGATCATCCCCAAACTGATGGCCAAATAAAAAGAATCAATCATTTACTGGAAGAATATTTGAGGCATTTCGTGACTTAGTCTAAACAGATTTATTAGACTTAGTCTATTCAAGATTGCTTTATAAAAGTAGCCTAAACTACCAATGAAGATTGCACAACAAAATATTGGGGGTAAATGTCCAGCTGCCTACCGTTATGGTTGGGATAGACAAGCTATGATGGAAGAAGCAACAGATAACTTGAAAATGGCATAAAAATGTATGAAGACGTATGCTGATCGCAACATGTGTCCATTGGAGTTCAAAGTAGGTGACAAAGTGTTGTTAAAACTTACTTCGTAGATTTGAAGAAGATTGACTGCCGGGTTAGACATAGAGCTTTAGTTTCGAGGTATGATGGTCCCTTTTTTGATGTTGCTCAAAAGGCTAGTGAAGTTACTTACCGACTGACGCTGCTTGAAAGAATGAAGATACATCTGACTTTCCATGTGAGTAATCTAAGGCCTTATATTGAGGATCCCGAAGATCCGGACAGGCACAAACACAAACACAAAGAGAACTCCTCCTGAGGTGCGCACTCAGCTAGAGGAAGAAATTGAGAAGATTGTTGACCACCGGGTTCTTGGGATGCATAAGAAGAATTGGCAGACATACTTGTTCAATAGAAGGGAAAGCCTGAGGCAGATGCGACTTGGGAAAATGGTGCTTCATTGTGGCAATATGAATAACAAACTGAGGACTACTTGAAATTAGCCTCGACGAGGGCAACGAGTTCAACTAGTGGGGGTGGTTTTTTAGCCCCTAATATTGAGATATACGGATGTCGGGGAGAACCAATGTTAAGGGCTTGTATATTTCCCCTTGGCATAGGTTCGTGCGGGCGATGGCAAGCAATACGCAGAGCTAGGAGCGTGCCTAAATTAGTGCATTGACTTGAGCAGGTCAGCTAGACAAGGTGTGTTGAGTGTTGGCAAGGCAGCCTTGATTGTGGGCGATGAATATGGCAACCGAAAGCGCATTGGACTTGGCTAAGGCATTGGTACGGATCAGTAGGACGGTAAAGATTGTGACAAGACATTGTCATGAGCTTATGAGCGAGGCATGGTCCAAAGATAAGGCAGGGCAGGAAGGCAAAGTGTGGGCAAAAGCTGTGGAACAAGTGTGCAAGTCATGTGACTTTGAAGTAGTGTGTTGTGCATGTGCTGTAGAAGTTTAGCCATGTGCAATGCACATATTACAGTTGGCCAAAGAGCTGGAGAGGGATCCATTTCGTGGGAAAGTTTGAATTCGAATTATGACTAAGTAGTTACGCTTGTTTAGGCTTAGCATGTGCAGGGCACATTATATAACTGCCTTATGTAACCGCCCTTTGTAATCTCCCATAGGCAACAGATCAGGTTGAAGAGTGAAAGGGACGAAGTGGTATGAAGTTGCTTGAACCTAGCGCTCGGGAGGTTGTGCTCGACCGAAAGGGTAAGGGCAAGAATACTTGGATGGACGTAGTTCAGGATCGATGTAATTGAGACAACTAAGTAGAGGATGGGAAGATGTGAGACCGGCCAAAGGTGGTTCTATATAGCTCTTACGCTTTTACAACTCGTACTATTTTATTATAAACTTTTATGTGAGCCTTCCAACTGAGTTTCCTTTTGTACATTCTGCGAGAATTGAATAAAGGTTGGGTTTTACCCGTCACTGCGGTGTGTTGCTTATGTTTTACAAGTCTCAAATAATTCTAAGTGTCAAACTGTGTGCGAAAAAGTAAGGTTTAGTGGCTGAGAGTTTGGCTACTGCCGCGCAGCGTCAATTGTGCTAAAATTAGCCCTGTAACCCTGTGATTTATTTCGCTCGAATTCTACACGAGGTTCATCACTGGGCGGCAGTCAATTCCAGCCTTGACTAAGCCTAAAAACAAGCATAATACTTAATCATTTGAATTTAAACTTTTCCACGAAATAAATCCCTCTTCAGCACTTTGGTTAACTTCAACATGTGCATGGCACACCGCTTAACTTCCACAACACATGCATAACACACTACTTCACAATCACAAGACTTGCACAGTTGTTCCACAGCTTTTTTCCACACTTTGCCTTCATTCCTTGCCTTGTCTTTGGACCATGCCTCACCCATTAGCTCATGACATGTCTTGTCACAACCTTTCCCGTCCCATGGATTTGTATGCATGCCTTAGCCAAGTGCTATGTGGCTTCGTTTTCTATATCTGTCGCCCACAATCAAGGCTGCCTTACCACCACTCAAGACACTTTGTCTTGCTGACCTGCCCAAGTCCATGCACTAACTTAGGAACACTCCCAGCTCCATACAATGGGCGATATACAAGCCCTTGACATTGGTTCTGCTGACATTTGTCATGCCTTAATATTAGGGGCTAAAAAACCACCCGCACTAGTTGAACATGACGCCCTCATCTAGGATGATTTCAAGTAGCCCTTAATTTGTTGTTCATATTGCCACTATGAAGCACCCTGTTTCCCAAGGCACATTTTGCTCAGGTTTTCCCTTCCATTGAGTCAGAAATTCTATCAGCTTATTCTTCTTATACATCCCAAGAATCCGGTGTTCAAGAATTTTCTCACTTTCTTCCTCTAGTTGATTGCGCATCTCAGCTCCTTTGTTTTTTGCCTGTTTCGGATCTTCAGGATCTTCAACATAAGACCTTAGATAACTCACATGGAAAGTCGGATGAATCTTCATTCTTTCAGGTAACTTCGCTCGGTAAGCAACTTCACCAGCCTTTTGAGCGACTTCAAATGGACCATCATACCTCAAACCAATGCTCTATGTCTAACCCGACAATCAATCTTCTTCCAAATCCGCGGAGTAAGTTTTAACAACACTTTGTCACTTACTTTGAACTCCTACGGACGCCTATTCCGATCAGCATACTTCTTCATACATTTTTGTGCCATTTTAAAGCTATCTGTTGCTTGTTCCATCATAGCTTGTCTATACCAACCATAACGGTAGGCAACTGGACATTGACCCCCAATTTTCTGTTGTGTAATCTTCATTGGTAATTTAGGGTGCTTCCCCAAAACAATCTCTAATGGACTCTTCTCCGTTGTTGAAGACTTGTGCAAATTATAAGAGAATTATGCACAGTCTAATAAATCTGTCTAGTTTCGTTGACTAGCAGTCACGAAATTCCTCAAGTATTCTTCAAACAAATGATTGATTTTTTCAGTTTGGCCATCAGTTTGGGGATGATTTGCCGTCCAAATCTTCAAGTTTTTACCTGTCAGATTGAACAAATAAATCTAGAACCAGCCTGTAAAGCGTGCATCTCCGTCACTAATCACATTCTCCAGCATTCAGAAATAATTAACCACGTTCTTGAAGAATAACTCAACAACATCCTTTGAGGAACATTCAGTTGGGCAGTAATAAAACAGCTTACTTTGAAAACCTATCAACCACAACCATGCTTGAAGACAACCCATTAACCTTAGGGAATACCCCGGTAAATCTATAGAAACTGATTGCCATGTTTCTTCTGGAATAGGTAGAGGTTTTAGTAAACCCGCCTCTTTCTTCCGCTTGATTTTGTCAAGCTGACACATAAGGCAACTCTTCATGTATGCTTTCTTTCATATCATGCTTCATTTGGGCCAAAAGTAGTATCAGGACAGTAGAGCCATCATCCTTCCAATTCCTGGATGACCAGCCCATTGAGTATCATGTGTCTCTTTCAATAGTTCACGATGCAACCCATCACCAAGTGGCACCACGATTCTCCCCCATTTGAAATAGAGAAAATCGTCCTTGATGCAGTACTGCCTTACTAGCCCTTCCCTCACGTGTTTCATTGTCTTGATGTACAATGGATCATTAGCAGCACACGACTTGATCTTATCATGAAAATCAGATTCATGTCGAGTAATAGAATAAATAGTACTCCCTTAGTTTCATATTATTTGAGGTAGTTTTACTCGGCATGATGTTTAAGAAAAAGAAGAAGACTTTTGAAACTTGTGGTCTTCAAAGCTTAAGGGGTAAAAGGTTCGTGGGGCCATGCTGTTTGTGTAGCTATAAAAACTTCTTATTAAGGGTAAAAGGGTAAAATGAAGAGTTTAAAGTTGAATTATTTCCTAATGTAGAAATGTGTCATTTATCTTGGAACAGACTATAAAGGAAAGTATCTCATTTAATATGAAACGGAGGGAGTAGCAAATACCTCTTTCCTACTCAATGCATCAACAACCTGGTTGTGTTTTCTCGGCTTGTGCTCCCAATTCTGCCAAGAATTCTTACCAACGAGCGTGCTTCAGACTTAGCTTTTTCTGTGTTTTGAAAATTGTATTAGCCACATTACCCGTCCTCGCGATAAATTTTGTTCCCAGCTAATAAGCACGCGAAGTCTACAAGCAATAGATAACATCAACCATTTCTTTCTCATGAGCCGAATACCTTTGCTCTGCTTCATTCAATTTTCTGCTTTCAAACGTCACTAGGTGGCCTTCTTGAACCAATACACCTCCAACAGCCTTATCGGAAACTTCAATATGAACTTCAAAGGGCAGTTTAAAATCAGGAGGCCGCAAGATAGGTTCTGAGGTAATAACTTCTTTCAGCATATCAAACGCGCCACTGCATATTTTAGTCCATACCCACCTATCATTCTTCTTCATCAAATCAATCAAAGGAGCAACTTTCTTTGAATAGCCAACATTGAATTTCCGATAATAATACTAACCCGAGGAAAGACCTAAACTCTTTCACTGAGTTGGACGCCTGCCATTCCACAATGACCTGCACCTTATTCGGGTCCATTTGCACCCGATTTGGGCTCACCAAGTGCCCAAGAAGCGTTATCTCCTATCTAGCAAACTCACACTTTTCCATCTTCAGATAAAGTTGATACTCTCTAAAACGAGACCTCACCTTTATGTGTGACATATGTTCATCCAAGGTCCGACTATAGATAAAAATGTCGTGTAAGTAGACAATGCTAAAATCACCCAAGCACGCATACATCACATCATTCATCATGTTGCAAAAAGTAGTAGGGGTATTTGTCAACCCAAATGACATAACAAGGAATTCATATGAGCCTTACCTCATATCACATGTTGTTTTAGACTCGTCACCTTCAACTATCCGTACCTGCGAATAACCAGACCTTAAATCAAGCTTCGCGAACCAGCAAGCTTTGCTCTATTTGTCCATCAAGTCTTGCACCAATTGAATCGAATATTTGTTCTTTACAGTCACCTTGTTCAACGCTTGATAATTAGTAGAAATATGAAGCGTCATGTCCTATTTCTTGTGAAATAAATGGTGCACCAAATGGAGCTTTTGATGGCTGAATGAGTCCCGAATCAAGCAACTCATTCAATTCTTTCTGCAATTCAGCCAACTCTTTCGGCGCTATCCGATAAGGAGGTTGAGCAGAAGGCATGAATCCGGCAACAACTCTATCTTGTGATCAATAACCCTCCGTGGTGGCAGATTTTTAGACAATTCTGATGGTACCATCATGACAGAAACTAATGAATCCTACCGTTGAGTTTCTTCTTTCCTATAAGGATGAACAACCTTCCCAAAACCAGGAGCCGTTTCATGCATGATCATCACTCCATCCATGTGGGGCATTGGAACAAAGCAATTTTTTCGCATAATGTCAATTCCGAGGATCAACTCAAAGTCCTCCAATGGAACTACCATCAAGTTAACTTCCCCTTTCCACTTCCCAATAGACACGGGAACATTGTGAGCCATACCCACATTAGCTTGGGCTTTCGCATTTACCGTCTTCATGTGGGAGGGAAACTTGCTTACATTCAACCTGTACTTTTGCACAATTTCGTCGAGACAAGTGTGAGTAGCACCAGTATCTACCACTGCTATCACACCACTGCTATCACACCCTTTTCTCCAATTCTCATTTCAATGTGCATCAACAAAGAGTTAGGGTCTGTCTCGTTGCTTGTAGTATTAAGCAACAAAATGACATTTAGCAATTGCAAAGGATTTACCAAGGCAACAACAACTTCTTGACCTTCTCCTTCCCGATTAGTTTTTGTAGCAAGCAAAACATTAACTCGTTCCCGATTAGGACAGTTTTTGGCAATGTGAGCTCCACCACAAGTCCAACAACCATCGCCCTTTTTGTTGGCAATGCCCTTGTTTCTAGCAGATCCGTCAATAGTAGCCTTGCCCTTTTCGACAACTTCTTTTCGAACTTCCTATCTCCTGTCCCTTTCTTCTCCACCTTTTTCTTAGGTTTTGAAGTAGAAGGAATTTCATAAAGACTACGGGTACTGGGATAATCCACCAATGAATCTGCTGCAGCAATCGCACTCGGGGGATCTATCACGTTCTGTCTCTTGAGTTCATTCTGTGCCCACGCTTGCATTCATAAAATAAAATTATTCAATTTGTCATCCTCGGACATGTTCTGTATATCCATCATTAAGGAAGTGAATTCAGTAATATAATCACAAATTGTTCCAGTTTGCCGTAGTCGTTTAAAGTGATCCCTAGCAATCCAAGATGCATTGCTAGGTAAGAAAGTGCCCTTCATTTATTTTCGGTGTTTCTCCCACATATCGATCTTGGGTTTGTGCGCACTTTCATTATCATCCATCTGAGTTCTCCATAACAATTTAGTATCTCCTGTTAAATACATGCTTGTAATTGTGATTTTCTCCCCGTTTTGAACTTTAGTAGTAACAAAGTATTGCTCCATATCCCACAAAAAGTTCTCCAGTTCTTTAGCACTATGCGTTCCACCAAACGCCTTCGGATCATGGATCTTAACCTTAGAACGTTCTTCACTGCCTTGGCCAAGAGTAGCCAACGCCCTTCGAAGAACAGTAATTTCCAAGTTCAGAGTTTTGATCTCCTTTTTCAGATCTTCAACTTGAACATTCGTGGCCTTACAAGTTAGTTGAATATCTTCACGAAACTGATCCATCCCATCCTTTAGACGATAGATCTCAGAAATCAGATCATCCAGATCCAAAGGATCATCAGTTACGCCAATCAACGCCTCCAACTTTTGCACATGATCACGCAAATCTGAATTAGTTCCATCAGTATGGTCCCAATTCACGAGCAAAGCTCTGATCGGGCAGCAAGTAAAGTAAAGTCACACACGAAATTTACATGAATCTCTTTTCAGCCCGCATTAATATATGAATACAAGAATACAATAAAGCCAACCATATGACCAAGAACAAAGAACACCCTAGTTCCCTGCTCCAAAATGATTTCCCACCCTTAGGAATACACTTAGACGTTTTGGCTTAACAAATTTTCTACGAGACTAAGTTTTGCCTTTTGGGATAGCTATGCACGTTTTTAGTGTAGGCAACCTAATTACACTTGGCAACATCTAATACAATCAGTTGACAAGCCCTAACTGATGGGCAAACATGACAGACATGATTAAAGACGTGCATCCACTTAGCCCCATGATTAGTGATGCTTGGATGTATAAGCGCTCAACTGCATTATCATGTGCCCATCACACTTTGTAACTGTTGCTTGTGCATGCATATGCCTGATTTTCCCAGTTGTTGTGCACCCAAGGCTGGCATTGCTCCCAGCCTTGACCTTTGACACTCCTCCGCCCCAATGTCATAGCACAGCTTGCCGCCCATGACTTAGCCGCACACGCCCATTGTCACAGTTGCTCGCCCATGTCAAGTCGCCTCCAACTTGATCAAATCTGCCCACATCAATGTCATTGCTTGTCTTGCCTTGTCTTGCCATGTCTTTGCCCCTGTCTTGACATGGCTTTGCCTTGCCATTGACATGCCAATCCACGCGTCCAAGTGAAATGCGCCTTACCTTTGTCAATGTGCGTTTGTCAATTTTGCATAGTCCGTCATGTCGAGCTGCTCCTCATGATGTAGCCCTAATTTTCGGGTTGTGTGCCAAGACCATCATGAAAATCCTTGTCATGACTCACATCTGCCGAGAAACTTTGTTAAGGGGCTAACAAATCACCCACACCTAAAGAATTCGTCATCTTCGACGTAACAGTTTCCGTATTTTTTCAGAACCACCATAGGCCTTTAATATGCCGTGTCCTGCTCATGTTCTTCCGCATTCAGCTCATCTTCACCTTTTTCATCAGCAAACAAAGTTGTAAACTATTCAAGTTTTGGACAGTCCCTCGCCATGTGTGGTCTTTTACAAATAAAACACCCATCAAACTTGGTGTTTTGTCCCTTGTTTGTCGAAGGTCCAACGTATTGCTTTTCCTTCCCATTACCATTGCGATTGCCATTGTCCTCAACAACATTTCCCTTGTCATTTTCGTTTTTCCTCCACTCTTTTGCCTTGTCCTTGTTCCTGTTTTGGACTTTGAAGTAGTAGAGAAACCAGATCTGTCTGAGCCTACCATAAATCACCCAACGAATCCGCAAAAATGATGGCACTAGGAAGGTCTTTCACATTCTGCCTTCATAGTTCCATTTGCGCACACGACTGCAATCCGTACAAGAAATTGTGCAGCTTGTCTTCCTCAGACGTGTATCTAGCATAAAAAAAACTAAAATCTTTGACATAATCCCTGTCCAGTTTATTTCAACTTTTTCAAACGATCTCTAGTAATCCAGCCCGCATTGCTAGGAAAGAAATCCTTCAACTCTTTTATTTAGCCCTTCCCAAGAGTCAATCTAAGGCCTACCAGTACTTACACATCGTCTGCCGTGCGCATCGCAACCAAAGCTTTGCATCGTCCACCAAGTACATAGTTATAATGGCGACCTTGTCTTTATCTCGCACATGGGCAGCCTGAAAGTACTGCTCTATTTCCCACAGGAGGTTTTCGAGTTTCTTGGCACTCCTTGCACCATTAAACTCTTTAGGCTTAGTTATTTCGACTTTTGTATGATCTGCCCCACGATGTGCTTCATCATTGGCAACAACATGACACAACAACCAATTTTACGCTTTCAGATCCGTGTACTCTTGGCTTGACCTGTTCATCTTTGCCTCAAGATAGGGAAGACGAGTCACAATAGTCAGAAATTGATCACTATCAACAGTTCTGACGAGTACCTCCATTGCAACAACTTTTCCTTTCTGCGTTGGCATTACTAGCCATCTTTCACGAAATTCAGCCACTGAACGTCGTGTCTTCACCCCGCTCTTGCCACGCTCTGATACCAATTGTCACGTGGGTGATTTATGTCACTCGAATTCTGCCTGAGTTCAGCACCTTGCGGTAATCAAGCCCTGCCTTGACTTTATTCTTTCCAACACTTAGAATTATTTTTGGACATTTGGGATTTAGGATAAAATTGAAGCAACAAGTAAAGTAAAGGCACATACAAAATTTACAGGAATCTCTTCCCAACTCGTATTAATATGTGAATATAGGAACACAATAAAACCAACTGATCACGCTCAACTCTAGTCCTAAAAAAGATAAGCGCTCGTTGCAAATATAATCCGCTCTAAAAGTGGAGTCGAATCCCACAGAGAACTAAGGCTTGGCTGTATCAATTTAATATCACTAAGAAGACAAGATTGAAAATAAATGAACAACTGAAGACTAACTATGCTTGAATTGTAAACAATTGGAATAAAGGATTAAGGTAGCAGTTTCCCCCATTGTTGATTTCATTAGTTGCATGTTTCTTATAGCTTTGACTTAGTTTCCTCTATCAATCATGAACTCTCCAACTATCATAAATCTCTATCAAGCAATTATGATAATTTACTAGACGCATACTCTCTCAAGCTACGCTAGCTAGATTCATATTACAATTCACTTAGATTGCACTCGAGATATCATTATCTCTAATCCAACCTCTAAACCCTCGGTTATGACTCTCGCCCATACTCCAGGAGTGATGTTGTTCAAACAACTACCTAAATATGCACTTTCTCTCAAGCAGGTACATAACAAATAGGAACGGCTAGTTGAGGATCCTTTCAATTAACCAAAATCAAAACGTAGTTGAACAAATAGAGATTAACAACCAACTCAAAACTATATTAATATAACATCCAATTCATCCCCAACGAGTTTCACCAAAAACCTTACATAACAAATTAGCTATTCATAGTAGTATGTAAAACTACAATATCAAAATTCATAACCAACAATGAAAAATATGAAGAGGAAGGAAAAACTTGTTGAAGAATTCCCCGCCTTGCTCTTATTGTGTCTCTTCCTCCTTAGGTCAAATATGTGTCAAAAATATGTCTCACACCTCACAAATATCAGTTTCCGTGTATATAT
Organism: Nicotiana benthamiana; assembly: GCA_034376525.1. Classification (NCBI taxonomy): domain Eukaryota; kingdom Viridiplantae; phylum Streptophyta; class Magnoliopsida; order Solanales; family Solanaceae; genus Nicotiana; species Nicotiana benthamiana. The sequence goes on along the minus strand of CM067335.1, from coordinate 33,051,317 downwards.
ACCAAGTAGGGTCGGGCCCTAACAATTGTACCTTCTCCTATGTGAAAAGGGACAATATTTCACATATGGACTGCGACGGTCACGGTCCACTGCCTCAAATCGCGGCGCGGACCACGGTGACGACAGCGATGAACCTTCTACCGCATTTTCACCTTGTTCTATTTGGAATTTGGAAAAACGTAAAACATAAGAGTTGTAGCCCTTTGAATTAGCTTTCCAACGATATATTTCGGAGCCCGAATGGAGTTCTGAGCAAAACGTTTTGTCTATTTCACTAGACAGTGCACAATATTACTCATCGAGTCTTCGTTCGTACTTAATTATCAAATTTGACCTCAGAACCCGATTACGACTTAATACAGCTTTTACTCAAACTTCAAACCTCCAAATCACTTAATTTCATTCTATAACATCTATATAGCTCGGAATAAATCCTACAAAGCATAAAACACACTGTTAGTGCAAAACACTAGCGATTAAAGCGCAAACTCAACTAAATTACAGTAAATTAGAGTGTAATAATCGACTAAAATACGCAATTATAGCCTATCATCAATACCCCATACTTAAACCATTGCTCGTCCTCGAGCAATCAAACTATACTTTATATGGACACAACATTTTTAAGCAATTATCCTAACTCATCACACCAAGAATATTTCAAATAGACTAAGCAAAAAAGCGCAACATCTTCACCTCAAGATTTGACTCACAAGTACCACACATTATTCACAACTCACCTACTTACTCTAATATAGAGGTCACTGACATTACCTTTCCTTCATGAATCAAGTGCCCTCACACAATACAATAGAGTAGTTCCACACCATAAAATTTAAGAACACTTAGGAACTCAAGATGGAAAGAATTCACTCACTCTCAGAAATAATATTCATATGCCATAAAAGATGCACCATAAGTTTTCCTGCACTGTACTACTCCACTAATCGAGCTCATTCAATGTTGGATCAATTTGGACTTTATTTGGTTGTAATGTAGGCTACGAGACGGGTAGGATACGTTTAGATATAAGAGTGACTCCACCTCCCTAAGCACTTTAATACATACATTTTGACATTTAAACCCCATATTTATGTCAAACCAAAATTCCACCTTCACATCAATGTAAATTACCCCATTCTTTTTTAAGCACACTTACTTCAAGAGCCACCACTTATCAAGGAATGTCTTTTTTTTCCACAACAATCCAACTATTTATTTTTTTCAATTCAAGTAGCTCTTACTTTTTCAAAACAGTGCACCTTTTTTCTTATTTCATTAGTTCCACTCAAAAGCCAACCCAACCATCCACACTTTAACTTTTACAAAGTTCATAACAATTCAAGTGCTCATGAGAGGTGAAAAGGTTGGAATAGATGGTTAATTCAAACAAATTGGTAACGCTTGTTATGTGGTTGCCAAAGAAAAAGGATTATAGGCTCAAAGAGGTTAACTACGATACATAACAATTAGGTGGATAAGCTATACATATCTGGTTCAACAAGGAAACGCCTATATCACTTCCAAGACTGAACAACACTACTATTTCGCTTTGCAAACACATATGGCAATTTCTAGACATCAAATGCAATTCACTGAATAACAAATCCTTACACACACATGGCTCATGACTCACTCAATATTGGATTCAAAGACACTCTAGTCAAAGCAGTTAAGCAAAGTTAAAATTATACAATTTAAGGTACTTATACACGAGTCTAAAATTGAGCATAAGCGTCACAACAAAAGTACTAAGTATTCTCAAGGCATAACAAAATCAAGAGATATTGCTTCAATTCAAAACACAACACAATGACTCTAATTCCTAAAAAAATTAACAACACCCAATTCAAATAAAACTCTTGGAAAAGAACCGCGGCACAACGAAAAACCAAGGGAGAATTATTACACTACCTACAAAGTGAATCTTTTTTTCGACTTAAATCCCTCAAGGAAATTATCTAATAGATCCATCGTCGGGAAAAGTCCGATCTTTGCTATTAAAAAAATTCAGTTAAACTAACACAACAAAAATAGCATAGAAAGTCGCCCAAACAATCTCATCACCCCACACTTAAAATTGTGCATTATCCCTAATGCACACTATAACTAATAAAAGGATAAAAGAAACTCCCTGGTAGACCAAAGGCCGAAGCACTAACAGCTCATGGGGTGCTCAGTCTTCTCCCAAGTTTGGTCATTCGTGCAGGTACCTCACACTTAGTTCCAACCATTTGGTTTGTTGTTGCATCCTTCCAATACTTTTGTTTTTCATGCTCTTAGAAAATAAAAAATTGCATTACAAAAATAATACTATTAAAAAAATCAAAAATAAAATAAAATAAAGCAATAAAGCTGGGTTGTCTCCCAACAAGCGCTTGATTTAATGTCGCGGCACGACGCGAATAACTTTTTGCCTCCACCTCGAGCTTATGAATTGAACCAAAAGTTTTGATTCAAGCTTATGATTATGATCATGGAGCGGTTGAACGGATCTAACTGGCCCTAGAAAATAATATAGTATTTTGCACTCTTTGGCCTTTATATGAGGTATGTAATCCTGACTTTCTGGCAAAAAGAATTCCAGAATATATGCACATTGTTCCTCATTTCTTGATTCTTTGATTGGTTCGAATGACTCTATTAACATAAGAACAACCATGAAGGTGACCATTTTTACCACCACACACATCACACAAATTTCACAAATTATATTGAGTTGGTATACATAACTCGCTCTTAGGAATGTTTTGAAAATTTTTCCATGGATGGTTTTCTTTACAATATGTATGGAGATTAAAAGTAGAATTATCTACACCTAAATTCCCATAATTCCAAGATGTCATGTTTCTCAATCAGCAGTTACGCAAAAAATACAAAAAAAAAAAAACAAAATAAAAGTTCAAACTTGAACCCTAGCAATATATACAACTACAACTACACCGTTAGTTCCCCGGCATCGGCGCCTAAATTTGATCACGCAAAACTCTAGCCCTGGTCGTTGCAAATATAATCCGGTCTAGAAGTCTAGAGTCGAATCTCACAGAGAACTAAGGCTTAGCTGTATCCGTTAAATATCACTAAGAAGAAAGATTGAAAATAAATGAACAGCTGAAAACTAACTATGCTTGAATTGCAAAACAATTGGAATAAAGGTCTAAGGTTATGGTTTCCTCGTTGTTGATTTCATTAGTTACATGTTTCTTATAGCTTTGACTTAGTTTCCTCTATCAATCATGAACTCTCCAACTATCATAAATCTCTCTCAAGCAATTATGATAATTTACTTGACGCACACTCTCTCAAGCTACGCTAGCTTGATTCACATTACAGTTCACTTAGATTGCACCCGAGGTATCGTTATCTCTAATCCAACCTCTAAACCCTCGGTTATGACTGTATCCTATACTCCAGGAGTGATACTGTTCAAATAACTACCTAAATATGCACTCTCTTTCAAGAAAATACATAATAAGAAGGAACGACTAATTGATGATCCTTTCAATTAACCAAAATCAAAACATATTTGAACAAATAAAGATTAACAACCAACTCAAAACTATATTAATATAACACCTAATTCATCCCCAACGAGTTTCACCAAAACCTTAGATAACAAATTAGTTATTCATAATAGTATGTAAAACTACAATATCAAAAGTCATAACCAATAATGAAAAATAAGAAGAGGAAGGAAAAACTTGTTGAAGAATTTTCCGCCTTGCTCTTATTGTGTCTCTGCCTCCTTAGGTCAAAAATGTGTCAAAAATATGTCTCACACCTCAAAACTATCATTTTTCCATGTATATACCAATGAGGGTTGGACCCAAACAATTATACCTTCTCCTATGTGAAAAAGGACAATATTTCTGGACTGCGGTGGCCACGGCGGGCCGCAGTGACGACAACGATGAACATTCTACCGCATTTTTCACCCTGTTCCATTTGGAATTTGGAAAAACGTAAAAGATGAAAGTTGTATCCCTTTGAGTTAGCTTTTCAACCGTATATTGCGGAGCCCTAATGGAGTTTTGAGAAAAACGTTATGTCTAATTTACTAGACAGTACACAATATGCCTCCTCAAGTCTTCGATCGTACTTAATTATAAAGTTTGACCCCCGAGCCCGATTCCAGATTAATTTTTTGAGCTCGTACTCAGACTTCAAAGCTCCAAATCACTTAATTTCATTCTGTATCATCTATATAGCTCAGAATCACTCCTACAAAGTATAAAACACACTGTTAGTGCAAAACACTAGCGATTAAAGCTCAAACTCAATTAAAGTACAGTAAATTAAAGTGTAATAATCGACTAAAATACATAATTATAGCCTATCGTCACCAACCCTATGGTTAATAACATAGAACACCTTAGTTCCCAGCCCCAAAATGATTTCCCACCCTTTGGAATACACTTAGACGTTTTAGCTTAACAAATTTGCCACGAGTCTAAGTTCTGCCTTTTGGGATAGCCCTATGCACATTTTTTATAGTGTAGGCAGCCCAACATTTGACAACATCTAAGACAATCAGTTGACAAGCGCTAAGTGATGGACAATCATGATAGACATGATTAAAAATATGCATCCACTTAGCCCCTTGATCAGTCATGCTTGGATGTTTAACTACTCAACTGCGCTATCATATGCCCAGCACACTTAGTAACCGTTGCTTATGCACTGCATATGCCTGTTTTGCCCAGCTATTGTCTGCCCACCCTTGCCTTTTGACCGCCCCAACGTGATAGCCACAACTTGTTGACCATGACTTAGCCGCACACGCCCGTTTCCACAGCTGCTCGCCCATGTCATGTTGCCCCCAACTTGCTCCTACATCAACGTCATTTTTTGTCTTGCCTTGCCTTGCCATGTCTTGGTCCCTGTCTTGACATGGCTTTGCCTTGTCATTGTCATGCCAATTTGTACGTCCATGTGAAATACGCCTTACCTTCGTCAATGTGCGTTTGTCAATTCCGCATAGTCCGTCATGTTAAGCTGCTCCTCATGATGTAGCCCCAATTTTTGATTGTGTGCCAAGGCCATCATAAAAATCCTTGTTACGACGCATATCTGCCGAGAAACTTTGTCATGGGGCTAACAATAATGAGAAGTCGGTTTTTCATCTCTCTCTCCTTCTCTCTCATCTCTCCGAAATTACTCAAGCTTTCATCGTGGAATCCATGGATTTCACTGAATTTTCACAATTATTAATTTAAAATTTAATAATTTAAATAATTATAATTTCGGTCCCATAAAATTCAAATCATAATTCTGTCTTGCTCCTTTAAAACTTCAAACAAGGTTCTCTATATATGTGAGTTACATTCATGTCTTTGCATAACCACGTATTTTCTCCTCTCCCACTAGTGGTTAAAATAATCTTGTACTCAGTAAACGATTCTCATTTGTGCGCAGACACTAAGCAAAATCACTATCTTAGGAAATTGTGCGTCGCGGCATTTCTTTGTTTCGGATCGACCATTCAATGCAATGAATGCTTCGGAAAAGAACTGCAATAATAATAATAATAATAATAATAATAATAATAATAATAATAATAATAATAATAATAATAATAATAATTATAAAAATAAGGCTGAATACATTGGATTCTTAAACTTACCCTTTTTTGTCATTTAGATATTTAAACATAAAATTATTTCTATTAAGCCCTTCAACTAAATTATATCCGTGCCAATAGATATTTCATAGTGATGTGGGGGATCGAAGGACGCGTGAACACAATAAAATTGAACAGAGGAAATTTTCGACGAGCTTTTTAGGGTACTAAATCGTCAGAGGCGATGGTCAGGTTTTTCATTTTCTGAAAATGAGTTTCAACTTGTTTTAGGGGTTAATTCTATAAGGTGGAATATTTTAAGGTGTTAGAGGCAACTGTAATATACGCGTTTAATTTTTATAAAACTTTTTTTCAGATGGTCTACAATGTGTCTGATTGACACAAATATGGCTTAGTTGAAGAGGCCTGATAGAAACAACTCTATGTTTAAGTATTCAAGTGACAAAAAAATGTCAGTCTATATTTTGCCTAAAAATAACATATGATTATAAAAGTCAGAATACAAAGGTAATCTTATTCGGTTTATGTAGAGATGATTTATCTTATTAATGTTGCATTCAAGCCGAACCTGATATCAATCTTATATATGTAAGCTGTAATTATTTTCTTTTGTGAAAAGATAACAATGTTCACAAAGTGATACATAATATTAAAATTTTCATATAGTAAAAAAATATATGCTTATGTTTTTTTTGTTTCTCATTCGGTGTTTTGATTTTCACATTGAAATCCAATTAAATCCGAATTCGCGCCGAAAAGTCTCACATTGGGGGGAGACGAAAGCGCCCCAGGACTCGAACCCAAGACCTCTAATTAAGGATGAAAGAGTACTTACTACTCCACCATAACCCTTGTTGGTTCTAGTCATGTTGAATTGTAGTTCTTATTCATACCGTTTTGTAGAATATTAATTTATCATCTTATTTGTTGATTCTGTCATGCTTTTTCTACATTTTTTTTTCTTATTATGGTCCAGAGCAACATTTATTTCTGTCCAAAGCAACATTGGTTTAACTATTTTCAATCCGGAAAGATGTGTTATCGCTTTTAGTCTGTACCAAAAATTATCTATATTTGGTAGGTGAAAAAGTATATAAAATTCGTATATAACATTTAGAATATATATATATATATATATATATATATATATAATATACAAATTTGACACATTTTTCCCTCTGGGAAACGGCAAAAAGGTCCCGTAATATTACTATTAAAGTATGAACAATTTATTTTCGGTTGTGTTTTAGTTATGGTGAATAAAGAAGTACCACTGTACTACAACCATCTGTTCTATATGTCAACATTAACATAGTAGATACCATCTAACAAATTCGGACGTAATTAATACAAAAGAAAACTAAATATATGCGTAATACTAATTACAGTCATATGTTTAGAACTATATATACGGTGTAAAATGTGTTTACGTAAAAATGGAATCTAAATCTGAAATAGATAGGTTGAACTTAAATGTATTTTATTTTTCCTCAGAAAACTCTGGTATTATTATTTTAAAAACATGACATGCATCCCAGTTATGCTTTGACTTTCAAAACTCTAAGTGCCCCACCACATTATTCCCCCATCCCCTCCCTGTATATAACTTTAAAATCCTGTGTCAAATTAAGCTTAAATCCGATATCAAGGAATCTTTCTTAGTTAGCTGAGGTGGCTTAAAAAGATGGACAAGAAGATAATATTAGTGTCTTTCTTGTGCATTAGTATTCAGCTAGCAATTGTCTCAGCTCAACTTCAAGTTGGTTTTTATAATACTAAAGATAGATGTCCACGGGCAGAAACCATAGTTCGAGATACGGTGCGAAGCCGCTTCTTTGCGGATCGTTCCATCACGGCGGCATTGTTGCGGATGTATTTTCATGACTGCTTCGTCAGGGTAAGAAATTTATATATATGCTTGTTGCCATTACAATTTAACAAATGCTGACATTCTTCGGTATTAGGTTTGACCAACATTTTAAAATGTATTTTTTTATTATATTGACATGAGAAAATTGCAACTTATAGTACTTTCTGCATAATTTTTGAATATCAAAATTACCGAAACAATGTAACTATTTTCAAAGTTAAACTAGTACATCACATGCATAGCTTTGGGACAAGACAGTAATTCACCTTTCTCATTAATGGAAATATGCTTTCCAGGGTTGCGATGCTTCAATATTGATAGACTCCAAAAACACAAAGAACAAAAAGTCAGAAAAAAATGCAGGAGCAAATGGGTCAGTACGAGGATACGAGCTGATTGATCAGATAAAGAGTAAATTAGAGGCTACATGTGCTATGACAGTCTCTTGTGCAGACATCATTGCATTAGCCACCCGAGACGCAGTTGCATTAGCCGGAGGACCGAGCTACAGCATTCCCACCGGTAGGCGCGATGGGCTAGTGTCAGACCCATCACAGGTGAACTTGCCGGGTCCTAGTGTAACCGTGCCACAAGCATTTCAATTTTTCAAAAACAAAGGGTTTACAATAAATGACATGGTGACTCTTTTAGGTGGCCACACCGTGGGAATTACACATTGCGGTTTGTTTAAAGGCGATAGGCTATCTAGGGCAGATGGGAGCATGGATACTAACTTGTTTAACCGTCTTAGAAAGACATGTTCTTCTAGAGGTGACCCATCTGTTTTCTTGGACCAAAACACTTCATTTGTTGTCGATAATTCCTTTTACAAACAGCTAAGGTTGAAGAAAGGGATATTGAAGGTTGATCAGTTACTTGCATCTGACAAATCAACCGCTGGGATTGTGTCGAATTTTGCCGCTAATCCAAGAGCCTTCCAACAAGCTTTTGCAAATGCATTGATCAAGTTAGGTAACACTCAAGTTCTAACCGGGAAATCAGGAGAAATCAGAAGAAATTGTAGATCTTTTAATCCTCCTCAACTTAAGAGCCCTCCTCCTCCTCCCCCCAAGATCTTAAAGAGTCCTCCTCCCCCACCACCCAAAGTTTCCGTTCAATCTCCTCCCCCACCACCTAAGGTTTCATTTCCTCCACCATCACCACTACTTAAAGTCTTGACTCCTCCTCCTCCCCCACCACCTAAGGTTTCAGTTCCACCATCACTACCACCTAAAGTCTTGACTCCTCCTCCTCCCCCACCACCTAAGGTTTCAGTTCCTCCACCATCACCACCACCTAAAGTCTTGACTCCTCCTCCTCCTCCTCCTGCTTCTTCTTCTCCTCCTCCTCTTCCTCCTCCTCCTCCTTCAGTTGTTAATAGTTCACCGCTACTTGTGACTGCTCCAGCAGCTTAACATGGTTCTCTTTCCACCCAAGTTTTATTCAAACTGCGCCTCCTCACAACTGTTGTCAACCTTCCGTGTATTTCCTTAAATTTGTGCATGTACGTCCCTTCGTTAATTTATTTGTTGTTGAATTTATTATTAATATTGTTTATTTGTAATTCCTCTTATTAGAGCAAAAAAGAATGAAATACTTTCGTTTGTTGTTATTGCTGGACTGGCTACGTTTGTTTATTTAACAAGTGAGTTTACTCGTGCTTCGCATGGTTGTTGAAAAAAGTCGATTTCATGTAATAACCATTCCTGGGGCATTTCCGAACTTTACCTTATTTTTGGTCCTCAAATTGAGAATTTTCCAGTTTTGAAGACAACTTACTACGATTATTCCTCCATTTTTTTTCAAACTTGTTTTTATCCTTCTCTCTTCTATATTATATTACTATTATCTTTTATTTCAATTTCATTTTTTAGTTTCATTAAAAAATTCAGTCTTAATTTTTATTAGTTGACGATTTCCATTAAAACAATTCCATAAAATATTAAATAATATAATTTGCAAGCAATTATTATAAGAAGTTATTCCGGTTAGCTAAAGCAAGGGAAAGGAAGGCACGTGATCTAGACCAAGTTAGGTGTATCAAGGGCGAGGATGGTAGAGTTCTGATGGGGGAATCTCAAATCAAACAGAGGTGGCAGGCGTACTTTCGGGACTTACTTAACGAGGAGGAGGATCGTAACATAGAGCTAGGGGAGCTGGGGCATTCAGAGCAACATAGAGACCTGGATACTGCAAGCACATTAAGGTGGAGGAGGTCATGGGGGCTTTGCGTAGGATGAGTAGGGGTCGAGCGACCGGGCCTGACGAGATCCCGGTGGAGTTCTGGAAGTGCATGGGTAAGTCAGGAGGGGAGTGGCTCTCAAGGTTGTTCAATGCGATCTTCAGGATCAAAAAGATGCCGAATGCGTGGAGGTGGAGTACAGTGGTGCCCTTGTACAAGAACAAAGGGGACATCCAGTGCTGCAACAACTATAGGGGTATCAAATTAATAAGTCACACGATGAAGGTTTGGGAGAGGGTGATTGAGGCGCGGGTGAGGGAGGTGAAAACTATATCTGGGAACCAGTTCGGTTTCATGCCGGGCCGCTCCACTACAGAGGCTATCCACCTTGTCAGGAGGCTGGCGGAGCAATTTAGGGATAAGAAGAAGGACCTACACATGGTGCTTATCGACTCGGAGAAGGCGTATGACAAGGTCCCAGGGGAGGTGCTATGGAGGTGCTTGGAGGCGAAGAGCGTGCCGGAAGCCTACATCAGAGTAATCAAGGACATGTACAATGGAGCTAAGACTAGGGTTAGGACGGTGGGTGGCGAATCAGACCATTTTCCAGTGGTTTTGGGGCTCCATCAAGGATCAACGTTGAGCCCCCTCTTGTTTGCCTTAGTGATAGATGCTCTAACCCGACATATTCAAGGGGATGTGCCTTGGTGTATGCTATTTGCTGATGACATAGTATTGATAGATGAGACGAGGGTCGGTGTTATTGAAAGGTTAGAGGTATGGAGACAGACTCTCGAGTCTAAAGGTTTCAAAATAAGCAGATCTAAGACAGAGTACCTGGAGTGCAAGTTTAGCGCCGAGCCGAGCGAAGTAGGCAGGAACGTGATGATGGTTCCCATGCCATCGCCAAGAGGGACAGTGTCCGATACCTTGGGTCTGTGATTCAGGGGGACGGAGAGATTGACGGGGACGTCACTCATCGTATAGGAGCGGGGTGGTCAAAGTGGAGGCTTGCATCATGAGTCATGTGTGACAAGAAAGTTCCACACAAACTCAAGGAAAAATTCTATAGATCCGTGGTTAGACCTGCGATGTTGTATGGGGTGGAGTGCTGGCCCGTGAAGAACTCTCATGTTCAGAGAATGAAGGTTGCGGAGATGAAGATGCTTAGGTGGATGTGCGGTCACACCAGGCTAGATAAGATTAAGAATGAAGTTATTCGAGAGAAGGTGGGGGTGGCCCCGGTGGATGAGAAGATGCGAGAAGCGAGGCTGAGGTGGTTCGGGCATGTGCGGAGGAGAAGTCCCGATGCCCCGGTGAGGAGCTGCGAGCGGCTGGAGGTTGTTGGTGGTCAGCGAGGTTTTTCGTACGCCTCATCCGGGGTTGGGTGTAGGTCAGCAGGGTTACCCATATATGATTTGTGTTTTAGCTTATGTCCCCCGTATGGCTGTTAGTTATGGTAGTTACTGTATGATATTATTGCATGCGATTGTATTTATGTTTCGTATGTTTAGATAATTATTTACGCTATTTACGCTATTTCTGCTGGAGTTACTAATGCTCTATTGTTTGTGTTTTTGTCTTTGTTTTTGTTTTACTACTGTTTTTCCTTTTATCCTATGAGCCGGGGGTCGATTGGAAACAGCCTCTCTGCCCTTTCGGGTAGGGGTAAGGCTTGTCTACATATTACCCTCCCCAGACCCCACCTGGTGGGAGTATACTGGGTAGTTGTTGTTGTTGTTGTTGCAAGCAATTATTATAAGATTAACTAATAATTCAAATAAAAGTAAAATGATTACAACATCTAATATTTTATATTCTCACCTTTATATTTTAGCAACATCTAATATTTTATATTTGCACAATTATTTTTTGAGATAATTATATATTTTGTACATTGTAACTTATAATAAAATTAACTAACAATTTTACATAAAAATAATAAATGCATGAAAATTAATTTATCAAAAATATACACCAAAATTAAGATGTAAAATTATTATTATAAAAATATTATATAAACATAATTAGGTATATATAAAGATATATATGAAAAAATTAATTAATAAAATAATAATAAAAAGTGATAAATAAATATGGGGGATGAATAGTGTTCCCCATATTTAAGAAACACTATTCTTCCCCCATTTTGGAAAAAAAAAATAGGGAAGGGTTGGAGTTAAATTACCTATAAAAATTACCTCATTATGAAGGATATGAATAAGATTGGAGGTGGCCTTAGGGAATATAAGGTTTTCCTGAAAGAGAAAGTTAAAGAGGACAATATATAGCTTCAGTTTACTAAATAACCAGAAAAAAATTTGACGCGCACTCGCATAGCCTTAAAAATATCAATGAATTTACAAAGACTCCAAACATCAATAAATTTACAAAATAGATTAGCAACTTATAACGGATTGCGTACGTAGAACGAAACACTGATAAGTACCTTACATTTGGCTTAATTCATAAATTTGTTTATTTATTTATATAGAACACTTATATGTAGTACATAGCTAATCGTAAGGCATTATAGCATGTCATTTTATGACGAATACTTATATGTAGTGTGTAGTTAATGGTAGCCTATTACAGCATGTTATTTTCTTAGATTAACACATTATAACTCAAAAACACTACAAATTGTAAATGCCCAGATTAATATCTTTTTAGTTACCTTCCAAATGATCAATTGAATATAATATTTACTATAACATTTTAGGCCTCTAGCCACCCTAGAAAAGTATGGCCTAAGTTATTATAAGTGTAGCAATTGATCAAAGGCAATACTTTACGGCTTTAGGCAACATTTTAGGGTAGCCTAAAGTACCGTATTCTTTGACCTATGGCCACGCTTTTTACGTGTCGCCATAGAAGCCACGCTTCAAAAGTGTGGTCGATGCGGTAAAAAAACCACGCTTTGTATTTCCTACCTAGATGCAGTAAAGTCACATGAATGTATAACCGGGGTTATAAGACATGATATAGCGATATTCACAAATTCGATAAAATACCGAGCAAAGAATTTCAGTATACCTATAGATGCCCAGAGAGACATATTATTAACCTATGTATATGTTTACAAAGTAAGTCCGAGAGATTGGCTATAAGATGACGGAAAAAGGAGAGAAGAGTCGCATAGGCACACTTACAAGGTCAACATCATACATGTTGCATGATAGAAGGTAGCAATATACGAGATTGAAAGGATTTCGATCACAAGTCATGGTGTGGGAAAGAGGCCAAAAAGGGGAAATGTCCTGGCCTTTGGATCTATTTACAGAACAGTTGCCTAAATAGCAAGGAGAGTATTAAAGTATTCGCAAGAGTTATGAGTTATGAGAATGTTAAGCGCATCAGTCAACGTTCAAGGATGAATATTTTAAATGGGGGATGATGTTACACCCCATGTTTTCGTACGTTAAAGTGCGCCAGAAATAAATTAATGGAATGATATATTACATCCCGCAATTTCGTAAGTTAAAGTTTTGGCGTAACTTAATCGCCGTAAGTTCGAAAATGAGATTATTTTGAGATTATAAGCATTATGTTATTTCAAACAAGTGATGAGTAAATTCGCGAAGGTGAGAGGGAAGTAAGTGAAAGAAAATGAATTTTCGTCCAAGTTTGACATGTTGGGACAAAATACGGCCCGAGCTAAAATAAGCATTATGAATTTTCTACCAAGTTTGGTCATTCGTGCAGGTACCTCACACTTAGTTCCAACCATTTGGTTTGTTGTTGCATCCTTCCAATACTTTTGTTTTTCATGCTCTTAGAAAATAAAAAATTGCATTACAAAAATAATACTATTAAAAAAATCAAAAATTAAATAAAATAAAGCAATAAAGCTGGGTTGTCTCCCAACAAGCGCTTGATTTAATGTCGCGGCACGACGCAAATAACTTTTTGCCTCCACCTCGAGCTTATGAATTGAACCCAAAGTTTTGATTCAAGCTTATGATTATGATCATGGAGCGGTTGAACGGATCTAACTGGCCCTAGAAAATAATATAGTATTTTGCACTCTTTGGCCTTTATATGAGGTATGTAATCCTGACTTTCTGGCAAAAAGAATTCCAGAATATATGCACATTGTTCCTCATTTCTTGATTCTTTGATTGGTTCGAATGACTCTATTAACATAAGAACAACCACGAAGGTGACCATTTTTACCACCACACACATCACACAAATTTCACAAATTATATTGAGTTGGTATACATAACTCGCTCTTAGGAATGTTTTGAAAATTTTCCATGGATGGTTTTCTTTACAATATGTATGGAGATTAAAAGTAGAATTATCTACACCTAAATTCCCATAATTCCAAGATGTCATGTTTCTCAATCAGCAGTTACGCAAAAAATACAAAAAAAAAATAAAATAAAAGTTCAAACTTGAACCCTAGCAATATATACAACTACAACTACACCGTTAGTTCCCCGGCATCGGCGCCTAAATTTGATCACGCAAAACTCTAGCCCTGGTCGTTGCAAATATAATCCGGTCTAGAAGTCTAGAGTCGAATCTCACAGAGAACTAAGGCTTAGCTGTATCCGTTAAATATCACTAAGAAGAAAGATTGAAAATAAATGAACAGCTGAAAACTAACTATGCTTGAATTGCAAAACAATTGGAATAAAGGTCTAAGGTTATGGTTTCCTCGTTGTTGATTTCATTAGTTACATGTTTCTTATAGCTTTGACTTAGTTTCCTCTATCAATCATGAACTCTCCAACTATCATAAATCTCTCTCAAGCAATTATGATAATTTACTTGACGCACACTCTCTCAAGCTACGCTAGCTTGATTCACATTACAGTTCACTTAGATTGCACCCGAGGTATCGTTATCTCTAATCCAACCTCTAAACCCTCGGTTATGACTGTATCCTATACTCCAGGAGTGATACTGTTCAAATAACTACCTAAATATGCACTCTCTTTCAAGAAAATACATAATAAGAAGGAACGACTAATTGATGATCCTTTCAATTAACCAAAATCAAAACATATTTGAACAAATAAAGATTAACAACCAACTCAAAACTATATTAATATAACACCTAATTCATCCCCAACGAGTTTCACCAAAACCTTAGATAACAAATTAGTTATTCATAATAGTATGTAAAACTACAATATCAAAAGTCATAACCAATAATGAAAAATAAGAAGAGGAAGGAAAAACTTGTTGAAGAATTTTCCGCCTTGCTCTTATTGTGTCTCTGCCTCCTTAGGCCAAAAATGTGTCAAAAATATGTCTCACACCTCAAAACTATCATTTTTCCATGTATATACCAATGAGGGTTGGACCCAAACAATTATACCTTCTCCTATGTGAAAAAGGACAATATTTCTGGACTGCGGTGGCCACGGCGGGCCGCAGTGACGACAACGATGAACATTCTACCGCATTTTTCACCCTGTTCTATTTGGAATTTGGAAAAACGTAAAAGATGAAAGTTGTATCCCTTTGAGTTAGCTTTTCAACCGTATATTGCGGAGCCCTAATGGAGTTTTGAGAAAAACGTTATGTCTAATTTACTAGACAGTACACAATATGCCTCCTCAAGTCTTCGATCGTACTTAATTATAAAGTTTGACCCCCGAGCCCGATTCCAGATTAATTTCTTGAGCTCGTACTCAGACTTCAAAGCTCCAAATCACTTAATTTCATTCTGTATCATCTATATAGCTCAGAATCACTCCTACAAAGTATAAAACACACTGTTAGTGCAAAACACTAGCGATTAAAGCTCAAACTCAATTAAAGTACAGTAAATTAAAGTGTAATAATCGACTAAAATACATAATTATAGCCTATCGTCACCAACCCTATGGTTAATAACATAGAACACCTTAGTTCCCAGCCCCAAAATGATTTCCCACCCTTTGGAATACACTTAGACGTTTTAGCTTAACAAATTTGCCACGAGTCTAAGTTCTGCCTTTTGGATAGCCCTATGCACATTTTTTATAGTGTAGGCAGCCCAACATTTGACAACATCTAAGACAATCAGTTGACAAGCGCTAAGTGATGGACAATCATGATAGACATGATTAAAAATATGCATCCACTTAGCCCCTTGATCAGTCATGCTTGGATGTTTAACTACTCAACTGCACTATCATATGCCCAGCACACTTAGTAACCGTTGCTTATGCACTGCATATGCCTGTTTTGCCCAGCTATTGTCTGCCCACCCTTGCCTTTTGACCGCCCCAACGTGATAGCCACAACTTGTTGACCATGACTTAGCCGCACACGCCCGTTTCCACAGCTGCTCGCCCATGTCATGTTGCCCCCAACTTGCTCCTACATCAACGTCATTTTTTGTCTTGCCTTGCCTTGCCATGTCTTGGTCCCTGTCTTGACATGGCTTTGCCTTGTCATTGTCATGCCAATTTGTACGTCCATGTGAAATACGCCTTACCTTCGTCAATGTGCGTTTGTCAATTCCGCATAGTCCGTCATGTTAAGCTGCTCCTCATGATGTAGCCCCAATTTTTGATTGTGTGCCAAGGCCATCATAAAAATCCTTGTTACGACGCATATCTGCCGAGAAACTTTGTCATGGGGCTAACAATAATGAGAAGTCGGTTTTTCATCTCTCTCTCCTTCTCTCTCATCTCTCCGAAATTACTCAAGCTTTCATCGTGGAATCCATGGATTTCACTGAATTTTCACAATTATTAATTTAAAATTTAATAATTTAAATAATTATAATTTCGGTCCCATAAAATTCAAATCATAATTCTGTCTTGCTCCTTTAAAACTTCAAACAAGGTTCTCTATATATGTGAGTTACATTCATGTCTTTGCATAACCACGTATTTTCTCCTCTCCCACTAGTGGTTAAAATAATCTTGTACTCAGTAAACGATTCTCATTTGTGCGCAGACACTAAGCAAAATCACTATCTTAGGAAATTGTGCGTCGCGGCATTTCTTTGTTTCGGATCGACCATTCAATGCAATGAATGCTTCGGAAAAGAACTGCAATAATAATAATAATAATAATAATAATAATAATAATAATAATAATAATAATAATAATAATAATAATAATAATAATAATAATAATAATAATAATTATAAAAATAAGGCTGAATACATTGGATTCTTAAACTTACCCTTTTTTGTCATTTAGATATTTAAACATAAAATTATTTCTATTAAGCCCTTCAACTAAATTATATCCGTGTCAATAGATATTTCATAGTGATGTGGGGGATCGAAGGACGCGTGAACACAATAAAATTGAACAGAGGAAATTTTCGACGAGCTTTTTAGGGTACTAAATCGTCAGAGGCGATGGTCAGGTTTTTCATTTTCTGAAAATGAGTTTCAACTTGTTTTAGGGGTTAATTCTATAAGGTGGAATATTTTAAGGTGTTAGAGGCAACTGTAATATACGCGTTTAATTTTTATAAAACTTTTTTTCAGATGGTCTACAATGTGTCTGATTGACACAAATATGGCTTAGTTGAAGAGGCCTGATAGAAACAACTCTATGTTTAAGTATTCAAGTGACAAAAAAATGTCAGTCTATATTTTGCCTAAAAATAACATATGATTATAAAAGTCAGAATACAAAGGTAATCTTATTCGGTTTATGTAGAGATGATTTATCTTATTAATGTTGCATTCAAGCCGAACCTGATATCAATCTTATATATGTAAGCTGTAATTATTTTCTTTTGTGAAAAGATAACAATGTTCACAAAGTGATACATAATATTAAAATTTTCATATAGTAAAAAAATATATGCTTATGTTTTTTTTGTTTCTCATTCGGTGTTTTGATTTTCACATTGAAATCCAATTAAATCCGAATTCGCGCCGAAAAGTCTCACATTGGGGGGAGACGAAAGCGCCCCAGGACTCGAACCCAAGACCTCTAATTAAGGATGAAAGAGTACTTACTACTCCACCATAACCCTTGTTGGTTCTAGTCATGTTGAATTGTAGTTCTTATTCATACCGTTTTGTAGAATATTAATTTATCATCTTATTTGTTGATTCTGTCATGCTTTTTCTACATTTTTTTTTCTTATTATGGTCCAGAGCAACATTTATTTCTG
The DNA here is from genome assembly GCA_034376525.1 of Nicotiana benthamiana. Lineage (NCBI taxonomy): Eukaryota > Viridiplantae > Streptophyta > Magnoliopsida > Solanales > Solanaceae > Nicotiana > Nicotiana benthamiana. The sequence continues at coordinate 33,033,595 of CM067335.1, read as the reverse complement.
TCCAAAGCAACATTGGTTTAACTATTTTCAATCCGGAAAGATGTGTTATCGCTTTTAGTCTGTACCAAAAATTATCTATATTTGGTAGGTGAAAAAGTATATAAAATTCGTATATAACATTTAGAATATATATATATATATATATATATATATATATAATATACAAATTTGACACATTTTTCCCTCTGGGAAACGGCAAAAAGGTCCCGTAATATTACTATTAAAGTATGAACAATTTATTTTCGGTTGTGTTTTAGTTATGGTGAATAAAGAAGTACCACTGTACTACAACCATCTGTTCTATATGTCAACATTAACATAGTAGATACCATCTAACAAATTCGGACGTAATTAATACAAAAGAAAACTAAATATATGCGTAATACTAATTACAGTCATATGTTTAGAACTATATATACGGTGTAAAATGTGTTTACGTAAAAATGGAATCTAAATCTGAAATAGATAGGTTGAACTTAAATGTATTTTATTTTTCCTCAGAAAACTCTGGTATTATTATTTTAAAAACATGACATGCATCCCAGTTATGCTTTGACTTTCAAAACTCTAAGTGCCCCACCACATTATTCCCCCATCCCCTCCCTGTATATAACTTTAAAATCCTGTGTCAAATTAAGCTTAAATCCGATATCAAGGAATCTTTCTTAGTTAGCTGAGGTGGCTTAAAAAGATGGACAAGAAGATAATATTAGTGTCTTTCTTGTGCATTAGTATTCAGCTAGCAATTGTCTCAGCTCAACTTCAAGTTGGTTTTTATAATACTAAAGATAGATGTCCACGGGCAGAAACCATAGTTCGAGATACGGTGCGAAGCCGCTTCTTTGCGGATCGTTCCATCACGGCGGCATTGTTGCGGATGTATTTTCATGACTGCTTCGTCAGGGTAAGAAATTTATATATATGCTTGTTGCCATTACAATTTAACAAATGCTGACATTCTTCGGTATTAGGTTTGACCAACATTTTAAAATGTATTTTTTTATTATATTGACATGAGAAAATTGCAACTTATAGTACTTTCTGCATAATTTTTGAATATCAAAATTACCGAAACAATGTAACTATTTTCAAAGTTAAACTAGTACATCACATGCATAGCTTTGGGACAAGACAGTAATTCACCTTTCTCATTAATGGAAATATGCTTTCCAGGGTTGCGATGCTTCAATATTGATAGACTCCAAAAACACAAAGAACAAAAAGTCAGAAAAAAATGCAGGAGCAAATGGGTCAGTACGAGGATACGAGCTGATTGATCAGATAAAGAGTAAATTAGAGGCTACATGTGCTATGACAGTCTCTTGTGCAGACATCATTGCATTAGCCACCCGAGACGCAGTTGCATTAGCCGGAGGACCGAGCTACAGCATTCCCACCGGTAGGCGCGATGGGCTAGTGTCAGACCCATCACAGGTGAACTTGCCGGGTCCTAGTGTAACCGTGCCACAAGCATTTCAATTTTTCAAAAACAAAGGGTTTACAATAAATGACATGGTGACTCTTTTAGGTGGCCACACCGTGGGAATTACACATTGCGGTTTGTTTAAAGGCGATAGGCTATCTAGGGCAGATGGGAGCATGGATACTAACTTGTTTAACCGTCTTAGAAAGACATGTTCTTCTAGAGGTGACCCATCTGTTTTCTTGGACCAAAACACTTCATTTGTTGTCGATAATTCCTTTTACAAACAGCTAAGGTTGAAGAAAGGGATATTGAAGGTTGATCAGTTACTTGCATCTGACAAATCAACCGCTGGGATTGTGTCGAATTTTGCCGCTAATCCAAGAGCCTTCCAACAAGCTTTTGCAAATGCATTGATCAAGTTAGGTAACACTCAAGTTCTAACCGGGAAATCAGGAGAAATCAGAAGAAATTGTAGATCTTTTAATCCTCCTCAACTTAAGAGCCCTCCTCCTCCTCCCCCCAAGATCTTAAAGAGTCCTCCTCCCCCACCACCCAAAGTTTCCGTTCAATCTCCTCCCCCACCACCTAAGGTTTCATTTCCTCCACCATCACCACTACTTAAAGTCTTGACTCCTCCTCCTCCCCCACCACCTAAGGTTTCAGTTCCACCATCACTACCACCTAAAGTCTTGACTCCTCCTCCTCCCCCACCACCTAAGGTTTCAGTTCCTCCACCATCACCACCACCTAAAGTCTTGACTCCTCCTCCTCCTCCTCCTGCTTCTTCTTCTCCTCCTCCTCTTCCTCCTCCTCCTCCTTCAGTTGTTAATAGTTCACCGCTACTTGTGACTGCTCCAGCAGCTTAACATGGTTCTCTTTCCACCCAAGTTTTATTCAAACTGCGCCTCCTCACAACTGTTGTCAACCTTCCGTGTATTTCCTTAAATTTGTGCATGTACGTCCCTTCGTTAATTTATTTGTTGTTGAATTTATTATTAATATTGTTTATTTGTAATTCCTCTTATTAGAGCAAAAAAGAATGAAATACTTTCGTTTGTTGTTATTGCTGGACTGGCTACGTTTGTTTATTTAACAAGTGAGTTTACTCGTGCTTCGCATGGTTGTTGAAAAAAGTCGATTTCATGTAATAACCATTCCTGGGGCATTTCCGAACTTTACCTTATTTTTGGTCCTCAAATTGAGAATTTTCCAGTTTTGAAGACAACTTACTACGATTATTCCTCCATTTTTTTTCAAACTTGTTTTTATCCTTCTCTCTTCTATATTATATTACTATTATCTTTTATTTCAATTTCATTTTTTAGTTTCATTAAAAAATTCAGTCTTAATTTTTATTAGTTGACGATTTCCATTAAAACAATTCCATAAAATATTAAATAATATAATTTGCAAGCAATTATTATAAGAAGTTATTCCGGTTAGCTAAAGCAAGGGAAAGGAAGGCACGTGATCTAGACCAAGTTAGGTGTATCAAGGGCGAGGATGGTAGAGTTCTGATGGGGGAATCTCAAATCAAACAGAGGTGGCAGGCGTACTTTCGGGACTTACTTAACGAGGAGGAGGATCGTAACATAGAGCTAGGGGAGCTGGGGCATTCAGAGCAACATAGAGACCTGGATACTGCAAGCACATTAAGGTGGAGGAGGTCATGGGGGCTTTGCGTAGGATGAGTAGGGGTCGAGCGACCGGGCCTGACGAGATCCCGGTGGAGTTCTGGAAGTGCATGGGTAAGTCAGGAGGGGAGTGGCTCTCAAGGTTGTTCAATGCGATCTTCAGGATCAAAAAGATGCCGAATGCGTGGAGGTGGAGTACAGTGGTGCCCTTGTACAAGAACAAAGGGGACATCCAGTGCTGCAACAACTATAGGGGTATCAAATTAATAAGTCACACGATGAAGGTTTGGGAGAGGGTGATTGAGGCGCGGGTGAGGGAGGTGAAAACTATATCTGGGAACCAGTTCGGTTTCATGCCGGGCCGCTCCACTACAGAGGCTATCCACCTTGTCAGGAGGCTGGCGGAGCAATTTAGGGATAAGAAGAAGGACCTACACATGGTGCTTATCGACTCGGAGAAGGCGTATGACAAGGTCCCAGGGGAGGTGCTATGGAGGTGCTTGGAGGCGAAGAGCGTGCCGGAAGCCTACATCAGAGTAATCAAGGACATGTACAATGGAGCTAAGACTAGGGTTAGGACGGTGGGTGGCGAATCAGACCATTTTCCAGTGGTTTTGGGGCTCCATCAAGGATCAACGTTGAGCCCCCTCTTGTTTGCCTTAGTGATAGATGCTCTAACCCGACATATTCAAGGGGATGTGCCTTGGTGTATGCTATTTGCTGATGACATAGTATTGATAGATGAGACGAGGGTCGGTGTTATTGAAAGGTTAGAGGTATGGAGACAGACTCTCGAGTCTAAAGGTTTCAAAATAAGCAGATCTAAGACAGAGTACCTGGAGTGCAAGTTTAGCGCCGAGCCGAGCGAAGTAGGCAGGAACGTGATGATGGTTCCCATGCCATCGCCAAGAGGGACAGTGTCCGATACCTTGGGTCTGTGATTCAGGGGGACGGAGAGATTGACGGGGACGTCACTCATCGTATAGGAGCAGGGTGGTCAAAGTGGAGGCTTGCATCATGAGTCATGTGTGACAAGAAAGTTCCACACAAACTCAAGGAAAAATTCTATAGATCCGTGGTTAGACCTGCGATGTTGTATGGGGTGGAGTGCTGGCCCGTGAAGAACTCTCATGTTCAGAGAATGAAGGTTGCGGAGATGAAGATGCTTAGGTGGATGTGCGGTCACACCAGGCTAGATAAGATTAAGAATGAAGTTATTCGAGAGAAGGTGGGGGTGGCCCCGGTGGATGAGAAGATGCGAGAAGCGAGGCTGAGGTGGTTCGGGCATGTGCGGAGGAGAAGTCCCGATGCCCCGGTGAGGAGCTGCGAGCGGCTGGAGGTTGTTGGTGGTCAGCGAGGTTTTTCGTACGCCTCATCCGGGGTTGGGTGTAGGTCAGCAGGGTTACCCATATATGATTTGTGTTTTAGCTTATGTCCCCCGTATGGCTGTTAGTTATGGTAGTTACTGTATGATATTATTGCATGCGATTGTATTTATGTTTCGTATGTTTAGATAATTATTTACGCTATTTACGCTATTTCTGCTGGAGTTACTAATGCTCTATTGTTTGTGTTTTTGTCTTTGTTTTTGTTTTACTACTGTTTTTCCTTTTATCCTATGAGCCGGGGGTCGATTGGAAACAGCCTCTCTGCCCTTTCGGGTAGGGGTAAGGCTTGTCTACATATTACCCTCCCCAGACCCCACCTGGTGGGAGTATACTGGGTAGTTGTTGTTGTTGTTGTTGCAAGCAATTATTATAAGATTAACTAATAATTCAAATAAAAGTAAAATGATTACAACATCTAATATTTTATATTCTCACCTTTATATTTTAGCAACATCTAATATTTTATATTTGCACAATTATTTTTTGAGATAATTATATATTTTGTACATTGTAACTTATAATAAAATTAACTAACAATTTTACATAAAAATAATAAATGCATGAAAATTAATTTATCAAAAATATACACCAAAATTAAGATGTAAAATTATTATTATAAAAATATTATATAAACATAATTAGGTATATATAAAGATATATATGAAAAAATTAATTAATAAAATAATAATAAAAAGTGATAAATAAATATGGGGGATGAATAGTGTTCCCCATATTTAAGAAACACTATTCTTCCCCCATTTTGGAAAAAAAAAATAGGGAAGGGTTGGAGTTAAATTACCTATAAAAATTACCTCATTATGAAGGATATGAATAAGATTGGAGGTGGCCTTAGGGAATATAAGGTTTTCCTGAAAGAGAAAGTTAAAGAGGACAATATATAGCTTCAGTTTACTAAATAACCAGAAAAAAATTTGACGCGCACTCGCATAGCCTTAAAAATATCAATGAATTTACAAAGACTCCAAACATCAATAAATTTACAAAATAGATTAGCAACTTATAACGGATTGCGTACGTAGAACGAAACACTGATAAGTACCTTACATTTGGCTTAATTCATAAATTTGTTTATTTATTTATATAGAACACTTATATGTAGTACATAGCTAATCGTAAGGCATTATAGCATGTCATTTTATGACGAATACTTATATGTAGTGTGTAGTTAATGGTAGCCTATTACAGCATGTTATTTTCTTAGATTAACACATTATAACTCAAAAACACTACAAATTGTAAATGCCCAGATTAATATCTTTTTAGTTACCTTCCAAATGATCAATTGAATATAATATTTACTATAACATTTTAGGCCTCTAGCCACCCTAGAAAAGTATGGCCTAAGTTATTATAAGTGTAGCAATTGATCAAAGGCAATACTTTACGGCTTTAGGCAACATTTTAGGGTAGCCTAAAGTACCGTATTCTTTGACCTATGGCCACGCTTTTTACGTGTCGCCATAGAAGCCACGCTTCAAAAGTGTGGTCGATGCGGTAAAAAAACCACGCTTTGTATTTCCTACCTAGATGCAGTAAAGTCACATGAATGTATAACCGGGGTTATAAGACATGATATAGCGATATTCACAAATTCGATAAAATACCGAGCAAAGAATTTCAGTATACCTATAGATGCCCAGAGAGACATATTATTAACCTATGTATATGTTTACAAAGTAAGTCCGAGAGATTGGCTATAAGATGACGGAAAAAGGAGAGAAGAGTCGCATAGGCACACTTACAAGGTCAACATCATACAGGTTGCATGATAGAAGGTAGCAATATACGAGATTGGAAGGATTTCGATCACAAGTCATGGTGTGGGAAAGAGGCCAAAAAGGGGAAATGTCCTAGCCTTTGGATCTATTTACAGAACAGTTGCCTAAATAGCAAGGAGAGTATTAAAGTATTCGCAAGAGTTATGAGTTATGAGAATGTTAAGCGCATCAGTCAACGTTCAAGGATGAATATTTTAAATGGGGGATGATGTTACACCCCATGTTTTCGTACGTTAAAGTGCGCCATAAATAAATTAATGGAATGATATATTACACCCCGCAATTTCGTAAGTTAAAGTTTTGGCGTAACTTAATCGCCGTAAGTTCGAAAATGAGATTATTTTGAGATTATAAGCATTATGTTATTTCAAACAAGTGATGAGTAAATTCGCGAAGGTGAGAGGGAAGTAAGTGAAAGAAAATGAATTTTCGTCCAAGTTTGACATGTTGGAACAAAATACGGCCCGAGCTAAAATACTCGATATTTATCGACTAGTACTATGTAAAGTACCACATAATCATAATAGAAAGATGTACAAGGTATGTTAAAAGTGAATAGTATTTTAAGTAAGTTGAAATAATTTTTAATTATATGAATAATTGAATAATTATTAATTTTTAGTACGAGATTAATTAATTAATTAAGCATCATTTGGATTAGGTTAAATTCTCCTAATGCGGCAGCATGTATAAAGCCTTCATCAAGCCTAAAATGACTAAGGTGTTATGAGGCTAGGTGTCATCTTGAAAAGGACTCTTGACAAAGCCATAGAAGACTCTCAAAATCACAATTATAAGGAACGGAACGTGGGTGCTTTAGTAAAAGCATGCAAGGCTTCTCAAATTCTTTAATCACATAATATTAGGATAAAAGTTTAGTGATAGGTGTTACATCTTCTTTTTTTTTTACATTACAATTCCTGCGAAGGAGCGTAGGTAAGAGAACTTTTTCAATTATAAGACCATAGAAACAGAATTTATTTATTTAAAAGGATCTCAAAGTCGCCATTTGGGATAATTAATGGTGTCCCAAGTAATCGGTTTAAATCCCGAATCGAGGAAAGTTTGATTCTGTATACAGTCCGCATGCCAGAAATCCGGGTAAGAAATTCTGTTAACCCGGGAGAAGTTGTTAGGCACTCCCAGAGTTCCGTGGTTCTAGCACAATTGCTCAATTGTTATTATTGGTTTATTTATCTGATTCTTTATAATTATGATCCTATGTGCGAATTTTTATTTTTAATCGTTTTTATTTAATTTTTAAGAAGATCGCAATTTTGTTAAAACGTGTTTTGAACCATGCCACATAAATGCACCCGTAGCTCGCAATACATTTTACCTACTGTTGAGATTTGAATTTGGGTCACATAAATGCACACCCGTATTTTAGAAGATACATTATTTAACTAACATACCTAAAGCAATTTCACTATTTAAATTTGTGAGGGCCATAGAAGTTGCTAAATGGCACATTGAGTTCTAACTAATAAAATCGCGCAACGGCTATAAACGTTATTGGAGGGTCATGGCTACCTTATGCATCCAACATGGCTTGTTTCCACTAGCTTAAGAATTTTGTTTACTTGAACGAAGGGGTTGAAACTCTACTACTACCTAAACTAATTAGGAATTACGTTGGAATTGGAAAGGAAGGTCGTGGATCTAAAATCATTTGCGCTGGACAGAAATCCTAATGGCCTGCTACATACGAGGCCACATTCGGCTTAGTAACTTTGCACGGCCGAGTCACGTTGGGCCTAATGATAGCCCAAATTAGAAAGTAAGCCAATTCCAGCATACAAAAGAGGTCCATTTCGACTTCACGCACAACATAGAATTTCAATCATTTGCTTTGCTCTCCAATTTACAAACCAAGATGCTTTGAGAGATCCTACAACTAATGATTGAAATCTACAATTGAACCATTCTTGATATTAATGCGCTATTGTTCGAATCGCAAGACAACAACAATTGACTTGATCACGAGGCTAAATTTGGACAATGCCTAAAGATTGTCACACCTCAAATCTAAATTTTAATTCACTGTTCAATTTCAAATTTAAAGAGCGAGTAATGATAAACCATCAACGATACATCAAGTACTCTTGACTTTTATTTTTAAACACAAATTCAGCATAACAAATTAAATATGGATGGAGCCCTTGATTGGTAGTAAATCATAGTGGTTGAACATACGATCAACACAACATATATTAACAAGCTAAAGAATACCCTGACAGCTGAGTTCAAAACTATTTGCACCCACCAGATTTAAGCCATATAGATCTGACTTAAACCTATATAACAAACTCTCCCTTTTAGCTTTACAATAGCCCCAAATCAATTATATAAATACCTATAACTTAGCACAAGGTTCAACTGACAGTATGGCATGTCATGGAGAAAGCGAAATTCAAAGGAACACATAATTAAACCAGAAAACTATCGAAATTGTGCTTCAAAATCCTTCTTTCTCATTCATTCTTCGATTCAAATCTCCAACCAATCATGTGGAGTTTCAATGGAAATGTACCTAGATATATGAAGAACAAGAGGAGGGGTAAGGATTCAGTAGCAACAACAAATAGCCAGCACCAATTTAGGACAAAGTTTAAATCCAGAAAATGATACAAGATAGTTCAGAAATTAGCTTCAAGCTTATAGCTCACCAGCAAACATCAACCAGACTTGAATAGCTCGATCCCTAAATCATTTCAGTCCCTAAATGATCCGGGAATAACTTCAAGATTAAGCAGTGGTCAAAATACAGGTGAAAACCAATAAAACAGTCTTTGTTTTTGTATTTTTGTCAGCCACTTATATTATTTCTGGAATTTTAGCTCCAAATGAAGCAGCAGTTTTTTATTATTTTTGTATATATCTTTTTAGCACCCGAAATCTCTCTTTCTAGATTTTTTCATAAGGTCTCTAAGGTATCTCCCCTCTCTCTTCTAGAGCAAGAAAGAGTGCGTTTATAGGCAAGCACAATTGGGCAAATATTTGGTTCGGGTTTTGCATTTTATCCCTTTTTGCAATTTTCCTTTTTGCCTAGATATCCTCTAGTTATTGACTTTCTATCCAAGCTAACTAACTAAAATCCTGAAATTGGCTAGAAATCCCTTCTAGAACATTCCTATTTCAGTTATAAAGAGATTCTCTTACCTAGACTACCCAAACTACCCCTCAACCCCTAGTTATTTACCCTTGCAAACAAATCCGGGTCAAGGATCAATTTTGATCCAACTGAATCAGGATAAACCCAAAAACCTAACCCTCAGTACTAAAAATCTACTTGGACCAACTAGCAACCATCTAATTAATAAGTTGTAAACAACAAATAACATAGGACAATTAAAACTATAGCCTAAATGTTCTACTGATTAAAAATAATCCAACTAACAATTTAAAACAAAACTGACTTTACAAACTATCTATAAAATGACTCACAGTTAATCATGCATGAACTACTGAATTATGGAACAAATAAATATGATTCAAGAAAAGAGGAAGAAGCAGAAAATAGAGAAACAAATGAAAAGAAAGTTTAAACCGAAGAAAGAAAGAAATACCTAAAAGAACAAATTTTGGGGAATGGAAAAGGGAGGCTGGATCTTCAACTCTTCAGATTTTCGTCCAAATATGATATTAATTGTGTGTTCTTTTAGAGAACACACGAATAAAGTGATTTTGGACCTAAATATTCCACAGAGACGGGACTGAGGGTTTCTGTAAGATGGTGTTAGAGACGGTACTTGGGGGGATAGGGGCCATTCAGACCATTATATGTGAAAGAACCCCGAGTTCCTGGCCGTTAGATCATAAATTCTCAATGGACAAGATTGATCAAAGGAAACACAGTATCGTTTGGAAGCCGGTGGGGCTGGACTGAGTCGAGGACCGGGTTTGGGTAATGTATTGGGCTAGGTCTGGGTTAATTTGGTCAAATTTTGGCCCAATTTGGACATCAAATTTTCAGCTTTTATTTTCCATTCTCTTTTTTTTTGTTTTTTTTAAAATTAAATTAAAAATCCTAAATTAAAACAAAATAGTGCACAACTGACCTATAAGAGATGCTAATTAATTATAAGTAATAGCTATCATAATTAGTTAAAGCAAAATTAAAAGAAGAGAAATCACCTAAATATCAAAATTAGAATTAGAGTGCAAATTAAACTATTTTTGAATTTTCTTTTGCATAAAATTGACCAATTAATAATTAATTCTCAAAATGCAATATTGAATCCTAAATGCAGATGCAACATATTTTTGTATTTTCCTTTAATTTAAATGAAATAAATATGCACAAACAAATGGAAACCATTAACGAAAAATGCCACGCAAAATCAAAAAATTGCAAATGAACAAGAAAAAAAAATTTGTTTGAATTTATGGGAATGATTCATATAGGGCAAAAATCACATGCTCATAGGTGCCCCTCTTTGCGCGGAAACTCGAAGAGTTTTCGTGCAAATATAAGTGAGCAGACACGGGCAATTTTTTCCCGTTTGAATATTCCGTGAGAAACATTTTGAAAATCTTGACCGCACCCAGCTTCAGAGGTTGCCTACATATCCTTGGTTGCAGAGGAATCAGGCCAGTGTAGTTAGGAGTGTTTGGTAGCTGGGACTACCAAAGTTGTGACCTCATTGTTGTTGTTGTTGCTGCTTTACACCAGGTAAAACTAAAAAGAAGTAGACTAATCTATGGACTATGGATTACAAAAAAAAAAAACTATCTATGTCTTCAACCTTGCTCTTGATCTTTGTTGCCTTGTTGCTTTGTGTATCTCCCTGATAAGCTTCTTGTTGTCTTGCTGTACTTCCTTCCGTGGAATTTCCTGTTGCCCGATTGCTATGTTTTTTCTTCTTCTTCTTCTTCTTCTTCTTCTTCTTCTTCTTCTTCTTCTTCTTCATGTTGATGCCGAACTGTTGGACTTGAATTGTATTCCCTTGTTCTGCAGTTGGGCACCTGATTATCAAAACTTGGAACTAAAAAAGTATTCCCTTGTTCTCTAGGTGGGCGCCTGATTACCAAAATTTGAAACTTGAAAAAGTATTCCCTTGTTCTATAGGTAAGTTCCTGAATACCAAAACTTGAAACTTGAAAAATATTCCCCTTTTCTCCAGATTGGCGCCTGATTACCAATAATTGAAACTTGAAAAGTATTCCCCTGTTCTCCAGGTAGGAACTTGATTACCAAAACATGCAACATGAAAAGTACTCCCTTGTTCTCCAGGTGAGCGCCTGATTACCAAAACTTGTAATTTGAACAGTATTCTATTGTTCTCCATGTGGGTGCCTGATTACCAAAACTTGCAACTTGAAAAGTATTCCCTTATTCTCCAGGTGGGTGCCTGATTACCAAAAACTTGCAACTTGAAAAGTATTCCCTTGTTCTCAAAGTGGGCGCCTGATTACCGAAACTTGAAAACTTTGAAAAGTATTCCCTTGTTCTCCAGGTGGACGCCTGATTACCGAAATTTGCAACTTGAAAAGTATTCCCTTGTTCTCTAGGTGGGCGCCTGATTACCGAAACTTGAAACTTGAAAATGTATTCCATTGTTCTCCATGGAGGCCAAAGTTGTGAGTGCACCTGCTAACTCATTATGACAACGAGGAATGTACTGAATTGTACCGACTTGAATCGTTTGCTGAGACCCCCCACATGCTGTCGATAAGGGGTGAGTTTGACATCTCTTGTCCCACTCTCCTTGGTCTCGCCTGATAATCAGATCTGAATCCCCCATGATTAACAATTCTTTGACGTCTTGGTCAATTGCCATTTTCATGCCTATAATGCAGGCCTCGTATTCAGCTGTGTTGTTAGTGCAGAAAACCGAAGTCGTGCTGTGGCTGGGTAGTGTTGACCAGTTGGTGAAATTATCATTGCCCCAATTCCTACGCCTTTCGCACTTATTGATCCATCAAAGAACATTTTCCAAGCAGTAATGTCTTCAAATGTTACCTCCACCGAATTCACTTCTTCATCCGGAAAATAGGTATTCATGAGTTGATATTCATTATCAACTGGGTTCTCATCCAGATGATCCACTAATACTTGGGCTTTCATCGCGGTGTGAGTGACATAGACTATGTTGGACTCGGTGAGCAGGATTTGCCATTTTGCCAATCTCAATGTGGGCATCAATTTTTGGAATATATACTTCAAAGGATCCAGCCTAGTTATAAGCTAGGTGGTATGGGCTTGTAGGTAATGCCTTAGCTTATGAGCCACCCAAGTTAAGGCACAACATGTTCTTTCTAGCAGGGTGTATTTGGCCTCGTAACTAGTAAACTTCTTGCTCAGGTAGTAAATGGCCTGCTCGTTCTTTCCAGTGACATCATGCTGCCCAACAATGCAACCGAAAGAGTTCTCCGGGACCGTCAAATATAAAAACAATGGCCTTCCCGATTCCCGTGGGACCAAGACGGGTGGATTGGATAGGTAATCTTTGATTTTTTCAAAAACTTCTTGACACTCATGCCTATAATGCAGGCCTCGTATTCAGCTATGTTGTTAGTGCAGAAAACCGAAGTCGTGCTGTGGCTGGGTAGTGTTGACCAGTTGGTGAAATTATCATTGCCCCAATTCCTACGCCTTTCGCACATTGATCCATCAAAGAACATTTTCCAAGCAGTAATGTCTTCAAATGTTACCTCAACCGAATTCACTTCTTCATCCGGAAAATAGGTATTCATGAGTTGGTATTCATTATCAACTGGGTTCTCATCTAGATGATCCGCTAATGCTTGGGCTTTCATCGCGGTATGAGTGACATAGACTATATTGAACTCGGTGAGCAGGATTTGCCATTTTGCCAATCTCAATGTGGGCATCAATTTTTGGAATATATACTTCAAAGGATCCAGCCTAGTTATAAGGTAGGTGGTATGGGCTTGTAGGTAATGCCTTAGCTTATGAGCCACCCAAGTTAAGGCACAACATGTTCTTTCTAGCAGGGTGTATTTGGCCTCGTAACTAGTAAACTTCTTGCTCAGGTAGTAAATGGCCTGCTCCTTCTTTCCAGTGACATCATGCTGCCCAACAATGCAACCGAAAGAGTTCTCCGGGACCGTCAAATATAAAAACAATGGCCTTCCCGATTCCCGTGGGACCAAGACGGGTGGATTGGATAGGTAATCTTTGATTTTGTCAAAAGCTTCTTGACACTCATTAGTCCATTTAATTGCTGCATCTTTTTTCAACAACCTGAATTTGGGCTTACACGTAGAGGTCAACTAGGCGATGAATCGGCTAATGTAATTCAGTTTTTCCAACATGCCCATTACATCCTTCTTGGTTTTCGGATGAGGTAGCTCTCAAATGGATTTTATCTTGGTTGGATCCAGCTCAATACCTCTCCGACTGAAGATGAACCCCAGGAGCTTGCCCAATGGGACCCCAAATGCACATTTGGCCGGATTTATCTTCAAATCATACTTGCGAAGCCTTTCAAAGAACTTTCTCAGGTCCCGCACATGATCACCTTGAGTCTTGGACTTGATAATCACATCGTCCACATGTACTTCTATCTCCTGATGCATCATGTCGTGGAAGATGGTAGTCATAGCCCTCATATTTGTTGCTCCAGCATTCTATAAACCAAAAGGCACAAACCTGTAGAAATAAGTCTCCAAGGTGTGGTGAAGGTAGTTTTCTCAGCATCTTCCTTATCCATCAACACCTGGTGGTATCCTGCGTAACAATACACAAAGGACTGTATCTCGTGTTTGGCGCAGTTTTCAACAAGGATGTGGATGTTTTGTAAAGGGAAGTTGTCTTTGGGACTTGCCTTATTCAAAATCTCTGTAGTCTACACATATTCGGGTTTTCCCATCTTTCTTTGGCACCGGGACTACATTGGCCAACCATGTAGTGTACCGAACCATTCGGATTACTTCCGCCTCCAACTGCTTTGTGATCTCCTCTTTGATTTTATCGCTGATATCAGGCTTGAACTTTCTCTATTTTTGTTGGAGTGGAGGGAATTCGGGGTATGTGGGCAACTTATGAACCACCAAATCAGCACTCAACTATGGCATATCGTCGTAGGACCAAGAAAACACGTCCTTGAATTCAAAAAGAAGTTGAATCAGTGAATCCTGGATTTTCTTATTCACATAGATGCTTATTTTGGTTTCCCTGATTTTGCTGGGACCACCCAAGTTAACTGGTTCGGAATTATTTAGATTTGGTTTTATGTTTATTTTCAAAATGTTCCAATTCTCGATTGATTTCTCTAAAATCCTCTTCTTCGTCATACTCCAGTTCTTGGTCATTATTTCATAATTAGGCGGCATGTGCTGATCGGGGCATGAAGTGCGTGAGCATGTTATATTATTTAAAGCTTCATTATTGGAACTGAAAGAAATGAAATAAAAGGAAAATAGCAAAAATCAGAAAAAATAAAGGAATGCAAACGATGAAATATTCATTTCATTTCTTTGAAATTGTAAGATAACAGGGTTTACATTTGGAAATTAAAGGAAAAAATACTAAACGAAAACACCCGAGTTACACCCTAAAATAACTCGTGATGCAAGAAAATATGGCAAGGCAGGACTACCGGGCCTTCTATCCTGACTTGGAAAGGCATAGCCTTCCAATTTTGCAATTTGGCAACCGGTCCCATGTAGATCACCTCAGCGGTGCTCGAGCCTTCTCCAAGATGGACCATGTTAGCTTCATATAATAATTTCCTCATGGCCCCACATATATCTTCAATTTCCTCCGTTGTGAAGGTCTCATCTTCTTCTTCCTCACTGTACTTTGGCTTCACAAATGTTACGTACAAGTGGGGTAGAGTTTGAGGTAAAGCTCATCCATGACGCTTTCTGCGGTTTGCCCAAGTTATATCCTCTGGTGTTGGGTGGAAGCCTAACCTGAAGAACTTTTTTGCGGTAGGCAAAGCAATTGGCTCAGTTATCCCTTATAGATAACTTCCGAGTCCCTTCCCTGGTTGGAATCCTTGACGTATTATCTCTCTAGCCACCATGATTGAGGCATTGGAGAGGAAAGGTTGGGACATGATTTGCCTTCTTCATGCTGATCAGCTACTACGTCAAAAGCCTGATATAGTATATGCTCACTTCCTTCTTTAGCTTTGAGGCAAGGGATGGAGGGATAGCAGTAAATTGATTGTTCATCTTCACCATGGACCATGATTTCCTAGTTCTCATGTTCGAATTTCGCATTTGGTGTAGAGTGGAAGGCACAGCTCCTGCTGCGTGAATACATGGCCTTTATATGAGGTAATTGTAGGATGTCTCCATATCTAATACGTGAAACGTTACCTCAAAATCAGCCAGACCAATGGTTACACCAGATCAATTTCTCCTATCGTGTCTCTTTTAATTCCATCGATAGCTCGAACACACACATTATTGGGGCGAATCCTCTCCATCCCGATCTCCATTCTTTGCAATGTCGGCAATGGGCATATGTACACCCCGGAGCCTCCATCTACCATTACTCTTTTGACGTAATAGCCTTCACATTTGATGGTGAGATGCAGGGCTTTGTTGTGGGCAGCTCCCTCTAGAGGCAATTCATTCTTGCTGAATGTAATCTGATTAATGGCGAAGAATCGCTCTTCCATCCTCTCCAATTGTTCCACGGAGGTTTGAACCAGCACGTAAGCCTCATTTAAATTTTGGCTAACACCTTCTGGTGCTCCGGCGAATCCATCAGCAATGATAATAAAGAGACTTGTTCAAGGGATTTCCGGAGCTGGTCCACCACTTCATAGTCCGGCATTTTCATCTTTCGAAAGAAGGTCTCTGCCTCTTCAGCGTTTACTGGCTTTTTGGGTGGGAATCGCCTTTTGGTAGCACTGTTCACCTCCGCCAAGTCAGAATATTTCTTTACTGGATGGCTTTCTTGAGCTTCTCCAGTGACTTCTTTGCCTTTTATTGTCACTATTGTTTCTTGATAGTTCCAAGGGACTGCAGAGGGGTCTGTCATAAGCCTCTGAGGCGCACGACCAATTACCACGGGCTCTTTTAGCCTTGGCGGTTTAGTTGCCCCGCACCATATAGGTTCCATTGGGTGCGTACATCGTCCTGTTTAACTCAAACCTCTTTAGGGGACTCAGAGTTGGTTGCTTTTCTGGAACACCCCATGGGATGTAAAGGACAATTTCTTTTACAGGTATCGCCTCAGTTTTAGCTTCAACCTTCTTTTCAGCTTCTGAGTGTTTAGTTTCACTCTTTTTTTTCTTCAACTTTCTTGAGGTGGCCTTTGGATTTTTATCTGCATCAGCAATAACTATTATGTCTTTCAAAGCAGCGTCAAATTCTTTGTCTTCGCAGATCATCCCGATGACTGGTCCGTTGTTGTGAGCCGGTAATGGGTTATTAGTCACGTTCGGGACATCTTCATCCCTCAACACTATTTTCCTTTGTTCTACTAGATCTTCCACATCTCGCTTTAGAGTACAACAATTTTCGGTATCGTGCCCCTCGGCCCTTGAATGATAAGCACAGCATACACACGGTTGGTAAGAATGTGACTCATGGTTTTGTCTGTTCAGGGGTACAGGCTGCAAGAGCCCATCTGGACCAGCTTTGCGAACAAGCTGGAATAAGACTCCCCAATTGGTGTAAAGTTTTGCCTTCTAGATGTCTCCCTGGGACGGAAATTATTTTGAGAAGAGCGGGATTATAGTGGTTTTGGGGAGGTTGATTTCTCGGGGCCTGGTTCTTGTTGATGTTAGATAATACGCTTAACGCTAGAGGGGGGTGAATAGCTGCGGAATTTGAAATTTGCAGGAAATAAATAAGTGCGTTAAGTAAACAAAAAGGAAAGAACGCACCGATGTATTCTGGTTCACCACAACAAGTGGCTAGTCCAGTCCTCGAGAGACTCTCTCGAGATTTTCCACTAACTTGTCAAGCTTACGGGTGCTCAACAAACCTTTACAACTTAAGGACACAAGCCTTAACACCTTTGCTCGGAGATACAACACTCCAAGACTTCACTGTTAAGCTTACGGGTGCCTAACCAACCTTTACAACTTAAGGACACAAGCCTTAACACCTTTGCTCGGAGATACAACACTCCAAGACTTCACTGTTAAGCTTACAGGTGCCTAACCAACCTTTACAATCTGAAGACACAAGCCTCAACAATCTTGCTCGGAGATATAACACTCCAAGACTTCGACCAAGGAAACACAAGTTCCTTACAACAAGAGAATCACAATTCTCTTCAAGTGTACAAAACACTAAACACTCAAACAAAACACTCCTTAATGAGTAGATATGAGTAAAAGAAGTAAGCTCAAGATCACAACAACTTTGAACAATAATATGGCTCTCAAAATTTATGTAATGAATATAAAATGATAAGCAATAGAGTATGCAAGCTTATAGCAATTGTATGATCAGTTGTTGTGTGTTATTGTGTTTAAAACACTGAAATGAAGCTGTATTTATAGTTGAAAAACTTGGCATTACCGTTGCCTAATTGCCAATTAAGAGTTGCTGATTTTACTGTGTGACAATCGATTGTCAAGAAGTCACAATCGATTGTTTGCCAATCGTTCCAGAAATCAATCCCGGATTTTACGCTTAACAATCGATTGTCCAAGATCAACAATCGATTATTGGTAACGTTCAAAAAATTATTTCCAGATTTTACGTAAAACAATCGATTATACAAAATCAATAATCGATTATTCAGCAACGTTCAAAAAATCCTTTCCAGATTTTAATTTCAACAATCGATTGTACAATATCAACAATCGATTATTCAGCAACGTTCAAAAAATCATACCGGATTTTAATTTCAACAATCGATTGTACAAAATCAACAATCGATTACCTGACGGTATTTGAAAACTTTACGACAACGGTCAGCTTCACAATCGATTGTGCAATGTTAACAATCGATTATTTATCAGACTTTGAAAATCATTTTAGACACTGCCTCGTGACAATCGATTGTTATATACTCACAATCGATTGTTTAATAAGTTTAAAAAAGTCTGGAAGACACTGCCTCAACACAATCGATTGTCATATGTTCACAATCGATTATTTTGTGACTTTGAAAAATCTGATGGACACTGTCTCTTCACAATCGATTGTCATTAGCGTCACAATCGATTATTCTGAGTTTTGAAAAACTTTGATGTACACTGCCTCATCACAATCGATTGTCATAAGGTTCACAATCGATTGTCATGTAGGTTTGAAAAACCTGATGCTCACTGCCTTAACACAATCGATTGTCATTAGTTCACAATCGATTGTCATGTAGTCTTGGCTTAACATAATCGATTATCATAAGTACATAATCGATTATCTTAGTCCATATTTTAGAGGCATGTTTAAAAATCATTTTGACTAAAGTAAATATGCATGATTTAAAATCATTTAGCATTAAATTAAATATGCATGATTTTGTAAAAATAATTTTACGAGAGAAGCCATGTCATGAGTCAAGTTGTCGGATCAAGATCACAATTAAGAACGACTCATTTAAACTATAAAACTTTGTCTTGTGCTTGAATCTCGTTATCCACCAATTGTGTGCTTGTACTTGAACTTCGTCATATATCAATTTGCGCTTGTTTGTCATTCATCACAACCTACACATAAGAACACACGTTTTAGTATAAAGCCTTGAGAACGTGTTTCCAACAATTTCCCCCTTTTTGATAATGGCAAACTTTAAGCGGGATATGCAAATGAAGCAATTCATAATGACGATTCAAGGCAAGTATATATATGCAACAAGTATGCAATTTGTTCCCCCTCAATATATGAATTCCCCCTCAATTTAAGCTTATAAATATTGAGAGTACATACCCGTTATCTTCCCCCTTTTGCCATTAGCAAAAATAATATAATAAGATACCAAAGATTGAAATAAAACTTGTTTATTTATTGGAAAGAAGATTACAGCAACAGGGAAGACAATACAACATATAAAAACAAACTTAAAAACAACAAACAAAGAAATTATTCATTTCCATCATCTCCCGCCTCATCATCCGGCGCTGCTTCATATGGAGCAAGACCCGCAAATGGATAATGAACATGGTCAAAATATCCATGGATCTCATGAGTTAATTGACCAAAAGAAGAGGTCAATGAAGCAATTTGGTCGGAAATTGATTGGAGGGTAGGCTCTTGAGGCGGACGAGTTCGACGGGTTGGAGGAGGAGCAGGCGCTGCATGATCACCGTCATGATGAAAGGAGGATTCTGAAATTTCCCACTTCTTGGTACTCTTTTTGAGAGGACCGTTGGAAGTGCTGAATCCGGAGGCTTCAAGAAAATTCATGATGAGGAGAGCATAAGGAAGAGGCCTATCATCTCCGATAGCGTCACGCATGTGAATCTTGACAAATGACACCAATTGATGTTAGCTCCGGGTATTATGGCATGCATGAGCTTGGTGTCCTCTTGGGAAATGGTAGTATGGTTATTCTTGCGAGGCTTGAGGACTCGGGTGATGAAATAGAAAATCAACCGATAATTTGGATCCATTCCCGTAATTGTAGGACGACGGGAAGAAAGATTTGGATCATAAGAAGTAAGTCCGGTTTGATGTAGGAGGACCGTTTCATCAAAAAGGGCTCCGGCCTCTCCGATGTACCGAAAAATGTCTTCACCATTATGAAGAAGACGGGCAATGGTATGAAGGTTTTCATCGGAAAGAAGAATTTGAACACCATTTATATTTGTCACAAGCTCACCGTCATCATCCTCATGAAGGTTGGAGTAAAATGCTTGAATCAATGTAGTATTGATGTAAGGATGGGTACGAAGTAAGAAGTCAAGAAGTTGACAATTTTTGAGCATATTTGCAGCAGGGCCATAAGATTCAAGATACTTGTTGGTTGAAAAGCGGGGAGGAAAAATGTCGCGCTTTTCAAATTTTGTTAAAAATCGAGTAAGCTCGATGTCAGAATTAAAATATAGAACGGAACCATCTTGATAAGGATAGTTTGGAGCAACAGAGGAGGATGCACCATGCCTAGCAGAACGGGAACGTTTGGAGTGACGGCCCGACATTTTCACTGAGTATTGCTGGAATTTGCAAGAGACTTGAAAGAATTTTGATAGTTTGAGAGCTAAAGTTGATGCTTGAGTGAATAAAAATGAACATATATGGAGCCTATTTATAGAGGGGAGAAAGGCATTTCATTAATGGAAGAAATCTGCAGAAAATTGAAAGCTGAAACAGTCAGAAACGGTAAAAATAAATCTTACTGACCGTTAGACAATCGATTGTTGGAATGAGATAATCGATTGTCATTAAGATTTGACTGAATCTCGGAACTGACACAAATCGTTTGCAGAACCAAACGGTAAAAAATTTTTTTGAATTACTGACATGAAATAATCGATTGTCAAAATATGGTAATCGATTGTTATGTTACAGTGAGCACAGAAATTTTCTGATTTTGAGAATAATCGATTATATTTTGAAACAATCGATTGTTTTGGAAAAGCATTGCTGAATGGCTGAGATGGAAATTGATTTTGCAGTTAAAGAATCAATTATTTAACAAAACTGCATAATAAACATAAACCATAAACAATCGATTAGTGATACTTGCTAATCGATTTTCGGCACAGTGAAATAATCGATTATTAGCTGTAACAATCGATTGTTCTATGCCGTTTCTTTATAATTCCCCCTACCTTTAGGGCGATACCTGCAAAATAGAATTAAACGTCTCCGACGCTCAAGTCAGTTATTAAAATATAAATGCAACCTAAAATGTATGCATTTAGATCAACGTTTACCCGCATTCAATACTTCATTTGGACATGATTTATATTTAGCACAACATTAAACGCTAAATATTTTATCAAGTCTACTAGCAATAAGGTAAAGTGAGGAACGATCATACCTGTGTAGTTCTTGGTATTGCTCATCTTACCTTTCACATTTCTGTCAAGATGGTCATCTAAATTCATTGAAGTGACCATTGGTTTGGTGTTGCTCTTTTCGAATTGATTTGGCAACTCCTTGCGACATTTAGATGGACAAATGAAAGTTCCCTCTTTCATTTGCTTAATTTGCAGCTCCAAGAAGAAATTAAGCTTGTCTATCAATGATATCTCAAATACGATTTACAGATTCCTTGCATGACACTTATTAGTTGCTCCAAAGTAATACAAATATTTTCTACGATATCATTTTCCACAAGATTTGGAATGCAAGATATTAGTGTCATGAGAGTTTAAAGAAAATAACATTGCCAATATAGAGAGTTGTTTTGAAATTCTGTCATCAAGAAGATAGTAAACTTCATGCAATCTATTTCCCCTTAATCAGAAATTTATCATGACATACCAACAAGACATAGATATACCAATTGTTATAAAACAATGATAAACCCATTTGTTGGATGACATAACAAGTGTGCCAAAAGTTATTTTAGTAACAGTGATACAAATTGTTATTTTTAGTATAGCATATTACAAACGAGTATTGACTGTTAACAGATCAACCATACATCGAATTTTGAAGAACATACACCAACCATTATCCAGACCAAAGGATGTGTTCATCAAGAGACGATTTTTAACAGAAGGATTTTTGTCAATTGTTAGAAACATGAGACATCTCAATTATTTTTCAAAGCTGATGATAGCATTCATCAAAAACGTGAGTGAAGACTTTCTGAAGAATATGCTAATAGATAATACACACCACACAATATGCTAACAGTTATTTAAACCACAGATAGCAATTATCAAATCATGAATGAAATGATTTTATCAAGCTAACTATTAATACATATCAACAGTTTTGATCTTTTAAAAGCAGATAACTAACAAGTAAACTAATTGACACCAATTGTCACTTGACAACACGTTTTCAACATATGAATCAACAAAGCTTTTTTTATTGATATTGATTGTTGACAAGGATATCTCAATTGTTAACACACATCAACTATTACGACTAAGCTTATCAAAGATTCAACAATAAAGGAACCATATTAACAACAAATAAGTCAATATTGGTTGCTAGCACATATCAACAATTCGGTTTTTGTCAAAAATGATAACTAACCGAAATTTCCTCTTGATGCAATGAGGTGTCGTGCTTGGTGCATCTACTACAATACTGTAGCCTTTCAAGCACACCTGCAAAACAGATTAATGATCTTTTGGTACCCATGCCATTTTGGGTCCTTGGGGGTTAGGCATATCATAATGATGCGATTCAGTGATATGTCTATGTCGTGTAAAACATGAAGGAGCAATATGACCAATACGTCTACAATAATGACAAGTCACGTTGGGGTTATGCATCCTTCTAGGTTCATAGTAACTTGACGGCCGAAAATGGTTTACTCTATTTTCAGCATTATGACTATTGCGCGCTTTATGAACATCATTTCTCCTACTATGAGCAGCATTTCTAGAATAATTATTTCTACGTTGGAAATCATTTCTAGGTGCTCTAAAGGGTTCAAAATTCCTTCTAGTATTTGGCCTATAATATGCATCATTTCTAGGGTAGTTATTTCTAGGTGGTAGGTCATTGCTAGGTCTTCTAAAATGTTCAACATTTAGTCTAGCATGCATATTGGTTCTAGGATTGCTATTTCTAGGATAAGCATTTTTATTATTAGTCCTAGGTTGAGCCTTAGGTTGTTGGGGTTTAGCTTCAACCTTTTCTTTAGGCTCATTCGTAAACCCTATGCCATGCTTGGTTGACTTCAAATTATCAAGAACATCATTCAAATTTTTGTGCGAAGAGTTAAACTTATCTAATGTGCCTTTAAGCCTTTCTACTTCATTTTTGAGATGCAAGCAAGAAGTACACTTTCTAATAGAGCTTTCGGGCTTATCGGAGCTTCTTTTTCCGAAAAACTTGTTTTCCTCTTTCAACTTCTCATTTTCTAAAACCAGTTTTTCAAAATCTTTTTCTTTTAGAGAGAGTTGTTTTTGAAAATCTTTTTCTTGCAACGATAGAGTTTTCTGCAAATCTTTAATAGTCTTGGAAGCATCAACAAACTCACTATGTAATTTATTATAAGCATTTTGCATTTCTTCAAGCGAGTGAGAGTTGGACGTACTTACCTCTTCTTCTTCGTTTGCCATGAGACATTCGCCAGTTGATTCATCATATGAGCTGTCCGCTTTTTGAGGCATGCTTTCATATATTTCCTCCAGCTTATCCCACATCTCTTTGGCGGTTTTGTGGTGGGAAATTTTCTGATAGTCTTCCTGATTCAAGGCGCTATACAACATATTTATTGCATTAGTGTTGTATTCACTTACCTTGGCTTTCCCAACTTTTGTTGTCATTTGATCACCATGCTTGATGATTTGCCACAGATAAAAGTTGTTGGCTGTGATGAAAATTCTCATCCGATCTTTCCAATATGAGTAATTTTTTCCATCAAATATTGGGGGCAACATGTTAAAATCACCTTCACCTATTCCTGCAAAAGAGTCACGAGTAGAAGCCATGAATGGTTCTCTCAAACTGTTAAGTCTTCAGAGAGTTGGGCTCTGATACCAATTGTTAGATAATACGCTTAACGCTAGATGGGGGGGGGGGGGGTGAATAGCGTTATAATAAAATTTAGCGTAAACTTGCGGAATTTGAAATTTGCAGGAAATAAATAAGTGCGTTAAGTAAACAAAAAGGAAAGAACGCACCGATGTATTCTGGTTCACCACAACAAGTGGCTAGTCAAGTCCCCGAGAGACTCTCTCGAGGTTTTCTACTAACTTGTCAAGCTTACGGGTGCTCAACAAACCTTTACAACTTAAGGACACAAGCCTTAACACCTTTGCTCGGAGATACAACACTCCAAAACTTCACTGTTAAGCTTACGGGTGCCTAACCAACCTTTACAACTTAAGGACACAAGCCTTAACACCTTTGCTCGAAGATACAACACTCCAAGACTTCACTGTTAAGCTTACGGGTGCCTAACCAACCTTTACAATCTGAGGACACAAGCCTCAACAATCTTGCTCGGAGATACAACACTCCAAGACTTCGACCAAGGAAACACAAGTTCCTTACAACAAGAGAATCACAATTCTCTTCAAGTGTACAAAACACTAAACACTCAAACAAAACACTCCTTAATGAGTAGATATGAGTAAAAGAAGTAAGCTCAAGATCACAACAACTTTGAACAATAATATGGCTCTCAAAATTTATGTAATGAATATAAAATGATAAGCAATAGAGTATGCAAGCTTATAGCAATTGTATGATCAGTTGTTGTGTGTTATTGTGTTTAAAACACTGAAAAGAAGCTGTATTTATAGTTGAAAAACTTGGCATTACCGTTGCCTAATTGCCAATTAAGAGTTGCTGATTTTACTGTGTGACAATCGATTGTCAAGAAGTCACAATCGATTGTTTGCCAATCGTTCCAGAAATCAATCCCAGATTTTACGCTTAACAATCGATTGTCCAAGATCAACAATCGATTATTGGTAACGTTCAAAAAATCATTTCCAGATTTTACGTAAAACAATCGATTATACAAAATCAATAATCGATTATTCAGCAACGTTCAAAAAATCCTTTCCAGATTTTAATTTCAACAATCGATTGTACAAAATCAACAATCGATTATTCAGCAATGTTCAAAAAATCTTTTCCAGATTTTAATTTCAACAATCGATTGTACAAAATCAACAATCGATTACCTGACGGTATTTGAAAACTTTACGACAACGGTCAGCTTCACAATCGATTGTGCAATGTTAACAATCGATTATTTATCAGACTTTGAAAATCATTTTAGACACTGCCTCGTGACAATCGATTGTTATATACTCACAATCAATTATTTAATAACTTTGAAAAAGTCTGGAAGACACTGCCTCAACACAATCGATTGTCATATGTTCACAATCGATTATTTTGTGACTTTGAAAAATCTGATGGACACTGTCTCTTCACAATCGATTGTCATTAGCGTCACAATCGATTATTCTGAGTTTTGAAAAACTTTGATGTACACTGCCTCATCACAATCGATTGTCATAAGGTTCACAATCGATTGTCATGCAGGTTTGAAAAACCTGATGCTCACTGCCTTAACACAATCGATTGTCATTAGTTCACAATCGCTTGTCATGCAGTCTTGGCTTAACATAATCGATTATCATAAGTACATAATCGATTATCTTAGTCCAGATTTTAGAGGCATGTTTAAAAATCATTTTGACTAAAGTAAATATGCATGATTTAAAATCATTTAGCATTAAATTAAATATGCATGATTTTGTAAAAATAATTTTACGAGAGAAGCCATGTCATGAGTCAAGTTGTCGGATCAAGATCACAATTAAGAACGACTCATTTAAACTATAAAACTTTGTCTTGTGCTTGAATCTCGTTATCCACCAATTGTGCGCTTGTACTTGAACTTCGTCATATATCAATTTGCACTTGTTTGTTATTCATCAAAACCTACACATAAGAACACACGTTTTAGTATAAAGCCTTGAGAACGTGTTTCCAACAGTTGACCTGCTGCTGCGGTCGTGCAAATGGTTGGGCATTCATAACTGCGTAAGGTTTGGGAGCATAATTCATGTCTTGATGGGTATAATAGTGTTAAGAGGTTCTTTCTGAGAACATGGTCCTGTGAGCATGATGTCTTCTCATACCGGAGGCCGTTATTGAAGCTTCTTCTTCCTTTTGTTACTTGGAACTCCTCCTGCCCTGCCTTGGATGGCCTGGGAGGTTGCTTTTATGGCTGACTGTCTCAGAATTCTTCCTGTTTTCAAACCATTTTCTACCATCTCGCCAATTTTGATTGCTTCCACAAAAGGCTTGCCCATTGCTGACATCATATTTTGAAAATAATCTGCTTCATGGGCCTGAAGAAAAACATTGATCATCTCTATTTCATCCATATGCGGCTTTACTCTCGACGCCTGTTCGCGCCATTTAATAGTATATTCTTTGAAACTCTCTGAAGGCTTCTTCTTCAAATTGGCCAAGGAGTTCCTGTCTGGCGCAATGTCAATGTTGTACTGAAATTGCCTTACGAAATCTCTGGCGAGATCGTCCCAGATATTCCATCGTGAGATGTCTTGGTCCATATACCATTCTGAAGCAATGCCTACCAGACTTTCTCCAAAGTATGCCATTAACAGTTCTTCTTTTCTGCCTGCCCTGCACAATTGGTTACAATACTTTTTCAAATGCGCAACGGGGTCGCCATGACCATTATACTTTTCAATCTTTCGCATTTTCAATCCCAAGGGAAGATGTACATGCGGGAAAATGCATAGATCTTTGTAAGAAACACTTTTTTGCCCACTCAAGCCCTGCATGTTCTTCAAGCTCTGCTCAAGGCTTTTCATACTTCTTGCTGTCTCATCTTGTTCAGGCGGTTTAGGAGTTTTATCCTATATTGGTGTAAGTTCATATGGTGGTTGAGGATAAGTGTATGTGGGGTACGAAGGAGGCTCAGTTTGTTAATCGGGAGTTTGAAATGTGAAAGCCGTCGGATCAAACATGGGTCTTGGCACTGCGGGCTGTGTGGTGGCTGCACATGGGGGAGCCATAAAAATATTGGGGACTATGCCAGAGGTGAACACCTGAGGGCGAACTTTAGAAGGTGCTCCGACGAAATTGGCTGGTATGGTAGGCTGTGACAAGAGGATGTTTGGATGGCTGCCGACCTTGGGAAGAGATCAGGAAATCCAGGGATGGAATTCGGAGGCTCTTTTCCATTCGTCCATGCATCATACATCTCCATGACCCTAAGTCATAGGATCCTATTTTATTCGGCTTTCGCTTACTCTGAGGCCGGGATGACTGCAATCATGCTATCCTCTGAGATGGGAATTGCCGACAAAGTCATTTCAGATGACATTTCTGCGCTTCCTTTCGATCTGGTGACATACTGATGTGATTCCATTTTACCACAAACAAACCACTATTTCTAAAACTTGAGACTGGAATTTCTGGCAGCAACAAACGATTAGTTTGAGACAGATAACAGACAGGGAATCGCACATTGGGTGTGATGCACCTATACAGTTAACAGATGTCTACATGTTCGTGATGGTTGCATGTGCCATCCCGACATTTATTCCAATTTTCCTTTTTGAGTTCCATTTGTTTTCTTGCTTTCCTCTTTTGTTCTTTCTACCTCGGTTTTCCATTTGTTTTGGTTTTTCTCTTTTCTTTATTCCTTTCTCTTTTAT
This sequence comes from Nicotiana benthamiana, assembly GCA_034376525.1. NCBI lineage: Eukaryota > Viridiplantae > Streptophyta > Magnoliopsida > Solanales > Solanaceae > Nicotiana > Nicotiana benthamiana. The sequence goes on along the minus strand of CM067335.1, from coordinate 33,006,175 downwards.
TTTATGGCTTTTGTTCTTATTTTTATGGATATGGTCGAATCTTATGAAGATTGCCTACGTATCATGCCCCGCATGAATCAGACCAAGTGTAGTTCATGAAAAGTAAAATGAAAGCAAGAAGATATTTTGGAATTTTCAATTTTCATAATAACAAACTTTGGTTACACAGACTGACAGATTTAAATAGGCAAATAGCAAACTCTAACATAAGAAGAACTATAGACTCGAAGAACAATTAACCATGTGTAAAAGAAAATACAAACTCTAAGACAAACTGATAGACTTTTTAAAGAAAAATATAGTTTTTCAGAAATCACGAATACATGAACTGCTCCTGGAGCCCGCGAGGCATCGTTCGGCCTTGCGGTAGGTCGACTAGCTAAATCCCCTTAGAGGTGATCGAGATCTTCCATTACTCAACGAACAAAAAGCATCACGGTGGCAAAGAACATAGATCTAGGCATGTCTTCACAGCTGTTGCATTTCATTGTGATATAGTTAGCGATTCCTTTGATTCTTTCTCGTATGACACCTGTCTCCTGCAGTAACCGCCAAATCTGTTCAGTTTTGGCTCCCAACATTTGTTCGACTGCTTAATTATGCTTTTGAAGCTGTTGCAAATCCGATTCTAACTGTGCCAATGCTGTTTAACAATGCTCCCTTCAAATTTTGAACTCTTTTGCTTGTTTGAGCATTTTGTTTTCTACGGTGACGACCCTTTTCTTCAACCCTGACACCTCACCGTCAAACTCATTTTATTATTGCCTGATCAGACGTGCTCGCTTTTTCGCATTTCCAACCAATTTTTTCCGAGCTTTGGCTAGTTCTTTTTTGCTTTGTTTAAGTCAAAATTGTAGTCATCCACCTTCTGTCTCAAACCATCTATAAGTTTTGCATCATTGGCACTTTGGACGGGATTTTCCGCAACGACCTTCATCTTGTGAATTTGGGCCCTAAGGGTATCATTTTCCTTGGCCAGCTTCTTCTTGTCACCCTCATCTATGGCGGCCTGCAAATCCTTCTCAAATTGCAAATTCATGACTTGCTTCTCCAGTTTGCTTATCGTAGCCCTGTACTCACGTTCTTTAGCAACCAATCCCACTGCTCTTGCGATGCTTCAACGAATTCCCGGAGATGGGGCTTTTTGGCTGACCTTTCAAACTCAACTTCTATCCTATACCAAGCAAGATATCTTGGCGACACTTTGCCTTTGGACCGATCCCGTACAACTAGTTTTTCAGTCAGGTATAGGCATTCATTCCAAATTTTGCGGATTGTTGCTTCGGGGAACTAACCATCAAGTCCAATCTCGACTACGCGGGTGTTGAGATATTCGTCCTTGGGCACTACTTGGCACCTTCCAAGCTGTCCCAATACCCGATGCGGGGCATAAGGTTGGATACTCCTAAGACCCATCATAAGGAAATGAGGTTCTGTTGCCGACATGTATATAATCTCATCCACAGACAACCATCCCAACGTCCATTCTATTTGACTTGCAGTGAGGGACTGAAAGTAGAATGTCTATCTTGCTACTCCTTCGGGAAAACTGAGCCCTTCAATTCTGGTGTAATACTCTTCTATGCACGTTTTCTCTGCGGACCCATAACTCATAAATTAGGGACGGTGGCGTAGATGCTCGGTCGTCCACATTTGCAATAATAGATTCACCCCTCAAAGGAATCTTTCTCGGCCTTGAAAGCTGTGAGAGCGCGAAAGTTCTCAACTACTATCATAGGTTCGAGTGAGCACTTGGCTTGGGTGCGTAGAGTGCTTACAACCCCTTCTTTCTTTATGTCGATGTTCCAATATTTCCTTGGAAACACCAGAAGCCCTAGAAAAGCCACCATAAAAGCGAAACGTCTGTGTTATTCCCATTTGACACGTTTTTCGTTGCTGCAGATTTTGTTTTCTGGATTGTTGAACCCCCATATGCGACCATATCTGGTATACAGGAATGAAATGGTGCAAAATCCTGCCGCCAGGTTTGAGTCATGTACCAGTCTGCTTATTTTCAATGTATCCAGGAATTTGTGCACCGCTACAACTCTTGGAGCAACAAAAAACTTGCGTCTCAAAAGAAGCTCAGCATTTCCGATGTACCCAGCTATTTCTTCTAAAGTTGGGGTAAATTCATAATCTGATAAGTGGAACACAGTGTGCGCCGGGTCCCAGCACGTGACCAACGCTCTTATGATGTCTCCTCGGGGTATATCTTTTATAGCCCGAGAAGGCCCCTCAAATACTTCTTTATCTCATCTTGCCCTTCTCTACCTAGATCATTCCACCACAGTCGCATCTCCAAAGGGATTTGGCTTACAAATGAAAAAGGCTCAGTTTGAATTGTGCTCATCCTTCACATTTATTAAGGCGAATTAGTGACTTATGACTTTATTCCCGTTTGACTTCAAAAATCAAAAGTTTTTCTTTTATGACATTTATTTTCTAAAACCAAAAGCCCAGCCTTTCGAATATGGCTTTTCAGCATTTTCAGAGGAAGATTTTAAGGTTGTGCCCGCTAGCCGGCCAAAAAATACAATAAAGAACCAAAGGTGTCCGTTTGTGCAAAATCAGTCTTCCGGCGTCCCTTGTGGGAACTCTTGGCTATTTCTGACAATAAAAACGTCACCCGATTTATTTAGGTCAACAAATAAAATTTTGAAATTTACTTTTTCTTTATTTTGGCTATTTTGCAAAAGGGAGGTCGGACCCGATAGGGTTGCCTACGTATCCCACATTTGGTGAGAATCAAACCAGCATAATTCAGGCAAAACATTTTTTCAAAACCAAAAAATTTGTTGAAAAGCCTATTTCCTTTCTTTTCTTCCTTTTTTCCCTTATTTTTCAAAAATATGGCAGCATTTCGGTGCTATTTGAGCATTGGTTTTACAAACGGTTAATCTCAGTCAACCCTAGTACCACTTATTTTCTCAAATTTTCTCCTTGTTCACAAGTCGGTCAACATGCGAATCCAAAGCAAATAAATGCGCAAGTAGCACGTAATATGCATTAGGATGGTCTTTTTATTTCGGGTCACCCGTCCTAGACGGACCCAACCCCTATATTGAGTCCCCTAAGTCAAATGCATGTGATGCAAACAAACGTTCCTACAAGGGATCCGGCATGAGATTTTGTTATTCTAAGTTCAGAACCTGGTATTTTTTCTAGACAATGTACCTGAGCGGACAACTCGAGTCGAGAAGGGGGCTACGTACTGGGGACCCGCAAGATCGTCTGGCTTAGTAACTTGTCCGGGCCTCTTTCTTATGTTAGGGTATGACACTAACGGAATAGGGAGTCTCGACTAGCGAGAACATCCCCGAAGATAAAGAGAGAAGGGTTTCGTAACAATTTAATACACAATTCATTCAATATCAAAGCGGGAAAACATTTAGCACATTATCATAGAACATGTAGAAAAATAAGGCGAAGCCAAGTATAACAGTTATACTAAGCTCGAATTCTTGAACCCTGAACTAGAGATTCTTGGTTCATCCCCAGCAGAGTCGCTAGAGCTGTCACACCTCCTTTTTACACGGCTACCCCGAAGGATAAAAACGTATAAGGAAGTTTTTCCAATTAAAGTGACATTATTCGAAATGAGATTATTTATTTAATCAGAGCCGCCACTTTGGATAGGTTTGGCTTTTGGTGTCCCAAGTCACCGGTTTATTTAGAATTCCAAATCAAGAAAATTTTCGACTTCCCAAAATGGAGTCTGCGAACCAAAAATTCTAAGTAAGGAATTCTATTGACCCAAGGGAAGGTGTTAGGCACCCTCGGGTCCCGTGGTTCTAGTACGCTTGCTTAAACTATTATAACTGGCTAAAATTCTGATTTTTACACATGTTCATCTTAAAGTGTACTTTTAAATAATTTTTTTATACCGCTTTCAATATTTTTAAAGAAATTTGCAATGTTGTTAAAACATGTTGCGAACCACGTCACATAAAAGTACATGTAGTTTTTGGCATATTTCAACTCCATTGAGATTTGGATTTGGGTCACATAAATGCGCACCCGTACTTAAGAAGATAAAATTAATAAAGACGCACCTAAAAGTGACTATCGTGTTATTATTTTTGCGGGAAGCCGTGAAATTAGCTAAACAACGTGTCCCGAATCTCTAAATATTTTAATATAGGCATTTCACGAGAGGCGCGCAATTATGGGTTCCGTTTGGCGCGGCACACCTCGTTTTTATTTTAGAAGGCCAATCCTAAAGCCAACTATTATTTTTCTATTAGGGTGCCTCTAAACTTAATTAATTCTCATTTTAGTCCTGCTACCATACTCAAAGATCAACATATATTGTAAGATTAAATTAGCAGGAGAGAGGTACATTCAACCTTCAGCATATTGGGTTGTTGGGCCCATGTTTAAAATTAGTCCAACCTTCATAAAAGCCTTTCCAGCAAATATTAATGGCCAGAAGAGGCTGTTGAATAGTATCTCGATGTGCTGGGCTTCCAATTGAGCCCAAGATTACACTCTATAGCACAAGCTTTGAATATATTAAACATATGATTATTTTGTAACAATGAACAAACAGATTATCTAGATTACCAAACGAGATCTCATTTACTCCACAATTTGATGACACTGACACAATCAAAGAGGTCTTATACTAACATAATATGAGACTAAATCTATAGACTACAAGTGTAACAATCTATACAATCTAGCCCAGGTATCAATTGAATACAAATTCCAACTAAACCCCCTTGAGCCAATGTTCATCAACCATTATACTATTGATTACCATCACATAAAGACCCAAACGAAATAACAAAGAGCTAGCTATGGTGCTACAGTTCAACTATCAGTCCAAATGTCCTATTTATACAAATATTGTTTTAACTATAACAAACATAATAATACTAGAAGCTGATCCAAGTTGATAAATTAAATGGTAACAACAGTCCATATAGTCCTATTTAACATGAAGCTCAAATAACTACAAAAAGAAAACCACACTGCCAGGATAAAATCACAGGAGGCTAAAGCAGCTTTTGGCTTCAAATCTCTTTGAATTGCACCATTCATTAGACTCAATATTACACCCTATAGGAAAGAGAAATACCTGGCAATCAAAATACAAAGGGGAGTAAGAAATCATCAGCAATTTTCAGTGATCAGCAGCAAAATTATAAGCAACATAGTAGTAATATTCAGCTTGGTAACCAGGTTCAACCAGAAGGAACCACACACATCCTTTAAATTCCCTTAAATGACTTGAAAATAACCCAGGAACTACAGAAACAACCAAACCCGGATTAAATAATGCAAAATCCAGAAACAAAACAAAACTATACCCTAAAACCAGCTGGACTTCTAATGGAAGAGTGCATTTTTTTTAATTTCTGTTGGTATGTAAAGTTCTAAGTGCCCAGATTATGAAGGAAAACTCTCATATATTCAAACTAAACTAACATTTTTTTGATTTTTTGCTTTGAATTAGGTTATAATTGCAGGAATTGGAGGATTGATTTTTTAGCAATTGCTGGAAATTTTTGGAGATTTTCAGACTGTGTAACCCTTTTTTTTGAATGAATTGGGGTGCCATTTTATAGCCAAAGGCTAGGGCAACCCTTTTATTTTATTTTAACTACTAGTCCTTTCAATTTTCAGATTTTACTTATTTGGTCCTTTATTTTCTAACTTATTTCTCAAGTTACTCCACTAAACTACTGATTTTTAGACTAAAGTCCCCTTCTAAAAGAGTCTAAAAGATTCTAGCATTGTTTTGTACTTATAGACTACCTATAGTACCCTTGTTTTATCTTAAAATTACCAGAACCAAACTAACACCCTATATTACCCTTTTAATGTACTAGAATTACTATTTGTACTAAGATATTAAAACTATTTACTAGCTAACAACTATAACCAAACCTGAGAATTTTTTTTTTTTGGTAATTAAACTTTGTATTAATCACCAAAGTGTTTGTCATACAAATCCATAGCACAACTTTATACTCAGCTGTCTATCAAAAAAAGGGGCCAAAATGACTAACCTATACTGTCCAAATCAGCATTTATAGTAAATAATGCTGAAGGTGTACTCTTAGCCTAGGAGGAGCTCTAACATTACAAGTATAAGCAATACTTCTAAGGAGTTTGTCACTGTAACAATAGGTGTTTCCAAATATTCTCGCATCTCTTTCCAGCCATAGGACATATAATATTTCTGTCAAGGTCACGTTGACTATATGAGCTCGAGGAGATTTCCCTTTAGAATGCTCAATGAACCAGTGGACAAATTGAGACCAGTTCTGTCCAGTAGGTTGCTTAGCTCCAATCCATTGCAATGTGTGATATCTCCGCTGGGATGCAAAGGTGTAGTCCAGGAATAGGTGTTCTCTGGTTTCCACAGCTTGTTGACACATAACACAAGTATCTGCCACATTCAGGTTCCATTTAATCAACCTATCTTTGGTGGGTAGTCTGTCTTGTAATAGCAGCCACAGGTTGAAGATTGCTTTAGGTCGAGCAGCATTCTGCATTGTTAAGTTCTTCCAAATGACTCTAGGTGCCTCTCCAATCTGTTGTAAGTAGAGCATTCTTATAGTGCAATCAGGTTTATACAACAGTTGGTGTTGCTGCAATAGCACAGTGCCTTCCATGATCTTCCGGACCATCCAACTAGCTTGTTTAGGGACAGTGATGGTCTCCAACTGTTTCTGTTTGATATAGACTGTGTGAATCCATTTCACCCATAATGCATCCTTCTTGTGTGCCAGATCCCAACTGAGTTTGGCAACAGCAGCCTTGTTCCACAGTAATAGATTGGTCAAGTTCAATCCTCCAGCAGACTTTGGCAGACAGATTTTTTCCCAAGCCACATATGCTTTCCTTGATACATTAACTGAGCCAGACCATATGTTGGATCTACATATTGCCTCAAGCAGTTTTATAACTTTGGAAGGTATTAGGAATAGTTGAGCTCAATAAGCTTGAATACCAAAAATAACTGATTGTACCAACTGGATTCTACCAGCATATGATAGCTGCCTAGTAGTCCAGGATGTAATCCTGGCAGTAATCTTGTCGACCAGTGGTTGCCATTGAAAAACAGTCAATTTCTTGGTAGCCAAAGGTACTCCCAAGTATTTAAAAGGAAGTTCTCCACGTACATACCCAAGAAGATCAATAATATGCTGTTGATCCCCAGGCTTTACCCCTCCAAAATAGACAGCACTCTTATGCAAGTTGGCTTTCATACCAGAGGCTGCAGTGAACTGAGAGAAATATGTAAACATGGTACTTACAGAGTGAGGTTCTCCTTTGACAAACAGCAATAGGTCATCAGCAAAGCTTAAGTGAGTTATTCCCAGTTTTTTACAACCAGGATGAAATGTGAAGCCTTTAGCTTGCCTCAGCTCAACCAGAGATCGACTAAGGTATTCCATCACAATAGCAAACAGAAAAGGAGATATGGGATCCCCTTGTCTAAATCCTTTGGCTGCTTGAAAAGGTTCTGTTGTTTTCCCATTGACAACCACTGTATAGCTGACAGTTTGGACACACTCCATGATCCATCTTTTAAATCTGGTAGGAAAATCCAGAGCTTCCATAACCTACTGCAAATAACACCATTCGACTGTATCATAAGCTTTCTGTAGGTCAATTTTGATCATACACCTGGGAGATATATGTGACCTAGAGTAATGCTTTATTAATTCATGTGCTAAAATGACATTATCTGCAATTCTCCTTCCTGGGATGAAGCCTGCCTGTGCATTACAGATGATACTGCTCATGACCTTCTGGAGTCTGTTGGCCAACAACTTGGAAATTATTTTGTATAAAACTGAACAACAAGCTATTGGTCGAAACTCTTTGACTGTTTGAGGATTGGATACTTTGGGAATTAAAGTGGGTGTGGCACAGTTTATTGGTCTATGCATCTTGTTGGTTTCAAAAAAATTCTTGACTGCTTGCAGTACCTGTTTCCTAATGATAGGCCAAGTGTGTTTAAAGAACATAGCATTATACCCATCTATCCCTGGAGCTTTATCATTACCAATTGCCTTTAAGCTGTTTAGAATCTCTGTGTCACTGACAGCAGCTAGTTCCATCGTCTGGTGATGTGATAGGCTAGGACCATTGCTCATATACAATTTGTTAACAGCTGTTAGGGAAGTGGCTGCTGTCCCCATGAGTGATTTATAGAAATCTTTAATCTCCTTCTTTAGGTCAGCTGGATCAGTTATCTTCAGTCCCCCTTCTGTGGTCAATTCAGTAATCCTCTTATACTGGTTTCTCTCCTTCATTACTGCTGAGAAGTATTTGTTGTTTGAGTCTCCAAGTTGGATCCATCTGGCTCTAGATTTTTGTTGCAATGCTGATTCTTCAATCAAATACCACTTTTCTAATTGCTGCACCAGGTCCCTTTCTCTCATCTGTAAGGCATCTGTATAGGACATAGTCATCTGGTGTTTGACAGCTTCCAGTTCCTTTCTGCTGATCTCAATCTTTTGTGCAATATTCTTAAACTCTCTAGTATTTAGAGACTTTAAGGCTGGTTTGAGGGATTTGAGATTGTTCCACACTCCTTGAAGGGTACACTTAGCATTGCTTTTCCAGTTAGCTTTGGTCAGAGGTTGGAAATCCTTATGTTGAGTCCATGTATTGTAGAACCTGAATGGTGTCTTCCTGCTATTGTTATCTTCTTCCAGGGTTAATAACATGGGATTATGATCAGAGATAAAAGGGGCTCCATATACAGTGTGTACATGGCTCCATTTTATCATCCATTCATAATTGCCAAACACCCTATCCAGTCTACTACACACTCTATCATTGCCACTTTGTTTATTGGTCCAGGTAAAGAAGTCCCCTTTCCATGGTAGTTCAACCAGACTAGTCTGCTGTATGCAATTGTTAAAATCTACAGTCTCCACTTGCTTAACTTGGTGACAAGATTGTCTATCATTACTAGACAGAATGGCATTGAATCTCCTGCAATTAGCCAAGGGTCAGTAACAACAGCAGTCAGGTTCTGAATAGTCTTCCACAATGTCCCCCTCTGATCACTGTCATTGAAGCCATATAACACTGTGAGGCAGCAGATAATTCCACCATTAAGGGTCCTAACAATGCAATGGATGAGTTGAGCCTCCTCCTGTAAACCAGTGATCAAATTTTTGTAGGATCCCATAGGATCCATATTCTACCATTCACTGCTCACCTGTATTAGTTAGTATACTCCAGTTAGGTAACAAAAAACTAGATATTCTTTCTGCATTCTTCTGTTTAACCTTTGTCCCTACCAGACCAACAAGGTCAAACTTATTGGTTCTAAAATATTCTTTGGCTTCCTTCTGTTTGTACCTTTTATTTACACCCCTTATATTCCAAAATAACCACTTCATTGATTATAGCTGGTTCCCCCTTCATCTAGGGGGTGATCTGCCCAACTCACTGACCCAACTTCAAATCTGTTAGACATCACAATAGGAGATAGTGGTGGAAAATTTGTGATGTTAAAAACTGGAGACACCTGTGTATCAACATCTTTCTGTTTGTTCAAAGCTTTACCTATAGCAGCATGGGGACTTGGTTCCTTTGCAAGGTTTGGTTGTTGAATTTGAGCTTCCAGGCTAGTCTGGGCCACAGGGGCTGGAGCCTTAACTCTCCATTTCTGTGTCACCTTGCTCTTCTGTAAGGGGTTGGGTTGAGCAGTTTTGGCCAAACAATTGTGTCCCACCATAAGGAATTTTTCACAATATAATGGTTTCCAATCATAGGTCACATCTTGCATAAAACTCTTCCCATTTGGATCCAGTAGTTCAATCTCACTAGGCAATTCCTTTGATACATTCACCTCAATGAGCATACGAGCATATGAGATTCTACTTTGCTTAGTCGTACATTCATCAGCAAAGATGGGCTTACCCAACACACTTGCAATTCTACTCAAAGGCCTACTGCCCCAACAGGACATAGGTAGATTGGGGAATTTGATCCACAGGGGAATTTCTGTCGGGAAAGCAGCTTTAAAATCAAAATCAGCAGACCACTGCTTCAAGATCATAGGTCTGTTAGCAATAGAGTATGGTCCTCCACACAGTACTTCTTTGGCATCATCCAGTGAATGAAATTTGACAATATAATAGCCCTCATCATGGTAAAAGAGATCCGGTTCAGGCACATGAGACCAGTGTATATTTATAAACCTTTTCATAGCATTGTACCCTGGTCCATTGCCTAGCACAAATACAACTAGGGCACACTTCCATTTTCCTTCTTCCTCTTCCACTTCATCCTTAACCAGCTGACCAACTGGTTTACCATTAATGAGTGTTGGGGGAATATACTTCAGAGACATACCATTAGCAGCAAGGCGATTTCTCTGAAATAAGCTAGCCCACCCTTTGGATGCTTCAATTTTCTTCCCCTCCTCTGCAATAGGCTTTGGCACATCTAGTTGTGGAGGTTGTTGCATGTGGTCACTACCCTTATTTCCTTGTACCATCGGAGCTATCGCCGGTACACTTTTAGGATCTGGACTGTTATCGGTGTTATCGGCAAGTGTTACCAGCTCAGAAACTTCAGTTGACTCTGAATCAGCAGTTGCATGGGGCAATGGAACAGTGTCAACACTGTGTTGCAATGGAACAGTGTTAACACTATTAGGCAATGTAACAATGTTGGTTGGCTTCGCAGCACACAGTGGTTGCGTAACGTTGGTGATAGTTTGGTCTATGAGTGCCAGAGGAACTTTCCGAGGTCAGCCTCTCCTCTCGCCATGGACACCCTCGGCGCACGTTAACTAACGTGCGCTGAGGCAGCATAGAAGACGAAGCAGGAACAGTAAAGTTAGAGAGAAGGGAGAGCTTCTTGCTTCTAATTAAAACAAAACACAATCAAGTTTAACTAAATAAAATAAGAAGAATGTCTAATCAGCGATTTTAGAACTATACAATGGAAGAATTTCTAACTAAAAAAAGAAAATCAACAGTAATGTAGGATTACTTTTGCAGGAAAAATAAGATAACCTAATTAGAAAAAGAAATCAACAATCAAATCTAAACTACTCAAATAGCTTAAGCATTAATCATGATGAAGGTTTTCACTCAAACTAAACTGAAAAAAATCAGAAATAATGTAAAACCTAATTGTTAAACCAAAGGAATAAAATAGAAATGAAAGCAATCGAAATGAAGGGTAAACAAAAACTAAAATCAAATCTATTAAAGAAAAATGAATACTCCTAAGAACTAATCATATCATTAGAACCCAAGCGAGACAAAATTATCAACAAAGAAGTAAAAACAACAAAAACAAATCGAAAATAAAAAAGGAAAACCTACTGATTGTTCTTCAACTAGGCTGCTAATTTTAATTTGAATCTCCAAATGGAGTTACATGTTTGTTTTTGGCCAAAACAAACATGCAACTCCATTTTGAAACTCAAGTGGCTTCGAAAAATTCGTCCTCAAAATTAGGTCAACTCTCAGATGTAAAACTCGAAGAGTTACAGGTTTGTTCGAATGAAAATATGCTCATTTTTGGGTAGGGGAGTCCAAGGGGAGTATGGGGTGTTAATTTGAAATCCATTGGAGCCGGCACCGCCGTGGACGGCGAAGCATCCGCTCATTTGGAAGAAGATTCGACGAGTTTGGTTGGGTTTTGAAGGGTGATTTTAGGGGGACTGGAAAGAGGAGAAGACAGGGATTATGGGGTGTTAGTTTGGGTGGATTTGGGGTTGCGCCGCCCGCGACGGGGTTTTCCGGCGGGCGGTGGAGGGATGGTGGGAATGTTACACCGGCGGAATTAGGGTTATTTTTTGGACATGGTACGATGTCTTCTGGTAGGTAGTGTTATACGACACTTATATAGTCTAAAACCCCCGCATCTCGACCGTCTGATCAGGATTGATCAATGGCTCAGATTTCCTTGGCATAAAACGGCGTCGTTTTGAGCCTGGCATTTTGGACCAGGTGAGGGGCATTGGGTTGGGTTTATTTAATGGGTCATGTGGTTTTTGGGCCAGGTTTGTGACTAGAAATAGCCCAAATTATGGTCTGTAACAAAGACCCATATTTATGTATCTATTATATTTTTTATATTTTTCAGATTTTTAATAATAAAAATGAAAATAAAACAAAGCATATTTAACTTCTACAAATAGACTAAATAAAATCCTAAATTCTAAATTTCAAAAGAAAATTGAACAAATGTAAGAAGAACCAATTTTTGTTGTTTTTTCCTTATTTTCATTAACTAATTAGTAACCTAAAAATGTAAAAATTAAGTCCTAAATGCAAACATGCCATTTTTGTATTTATTATGAATTATATTTAATCAAAACGTGCAACATCAAAATAAACACAAATTATGCAATTAATATAAAAAGGAAAAATACAAATAAACACAAAATCACGCAGTTAATTCCTAAAATTCAAATAATAAAAGGAAAAATGCAAATAAAAACAAAATAACGCAAATAATTCCTAAAAATTCAAATAATAAAAGAAAATTTCTAATTTAATGAATTTTATAAGAACACTCCTAGAGAGGCAAAAATCACGTGCTCACAAAATCTGCAAAAGTAAGGAAAATATAAACATAAATAAAACTGATAGAAAAACACACATTAGGCAAAACAATAGCTAGTAATCGAATTGACAGATGGTGTTTGCATTCCAACAGATCGCGTTTCTTTATGCAAAATATAAATGATACTGACTAAATTTTATGAAATAATACCAACACAATTCACACCTGTCTGTGAGACAACATTTGTGAATATATCTACTTCTCCTTTTTCATATAGCTGCACAAGCTCATCAAATATTTTTGAGCCGCCTCGAGTCTTTCTGAAAAATCATTCAAAAACATAAAAAAGAGAATAAAGTATGTAAAATTTCACATATACTTCGATCAAATATAATATATTCATGATCTATAGAGTACCTTGACGTTCCGCTATAGTTTCCCTAGGCTGCATGCCTTTGTCGATATCAGCATTTCCAGCTTCGTTCAATTAGAATTTGAGTATTCTCTGGAAGGGCTTTCTCAACTCTACCTTCATTCAATTATGTATCATCAGAGAGTTTTTGAGTTGTGTCAATTGAAGCACGACTAGTTTCAACATCCGCTGCATATTCATAAAGAGAGGGAATAGATCAACTAGTTTTTCAAAATAGAAAAAATGTATACTTGTTGTGAAGATTTCACTACGGGTATTATAAAAAATAGTTAAAACCTCAACTCAAAGAACGCTGAAGTTAGCCAGTAACAAACAAAAGCTTCGATAGTTAAAAAAAACTTCAACTCTATAGTTGAAAGTTCGACAGTTACAAAAACAAAAAATTCAGCTCTATTGCTGAAGTTCACCAGTTACAAACCAAAATATTCTCCAAAAAACATGCTGTATTTTTAAAAAAAATATGAACACATGAAACAAAACTTCAGCTCCTATCTAAGGTATCAGTGAAATATTATAAACTTCACACTTTATACCTCTAGTAACAATTTCTTATGTATCATCAGCTAGAGGTTCTTTGCAAATAGCTAGTAATCCTGTACACCGATCGTCGTTCCCAGTAGTGCTAGACACATCACTCCCTTTCAGTTCTAAATTACAAACAAGTGTTGTCACCAACCCAACCCCGGTCGTGATGGCGCCCGACACACTGCCAGGCGACCCTGACCAATTTAATAACCTCAACCATTTTTATACAATTCATGAATTAATTAACACATAAAAATTACTAAGTCATCATACTGAAATTCTGAAATAGAGATAAAACATGCGAAATCCCAAATACCAATACTACTACACAGCCCGAAGAATCTGGTATCACAAGTCTGAGCCTCTAACACATGAGTATCAACCTACTATATATCGTTCTATAGAAATGCAGAAATGGATCAATAAGATGAAAGGAAAATAAGGAATACGGATGTCATGCAACTACCTTGATACTCCCAAATGAGCTGCTCGACAGAGAAGTCCTCACTTAGCCTCAGTTGCACCTGGATCTGCACACAAGATGCAGAGAGTAATGTGAGTACTCCGACCCAGTGAGTAATAAATATAAATAAAGGCTGATAATAAGAAATCTTTAATAGGCACAAAGTAATTCTATAAAACGTAGCAAGGTAAACCAAGCAGTGTAAAGTCCATGAGCCAATGTAAACAATTAAGGAAAATACTACAATAGATAAGTAAGTAAATAACAGTCAAATATGAAATGTAACACATAGTCCGGTACTCTCTAGTACCTGCTGGGGCGTGCAGCCCGCTCCATTTATTTATCGTAGACGACTCTCACTAGGGCTGTGCAGACTTCGGGAGGGGCCCCTTACGGCTCAAACGCAATATAAGCTATCTCGTGACATCAACTAGGCCCTCAGCCTCATATCAATGTCAATTTAATACTACTGCAGTGCGCAGCCTGATCCCATGCTCAGTCCAGAATTACATAAGCCCTTCGGGCACAATAATATATAAATATTCAGCCCAAACTTCATTAGAAATATTATTTAAGTTTCAAGTTTGAGAAAATATGGATGAGTTTGAAAAAATAGTATTAAATACAGGGCTGAGTTCAGTAATACGTAAAAATGGTAAGAAACCACTAAATAGCAATCCCTGAAGGATTCAATCAATTGGCACGAAGTCCAAGTATGAAAATCAGCTCAAATCATAATGATAACAGACGATATTTAGTCAAATACGCAGTAAATTCATTTATCGGGATGGACCAAGTCACAATCCCCAACAGTGCTCTACCCCACGTTCACTATCTGGCGTGCATGTCACCTCAATATTGAACTACGATGTGCAATTTCGGGGTTTCAAACCCTCATGACAACATTTACATATATTACTCACCTCAAGCCGGCCAAAATCCTAGCTCGCTATGCCTTTGCCTCTCAAATCGACCTCCTCCCAAGTCGAATCTAATCAAAACCACAACGAATACGTCACAATATGCCAAAGGAACAATACCCAATCAGAAAAATCGAAAAATAGCAAAAATCTCGAAATTAGAAAAACCCGAGCCCTGGGCACACGTCTCGACTTCCAAAAAATTTTACATCAACGGATTTCTTATCTCGCCACGAGTCTATAAATATCAAGAACTCTCAAATCTGAGCTCAAATGGCCCTTCAAAACCCATTTGAAATATCAAATTTCAAGTCCTAGTTCTTCCCATTTTAGCTAAGTTTTCATGAATTTCTAGGTTGATTTTACAATTAAATCAAGTTTTTAGTTCATAAAACTCACCTCCAATCAATCCCAGTCAAAACCCTCTTCAATTCATGTCCAAAAGCTCTCAAGGATGCTCAACAATTGTGGAAAATGACTTAACCTCAAGGAACAAAATGTTTTAAAACCCTTCTGCCCAGGTCCATTTTTTCTCTATGCGATCGTATCCCCAGGCTTGCCATTGCAATGCACAAAAATTCCAGCTCCAAATTTAACACTATGTGATGGCGAATATATACATGCGATGGCAATGAACAAGCCTTAAACTATGCGATCGCACACCAACACCTGCGATCGCATTGAATAATTTCTACTCAATTCCCAGATCAACTTTATACTGTGCGATCGCAAGCCTCCCTCTGTGATGGAATTGAACAACCAAACACCCCATCAAAACCCTCTTATGCGATCATAGAGCATCTCTTGCTATCGTAGAGAACAAAAGTCTACAAGACTTAACCTACAATTTCTTCAACATCCTAAATCCCAGGAACCTTCCGTTAACGATCCGAAATCATCCTGAGGCCCCCAAGACCTCAACCAAAAGCACCAACGCATCCTAAAACATCATTAAAACTTGTTCCAATCATCAAAACACATCAAAAAAAATGCTAAAACCATCAAATTATATCGGACTCAAGCCTAAGTTCTTCTAAACTTTTGAAACACGCATTTGATCAAAAACCCAACCAAAATACCTCCAAATGATCTGAAATTTTTCACACACATACCAAATCACCTAACGAAGCTATTTCAACTCTCGGAATTCCATTCCAAACCTTAGATCAAAATCTCGTCTATCAACCGAAATTCTCCAAAATAGTAACTTCACCAATACAAGCCTAATTCTACACCGGACTCCAAAATCACTTCCGATCACACTCCTAAGTCACAAATCATCCCACGAAGCTAACAGAATCATCGTAATTCACATATGAGCTCTCTAACTCATAGGTCAACATCTGGTTGACCTTTTCAAACTAAGCTTTCCTTAAAGAGACTAAGTATCTCATTTCCTTCAAAAATCCATCCAAAACCAACTCGATCGCACATGACACTGATAATGAAGCATAAAGAAGCAAAAAATGGGGAAACATGGCGGTAACTCATGAGACGACGGGTCGGGTCCTCACAGTTGCTTGATCTCCATCACCAAACAAATTGCTTTTTCCAACAACTTGATCATCTACACCTTGTCTATCGACTTCAATAGCCGCTTCATTATGTGAAGCATTATCATATGCGGCTTATGTAATGCATCATCTTCAACTTGCTCTTGAAACATGTTGATCGCCTTCAAAAGCCGATGTGTGTTTGTAAGGGTCATTCGTCCTATCATATTCTCGATGATTACTAAAATCAATTGTTCAAACTTCTCATCGAAATATTCCCAAAAAAAATTACTTACAATGATTAATATAAATAACATCAGCGCAAATAAAAAGACTTCTCTATAAATTAACTAACCTTCACTTTCATCCACAATAGCAGATCGCTCCTCCTTTTTAAACTTATTGAAAACTTCGTTCACGGTCATGGTTTTTTTTTCTGCATGCCTTTGGACCTTCTTGGTTAACCTCTAGAATAAATACACAACAAAAATTCAGATATAGAAGAAAACTCCAGCTCAAAACACATGTTGTACTTTTACAAAAGCAAAACCAAAAAACATCAGATAAAATTATAGAACATATTGTCTCATGTAATTCATTGTTCGAGATGCTTTGCCAATAAAAGGAGTTGGATTCGGTTCTTTTGATTGATTTCGACTACGTGGTGATTTACCAGTGACATGAGTTCGACTCGCTTCTTTTGATAGACTCAGAGTACGTGGTGATTTACCAATGATAGGAGCTCGAGTCGCTTCTTTTGATCGACTCAGAGTGTGTGGTGATTCACCGGTTGAATGAACAACATTAACTACATTTGAACGAACCCAGTTGCATGATAATTTCCAAATTAAAGGCATTGAATTCAATTCCTCTTCTGTATGAGTTATATCCAATACCCTAGAGTCACAGTATCTCTGTTTAATACAAAAAGTATATCATGAGGAGAAAAAACTAATACATCAACATATTAACACAAAGACAAAAAAAGGCAACTTACTTTGTGTTTGCCGAACATAAAATAAAGTTCGGGAAATGTAGGCTCTCCCACGCATACATAACGTAATATCCTAGGGACCTGCCGTGTATCAAGGTACTCATCCTCTCTTATATACTTCTCCCGAACATTTGAGAAGCGCTCATAGAACCAAACACATAAAGGATATGGAAATCCACAAAGTTTATACTTAGCAACATGGGATTTGTCCTGCTTGTCCAATGCATGTTCCAGTGAATAAATGAGCTTCTCATAAGTCACATTACCCCAAATATATTCAGCACAAACCTTATCGTCTTTAACGATAAATGAATACTCCTCCATCACATGTGACTCGGTATTTTTTCCAAACACAATAGACTCTACAACAAGAATTTCAATAAGCTTAACGTCATCATCGCTCTCGCTTACGTGTACATGATTCACAACATGTCACAACCCCAATTCTCCCTCCATGAATATGTCGTGATGGCACCTAGTCCCTACATCTAGGTAAGCGTAACAATGCAAAAATTAATATAACTGGCAGAAATATTTGATCAAATTAAACAAAAACTAAGGGAGAAACGGTATATAAGTGCCACTTGGCATATACAACCCCAAAAAAAAAAACAAATGCGAAAGTCTACAACTCAATTCCAAAATCCGAAAACTCACGGGAAACACAGGCTAATGGAGAATACTGTATATGTCTAATCTCCAGAATTTCCTCATCAAAGAATGATGGAATCTAAACACTACAGATAGAATAAGGAAGAAAACTCTTCGGCCTGCGGACGCTGCAGATATACCTCGAGTCTCCGCTAGATCTCTCCGCCTCGGTGATAGTGCGCCTGGATCTGCACATGAAAAACATGCACATAAGAGGAATGAGTACACCACAGCGGTACTCAGTAAGTGCCAAGCCTAACCTCGGTTAGGTAGTGATTGAGGAAGGTCAAAGCCCTATTGAGATAAATATATTATATGATGAGATAAAGAAAAATAGTATAGGTAAAATCTACAGTGAGAATCTAAACAGGATAAATAAAGGAAATAGCAATAGGAAAAACGGAACAAAACAATACATGGAACACTACTCACAACAGGAAATAATAACCGAGGATCTCTTGGTATCCTCATTATATCCGCTATGGATCTCTTGGTATCCCGAGGATCTCTTGGTATCCTCATCATATTCACTAGGGATCTCTTGGTATCCCGAGGATCTCTTGGTATCCTCATTATATTCACTAGGGATCTCTTTGTATCCCGAGGATCTCTTGGTATTCTCATTATATTCACTAGGGATCTCTTGGTATCCCGAGGATCTCTTGGTATCCTCATTATAATCACTAGGGGTCTCTTGGTATCCCAAGGATCTCTTGGTATCCTCATTATATTCACTAGGGATCTCTTGGTATCCTCATTATATTCGCTAGGGATCTCTTGGTATCCCGAGGATCTCTTGGTATCCTAAAATTTTACAATCTCATGTTCCAGGGATCTCTTGGTATCCCGCACCCTCAGTCCAGAACATACCAAGTGTAGGGGGATCTCCCGGGAGGCCAACCCGTAGTCCCAATTTAAAAACACACAAAAGCAACCCAAACGTTAGGAAAGATACTAACACAGGACAAGAAATAGGAATTTCTAGCCAAACATACTATGCATAGTACAATTAAGACAATTTAAATGCCTAGACAAGCAAGTCAACCGAACATGCTTCTCTAAACTAACATAGAATAAATTCACAGTTTAGAATGAACAGGTAAGCAAGAAAACTCAACTTAAATACTTCAAGTAAAAACAAATTTTCCATCAATTTTCCGAAGTACGCGTTCGTCACCTCAAGTACATGGCATTTAATTAACAAACATCATATGCTAATGGGAAGGTCCCCCACACAAGGTTAGACAAGCCACTTACCTCACTCGACTCAAAAAAACAACTTGAAATCATTCTTTTGCCACGAGTATCCGACTCCAAATGGCCCAAATCTATTCATTTCAATTACATCTCGTAAATAACATCTCGAGCAACTAATTCTACTATTAAATTTACAGCTAAGATGAAATTTTAGGTAAAATGATCAAAACGACCATCGAGTCAACATGCTCAAAACTCGAGTTTCGAACTAAAATCTGGTTACCCATTCCCTCACAAATCCAATTAAGTGATTAATTTTGAAATCGAACCTCGAATTTATGTCCAACCCCCCAATTTAGAAAAACCATAGGTCCTACCCAATGTACCTGAATTTACCCAATAAAACCTTCCATTTGATATTGAAATTATGATAAGAGGTATTAAAAAGTGAATAAAATGAGATAGAAACCACTTACCAATCGTTTTGAAGAAGAAATATTGCTTAGAAAATCGCCTATTAGATTTTGGGTTTTAAAAAAATGAGAAATAATTGAAAGGTCCCGTGTATTTGTACTCCCTGAGCCTCCAGCGCGGACCGTGTGAGGATGACTGTGGCCGCATGACTCACACCGCAGACCATGCTAAGGCTGCCGCGGCCGGGCTGGTGGAGTTGAAAGTTGAAGGTCCTCTGAAGGTGGCAGCGGGTATCACGCGAAGATGACCGCGGCCGCGCTAGAGGAACAGAGTGTTGCAGGTTCTCTGAAGCTGGTAGCGCAGACCGCGCAAGGACAACCGCGGTCCGCACTGGAACCTGCAGCTTGCACCTAACCTGCACTATCTGGTGTTTTAAGTCTAAGACCTCCCAGAACCTACTTGAAACTCACTCGAGCCCTTGGGACTCCAAACTAAATATGCACACAACCTCAAAACACCCTATGGACTTGTCCGTGCGATCAAATTTCCAAAATAACATCATATACATCGGATCGAGCCTCAAAACTCATGATTTCTTCCAATTTTTTCATACGACATAAAATTCCTATTTCGGGTCCGAAACACGTCAAATAACGTCCATTTTCAACAAAACTTTACAGAAAGAGCTCCAATTATATAAGACTTGTACCGGGAACCGGAACAAAAATACAGGCCCGATACCGCAGTCTTCTAATCAAACCCCGTTTCCATTTTCTTTAATTATTTCTAGAAAACAATTTCACTTAAAATTCATTTCTCGGACTTGGGGCCTTGGATACCTCAATCGGCTCCAAAAATCAACTTGAAATCACTCTTTTGCCACGAGCATCCGACCCCAAATGGCCCAAATCTATTCATTTTAATTATGTCTCCTAAATAACATCACAAGCAACTAATTCTACTATTAAATTTATACTAAGACGAAATTTTAGGTAAAATGACCAAAATGTCTCTCAGGCCAACGTGGTCAAAACCTGAGGTTAGAACTAAAATCCGGTTACCCATTCCTCCATGAATCTAATTATGTGATTAGTTTTGATATCGGACCTTTAATTGAAGTCCAACCCCCTACTTTAGCAAAACCCTAGGTCTTACCCAATGTACCCGAATTTACCCATTAAAACCTTTGATTTTTTGTTAAAATTATGCTACAAGGTGCTAAGAAGTGAAGAAAATGAGTTAGAAACTACTTATTAATCGTTTTGAAGAAGAAGTATTGCTTAGAAAATTGCCTCTTAGGTTTTGGGTTTTTGAAAAGTGAGAAATAACTGAAAAGTCCCGTGTATTGATACTCCCTGAGCATCCAGTGCAGACCGCGCACCGCAGACCCAACTAAGGCGGCCGCGGCCGCGCTGGGGGAGCTAAAAGTTGCAGGTCCTCTAAAGGTGGCAGTGCGGACCACGTGAAGGTGACCGCGGCCGCGCGGCTCATGTCGCAGACTGCGCTAGAGGAACAGAGGGTTGTGGGTTCTCTGAAGCTGGCAGCACGGACTGTGCGAGGATGACCGCGGCCGCGCGTCTCACGCCACAGACCGCGGCCGCGCTGGAACCTGTAGCTTGCACCTAACCTGCAATATATTGTGTTTTAAGTCTAACACCTCCTGGAACCTACTTGAAACTCACCCGAGCCCTCGGGGCTCCAAACCAAATATGCACTCAACCTCAAAACACCCTACTGACTTGTCCGTGCGATCAAATCGCCAAAATAACATCATATACATCAGATCGATCCTCAAAACTCATTATTTTGGATCAAATTTTTCATAAGACATAAATTCCCATTTCGGTCGGATACCACAGTCGTCTAATCAAATCTCGTTTCCATTTTCTTAGTTATTTCCAGAAAACAATTTCACATAAAGATTCGTTTCTCAAACTTGGGGCCTCGGAATCCGATTCCAGGCATACGCTCAACTCCTATGTTTTTCTACAGACCCTCCGGGACCGTCAAATTACGGGTCCAGGTCCGTTTACCCAAAACGTTGACCGTAGTCAAATTTGTTCAAGTTAATATAAAAATTCATCATTTTTCAGACAAGATTAATATTTAAGCTTTAAGGTTACACACCCGGATGGCGCAACAAATTGAGGCACCCCCAGATAAGATTTTTAAGGCCTCGAAAGTACATGACAGAGAATAAATTAGTGGTGACCCCATTGGGTCGTCACACATCATTCTTTTGAATATCATTGCGAGTCATAAAACTTTGAATATCCTTCAAAGTCACACCCTTGGACTTACCAATATAGCACTTCAGAATATTGCTCTCTTGAGTAATCGATTTTTCTATATTATATGTTGTGATGCGCAAACCACACATAATATAGAAGACTTCAAGGGTGAAGGAAACATCATGGAAAAAAATCTTGAAACTAATAGTGTCTCGACCATTCGTGAATATTCGAGAAAGACACAGGTAATGAACTAACTTCATGCTGCATTTGAAACTCTCCATAGCCATAATGTATCATAATGTACCATTTTTAAGCTTATCATGTTGTGTAGGAGTCAAGAAAGTTTCAATTTAAATTCTTCAAATCATGGTTCCCCTTCCGGTAACCTTTAGAGTTGAACCAATCTCCGAACTCAAAATATCTTTGTCTTGGTCTTGTAGGTGGAGGAGCAGGGACATAAGGACCTGGGGAAATTACATGTAGTCTAGGTGCTCTGTTTTCTTTAGTTGCATTAAGATTTTTAGGTACTTTATGAGTCATCTGTTCAATAAAAGTAAAAGATACAAAAAATAACATCAGGAAATTATCAAAAAGATCAGTTAAATTTTCAATGCCTAAGAAGGTTGAAGTTCGACAGGTATAAAACAAAAACTTCAGCTCTAGAGCTGAAGTTTTTCAATTATTACTTAAAAGCTTCAGCAGTAGGAGCTTTCCTTGTACACTGACTAATTTAAAAATTCATATTGCACCAAAAAAACTTCGGCATAAGTGCTGAAGTTTTTTAGTTATTATTTAAAAATTTCAGCAGTAGAAGCTGAAGTTTTCCTCATACACTGGGTAAAATAAAAATTCATATTGCACCAAAAGAACTTCGGCATAGGTATTGAAGTTTTTTAGTTATTATTGAAAAACTTTGACAGTTATAAAACAAAAACTTCAGCTCTACGCTGAAGTTCAGCAGTAACAACACTAAAACTTCAGCTCCTAAAGCTGGACTTCACTAGTTACAAACACAAAAACTTCAGCTCTTAATGTTGGACTTCACTAGTTATAAATACAAAAACTTCAGAGCCTAAAGCTAACTTCACCAGTTACAAACACAAAATATTCAGCAAAAAAACATGTTGTAGTTTTTACAAAAAACAAAACACAAATTTAAATCCAAAAATAATAACAAATCATGAAAAAAACTTCAGTTCCTATCTAAGGTATCATTATCATCTCTTTAATCTTAAACTTTTTTAAGAATTTGAACGTCTAATGACAGAAGAATTTATAGAATTTTCATCAACAACATAAACATCTCATTCAAAAACCCTAATAACACAATCTTAAAAGTAAAACTAATGCACTTATCAAACTAAACCCTAAGAAAATATTTTATCATAAATACAAAATAAAACCAATAAAGTTAATGCAATGTACCTGTGATTAAATCGTAATTTTAGAGCAACGACGACTAGCAATTAAAAATTCAAAACAACAATGAAAATCGTTTGATTTCAGAAGAAGAACAACTCAAAAAATGTGAATAACGAGAGAGAGAGAGAGAGATAGAGAGAGAGAGAGAGAGAGAGAGAGAGAGAGAGAGAGAGACAAAGACAGTAGAGTACTAGTGTATATTACTTGAAGAGAAAGTAGTGTTTTAATAAAGAAGGACAAAATATTTTTTTCAAATGGCTTTTAACAAAAAACTTCGGCATAGGTGCTGACGCTTTTTAGTTATTACTTAAAAACTTCAGCAGTAGGAGCTGAAGTTTTCCTCGTACACTGGGTAAGCTAAAAAATTTTATTGCACCAAAAAAACTTCAGCATAAGTGCTGAAGTTTTTAGTTATTAGTTAAAAACTTCAGCAGAAAAAGCTGAAGTTTTCCTCCTACATCGGCTAAACTAAAAATTCACATTGCACCAAAACATTTCGGCATAGGTGTTGAAGTTTTTTTAGTTATTAAAAAAACTTCAACATGTATAAAACAAAATCTTCATCTCTAAACCTAAAGTTCGTTAGTTACAAAACAAAACTTCAGCTCTAAAGCTGAAGTTTAGCAGTAACGACCCAAAAACTTCACCTCTAAAGCTGAAGTACAATAGTAATAACACAAAAACTTCAACTTCTAAAGCTGGACTTCACCAGTTACAACACAAAAATTTCAGATCCTAATGTGAACTTGATTAGTTACAAACAAAAAAATTTCAGATCCTAAAGTGAACTTGATTAGTTACAAAAACAAAACATTAAGCAAAAAAATATGCTGTAGTTTTTACAAAAAAATAAAACACAAATTCAAATCCAAAAAATAATGCAAAAACATGAAAAGAACTCCAACTCCTATCTAAAGTATCATTATCATCTCTTTAACTCTGAAATTTTTAAAAATTTGAACGTCTAATCACAGAAGAATTAATAGAATTTTCATTAACAACATAAACATCTCGTTCAAAAAACCTAAAAACACAATCGTAAAAGTAAAACTAATGCACATATATAACTAGACCCTAAGAAAATATTTTATCAAAACCAAAACCAGAAACTAAATCATAAAATAAAAACCAGAAAGTTAATGCAATGTACATGTGATTAAATTATAATGCAAGAAAAACGACGTCTAGCAATTAAAAATTCAAAACAACAACGAAAACCGTTTGATTTCAGAAGAATAACAAATAAAAAAATGCGAATAATGAGAGAAAGAGACAGAGACAGCCGAGGACTAGCATATGCTTGAAAAGAAATTAATTTTTTAATAAAAGGGCAAAATAGTCTTTTCAAATGGGTTTTAACAAAATACGGTACGAGTGCGAACAGAAAAACAAAGCGGCTACATCTTAAAAAAGGACATCCAAATAGAACCCCATGCAATTTTTACCATAACATACTAGTATGCTCAACTCAATGAGAAGCTAGCCTGATCAAGAGGAAAACCCAATAATTCGACTCTTCATTCAAGTTGTAACAACAATAAAACATTGGGCTAATGTGCTATATTCACAATTTGAGAGAGACAAAACTTGTTAGAAATAATATAAAAAGCAAGTATTTTTCCGGTCAAAGCAACTTCGGCTGCTATGGTGGCGGTACTAATGATAGGTGATGTATTACATCTCTTTTTTGCATCGATTTGTCGTAATCAATGTACTTTCCCGGGAATATGATTCACGTTGAGCAATCAGGCGCCCCTCTCGAGAGCACGAGAATACAATTCAAGTTTAGCAGTCAGGCGCCCACCTGGAGAGCATGGGAATACAGTTCAAGTTCAGCAGTCAGGCGCCCACCTGGAGAGCATGGGAATACAGTTCAACTTCAGCAGTCAGACGCCCACCCACAGAGCACGGGAATACAGTACAAGTTCAGCAATCAGGCGCCCACCTGGAGAACACGGGAATACAGTCAAAGTCTTGGCAATTAGGCGCCCACCTGGAAAGCAGGGGAATACAGATATAATTTTGGC
Source organism: Nicotiana benthamiana (assembly GCA_034376525.1). Taxonomy (NCBI): domain Eukaryota; kingdom Viridiplantae; phylum Streptophyta; class Magnoliopsida; order Solanales; family Solanaceae; genus Nicotiana; species Nicotiana benthamiana. The sequence goes on along the minus strand of CM067335.1, from coordinate 32,980,895 downwards.
AATCGGGCGATCACCTGGAGAGCAAGGGGGAATAACACCGATTTTAAGGAATCAAAACAGTTTAGGTGTCGGTAATTAAGCGTCCACCTAGACAAAAGGAAAGCATCTCATATTACAATTCAAATCAGTAGCAAAGAAGCTCGCGGCAAAAATGCGTGTGAACTGTCCGAGGTGATCAACAAAAGTTAGTAACAATATAGAAAAAAAGGAGAAGGGCAAGAAGTTAATCCAAATGCAAAAGTTGATGGAAGATGTGGGCTGCATAAGACACGACAGAAATCACAAGCATGGTGTGGTGTCTGGTTTTGGTCTGAAATCCTGAGAAAGAATGAACTAGTTCCGGCAGCTATCAAGCGTCAAGGTTCAAATTCAAAGTCTACATGAAGAACCATTCAAGACTCAAGATCAAGCTTCAGAAGACTTATAGATAGAAATCTTATAACTCATAGTTGACAAGCCCTCATAAAACTAGTTAGCTCTTGTAAAATTGAGGCGCGCCATGCCAAATAAAATCTCAAAACGCATGGCCCTCGCTTAATTAATGTTTTAATCCTTAGAAATCGAGGCGTGCTATTTAATTGAATTCCATGACCTTAGGAAAGTTGAAAATGCATAGTTGCTTTAGGCTCGTAATTTTAAATTAATTTCCTTAAAATCGGGTGTGCATTTATGTGACTTAAATCCAAATCTCAACAACATTAGATATAATAATGTTGTGTACTGCAGGTGTATTAATGTGACGTGGTTCAAGACGTGTTTTAGATGGTGTTGAATCCTTCTCTTAAATAATTAATAAAAGCGGTTATAAAGTCAAATTTGTACCATAGGCTAAAACATGTATTAAAATCAAGTAAATAGGCCAAATATAATAGTCGAGCTACCGTGCTAGAACTATGGAATGCGGGAATGCCTAACACCTTCTCCCGGGTTAACAAAATTTCTTACCCGAATTTCTATGTTCGCGGACTATAATACAATGTCAATTTTTTTTCTCGATTCGGGATTTGAACTAGTAACTTGGGACACCATAAAATTATCCCAAGTGGCGACTCTGAATATCTAAATAAATAATTACGTTTTGATTGTCATTTTGAGTTGGAAAAAACTCCGTATTATACATCCCTTCGCAGGGTGAGTAGAAAAAAAGAGGTGTGACATCAGGGACAAAGCACTTAAACAATGGTATCGTTCAAGGATGGTGTCGACCGAGGAGCAATTACAAGGCACTTAATATTTTTTCTTTTTTGGTATCGTCAGTGAAGCAGCCTCGACTGGACTGTCTATCTCATAAGTGCGCCACCAATCATAGGCGGCTCCCCGAAGCTAAAAAGCAGTAAAGGAAATCCCGATGGACTCTACTATGCCCATAGTGCGAAGAATACGATGACACTCCTCTAGAAATCCCAAGGAATCGTCTGATGCTAATCCATTGAACATTGGGTGATCATATTTCTTGAACCTCTCAAGTCTTCGTTGCTCGTCCTCTGAAGCACCTGACCCGCCCTTGGGCTGAACTGGCGCTTCAAGCGGTGCGGGAAGAATCTCGAGAGCCTGCTCAACCTGCGCTGCTAAGGAGTGTGGACGGCAAGAGTCTGTGCTCCTTCCCCCGTCCTAGGATGTGGTTGTAGCAAGGAGAAGCAACCCTGCCTGAGCTAAGGTGGTTGACATACTCATGAACTGAGCCAAAGTCTCCTCGAGAGCTGGAGTAGTAGTGGTAGTAGTAGGCGTGCTAGGTGCCTGGGTTCTGGCTGGATCTACTAGTGGTGCCTCGGCGACAGCTTGCGCAAGTGCTCTGGTTGCACCACGTGCGCGTCCTCGACCTCTACCTCGGCCCCAACCTTTGATGGTTTCAGTAGGGGGAGCGGGTGCTTGATCATCCCGAGTAGTGCGTGTACTCACTATCTGTGAGAGAATAAAAGACAGAAGTTTAGAATTTTTTGATGTCAAAATATCGCACGACAAGGAAATCAAATAAAGTGGAAATGTTCCTAACAGTTACATAGCATCTCGTAGATAAGTGCAGACGTCTCTGTACAGATCAACGAGACTTTAATAAACCGGCATGTGTCCCGTGACTCCTATGAACCTAGAGCTCTGATACAAACTTGTCACGATCCCAGTTCTCTCTCCTTGAACACGTCGTGATGGCACCTAGTTCGTATAACTAGGTAGCCTAACAATGCGGAAAGCAACATAACTTGCGGAATAATTAATTAAAAACTGAACAACTAAAGATACTATATATAAAGGCCACTCGACATACGCAACTCAAAATGCGGAAGTCTACAATCTCATCTCAAAACCCGTAAACTCATAGGGCAACACAGGCTAATAGAAACGTAATATACTGCTCTAACTCCAGAATGTCTAAGCAGCTGAAAGAAGGGGAAAGCTATCTACTAAGTCCTGGAATAAGATAAAGAATCATGGTCTGCCGACGCGACAGATGTACCTTGGAGTTTCTTCTAGACGTCTCCGCTTTGGGAGTACTGCACATGAGAAGAAGTACCTGGGTCTGCACATGAAAAACATGCGCAGAAGAGGCATGAGTTCACCACATCGGTACTTAGTAAGTGCCAAGACTAACCTCGGTCGTGTAGTGACGGGGAAGGTCAGGGACATGCTGAGATTAAACAATATAATAAGAATGTACAGTATGAAGTCAGATGAAAATAATGTGAACCAACAGTGAAATACGACAGAATTCACAAGACAACAATAAATAAGCGATGAACAGGGTAAACACAGGGATGTACGGCTCAATACCAAAACACCAAATGAGGATATCCTGTAGTCCATCCTATCAACTTTCTGAGGAGCTCCAGGGATACTGTCCCGTAGTCCATCATATGAGTATATCTAAGGGATCTCCCGGAATACCGTCCCATAGTCCAACTATCAATGTGCATGGGGATCTACCGGGAATCTAACTCATAGTCCTAAAATAAAGTGTAGGGGATCTACCGGGAATCTAACCCGTAGTCCTAAAATAAAATGAACAAGGGGGAGCTACTGGAATTCCACATCCGTAGTCCCAATGTAAATGCGCAACCACAACCAGAAGGTATTCAGAAGGGAAGTACAAAAAGACAAGCAACAGGTAGTACTAGCATAACATGCTTCATGAAATACAGTCAAGGCAACTTAAGCAAGTAGGCAAGTTAAATCAACTAGACATGTTTTTTTAATCTAACAAATGTTATAATTGCAAGTAAAATAAAGCAAATACGAAAGAAAACTCAGTCTCAATATCTTAAGTAAAAATTGGATATTCAACAATTAGCTCAAGTACGCGCTCGTCACCTCATGTATAAGCCACTCTATTACCAAATAACGTATCCTAAGAGGAAAGGTTCCCACACAAGGTTAGACAAGACACCTCAAACCGGCTCAAATTCAACTTGAAACCATACGTTTGCCACGATTATCTGACTCCAAATGGCCCAAATCTATTCATTTCAATTACATCTTGTAAATAACATCTCAAACAACTGATTCTACTATTCAATTTAAAGCTAAGACGCAAATTTAGGTAAAATAACCAAAACGCCCCTATGGCCAACGTGGTCAAAACCCAAGGTTTGAACCAAAATCCGTTACCCATTCCCCCACGAACCTAAATATATTATTCGTTTTGAAATCGGACCTCAAATTGAGGTCCAAGTCCCAAATTTTTGAAAAACCTAGGTTCTATCCCAAACCTCCAATTTCACCCATGAAAATAATTGATTTTAACTTGGAAACATGTTAAATGATGTTAAATATTGAAAGAAATAAGTAAAAACTAACTTACAAACGACTTGGAAGAGGTCCTGTTCTTGGAAAATCGCCCAAAGGAGTTGTGTTTTGAAAATAGGGTGAAAAATGTCAAAAATTCGACTAAATATAAAAATTGCTGGATGCAGATATGAGAATTGCGAACTAGGGTTCATAATTGCGAACTCTGCAGGTATGGGAAATGGGAGATTCTTGTTCGCAAGAAGGGTGGTTCGCATTAGCGAACCATAAGATCGCATTTGCGAAGACCTCACCTCCGCATTTGCGATAGTATTGTTCGTATTGGCGAATTCTGCCAGGAAAAAAGGACTTTGCATTTGCGATCCCAATGTCGCATTTGCGATAACTATAGGTCTGGGGAATTCTCGCATTTGTGAGCTGACCCTTCACAATTGCGATCTCGATTTTGCAAGCCAGGCTTCGCAATTGCGAAAACTGCATGTTAGTTGTAGCAGCAATTTCCCAAATTTAAAAATGCACTCCGACACTTATCCAAAATTCACCGAGCCCTCGGGGCTCCAAACCAAATATGCACACAACCTCAAAAATATCCTATGGACTTATCCGTGCGATCAAATCGCCAAAGTAACATCATATAAATCTAATTAAGCCTCAAAACTTATGATTTCCTCCAAATTTTCATAAAACATCAAATTTTCATTTTAAGTCGGAAACACGTCAAATGACGTCCGTTTTCAACCAAACTTTACAGGAAGCGCTTAAACTATATATAAGACTTGTACCATGCACCAGAACAAAAATACGGGCCCGATACCATAATCTTTTGATCAAATTTCACTTCTAATTTCCCTAATAATTTCCAGAAAGCAATTTCACACAAAAATTCATTTCTCGGGCTTGGGACCTTGAAATTTGTTTCCTTGCATATGCCCGAGACCCATATTTTCCTGCGGACCTTCTGGGACTGTCAAATCACGGGTCCGAGTCCGTTTACCCAAAATGTTGATCGAAGTCAAATTTATTCAATTTAATATCAAAATTTAGCATTTTTCTTACAGAATCCATACCTAAGCTTTTCGGCTACGCTCTCGGATTGCGCACACAAATTGAGGCAACCCCAGATGAGGTTTTCAAGGCCTTGAAAGTACAGAATGTTAAGAAAACAAGTGATGACCCCTTTGGGTCGTCACAAACAATCATCATCATCATCATCACAGTACTCCTCAATTTCTCTAAATATCTCATCATCATCACTATCAGGTATAGCTATAAGGTAGTCGGGCAAAAGACCATTGAATCTAAGAAGATCAATCTTCAACTTGTTGAATTCATTATGCAGCTGACTTTGGTCGATGATTACTGTCTTCAGGTTGTTTTGCAGCTTGGAATAGTCGGTCCAGCTGGGAAACTCAAAACTATCAAACTGCTACACAACCTTGTCGAACGAGGTTGAATAATCTCTACAACTACGTTCCAGGTTAAGCATGTTCTGGAATGATTCATTGGCACTAGAGCTTTGGTTTGATTCTCTGCCAATCAGCCTTTATCTCATTCCACAAAAGCATAAGATTAGTCATCGATTTGTTATTGTACCACTCACACTTAAAACTCTCCCACTTCTTCATAATTTCATCCATATTAGGCTTCCTATTTTCGCTTGCACCAGACATTTTTTCTTTAACAAAAGCCGAAAAGACTAAGGATGAATATAAATTTAAAGAAATATGATAAAAGTGTATGAATGACTATGTTAATACAGACAAAGAGTTGACCTAATCAATTTAATATCTATAAATAACTTTTTAGCTGTTTTTACTGTTTTACGTTTAGAGAAATTGAATGAAACAAGATAAGTAGGCAGTAAGAACAAGTATGTGGTAAATGCAAAAAGAAATGTAACTTCAGCCTTAATAAAGATCACAGTTTTTCTATAAAAGAAAAATAACTTCAGCTTGAAAAATAACAAAAGACAAAAAGTAGATAGTAAATACAAAAAAGATAAGTATCAAGTTAAAAAAATACCAAAACATGCTGAAGTTTTTGTCTTATAGCTTTTTCAAAAAACTTCTGCCCGATGTGTTGAAGATTTTTAGTATATTTCCAAAAACTTTAGCGCTGATAAGTTGAAATTTTTGTGTTGGATTCAATAGTTTTTTTCGTACAACTTTTGTAAAAAACTTCGGCCCAATGTGCTAAAGTTTTTTTAGTATATTTCCAAAAACTTCAGAACCTGATAAGCTGAAGTTTTTGTGTTAGATTCAATAGTTTGTCTTAAAGTTTTTTAAAAAAACTTCAGCCCAATGTGCTGAAGTTATTTAGTATATTTCTAAAACATTCAACACTTGATAAGTTGAAGGTTTTGTCCTAGACTCCATAGTTTTTGTCGTAAAGAATTTTCAAATAATTTATGCAGAAACTACTGAAGTTATTTAGTGTATTTAGTGATGAACTGAAGTTTTTGTACTATATTTGACACTTTTTTATGACTTTTAACCAAAACTTCAGCTTAAAAACAAAAGTTATTTACTTCATGATCAAGTTTAGCATGCTAAATTTCAACAAAAATATACTTGAAATTCATGAAAAATGACACAAACATATTTGAATCAATCCAAGTCACATACTTCTCACAAAATAATGTATATTCACAAAATCCAATTTTGTTTTCACTTACATCTTTGGAAAAAAAGACAAAATTAGTTCTTTGTTTACAAGTTATTCTCTATTCAAAAAATTCACAGAGTGTCTTCATATTCTCCATAGTTATGTCCTAGTTGCTCTTCTTATTTTTTTAACAACATTCCATGAACCTTCACTATGTCTTTCTGTCAGACACAGGTTGAACAATTTTAGTACTATAATTTTTTTAGCAACTACCATTTTATTTCATAAGAAAAAACAAGAAACTATTGGCCAAAGACATGCTTATTGGTGTGCATTTAAGAATTCGTGGGAAGCAAAGATAGTGAAGGAGAAGTCAAAAATACTTCATATGTGACGGAGAGTGGCCACATCGAAAACTCAAGCCCTAGGGAATTTGCTCTTTTTCCTAAAAGTTAGATTTATCAACTAGTAAAAAGAAGAAAATTGTCCTGGTACTCGCGTGTTTGATCTGGCCACTCTCTTTCACATATAAAGTATTTCGACTTCTCCTTCACTATCTTTTCTTCCCACGAACTCCCTGCTACACCTAATAAGCATGTCTTAGCCAACATTTTCTTGTTTTTCTTTGAATACAAATTTAAAGAAATATGATAGAAGTCTATGAATATGAAATTTTCAACTGAAAAGATTGTTAATATAGCCAAAGAGTGCACCTAATCAATTTAATATCTATAAATGGTGAAGAGATTGTTAACTATTTTTTGTTAAGAGAAATTGAATGTAACAAGATAAGTATTTGGTAAAACAAGCAAGTGGTAAATGCAATAAAAAAAGTAAACAATAAGGCCACATAAAGTAGATGATATGGGTGATAAATGACAAAAAGTAGCTAGATATTCAAAAAAGATAAGAATCAAGTTTAAAAAATACCAAAACATGCTAAAGTTTTTGTCTTAAAGCTTTTTAAAAAAACTTCAGCCCCATGTGCTGAAGTTATTTAGTTCATTTCTAAAAACTTTAGCACATCATAAGCTACAGTTTTTCATCGTGAATTAGATAGTTTTGTCATAAAGCTTTTTCAAAAACCTCAGCCCCATGTGCTGAAGTTATTTAGTTCATTGCTAAAAATTTCAGTACATCATAAGCTGAAGTTTTTCATCGTGAATTAAATAGTTTTGTCGTAAAGTTTTTTTAAAAATCTTCGGCCCAATGTGCTGAAGTTTTTTAGTATGTTTTTTAAAACTTCGACACATGATAAGTTGAAATTTTTGTGTTGGATTCCATAATTTCGTCGTAAAGCGTTTTCAAAAAAACTTCAGCCCAATGTGCTGAAGTTATTTAGTATATTTCAAAAAACTTCTACACCTGATAAGCTAAAGTTTTTGTGTTGGATTTAATAATTTTTGTCATAAAGCTTTTTCAAGAAACTTCAGCCCTATGTGCTGAATTTTTTAGTATATTTCCAAAAACTTCAGCACCTGATAAGCTGAAGTTTTTGTGTTAGATTCAATAGTTTTTAAATCACTTTTAGACAAAACTTCACCTTAAAAATTAGAAGTTGTGCTTAAGTTTTTTCAAACAAAAAAATGTACTTAAAATTCATAATAAAAGACAAAAAAACATATTTGTGAGACAAAAAAGTGAACTAAAAAAATTAATGTATATTCACAAAATTCAAATTATGTTCGACCAATCCTTTAATCAAAAAATTCACACAGAGTCTCTTCAAAATCTCCATAATCATCTCCTTCTCGTTCTTCTAGAATTTCATAGTCGCTATCTTTTTTTCACTTTCCATATGCCCAAATATTGGCAGCCAATTCTCTCTTGAATGTCAATGTCTGACTTTGATTGAAATTTAAGATATCTTCTCTTCAACTGCAAATCAATAAACTTAAGAGAAAATATACCACAATCAACACTGCAAAAAACACATGAAAAAGAATTAAAGAATAGTTAACACGAGGACAAAAAATATTAAACATAAGATACATGGTAAAACATATGTGAAACACGTACTTGTTAGTCTGTTTCAGTGTGTTCATCCACCTAATTTTAAATCTTTTCACAGGACCGTCTCCATAAAATTTATTATGTTTCCCAAAATTCAAGCATTTGAGACAGTGTGGGATCAACCAGTCATAAGTTCTAACATGTTCAAGCGCACGATCGTATTTTACACTGCCAATGAAATCATACACATATATAGTTTTTTTCTTCAAAGTCCAGAATTTCAAAAAAGTAGTGCGTAGATTTCTGGCCCTCTCATGGCTTAAGTCAAAATGGAAAGAATACTTTTTTGGCAGATTCCCATGAGATACCACATGAAAGGTTAAGGCCCTTTACGTAGTTGGCCACCTTTTCATTTGTTGATTCTTCCTCACACCAACTAAAGTTCGTAAGTGGCATAATAACCGCTTATTCTTCTTCTTCTTCTTCTTCAAGCTGTTATTTGGATATCCTCTTTCTCTTTGATTTGCTCTTTTTTTTGATCCTCCATTCTCCTTTGCTTCCTTTTGTTAATTATCTTCATCTTTTCTTATGAAGGATGAATACTATCCAGGATAGTCATATACTGATTGAAAAGTAAATGTATTACTGCACATCTTGATTTTGGATAACGTGGAAGTGATAGCAATATTTTTTGCGCAAGTAATATATGTCCACATCAATATGCTGCAAATCAACGACGACAAATGATAACATGTGAAATTACAACATTGAAGTTTAGAAAAAACACATTACATAACTACAAACAGTATGACAAAAACTTAATTATATTCAGTTTGAAAGGTTAGGCTGAAGTTTTAGCAAATAAGCTAAAAATCTTCAGCAGTTTACTATGAATAAAGCTGAAGTTCTCAAAATTATAGTACAAAAACTATAATATAAAAAATAAGTTGAAATTTTGGGAAATACAGTTGAAAACCAATTCAAAAAACAAGCTTAATAACTTACTTCATCTGCAAGATCAGAGTCAGGATCCATAAGCTCGGTAAAGAATGATTTTGGAATATCAAGTCCAGCTAATCTAAATCGATTGGAATATTCTCTGGCTGTCATGACCTGGTTCACCCTCTGTGAACCGTCGTGACGGCACCTAGTCTCTACGACTAGGTAAGCCTAACAATGCAAAAATTAAACCATAATTGCGGAAGAAATAATTAAAACTGAACTAGTAAACTAAAACAGTGTAAAAGGTGCCACCCGGCACATGTAATAACATCTCTTGAAGCTAATAATCATTCCCATAGCCCGAAATCTCACAAATCACAAGCTAAGGGATACATAAGAAGCACCAACTCCGGAAACGTCTAAACAAAAAAACAATACTGAAAGTGCTATACTTATTACAAAAGGATAGAGAGGGACTCTTCGGTCTGCGGATGTAGCAGATATACCTCGAAGTCTCTACAGAAACGCCTCTTTCCAAGGCTGACAGAGCTGAGTGGGAGTGCCTATATTTGCACAACAGGATTTCGAGTCACTTCTTTTGATCGACTCAGAGTGCGTGGTGATTCACTAGTTGAAGGAACAACATTAACTGCATTTGAACGAATCCGGCGGCATGGTAATTTCCCAATTAAAGGCATTAAATTCAATTCCTCTTCTATAGGAATTAAATCCAATACCCTAAAGTCGCGATATCTCTGTTTAATACAAAAGTATATTATGAGGAGAAAAAACTAATACATCAACATATTAACACAAAGACAATAAAACGTAATTTACTTCGTGTTTACTGAACATAAAATAAAGTTCGAAAATTTAGACTCTCCCACCCATACATAACGGAACATCCTAGGGACCTGCGGCGTATCAAGGTACTCATCCTCTTATATACTTCTCCAGAACATCTGGGAAGCGCTCATAGAACCTAACACATAAAGGATATGGAAACTACCAAGTTTATACTCAGTAGCATGGGACTTGTTATGCTTGTCCAATGCATGTTTCAGTGAATAAATGAGCTTCTCATAAGCCACATTACCCCAATATATCCAGCACAAACCTTATCGTCTTCAACGATAAATGCGTACTCCTCCATCACACATGACTCGGTATTTTTCCCAAACAGAATAGACTCTACAACAAGAATTTCAATAAGCTTAACTGCATCATCACTCTCGCATACGTGTACATGATTCACAACATTCTTTGGAATTTCATTGCGAGTCATAAAACTTTGAATATCCTTCAAAGTCACACCCTTGGACTTACCAAAATAACGCTTCAGAATATTGCTCTCTCGATTAATCGGTTTTTGTATATTATGTGCTGTGATCCGCAAACCACACATAATATGAACGACTTCAAGGGTGAAGGAAACATCATGGCCAAAAATCTTGAAACTAATAGAGTCTCGATCATTCGTGAATATTTGAGAAAGATACAAATAATGAACCAACTTCATGTTGCATTTGAAATTCTCCATAGCCATAGTGTATATAAATGTACCATTTTTATGCTTATCCTGTTGTGTAGGAGTTAAGAAAGTTTCAATTTAAATTCTTCAAATAATGGTTCCCCTCCCAGTAGCCTTAGATTTAAACCAGTCTCCAAACTCAAAATATCTTTGTCTTGGTCTTGTAGGTGGAGGAGCAGGGACATAAGGACCTGGGGAAATTACAGGTAGTCTAAGTGCTTTGATTTCTTTAGCTGCATTAGGATCTTTAGGTACTTTAGGAGCCATCTGTTCAATAAAGTAAAAGATATAAAAATAACATCAGGAAATTATCAAAAAAATAAGTTAATATTTCAATACCTAAGAAGGTTGAAGTTCGACAGGTATAAAATAAAAACTTCAGCTCTGGAGCTGAAGTTTTTCAGTTATTACTTAAAAACTTCAGCAGTAGGTGCTGAAGTTTTCCTCGTACATTGACTAAATTAAAAATTCATATTGCACCAAAAAAACTTCGGCATAACTGCTGAAGTTTTTTAGTTATTATTTAAAAACTTCAACAGTATGAGCACTATAGATCCTCCTAATTTGGGAGGGGAAAACAAACAGTAGGAGCTGAAGTTCTCCTCGTACACTGGGTAAATTAAAAATTCATATTGCACCAAAAAAACTTCGGCATAGGTGCTAAAGGTAAAGTTATTATTTAAAAACTTCGACAGTTATAAAACAAAAATTTCAACTCTAAAGCTGAAGTTAAGCAGTAGCAACACTAAAACTTCAGCTCCTAAAGTTGGACTTCACCAGTTACAAATACAAAAACTTCAGCTCCTAAAGCTGGACTTCACCAGTTACAAACCCAAAAACTTCAGCGCCTAAAGCTAACTTCACCAGTTACAAACACAAAACATTCAGCAAAAAATCATGTTATAGTTTTTACAAAAAACAAAACTCAAATTTAAATCCAAAAATAATGACAAAACATGAAAAAAATTTCAGTTCCTATCTAAGGTATCATTATCATCTCTTTAACTCTAAAACTTTTTAAAAATTTGAACGTCTAATCACAGAAGAATTAATAGAATTTTCATCAACAACATAAACATCTCGTTCAGAAAACCTATAAACACAATCGTAAAAGTAAAGCTAATGCACTTATCAAATTAAACCCTAAGAAAATATTTTATCAAAAATACATAACTATCAAAACAAAAATCAGAAATTATATTGTAAATTAAAACCTAGAATGTTAATGCAATGTAACTCTGATTAAATCGTAATGTGGAAGCAACGACGACTAGCAATTGAAAATTCAAAACAACTATGAAAATCTTTTGATTTCAGAAGAAGAACAAATCAAAAAAAGCGAATAACAGGAGACAGAGACAGAGACAGTAGAGGACTAGCGTATATTACTTGAAGAGAAAGTAGTATTTTAATAAAGAAGGACAAAATAGTCTTTTCAAATGGGTTTTAACAAAAAAACTTCGGTATAGGTGCTGAAGCTTTTTAATTATTACTTAAAAACTTCAGCAGGAGCTGAAGTTTTCCTCGTACACTGGGTAAATTAATAATTTATATTGCACCAAAAAAACTTCGGCATAAGTGCTGAAGTTTTTTAGTTATTAGTTAAAAACTTCAGCAGGAGAAGTTGAAATTTTCCTCCTACACTAGCTAAATTAAAAATTCATATTGCACCAAAAAACTTCGGCATAGGTGCCGAAGTTTTTTCGTTAATATTTAAAAACTTTGACAAGTGTTAAACAAAAGCTTCAGCTCTAAACGTGAAGTTCGAAAGTTACAAAACAAAAACTTCAGCTCTAAAGCTGAAGTTCAAAGCTAACGACACAAAAATTTCATCCTTAAAGCTGAAGTACAACATTAACTTGTGGCTAATGTGCTATATTCGCAATTTCAGAGAGCCGAAACTCGTTAGAAATCATATAAAAAGCAAGTATTTTTCCGACCAAAGCATCTTCAGCCCATGGCGTCGGTACGAATGATAGGTGATGTACTGCATCTCTTTTTTCTCGTCAATTTTTCGTAATCAATGTACTCTCCCTATCTAACTAGATTTTTTTTTGAGCAGACATAACCGTAAATTTTACTGGTGAGTCAGCTGCCATATATTTCCAAAATGCAGTCAAGTTTTTGTTTTCTTTGTCTTAATTCTAAGAAAACCCCACATATTCAGATAACATGTTTAAAGGGATATACAATGGGAAGCAATATCATATGGGGGACATTCAAGCTGTGCTGAAGAGGGCATGGAGCGCCGGAGTTGATCGCATAATTGTAAATTTTTCCATATTTCTCTTTGTCATTTACATGTTACTGTTTTGCATTCCAAATTCTTGTTATGATTATTGATTGGATTTGTTTGAATATTGTTGCTATAAAGAATGTGGAGTTCTTTCTACAATTCTTTTACCAAGTTTGTTTTTTTGGATTGCTTCATTAATTGCACATAAAGTTTCAATAACAACAACAATAACAATCCAGTATAATCCCACTTAGTGGGGTCTGGGGAGGGTAGTGTGTACGCAGACCTTACCCCTACCCTGGGATAGAGAGGCTGTTTCCGAATAGACCCCGACATCCTTCCCTCCAAGAGCTTCCATTCTTGCTCTTGGGGAGACTCGAACTCACAACATCTCGATTGGAAGTGGGGGTTGCTTACCATCAGAGCAACCCTTCTGAAAATAAGCTGAGTTTTGCAGCTTAGCCAAACGGGCTATTAGTTTGGTACCACTAGGAAAAGAGAAAATAGGAGGATGTTTAACTTAACATATAATTTGTTGGTATTTATGTTGTCGACCCTTGGCATCCGTTTTTTCTTTTAGTTTTGTTGCTTCAGTCGTTGACTTTGCACCGATGTAGTTAGAGGAATATATCAGCAGTAATATCTTTCATTTAACTTTTTGTCCACAGATTAACACCAAGTCCTAATAAACCTAATTGTTCATATAGAGATTTGAGTATTAAAGCATTTTCTCCAATAAGCTTATACTAGTACTAGAAATCTCTTTTTTCAATATTAGCGAGGAAGATTAATTACTGTACTTGTTCTACAGCAACAATTATGCCTCAATCCTCAGCTAGTTTGGATCATTTGTATGAATCTTCATTAACCATGTTGCTCCATTAGACCCGTGTCAATCAAATATTTGAAGATATTGGTTCTCTAGCTATAAAAATTCTTTAAGTTCTCTATTGGCATACAAATCTCTAAGAAGACTAAATATTCCTAGAAAACTAAACCGTAATCTCAATTAATTGGTATCACCCATATGAGTCTTTTTCATCCACTTGTGACATTTTGTGGTAAGTTTGCAGGGATTCCGGCATATTGTAGGTCCTTTGATATAATTACCTTCATGCGATTTTAGACCTATCTTGTCCCTTTTTAACACCTTTGAACACCATGGTTTTACACTTGCAGATTAGTGTGTCTGGAGGCGACATAAGACATGATAAAACTATTTGAAGCGATCATTTTAATGTGACATACCTACACCTTTCTACAAAATGTGATCATTTTAATTTTGTCTAATCTTGCATCACCGCGCATCCATACAACATTGGCATTTTTGCAACACTCATCTTGTGGATGTAGATAGAATTATAAAAAAAAATTACTCCCTCAATTTTAATTTATGTGAGCCTATTTCCTTTTTAGTCCGTGCCAAAAAGAGTGACCCCTTTCCTTATTTGGAAATAATTTGTCTTTATGCAATGATTTATAGCCAAGCAAACTATATGTGCCTCATTTTATACTACAAGACGTGCCCAATAAAATGAGTTCAAATAAATTGAAACGGAGGAAGTATATTTCTTTCCTTTCAATTAACATCATGTTCTCTCTTTATAATCTGGCATCAAATGGTAAATTTATTATTAGCTTTATCAAAGACGAGGAAGACAGGGTTTTGATGGAGTAGGCACAGATTAGACAGAGATGGCAGAGATACATCCATAAACTCTTGACTGAAGATGGGGACATTACATTATGCTGGGTGATTTTGAGCACTCCGAGAGTCATCTAGATTTTTTGGGTATTATAGGCGCATAAAAGTTGAGGAGGTCGGGGGGCTATGCATAAGATGAGCGGGGAAGAGCGATTGGGCTACACGAAATCTCGATGAAATTCTTGAAGAACGTGAGTAGGGAAGGCTTAGAACGCGTCACTGAGTTGGTTAATGGCATTTTTAGGACGAAGAAGATGCCCGAAGAATGGAGATGGAGTACGATGATTCCATTGTACAAGAACAAGAGTGATATCCGAAACATCAACAAATATAGGGGTATTAGCTGACAAGCCATACTATGAAAGTTTGGGAGAGGGTGATAGAAATGAGAGTGAGGCGGGGTGTGTATATTTTCGAGAACCAGCTCAAATTCATGCACTACAGAAACCATTCACCTTGTAAGGACAGTGGCCGAGCAGTATAGGGAGAGGAAGAATGACTTGCATATTTTATTGATTGACCTAGAAAAAACACACGACAATCTCTAGAAAGATTTTATGGAGATGTTTGGAGGCTAGAGGTGTGTGTGTAGCCTACACTAGGGTGATTAAGGACATGTATGATAGAGCTAGGGCTCAGGTAATGACAGTGGGAGGAGTTCCGGTTGTGATGGGGTTGCATCAGGGATCAATTCTTAGTCTGTTTTTATTTGCCTTGGCTATGGACGCACTGACGTGCCACATTCAAGTGAATGCACCACGGTGTATGTTATTTGCGTATGACATAGTCCTGATTGATGAGACGTGAGACTATGCTAACGAGAGCCTGGAGGTTTGGAGACAGACCTCAATAATCCAAGGAAATTGATGAGGATTTTTCACATCGTATCGGAATGGGGTGAATGAAAAGGAGGCTCGAGTCCGATGTCTTGTGTGATAATAATGTACCACTAAAACTGTAAGGTATGTTCTACAGAATGGTGGTTAGACCAACTATGTTGTATGTTTGGTTAGTCAAGAACTCTCTGGATGATGAAAGTAGTTGAAATGAAGATGTTGAGATGGATGGCAGGTATACCAGGCTGGATAAGATTAGGAATGAAGATATTTTGAAAAAGGTGGGAGTGGTCCGCCGTGGAGGACTAGATGCAGGAAGAGAGGCTAAGATGGTTCGGGCATGTGAAGAGGAGAAAAATAGATGCCACGGTTAGGAGGTGTGAGAGGCTGGCCTTGGTGGGTACGAAAAGAGGTAGAGGTAGGCTAAAGAAGTATTGGAAAGAGGTAATTTGACAGGACATGCCGCTGGTTCAGCTTACCGAGTACATGACTCTTGACGAGAGAGTGTGGAGGTCGAGAACTAGGGTAGAAGGTTAGTATGTAATCGAACATTTTTTTCCATACCAGTAGTATTGGTGTTCGTCTAGTATCTCCCTTAGTCTTATATTGCTATTATTACCTAATGTTTTCTTACTACCTTTCGCTTCGATTTCTTAGTATCGTATTATTGTTAATACTTCTTTATATCTTTTCTTGAGTCGAGGGTCTATCAGAAACAACTTCTCTACCTTTCTAGCTAGAGGTAAGGTCTACATACACAACCTCCCAAACCCTATTTATGGGATTTCTCTAGGTTTGTTTTTGTTGTTGCTGGGAAATTTATTGAGAAAAATCTTTTATTTTATTGATTAAAGAAATGTTCCCTGCTTTAAGAGTATTTTTTCGCTTTAAATGTTTCTTCCAGGTAACTGGTGGCTCTCTTGAAGAATCAAAAGAAGCTCTTGCAATTGCGGAAACAGATGGTTGTCCATATGTCCCTTATTCAGCCAGTTTACTCTTCCTTGTGTTCTTTGTTTTCAGCGAGTTGGCTTCTCAAATGTATGGGCACTTATGACCTTGAGAACTAATTCTTTTTGCAGCAAGACTTTTCTGTACTGTTGGATGCATTTGTCATTGGCTAAAGAGGTTTGACTCTTAGTATTATCTAATGGCCTACCCATTCATATATGTTGGATGCATTTGTCATTTTCTTCTTCTGTGCTCACGCAGGAATTTGAAGACAGTTGGGATCCAGAAAAGCATTTGCAGGATCTTTTGACATTGGCTAAAGAGGGAATAGAAAAAGGAAAAGTACGTTAAATTTCGTTATATATAAGGTTATGGATTCATTCAATTTACACCTTCTTAGTAAATGCTCTTTCAATTTAGCAAAATTTTCCAAGCTTTAATATTATACTTTCCAATGTGTGAACTCTGAGCAGCTTAAACTCCTGGTTAACTGGTCATGTTGTTAATTGCTCCAAACTTTTCAACAAGGATTTTCTCCGAAAATGACATTAGTATAACCAAAATAATATTGAATCATTTGCACACTTTTAAGATGTGAAATTTTGATCAATTTAAGCTCATCCTTTAAGATTTGAGGTTTTTGAAGCCACGAGCCTGCAAATCACAGAAGGAAGAGATTTTGCCCCAAGAAGAGCTTCAAGAAATTAAAGAATTGGATAAACTCATAAGGGCCTAACACATTTGGAGGTCAACTTTCTTTAACTTGCTAATATTGTGCTAGTGTAGAAGGATATCAAATAGTGAAGGCTGTAAGTAGTTTTTAGACAAAGATTTGCTTATAAGATGCACATTTGTGATTCATTCCTTTTCCCTCGTGAAAATACACTTCTGAATAAATCTTTATATTTATTGGCTAGCAAGTTTGGAGCTATTTCAGTTCTGACTTGTCTCCCTGGTGCCTAAAAGTTGAAATAAATAATGCTAGTATATTTTTATTTATTTACTTTGCTGACGACAAAAGTCATTTCAAACAAGGTGGTTGCTATTGGCGAATGTGGGCTGGACTATGATAGACTACACTTTTGTCCATCTGATATTCAAAAGAAGTATGTATCTGCTTCACATAACCCGCCCCTATGAGTTCTTCCTTCATCCTTAATTGGCCCACATGAACACACACTCCTCTTCTTCCCCCCCCCCCCCTCACCCTCCCTCACACCCCCCAAGCAAAAGCAAGAGGCCCAATTCCCCCTGCCACCAAACCCTCTTTCTGGTGACATTTACTCATGTACCATTTCTCCGGAGGAATCACTTCTTGTTCCTCCACTGGTAGTCTAGGTGCACCAGGATCTAGAGGGCACCTTTTGGTGAGTATAGTTCTGTAGGCTGGCCTTGTTTCCACTTTGCTGATGTGGTCTTTCATTCTCTTTCAATGTTTTGAAATATAGGTACTTTGAGAAGCAATTTGAGTTGGCATATAGAATGAAACTGCCAATGTTTCTTCACATGCGAGCAGCTGCTCAGGATTTTCACGACATTCTTGAACGAAATAAGGATCGGTAAATCTTTTGTACTTGTAAGAGATAGCACGGATTGGCTTGTTTCTAATTTTCACTATGTAATCCCCATCAGTATGAGAATACTGGAAAGATCAAGTTAATTTTGTCTAAGAACCCACCTAGTGGGACTTTATTGGGCCGTTGTTGTTGTTGTTGTTGTTCTTACAGTATGTAGTGGTTAGATTTTTCACAGGCCAGCTTAAAAGTGGAAAGAATAAATAAAGTAATAAACCACATGATTTCACCACTATGTTTGACTTTTATATCTCAGTCCTTATGAAGCCATGCCCTAATGCTAGAAGGCTCCCGCCTAAGCAGGTTCAGGAAAAAGCAGATGTAGACAGCCTTACCTTCCATGTCAGAAAATATTTTGGGGCCAGCTTATGCAGAGATTTGCTATTGAATACTAACGTAACGTAAAAGGCTGTTTTTCTGAATATCTGTCTTATGGAATTGAGGCAGTATCCGACTTTTGTTTAATTAAGTGACATTAGGCAACATTATCATGGTTAGTGTAATGCTTTGCATTCATAATTGCAGTTTTATATATGGTGTTCTGATAAACCACTTGTGTTGAACAGGTTTGTTGCTGATGTTGCGCACTCTTTCACTGGAAGTGCTGAAGATCGTGATAAACTTCTTTCATTTAGTAATGTTTTTATAGGTGAAATCTCCAGTCTGTTATGTTCAATATTGTAATTTAGAAGCTGCCATGTTCTTGTGTTTTCCATCAGATATTTGAGATTGCTAGACCCTGATTTTCTTATATCTGTTCATGTCTCTCTGTTTGAACTACTACTCTCTCAAGGCAGCTGAGAACCTTGAAGTCGTAAAGGGTATACCAGTTGAGCGAATGATGATTGAAACAGATTCACCATACTGTGATATCAAGAATTCACATGCTGGGATACATTTTGTGAAATCCTCGTGGCCTTCAAAGAAAAAGGAGAGGCATGATCAAGAATGCCTTGTCAAAGGTCGCAATGAGCCTTGTTTAGTTCGGTAAGTGTCAAAGCATTCTTCTTGCTTAAATGATATGATTTTTTTTCCCATTTTGTCTTTATAGACATCATTCCAAACAGGGCTCATGAGATTGAAATGAAAGCTACAACATCCTTATTCCTTATATTATTCAATTTGATTTTCTTTACAGTATACCAGTGTTTTGTACCCTTCCTTTCTCCATTAAATACATTTTTATATGTTATCGATTACTTGCAATACTTTTTTTTCATAAGAAAAAGTAACTTTAGAGTTGGCAAAGGATACAAACTTGGAGGAAACAGAGAAGCTAGAAGAACTATCATTGCTACACATACCCAATGAACTTCAAATTGGCAAGTGCCACTCTCCACCAAGAATAAAAAAAAAAGCAAAAAGAATAACAGGGAAATTGAAAAAGAGAAAAAACCCAATGTATTTGAATATCTTAACCCCTTTTACTTTGTTCTGTGTTCTAATTCTCTCCAAATGCTTCTAAGTGGGGGTATCAAAGGAATTACTTATATAATGTTCTTTCTGTTGTGGGATATTTACCCCTATTTGATGCCTTGGCAGTTTGCAATGTAGTAGAGCTTCTAGCTGCATACGAGTCTCCGTATCTCGAGTTTAATCTTGATTTATTGAATAATATCAGCTCCCTTCTTCCAGGCAAGTGCTTGAAGTTGTTGCAGGCACTAAAGGCATCACTGACATAGACCAACTGGGCAAGACACTTTACCACAATACCTGCAGGTGATTCTAACGTCTTCTCTCTGTCACATCTCTATACTTGTACTGTAAGAAAGTATATGATCGTCTTATACAGAAAGATATGGTAAATGATGATTCTTTTTCATTTCCGAAGACAAAATACCTTTCAGGGTATTCTCATTCTTCTTACTTTTGGGGACTGACCAATGCTTTCTTATACTCCAATAGAATGTCAAAATTATGGTTCTTTTTAGCTGATTAAAACAAATTCTAAGGATTTATCACGCTAACCCAAACCCTTAGGCATCTATGAAATTATTCATTCCTGCAGGGAGACAGCCTGGGAATTTTCTGCTTGTAGTTCCATGCCAAGGCCATTTTTTCCTGGGCAAAATTAATTTTTTTCTGTCACTTGTGAAGATTTGAGTTCCTTCGCTTGACCATTATTGTCTTCAGGGTTTTCTTTCCTTATGATTTGGATTCGGCAGCAGAAGCTCTTCTTGTTAGTGGCAGGGAAGCTATATGTAAGAAGTCATGAGTTCAAGAGAAAAGGCAGCATGTCAGAGCGTTTATCCTCTCAAAGTCATCATGTGTGTACGAGAATTGAATGCTAGAAAACAAAGGGTGGAACATTTATGTTTTTCTGTCACTCATATATTGGTTTTGGTAGTTAAAATTTTTCATTAATCACCAGTGAAAGACATTACAGCGCATTCGCTAAGCTTAAATGCAGGTTAGCCAAATCAAAAAGAGCGTAAACGAAAATTCCCTACTTCCTATACATCTTGCTATCTACGCTTCTGTTCTAAATATTTACATGTTTAAAAGTGAAGCTGCTGTAACCACCCTTTCACAATCCCTTCAGCTCTTTGGTTGCATACACATACAATGTCACGTGCTACACTATCATAGTCTCGTGAACTCCCTTTAAATACCCTGTTGTTTCTCTCCCTCCATAAGGAATAGATAGCTTCTTTATATAGCATTTTTAGCCCTCGTGCCTGCTTCGATTTGCCTTTTGTTTGTTCGATGATCCACTGTATAAACTGCACCAAGTGTGGAGTGTAGCAGGTTGTATCTAGCCATAAAAACAATCCCCCCCCACAGTTGTTGTGCATATCCACACTCCACAAAGAGATGGTCTCTTGTCTCATTCTCCACTCGACAAAACACACAGATGGGGCTAACATTGGGTACCCACTTTAGCAGTCTGTCCACAGTTAGCATCCTTCCATGATTGGAATCCACATTGTAAATATGGCTTTTGGTTGAGCAATGCTTTGGTACATCAGCCTTCTCCAATGTATCTTTGGATAAGGTGGTATCATTTGTAAGTAAATCTGTTTGATCACACTTCCCTGCCCAGTTAAAGTTTTGCGCAGTTGTGTAATAATCTCCCTGGCTCCTAGGGTTTTCCTTACCGTCCAACTTGCACTTTGTAGTATGCTCATGCTATCTACATTTTGCCCTTTGATGTAATACGCATGTATCCGCTCTATCCGTAGCTTATTTTGTTTCTGGCGTAGATCCCAGTATGTCTTTGTAATTGCTGTCTTATTCCATATCTGTAGGTTGTGTAGATTGAGTTCGCTCGCTGCTTTAGGTTGACATACTCTCCCAGGAAACTAATGCTTTCCTAGTGATCTCATTCTTCCCTGGCCACATATAGATCTGGGATAAGCTTCTATTAGTTTTGTTGTGAAGATTTGTGACCAATATGATTGCATGCCAAAAATCACTGATTGCACAGTTGAATTCTTCCGACATATGATAGCTGTTTTGCAGTCCATGATGTAATCTTAGACATTATTCTCCCAATAAGCGGCTTCCATTGCACCAGTCAACTTCTTTCTGTCAAGTAGAATACCTAGATATTAAAAAGCCAATTCTCCTTGACTGTAGCTCAGCGCCTGTATTATTTCATCATTCTCGTTAGTGTTGATGCCTCCACAGTACACTGCACTCTTAGCCATATTAGCCTTAATCCCCGATGCTTCTAAGAAAGTTACAAAACAAGCTTGCAGTTTTTGAATGGAGTTTGTCTCTGTGGCAAGTAACAACAGGTCATCAGCAAAACTCATGTGAGTAATGCCTAGCTTCCCACATTTTTGGTGAAATTTATAACCTTTCTCCTTCTCCAATCCATTAAGCAGCCTACTCAAGTATACCATAGCAATAGCAAAGAGAAAAAGGGATATTTGGTCCCCTTGCCTCATGCCTTTAGCTGAATTAAAGGATTCCATAGATTCCCCATTAAGCATAATAGGGTAATTAATTGTCTTGACACAAGTCTTTACCCATCCAATAAAATTTTCAGGGAATCCCAATCCTTCTATGATTTGTTGTAAGTAGACTCATTCCACAGAGTCTTATACTTTTTCTTTGTCAAGTTTTATCATACACCTGGGAGAAATATGCTTCCTGTTGTAAGATCTGACTAGTTCATGAGCCAAAATAATGTTATCTGCTATCTTCCTCCTTAGAATAAATCCTTCCTGAGCACAAGATATAATGCAATTCATCACTTTTTGTAATCTAGCAACATCACTTTAGAAATAAGCTTATATAGAACAGTGCAACAACCAACATGCTATGCGCATGTAGTCTTTCATTGTTGCTGGGTTAGGTATCTTTAGTATTAGTGTAAGAGTGGCGCAATTAATTGCCTTGTAGAGTCTCCATGTGATGAATAAATCTTTAACTGCTTCACATACTTTTTGCTTCACTATATTCTATGACTTTTTGAAAATCACAGCATTGAATCCTTCTATTCCTGGTGCTTTGTCATCTCCTATCGAGCATAACCTCTCATAAACCTCTCCGTCTTTTACATTAGCTCATAATGCTACTTGTTGTGAGTGGTCGGACAGAAACCAGTCTTCATGACTACTCTATTTACTGCTGGCAATTGGACAGTAGTTGAGCCTATTAAAGACTTGTAGAATTACAGTTTTTCTTTTTTGATCTCTCATGTTCACTAGCTTCATCCGTTACAGAGGGTTAAGCTCCAGTATGTGTTTGGTCTGCTGCCTATCTTTTATAGTAACAATTAAGAAGTATTTAGTATTTGCATCCCCAAGCTTTATCCAGTTAACTCTATTTTTTTGTTGCAAAGCACTTTCTTCAATCATAGACTACTTTTCAAGTTGTTGCAAGCGGTCCCTCTCCTGTTCAACTAGGCTATCTGAAATAGTGATTGTGCATCCTCCCTTGTATGTACTTTAAAGCTTTTTTTTGGCATGAGCAATCTTCTCAGATATCCCTTTAAACTCCTCGGAGTTCCAAACTAAATATGCATACGACCTTAAAACACCCTATGGACTTGTCCGTGCGATCAAATTGCCAAAATAACATCATGTACATCGGATCGAGCCTCAAATTTCAATTTTTTCATACGACATAAAATTCCCATTTCGGGTCCGAAACACGTCAAATGACGTCCATTTTCAACCAAACTTTACAGAAAGAGCGCCAATTATATAAGACTTGTACCAGGCACCGGAACAAAAATACAGGCCCGATACCCCAGTCTTCTAATCAAATCGCGTTTTCATTTTCTTTAATTATTTCTAGAAAATAATTTCACATAAAAATTCATTTCTCGGACTTGGGGCCTTGGATACCTCAATCGGCTCCAAAAGTCAACTTGACATCACTCTTTTACCACGAGTATCCGACTCCAAATGGCCCAAATCTATTCATTTCAATTACATTTCTTAAATAACATCTCAAGCAACTAATTCTACTATTAAATTTATAGCTAAGACGAAATTTTAGGTAAAATGACCAAAATGTCTCTCGGGCCAACGTGGTCAAAACCTGAGGTTAGAACTAAAATCGGGTTACCCATTCCTCCATGAATCTAATTATGTGATTAGTTTTGAAATCGGACCTTTCAAAACCCCCTAATTGCGCAAAGAAGAGCTAAATTCTTTCAAGGGAAACCTCTTGTTTGCTTCACTGAATCAGAAGTAGAGCGCATGAACATTATCGAAGAATTACAGTACGTTGTTGTATGCAAATTTTTGTATAGGTAACCTGAACTTAATGAGTTACGACGTATTATTCCAATTCAATGTGGAATCACGGGTGAGTGCAATATTGGGTACTTGAGGGATAGACATGTGCTGGTTCGATTCACATTGGTCATGGCGGGACGGTGACAATGGTTCCTTTAGCCGTATTCGATGTCCAAGAAAAATTTTAGACGATCCAGGTCTGGGGGCCTGGGGCCACGGCGGAAGGCGTGGGCTATAGCACACGAAAATTTGGGACTCGCACGGATTTCCAATTTTATGGCC
Organism: Nicotiana benthamiana; assembly: GCA_034376525.1. Lineage (NCBI taxonomy): Eukaryota > Viridiplantae > Streptophyta > Magnoliopsida > Solanales > Solanaceae > Nicotiana > Nicotiana benthamiana. Next base: position 32,956,850 of record CM067335.1, on the reverse strand, counting down.
GTAAACTGCCAAAAAATGTAATTTGGTAATGGAGGGGCGGTGACTATGGTTCCATTGGCTGTATGTGACGTCCAAGATAAATGTTAGATAATCCGGTCCCGGGAGCCCGGGGCCACGACAGAAGGCGTGGGCTATAACACATGAAAATTTGGGACTCGCGCAGATTTCCAATTTTATGGCCGTAAAAGGCCAAAAATGTAATTTGGTCATGAAGGGGCGGTGACTATGGCTTCTTTAGCCGTATTCGACGCCCAAGAAAAATTTTAGATGATCCGGGTCCAGGGACCCGGGGCCACGACAGAACGCGTGGGCTATAGCACACGAAAATTTTGGACTCGCGCGGATTTCCAGATTTATGGCCGTAAACTGCCAAAAATGTAAATTGGTCATGGCGGCGCGGTGACTATGGTTTCTTTGGACCTATTTGACGTCCATGAAAAATCTTAGACGATCCGGCTCCGGCGGCCCGGGACCACGGCAGAAGGCGTTGGCTATAGCACATGAAAATTTGGGACTCGCGCGGATTTCCAATTTTATGGCCGTAAACTGCCAAAAAATATAATTTTATCGTGGCGGGGCGGTGATTATGGTTCGTTTGGCTGTACTCGATGTAAAAGAAAAATTTTAGACGATCCGGGTATGGGGGCCCGGTGCCACGGCAGAAGGCGTGGGCTATAACACACGAAAATTTGGGACTCGCGCGGATTTCAAATTTTATGGCCGTGAACTGCCAAAAAATGTAATTTGGTAATGGAGGGGCGGTGACTATGGTTCCTTTGGCTGTATGTGACATCCAAGAAAAATGTTAGATGATCGGGTCTGGGGTCCCGGGGCCACGGCAGAAGGCGTGGGCTATAGCACACGAAAATTTGGGACTCGCGCGGATTTCCAATTTTATGGCCGGAAAAGGCCAAAAAATGTAATTTGTTCATGGAGGGGCGGTTACTATGGTTTCTTTGGCCGTATTCGACGTCCAAGAAAAAGTTTAGAAGGTCTGAGTCCGGGGGCCCGGGGCCACAGTTGAATGCAGGGGCTATAGCACATGAAAATTTGGGACTCGCGCGAATTTCCAATTTTATTAAACTGCCAAAAATGTAATTTGGTCATGGCGGGGCGGTGACTATGGTTTCTTTGGCCGTATTCGACGCCCAAGAAAAATATTATACGATCGGGGTCAAGTGATCTGGGGCCACGACAGAACGCGTGGGCTATAGCACACGAAAATTTTGGACTCGCGCGGATTTCCAATTTTATGGCCTAAACTGCCAAAAAATGTAATTTTGTCATAGCGAGGTGGTGACTATGGTTTTTTTGGCCGTATTCGATGTCCAAGAAAAAGTTTATATGATCCGGGTCCGGGGGCCCGGTGCCACGGCAAAAGGCGTGGGCTATAGCACACGAAAATTTGGGACTCGCGCGGATTTCCAAATTTATGGCCGTAAAAGGCCAAAAAATGTAATTTGGTCATGGAGGGCAGTGACTATGGTTTCTTTGGCCGTATTCGACATCTGAGAAAAATTTTAGATGATTCAGGTCCGAGGGCCCGGGGCCACAACAGAAGGCGTGGGTTATAACACACAAAAATTTGGGACTCGCGCGGATTTCCAATTTTATGGTCGTAAACTGCCAAAAAATGTAAATTGGTCATGGCGGGGCAGTGACTATGGTTCCTTTGGCCGTATCCAATGTCCAAGAAAAATTTTAGACGATCCGGATCCGGGGTCTCGGGGCCACGGCAGAAGGCGTGGGCTATAGCACAGGAAAATTTGGGACTCGGGCGGGTTTCCAATTTTATGGCCGTAAACTGCCAAAAAATGTAATTTGGTCATGGCGGGGCGGTGACTATGGTTTCTTTGGACCTATTTGACATCCATGAAATATTTTAGACGATCCAGTCCGGGGACGCGGGGCCACGGCAGAAGGCGTTGGTTATATCGCACGAAAAATTGGGACTCGTGCGAATTTCCAATTTTATAGCAGTAAACTGCCAAAAAGTGTAATTTGGTAATGGAGGGGCGGTGACTATGGTTCCTTTGGCTGTATGTGACGTCCAAGAAAAATGTTTGACGATTCGGGTCCGGGGTCCCGGGGCCACGGCAGAAGGCGTGGGCTATAGCACACGAAAATTTGGGACTCGTACGGATTTCCAATTTTATGGACGTAAACTGCCAAAAAATATAATTTGGTCATGGCGGGGCAGTGACTATGGTTCCTTTGGCCGTATTCGATGTCCAAGAAAAATTTTAGACAATCCAGGTCTGGGGGCCCTGGGCCACGGCAGAAGGCGTGGGCTATAGCACACGAAAATTTGGGACTTGCGCGGATTTCCAATTTTATGGCCGCAAACTGCCAAAAAATGTAATTTGGTAATGGAGGGGCGGTGACTATGGTTCCTTTGGCAGTATGTGACATTTATGAAAAATGTTTGATGATCCGGGTCCGGGTTCCCGGGGCCACTACAGAAGGCATGGTCTATAGCACACGAAAATATCGGACTCACGCGGATTTCCAATTTTATTGCCGTAAACTGCCAAAAAATATAATTTGGTCATGGCGGGGCAGTGGCTATGGTTTCTTTGGCCATATTCGACGCCCAAGAAAAATTTTAGACGATCCGGGTCAAGGGGCCCAAGGCCACGACAGAACGCGTGGGCTATAGCACACGAAAATTTAGGACTCGCGCGGATTTCCAATTTTATGGCCGTAAACTGCCAAAAAATGTAATTTGGTCATGGCGAGGCGGTGATTGTGGTTTTTTTGGCCGTATTTGATATCCAAGAAAAATTTATATGATCCGGGTCCAGGGGCCCGGGGCCACGGCAGAAGGCGTGGGCTATTGCACAAGTAAATTGGGACTCGCGCGGATTTCAAATTTTATGGCCGTAAACGTCCAAAAAATGTAATTTGGTCATGGCGTGGCGATGACTATGGTTTCTTTGGCCATATTCGACGCCCAAGAAAAATTTTAGACGATCTGGGTCAAGGGGCACGGGACCACGACAGAACGCGTGGGCTATAAAACATGAAAATTTGGGACTCGCGCGGATTTCCAATTATATGCCCGTAAACTGCCAAAAATGTAATTTGGTCAGGGCAGGGCGGTGACTATGCTTCCTTTGGCCGTATTCGATGTCCAAGAAAAATTTTAGACGATTCGGGTCTGAGGGCCCGAGGTCACGGCAGAAGGCGTGGGCTATAGCACACGAAATATTGGGACTCGCGCGGGTTTCCAATTTTATGGCCGTAAACATCCAATAAATGTAATTTTGTCACGGCCGGGTGGTGAATATGGTTCCTTTGGCCGTATTGGATGTACGTGAAAACTTTTAGATGATTCGGGTTCGGGGGCCCGGGGTCACGACAGAAGGCGTGGGTTATTGTATATGAAAAATTGGGACTCGGGCGAGTTTCCAATATTACGGCCATAAATATCCAAAAATTGTAATTTGGTCATGGCCGGGCGGTGACAATGGTTCCATTATCCGTATTGGGTGTACCCTAAAAATTTTAGACGATTCGGGTCCGGGGGCCCGGGGTCACGGCAGAAGGCGTGGGCTGTAGCACACGAAAAATTGGGACTCGCGCGAATTTCCGATTTTATGGCCGTAAACATCCAAAAAATGTAATTTTGTCATGGACGGGGGGTGACTATGGTTCCTTTGGCCGTATTGGGTGTACCCTAAAAATTTTAAACGATTCGGATCCGGGGGCCCGGGGTCACGGCAGAAGGCGTGGGCTATGCACACGAAAAATTGGGACTCGCGCGGATTTCCAATTTTATGGCCGTAAACATCCGAAAATTGTAATTTTATCATGGCCGGGCGGTGACTATGGTTCCTTTGGCCGAATTGGATGTGCGAGAAAAAAAATAGACGATTCAGGTCCGGGGGCCCGAGGTCACGGCAGAAGGCGTGGGCTATAGCACACGAAAAATTGGGACTCGCGCGGATTTCCGATTTTATGGCCGTAAACTTCCGAAAAATGTAATTTTATCATGGCCAGGTGGTGACTATGGTTCCTTTGGCCGTATTAAAAGTACGAGAAAATTTTTAGATGATTCGGGTATGGGGGCCCGAGGTCACAGCAGAAGGCGTGGGCTATAGCACACGAAAAATTGGGACTCGCACGGATTTCCAATTTTATGGCCGTAAACATCCGAAAATTGTAATTTTATCATGGCCGGGCGGTGACTATGGTTCCTTTGGCCGTATTGGATGTGCGAGAAAAAAAATAGACGATTTAGGTCCGGGGGCCCGGGGTCACGGCAGAAGGCGTGGGTTATTGCATATGGAAAATTGGGACTCGGGCGAGTTTCCAATATTACGGCCGTATATATCACAAAAATGTAATTTGGTCATGGCCAGGCGGTGACAATGGTTCCATTATCCGTATTGGGGTCCGGGGGCCCGGGGTCACGGCAGAAGGCGTGGGCTATACCATACGAAAAATTGGGACTCGCGCGGATTTCCAATTTTATTGCCGTAAACTGCCAAAAAAGTGCAATTTGGTAATGGAGGGGCAGTGACTATGGTTCCTTTGGCTGTATGTGACGTCCAAGAAACATGTTAGATGATCCGGGTCCGGGGTCCCGGAGCCACGGCAGAAGGCGTGGGCTTTAGCACACGAAAATTTAGGACTCGTGCGGATATCCAATTTTATGGCCGTAAACATCCAAAAAATTTATTTTGGTCATGGCGGGGCGGTGACTATGGTTCTTTTGGCCATATTGGATTAACGTGAAAAATTTGAGATGATTCAGGTTCGGGGGCCCGGGGTTACGACAGAAGGCGTGGGCTATAGCACACGAAAAATTGGGACTCGCTCGGATTTCCGATTTTATGGCCGTAAACTTCCGAAAAATGTAATTTTATCATGGCCGGGCGGTGACTATGGTTTCTTTGGCCGAATTGGATGTGCGAGAAAATTTTTAGACAATTCAGGTCCGGGGGCCCGACGTCACGGCAGAAAGCGTGGGCTATAGCACACGAAAATTTGGGACTCGCGCGGATTTTCCAATTTTATGGCCGTAAACATCCAAAAAATGTAATTTTGTCATGGCCGGGCGGTTACTATGGTTCCGTTGGCCGTATTGGATGTACGTGAAAAATTTTAGATGATTCGGGTTCGGGGGCCCGGGGTCACGACAGAAGGCGTGGGCTATAGCATATGAATAATTGGGACTCGCGCGAGTTTTCAATATTACGGCCGTATACATCCAAAAAATTTGGTCATGGACGGGGGGTGACTATGGTTCCTTTGGCCGTATTGGGTGTACCCTAAAAATTTTAAACGATTCGGGTTCGGGGGCCCGGGGTCACGACAGAAGGCGTGGGCTATAGCATATGAAAAATTGGGACTCGCGCGAGTTTTCAATATTACGGCCGTATACATCCAAAAAATTTGGTCATGGACGGGGGGTGACTATGGTTCCTTTGGCCGTATTGGGTGTACCCTAAAAATTTTAAACGATTCGGGTTCGGGGGCCCGGGGTCACGGCAGAAGGCGTGGTCTATAGCACACGAAAAATTGGGACTCGCGCGGATTTCCAATTATATGGCCGTAAACATCCGAAAATTGTAATTTTGTCATGGACGGGGGGTGACTATGGTTCCTTTGGCCGTATTGGGTGTACCCTAAAAATTTTAAACGATTCGGGTCCGGGCGCCCGGGGTCACGGCAGAAGGCGTGGGCTATGCACACGAAAAATTGGGACTCGCGCGGATTTCCAATTTTATGGCCGTATACCTCCGAAAATTGTAATTTTATCATGGTCGGGCGGTGACTATGGTTCCTTTGGCCGAATTGGATGTGCGAGAACAAAAATAGACGATTAAGGTCCGGGGACCCGAGGTCACGGCAGAAGGCGTGGGCTATAGCACACGAAAAATTAGGACTCGCGCGGATTTCCGATTTTATGGCCGTAAACATCCGAAAATTGTAATTTTATCATGGCCAGGCGGTGACTATGGTTCCTTTGGATGAATTGGATGTGCGAGAAAAATTTTAGACAATTCAGGTCCGGGGGCCCGACGTCATGGCAGAAAGCGTGGGCTAGCACACGAAAATTTGGAACTCGCGCGGATTTTCCAATTTTATGGCCGTAAACATCCAAAAAATGTAATTTTGTCATGGCCGGGCGGTGACTATGGTTCCTTTGGCCGAATTGGATGTGCGAGAAAAAAAATAGACGATTCAGGTCCGGGGGCCCGAGGTCACGGCAGAAGGCGTGGGCTATAGCACACGAAAAATTGGGACTCGCGCGGATTTCCGATTTTATGGCCGTAAACTTCCGAAAAATGTAATTTTATCATGGCCAGGTGGTGACTATGGTTCCTTTGGCCGTATTAACGGTACGAGAAAAATTTTAGACGATTCGGGTATGGGGGCCCGAGGTCACGGCAGAAGGCGTGGGCTATAGCACACGAAAAATTGGGACTCGCGCGGATTTCCAATTTTATGGCCGTAAACATCCGAAAATTGTAATTTTATCATGGCCGGGCGGTGACTATGGTTTCTTTGGCCGAATTGGATGTGCGAGAAAAAAAATAGACGATTCAGGTCTGGGGGCCCGAGGTCACGGCAGAAGGCGTGGGCTATAGCACACGAAAAATTGGGACTCGCGCGGATTTCCGATTTTATGGCCGTAAACATCCAAAAAATGTAATTTTATCATGGCCGGGCAGTGACTATGGTTCCTTTGGCCATATTCGATTAACGTGAAAAATTTTAGATGATTCGGGTTCGGGGGCCCGGGGTTACGACAGAAGGCGTGGGCTATAGCACACGAAAAAATGGGACTCGCGCGGATTTCCGATTTTATGGCCGTAAACATCATAAAAATGTAATTTTGTCATGACCGGGTTGTGACTATGGTTCCTTTGGCTGTATTGGATGTACGAGAAAATACTTAGATGATTCGCGTCCGGGGGCCCGAGGTCACGGCAGAAGGCGTGGGCTATAGCATACGAAAAATTGGGACTCGCACGGGTTTCCAATTTTACGGCCATAAATAACCAAAAAAATGTAATTTGGTCATGGCCGGGCGGTGACTATGGTTCCTTTAGCCGAATTGGGTCTACCCTAAAAATTTTAGACGATTCGGGTCTGGGGGCCCGGGGTCACGGCAGAAGGCGTGGGCTAATGCACACGAAAATTGGGACTCGCGCGGAGTTCCGATTTTATGGCCGTAAACATCCAAAAAATGTAATTTTGTCATGGCCAGGTGGTGACTATGGTTCCTTTGGCCGTATTAAATGTACGAGAAAAATTTTAGATGATTCGGGTTTGGGGGCCCGAGGTCACGGCAGAAGGCGTGGGTTATAGCACACGAAAAATTGGGACTCGCGCGGATTTCCAATTTTATGGCCGTAATCATCCAAAAATGTAATTTTATCATGGCCGGGCGGTGACTATGGTTCCTTTGGCCGTATTGGATGTACGAGAAAAATTTGAGACGATTCAGGTCGGGGAGCCCGAGGTCACGGCAGAAGGCGTGGGCTATTGCACACGAAAAATTTGGACTCGCGCGGATTGCCAATTTTATGGCCGTAAACATCCAAAAATGTAATTTTATCATGGCCGGGCGGTGACTATGGTTCCTTTGGCCGAATTGGATGTGCGAGAAATATTTTAGACGATTCAGGTTCGGGGGCCCGACGTCACGGCAGAAGGCGTGGGCTATAGCGCACGAAATATTGGGACTCGCGCGGGTTTCCAATTTTATGGCCGTAAACATCCAATAAATGTAATTTTGTCATGGCCGGGTGGTGAATATGGATCCTTTGGCCGTATTGGATGTACGTGAAAAATTTTAGATGATTCGGGTTCGGGGCCCGGGGTTACGACAGAAGGCGTGGGTTATTGCAAATGAAAAATTGGGACTCGGGCGAGTTTCCAATATTACGGCCGTAAATATCCAAAAATAGTAATTTGGTCATGGCCGGGCGGTGACAATGGTTCCATTATCCGTATTGGGTGTACCCTAAAAATTTTAGACGATTCGGGTCCGGGGGCCCGGGGTCACGGCAGAAGGAGTGGGCTATATAGCACACGAAAAATTGGGACTCGCGCGAATTTCCGATTTTATGGCCGTAAACATCCAAAAAATGTAACTTTGTCATGGACGGGGCGTGACTATGGTTCCTTTGTCCATATTGGGTGTACCCTAAAAATTTTAAACGATTCGGGTCAGGGGGCCCGGGGTCACGGCAGAAGGCGTGGGCTATGCACACGAAAAATTGGGACTCGCGCGGATTTCCAATTTTATGGCCGTAAACATCCGAAAATTGTAATTTTATCATGGCCGGGCAGTGACTATGGTTCCTTAGGCCGAATTGGATGTCCGAGAAAAAAAATAGACGATTCAGGTCCGGGGGCCCGAGGTCACGGCAGAAGGCGTGGGCTATAGCACACAAAAAATTGGGACTCGCGCGGATTTCCGATTTTATGGCCGTAAACTTCCGAAAAATGTAATTTTATCATGGCCAGGTGGTGACTATGGTTCCTTTGGCCGTATTAAATGTACGAGAAAAATTTTAGATGATTCAGGTATGGGGGCCCGAGGTCACGGCAGAAGGCGTGGGCTATAGCAAACGAAAAATTGGGACTCGCGCGGATTTCCAATTTTATGGCCGTAAACATCCGAAAATTATAATTTTATCATGGCCGGGCGGTGACTATGGTTCCTTTGGCCGAATTGGATGTGCGAGAAAAAAAATAGACGATTCAGGTCTGGGGGCCCAGGGTCACGGCAGAAGGCGTGGGTTATTGCATATGGAAAATTGGGACTCGGGCGAGTTTCCAATATTACGGCGTAAATATCACAAAAATGTAATTTGGTCATGGCCGGGCGGTGACAATGGTTCCATTATCCGTATTGGGTGTACCCTAAAAATTTTAGACGATTCGGGTCCGGGGGCCCGTGGTCACGGCAGAAGGCGTGGGCTATAGCACACGAAAAATTGGGACTCACGCGAATTTCCGATTTTATGGCCGTAAACATCCAAAAAATGTAATTTTGTCATGGACGGGGGGTGACTATGGTTCCTTTGCCCGTATTGGGTGTACCCTAAAAATTTTAAACGATTCGGGTCCGGGGGCCCGGGGTCACGGCAGAAGGCGTGGACTATGCACACGAAAAATTGGGACTCGCGCGGTTTCCAATTTTACGGCCATAAATAACCAAAAAATGTAATTTGGTCATGGCCGGGCGGTGACTATGGTTCCTTTAGCCGAATTGGGTGTACCCTAAAAATTTAAGATGATTCGGGTCTGGGGGCCCGGGGTCACGGCAGAAGGCGTGGGCTATAGCACACGAAAATTGGGACTCGCACGGAGTTTTGATTTTATGGCCGTAAACATCCAAAAAATGTAATTTTGTCATGGCCAGGTGGTGGCTATGGTTGCTTTGGCCGTATTAAATGTACGAGAAAAATTTTAGATGATTCGGTTTTGGGGGCCCGAGGTCACGGCAGAAGGCGTGGGTTATAGCACACGAAAAATTGGGACTCGCGCGGATTTCAAATTTTATGGCCGTAAACATCCAAAGAATGTAATTTTGTCATGGCCAGGTGGTGACTATGGTTCCTTTGGCCGTAGTAAATGTACGAGAAAAATTTTAGATGATTCGGGTATGGGGGCCCGAGGTCACGGCAGAAGGCGTGGGCTATAGCACACGAAAATTTGGGACTCGCGCGGATTTCCAATTTTATGGTCGTAAACATCCAAAAAATGTAATTTTATCATGGCCAGGCGGTGACTATGGTTCCTTTGGCCGTATTGGATGTACGAGAAAAATTTTAGACGATTCAGGTCCGGGAGCCTGAGGTCACGGCAGAAGGCGTGGGCTATAGCACATGAAAAAATGGGACTCGCGCGGATTTCCAATTTTATGGCCGTAAACATCCAAAAAATGTAATTTTATCATGGCCGGGCGGTGACTATAGTTCCTTTGGCCGAATTGGATGTGCGAGAAAAATTTTAGACAATTCAGGTCCGGGGGCCCGACGTCACGGCAGAAAGCGTGGGCTATAGCACACGAAAATTTGGGACTCGCGCGGATTTTCCAATTTTATGGCCGTAAACATCCAAAAAATGTAATTTTGTCATGGCCGGGCGGTGACTATAGTTCCTTTGGCCGTATTGGATGTACGTGAAAATTTTTAGATGATTCGGGTTCGGGGGCCCGAGGTCACGGCAGAAGGCGTGGGCTATAGCACACGAAAAATTGGGACTCGCGCGGATTTCCAATTATATGGCCGTAAATATCCGAAAATTGTAATTTTATCATGGCCGGGCGGTGACTATGGTTCCTTTGGCCGAATTGGATGTGCGAGAAAAATTTTAGACGATACAGGTCCGGGGGCCCAAGGTCACGGCAGAAGGCGTGGGCTATAGCACACGAAAAATTGGGACTCGCGCGGATTTCCAATTTTATGGCTGTAAACATCCAAAAAATGTAACTTTATCATGGCCGGGCGGTGACTATGGTTCCTTTGGCTGAATTGGATGTGCGAGAAAAATTTTAGACGATTCAGGTCTGGGGGACCGAGGTCACGGCAGAAGGCGTGGGCTACAGCACACGAAAAATTGGGACTCGTGCGGATTTCCGATTTTATGGCCGTAAACGTCCAAAAAATGTAATTTTATCATGGCCGGGCGGTGACTATGGTTCCTTTGGCCATATTGGATTAACGTGAAAAATTTTAGATGATTCGGGTTCGGGGGCCCGGGGTTACGACAGAAGGCGTGGGCTATAGCACACGAAAAGTTGGGACTCGCGCGGATTTCCGATTTTATGGCCGTAAACATCATAAAAATGTACTTTTGTCATGACCGGGTTGTGACTATGGTTCCTTTGGCTGTATTGGATGTACGAGAAAATATTTAGATGATTCGCGTCCGGGGGCCCGAGGTCACGGCAGAAGGCGTGGGCTATAGCATACGAAAAATTGGGACTCGCACAAGTTTCCAATTTTACGGCCATAAATAACCAAAAAAATGTAATTTGGTCATGGCCGGGCGGTGACTATGGTTCCTTTAGCCGTATTGGGTGTACCCTAAAAATTTTAGACGATTCGGGTCTGGGGGCTCGGGGTCACGGCAGAAGGCGTGGGCTAATGCACACGAAAATTGGGACTCGCGCGGAGTTCCGATTTTATGGCCGTAAACATCCAAAAAATGTAATTTTGTCATGGCCATGTGGTGACTATGGTTCCTTTGGCCGAATTGGATGTGCGAGAAAAATTTTAGACGATTCAGGTTCAGGGGCCCGACGTCACGGCAGAAGGCGTGGGCTATAGCACACGAAATATTGGCACTCGCGCGGGTTTCCAATTTAATGGCCGTAAACATCCAATAAATGTAATTTTGTCATGGCCGGGTGGTGAATATGGTTCCTTTGGCCGTATTGGATGTACGTGAAAAATATTAGATGATTCGGGTTCGGGGGCCCGGGGTCACGACAGAAAGCGTGGGTTATTGCATATGAAAAATTGAGACTCGGGCGAGTTTCCAATATTACGGCCGTAAATATCCAAAAATTGTAATTTGGTCATGGCCGGACGGTGACAATGGTTCCATTATCCGTATTGGGTGTACCCTAAAAATTTTAGACGATTTGGGTCCGGGGGCCCGGGGTCACGGCAGAAGGCGTGGGCTATAGCACACGAAAAATTGGGACTCGCGCGAATTTCCGATTTTATGGCCGTAAACATCCAAAAAATGTAATTTTGTCATGGACGGGGGGTGACTATGGTTCCTTTGGCCGTATTGGGTGTACCCTAAAAATTTTAAACGATTCGGGTCCGGGGGCCCGGGGTCACGGCAGAAGGCGTGGGCTATGCACACGAAAAATTGGGACTAACGCGGATTTCCAATTTTATGGCCGTAAACATCCGAAAATTGTAATTTTATCATGGCCGGGCGGTGACTATGGTTCCTTTGGCCGAATTGGATGTGCGAGAAAAAAATAGACGATTCAGGTCCGGGGGCCCGAGGTCACGGCAGAAGGCGTGGGCTATAGCACACGAAAAATTGGGACTCGCGCGGATTTCAATTTTATGGCCGTAAACTTCCGAAAAATGTAATTTTATCATGGCCAGGTGGTGACTATGGTTCCATTGGCCGTATTAAATGTACGAGAAAATTTTTAGATGATTCGGGTATGGGGGCCCGAGGTCACAGCAGAAGGCGTGGGCTATAGCACACGAAAAATTGGGACTCGCGCGGATTTCCAATATTATGGCCGTAAACATCCGAAAATTGTAATTTTATCATGGCCGAGCGGTGACTATGGTTCCTTTGGCCGAATTGGATGTGCGAGAAAAAAAATAGACGATTCAGGTCCGGGGGCCCGGGGTCACGGCAGAAGGCGTGGGTTATTGCATATGAAAAATTGGGACTCGGGCGAGTTTCCAATATTACGGCCGTAAATATCCAAAAAATGTAATTTGATCATGGCCGGGCGGTGACAATGGTTCCATTATCCGTATTGGGTGTACCCTAAAAATTTTAGACAATTCGGGTCCGGAGGCCCGGGGTCACGGCAGAAGGCGTGGGCTATGCACACGAAAAATTGGGACTCGCGCGGATTTCCGATTTTATGGCCATAAATAACCAAAAAAATGTAATTTTGTCATGGACAGGCAGTGACTATGGTTCCTTTAGCCGAATTGGGTGTACCCTAAAAATATTAAATGATTCGGGTCCGGGGACCCGGGGTCACGGCAGAAGGCGTGGGCTATGCACACGAAAAATTGGGACTCGCGCGGGTTTCCAATTTTACGGCCATAAATAACCAAAAAAATGTAATTTGGTCATGGCCGGGCGGTGACTATGGTTCCTTTAGCCGAATTGGGTGTACCCTAAAAATTTTAGATGATTCGGATCTGGGGGCCCGGGGTCACGGCAGAAGGCGTGGGCTATAGCACACGAAAATTGGGACTCGCGCGGAGTTTTGATTTTATGGCCGTAAACATCCAAAAAATGTAATTTTGTCATGGCCAGGTGGTGACTATGGTTCCTTTGGCCGTATTAATGTACGAGAAAAATTTTAGATGATTCGGGTTTGGGGGCCCGAGGTCACGGCAGAAGGCGTGGGCTATAGCACACGAAAAATTGGGACTCGCGCGGATTTGCAATTTTAGGGCCGTAAACATCCGAAAATTGTAATTTTATCATGGCCGGGCGGTGACTATGGTTCCTTTGGCCGTATTGGATGTGCGAGAAAAAATATAGACGATTCAGGTCGGGGGCCCGGGGTCACGGTAGAAGGCGTGGGTTATTGCATATGAAAAATTGGGACTCGTGCGAGTTTCCAATATTACGGCCGTAAATATCCAAAAAAATGTAATTTGGTCTTGGCCGGGCGGTGACAATGGTTCCATTATCCGTATTGGGTGTACCCTAAAAATTTTAGACGATTCGGGTCCGGGGTCATGGCAGAAGGCGTGGGCTATAGCACACGAAAAATTGGGACTCGCGCGAATTTCCGATTTTATGGCCTAATCAGCCAAAAAATGTAATTTTGTCATGGACGGGGGGTGACTATGGTTCCTTTGGCCGTATTGGGTGTACCCTAAAAATTTTAAACGATTCGGGTCCGGGGGCCCAGGGTCACGGCAGAAGGCGTGGGCTATGCACACGAAAAATTGGGACTCGCGCGGGTTTCCAATTTTACGGCCATAAATAACCAAAAAAATATAATTTGGTCATGGCCGGGCGGTGACTATGGTTCCTTTAGCCGAATTGGGTGTACCCTAAAAATTTTAGATGATTCGGGTCTGGGGGCCCGGGGTCACGGCAGAAGGCGTGGGCTATAGCACACGAAAATTGGGACTCGCGCGGAGTTCTGATTTTATGGCCGTAAACATCCAAAAAATGTAATTTTGTCATGGCCAGGTGGTGACTATGGTTCCTTTGTCCGTATTAAATGTACGAGAAAAATTTTAGATGATTCGGGTTTGGGGGCCCGAGGTCACGGCAGAAGGCGTGGGTTATAGCACACGAAAAATTGGGACTCGCGCGGATTTCAAATTTTTTGGCCGTAAACATCCAAAGTATGTAATTTTGTCATGGCCAAGTAGTGACTATGGTTCCTTTGGCCGTAGTAAATGTACGAGAAAAATTTTAGATGATTCGGGTATGGGGGCCCGAGGTCACGGCAGAAGGCGTGGGCTATAGCACACGAAAAATTGGGACTCGCGCGGATTTCCAATATTATGGTCGTAAACATCCAAAAAATGTAATTTTATCATGGCCAGGCGATGACTATGGTTCCTTTGGCCGTATTGGATGTACGAGAAAAATTTTAGACGATTCAGGTCCGGCAGCCCGAGGTCACGGCAGAAGGCGTGGGCTATAGCACACGAAAAAATGGGACTCGCGCGGATTTCCAATTTTATGGCCGTAAACATCCAAAAAATGTAATTTTATCATGGCCGGGCGGTGACTATGGTTCCTTTGGCCGAATTGGATGTGCGAGAAAAATTTTAGACAATTCTGGTCCGGTGGCCCGACGTCACGGCAGAAAGCGTGGGCTATAGCACACGAAAATTGGGACTCGCGCGGATTTTCCAATTTTATGGCCGTAAACATCCAAAAAATGTAATTTTGTCATGGCCGGGCGGTGACTATGGTTCCTTTTGCCGTATTGGATGTACGTGAAAAATTTTAGATGATTCGGGTTCGGGGGCCCGGGGTCACGACAGAAGGCGTGGGTTATAGCATATGAAAAATTGGGACTCGCGCGAGTTTTCAATATTACGGCCGTAAACATCCAAAAAATTTGGTCATGGACGGGGGTTGACTATGGTTCCTTTTGTCGTATTGGGTGTACCCTAAAAATTTTAAACGATTCGGGTTTGGTGGCCCGGGGTCACGGCAGAAGGAATGGGCTATAGCACACGAAAAATTGGGACTCGCGCGGATTTCCAATTATATGGCCGTAAACATCCGAAAATTGTAATTTTATCATGGCCGGGCAGTGACTATGGTTCCTTTGGCCGAATTGGATGTGCGAGAAAAATTTTAGACGATACAGGTCCGGGGGCCCAAGGTCACGGCAGAAGGCGTGGGCTATAGCACACGAAAAATTGGGACTCGCGGGGATTTCCAATTTTATGGCTGTAAACATCCAAAAAATGTAATTTTATCATGGCCGGGCGGCGACTATGGTTCCTTTGGCCGAATTGGATGTGCGAGAAAAATTTTAGACGATTCAGGTCTGGGGGCCCGAGGTCACGGCAAAAGGCGTGGGCTATAGCACACGAAAAATTGGGACTCGCGCGGATTTCCGATTTTATGGCCGTAAACATCCAAAAAATGTAATTTTATCATGGCCGGGCGGTGACTATGGTTCCTTTGGCCATATTGGATTAACGTCAAAAATTTTAGATGATTCGGGTTCGGGGGCCCGGGGTTACGACAGAAGGCGTGGGCTATAGCACACGAAAAATTGGGACTCGCGCGGATTTCCGATTTATGGCCGTAAACATCATAAAAATGTAATTTTGTCATGACCGGGTTGTGACTATGGTTCCTTTGGCTGTATTGGATGTACGAGAAAATATTTAGATGATTCGCGTCCGGGGGCCCGAGGTCACGGCAGAAGGCGTGGGCTATAGCATACGAAAAATTGGGACTCGCACGGGTTTCCAATTTTACGGCCATAAATAACCAAAAAAATGTAATTTGGTCATGGACGGGCGGTGACTATGGTTCCTTTAGCCGTATTGGGTGTACCCTAAAAATTTTAGACGATTCGGGTCTAGGGGCCCGGGGTCACGGCAGAAGGCGTGGGCTAATGCACACGAAAATTGGGACTCGCGCGGAGTTCCGATTATATGGCCGTAAACATCCAAAAAATGTAATTTTGTCATGGCCAGGTAGTGACTATGGTTCCTTTGGCCGTATTAAATGTACGAGAAAAATTTTAGATGATTCAGGTTTGGGGGCCCGAGGTCACGGCAGAAGGCGTGGGATATAGCACACGAAAAATTGGGACTCGCGCGGATTTCCAATTTTATGGCCGTAAACATCCAAAAATGTAATTTTATCATGGCCGGGCGGTGACTATGGTTCCTTCGGCCGTATTGGATGTACGAGAAAAAATTGAGACGATTCAGGTCGGGGAGCCCGAGGTCACGGCAGAAGGCGTGGGCAATAGTACACAAAAAATTTGGACTCGCGCGGATTTCCAATTTTATGGCCGTAAACATCCAAAAATGTAATTTTATCATGGCCGGGAGGTGACTATGGTTCCTTTGGCTGAATTGGATGTGCGAGAAAAATTTTAGACGATTCAGGTTCGGGGGCCCGACGTCACGGCAGAAGGCGTGGGCTATAGCAAACGAAATATTGGGACTCGCGCGGGTTTCCAATTTTATGGCCGTAAACATCCAATAAATGTAATTTTGTCATGGCCGGGTGGTGAATATGGTTCCTTTGGCCGTATTGGATGTACGTGAAAAATTTTAGATGATTCGGGTTCGGGGGCCTGGGGTCACGACCGAAGGCGTGGGTTATTGCATATGAAAAATTGGGACTCGGGCGAGTTTCCAATATTACGGCCGTAAATATCCAAAAATTGTAATTTGGTCATGGCCGGGCGGTGACAATGGTTCCATTATCCGTATTGGGTGTTCCCTAAAAATTTTAGACGATTCGGGTCCGGGGGCCCGGGGTCACGGCAGAAGGCGTGGGCTATAGCACACGAAAAATTGGGACTCGCGCGAATTTCTGATTTTATGGCCGTAAATATCCAAAAAATGTAATTTTGACATGGACGGGGGGTGACTATGGTTCCTTTGGCCATATTGGGTGTACCCTAAAAATTTTAAACGATTCGGGTCCGGGGGCCCGGGGTCACGGCAGAAGGCGTGGGCTATGCACACGAAAAATTGGGACTCGCGCGGATTTCCAATTTTATGGCCGTAAACATCCGAAAATTGTAATTTTATCATGGCCGGGCGGTGACTATGGTTCCTTTGGCCAAATTGGATGTGCGAGAAAAAAAATAGACGATTCAGGTCCGGGGGCCCGAGGTCACGGCAGAAGGCGTGGGCTATAGCACCCGAAAAATTGGGACTCACGCGGATTTCCGATTTTATGGCTGTAAACTTCCGAAAAATGTAATTTAATCATGGCCAGGTGGTGACTATGGTTCCTTTGGCCGTATTAAATGTACGAGAAAAATTTTAGATGATTTGGGTATGGGGGCCCGAAGTCACGGCAGAAGGCGTGGGCTATAGCACACGAAAAATTGGGACTCGCGCGGATTTCCAATTTTATGGCCGTAAACATCCGAAAATTGTAATTTTATCATGGCCGGGCGGTGACTATGCTTCCTTTGACCGAATCGGATGTGCGAGAAAAAAAATAGACGATTCAGGTCCGGGGGCCCGGGGTCACGGCAGAAGGCGTGGGTTATTGCATATGAAAAATTGGGACTCGGGCGAGTTTCCAATATTACGGCCGTAAATATCCAAAAAATGTAATTTGGTCATGGCCGGGCGGTGACAATGGTTCCATTATCCGTATTGGGTGTACCCTAAAAATTTTAGACGATTCGGGTCCGGGGGCCCGGGGTCACGGCAGAAGGCGTGGGCTATTGCACACGAAAAATTGGGACTCGCGCGAATTTCCGATTTTATGGCCGTAAACATCCAAAAAATGTAATTTTGTCATGGACGGGGGGAGACTATGGTTCCATTGGCCGTATTGGGTGTACCCTAAAAATTTTAAACGATTCGGGTCCGAGGGCCCGGAGTCACGGCAGAAGGCGTGGGCTATGCACACGAAAAATTGGGACTCGCGCGGGTTTCCAATTTTACGGCCATAAATAACCAAAAAATGTAATTTGGTCATGGCCGGGCGGTGACTATGGTTCCTTTAGCCGAGTTGGGTGTACCCTAAAAATTTTAGATGATTCGGGTCTGGGGGCCCGGGGTCACGGCAGAAGGCGTGGGCTATAGCACACGAAAATTGGGACTCGCGCGGAGTTCTGATTTTATGGCCGTAAACATCCAAAAAATGTAATTTTGTCATGGCCAGGTGGTGACTATGGTTCCTTTGGGCGTATTAAATTTACGAGAAAATTTTTAGATGATTCGGGTTTGGGGGCCCGAGGTCACGGCAGAAGGCGTGGGTTATAGCACACGAAAAATTGGGACTCGCGCGGATTTCCAATTTTATGGCCGTAAACATCCAAAAATGTAATTTTATCATGGCCGGGCGGTGACTATGGTTCCTTTGGCCGTATTGAATGTACGAGAAAAAATTGAGACGATTCAGGTCGGGGAGCCCGAGATGACGGCAGAAGGCGTGGGCTATGGCACACAAAAAATTTGGACTCGCGTGGATTTTTAATTTTATGGCCGTAAACATCCAAAAATGTAATTTTATCATGGCCGGGCGGTGACTATGGTTCCTTTGGCCGAATTGGATGTGCGAGAAAAATTTTAGACGATTCAGGTTCGGGGGCCCGACGTCACGGCAGAAGGCGTGGGCTATTGCACACGAAATATTGGGACTCGCGCGAATTTCCGATTTTGTGGCCGTAAACATCCAAAAAATGTAATTTTGTCATGGACGGGGGGTGACTATGGTTCCTTTGGCTGTATTGGGTGTACCCTAAAAATTTTAAACGATTCGGGTCCGGGGGCCCAGGGTCACGGCAGAAGGCGTGGGCTATGCACACGAAAAATTGGGACTCGCGCGGGTTTCTAATTTTACGGCCATAATAACCAAAAAAATGTAATTTGGTCATGGCCGGGCGGTGACTATGGTTCCTTTAGCCGAATTGGGTGTACCCTAAAAATTTTAGATGATTTGGGTCTGGGGGCCCGGGGTCACGGCAGAAGGCGTGGGCTATAGCACACGAAAATTGGGACTCGCGCGGAGTTCTGATTTTATGGCCGTAAACATCCAAAAAATGTAATTTTGTCATGGCCAGGTGGTGACTATGGTTCCTTTTGCCGTATTAAATGTACGAGAAAAATTTTAGATGATTCGGGTTTGGGGGCCCGAGGTCACGGCAGAAGGTGTGGGTTATAGCACACGAATAATTGGGACTCGCGCGGATTTCCAATTTTATGGCCGTAAACATCCAAAAATGTAATTTTATCATTGCCGGGCGGTGACTATGGTTCCTTTGGCCGTATTGGATGTACGAGAAAAATTTGAGACGATTCAGGTCGGGGAGCCCGAGGTCACGGCAGAAGGCGTGGGCTATAGCACACGAAAAATTTGGACTCGCGCGGATTTCCAATTTTATGGCCGTAAACATCCAAAAATGTAATTTTATCATGGCCCGGCGGTGACTATGGTTCCTTTGGCCGAATTGGATGTGTGAGAAAAATTTTAGACGATTCAGGTTCGGGGGCCCGACGTCACGGCAGAAGGCGTGGGCTATAGCACACGAAATATTGGGACTCGCGCGGATTTCCAATTTTATGGCCGTAAACATCCAATAAATGTAATTTTGTCATGGCCGGGTGGTGACTATGGTTCCTCTGGACATATTGGATGTACGTGAAAAATTTTAGATGATTCGGGTTCGGGGGCCCGGGGTCACGACAGAAGGCGTGGGTTATTGCATATGAAAAATTGGGACTCGGGCGAGTTTCCAATATTACGGCCGTAAATATCAAAAAAATGTAATTTGGTCATGGCCGGGCGGTGACAATGGTTCCATTATCCGTATTGGGTGTACCCTAAAAATATTAGACGATTCGGATCCGGGGGCCGGGGGTCGCGGCAGAAGGCGTGGGCTATTGCACACGAAAAATTGGGACTCGCGCGAATTTCCGATTTTATGGCCGTAAACATCCAAAAAATGTAATTTTGCCATGGACGGGGGGTGACTATGGTTCCTTTGGCCGTATTGGGAGAACCCTAAAAATTTTAAACGATTCGGGTCCGGGGGCCCGGGTCACGGCAGAAGGCGTGGGTTATGCACACGAAAAATTGGGACTCGCGCGGATTTCCAATTTTATGGCCGTAAACATCCGAAAATTGTAATTTTATCATGGCCGGGCGGTGACTATGGTTCCTTTGGCCGAATTGGATGTGCGAGAAAAAAAATAGACGATTTAGGTCCGGGGGCCCGAGGTCACGGCAGAAGGCGTGGGCTATAGCACACGAAAAATTGGGACTCGCGCGGATTTCCGATTTTATGGCCGTAAACTTCCGAAAAATGTAATTTTATCATGGCCGGGCGGTGACTATGGTTCCTTTGGCTGAATTGGATGTGCGAGAAAAATTTTAGACGATTCAGGTCCGGGGGCCCTAGGTCACGGCAGAAGGCGTGGGCTATAGCACATGAAAAATTGGGACTCGCGCGGATTTCGATTTTATGGCCGTAAACATCCAAAAAATGTACTTTTATCATGGCCGGGCGGTGATTATGGTTCTTTGGCCGTATTGGATGTACGTGAAAAATTTTAGATGATTCGGGTTCGGGGGCCTTGGGTCACGACAGAAGGCGTGGGCTATAGCATACGAAAAATTGGGACTCGCACGGGTTTCCAATTTTACGGCCGTGAATAACCAAAAAATGTAATTTGGTCATGGCCGGGCGGTGACTATGGTTCCTTTAGCCGTATTGGGTGTACCCTAAAAATTTTAGACGAATCGGGTCCGGGGGCCCGGGGTCACGGCAGAAGGCGTGGGCTATAGCACACGAAAATTGGGACTCGCGCGGAGTTCCGATTTTACGGCCGTAACCATCCAAAAAATGTAATTTTGTCATGGTTAGGTGGTGACTATGGTTCCTTTGGCCGTATTAAATGTACGAGAAAAATATTAGATGATTCGGGTTTGGGGACCCGAGGTCACGGCAGAAGGCGTGGGCTATAGCACACGAAAAATTGGGACTCGCGCGGATTTCCAATTTTATGGCCGTAAACATCCAAAAATGTAATTTTATCATGGCCGGGCGGTGACTATGGTTACTTTGGCCGTATTAAATGTACGAGAAAAATTTTAGATGATTCGGGTTTGGGGACCCGAGGTCACGGCAGAAGGCGTGGGCTATAGCACATGAAAAATTGGGACTCGCGCGGATTTCCAATTTTATGGCCGTAAACATCCAAAAATGTAATTTTATCATGGCCGGGCGGTGACTATGGTTCCTTTGGCCGTATTGGATGTACGAGAAAAATTTTAGACGATTCAGGTCGGGGAGCCCGAGGTCACGGCAGAAGGCGTGGGCTATTGCACACGAAAAATTTGGACTCGCGCGGATTTCAAATTTTATGGCCGTAAACATCCAAAAATGTAATTTTATCATGGCCGGGCGGTGACTATGGTTCCTTTGGCCGAATTGGATGTGCGAGAAAAATTTTAGACGATTCAGGTCCGGGGGCCCGACGTCACGGCAGAAGGCGTGGGCTATAGCACACGAAATATTGGGACTCGCGCGGATTTCCAATTTTATGGCCGTAAACATCCAAAAAATCTAATTTTGTCATGGCCAGGTGGTGACTATGGTTCCTTTGGCCGTATTAAATGTACGAGAAAAATTTTAGATGATTCGGGTTTGGGGGCCCGAGGTCACGGCAGAAGGCGTGGGCTATAGCATACGAAAAATTGGGACTCGCGCGGTTCCAATTTTATGGCCGTAAATATCCAAAAAATATAATTTTTTCAGGGACGGGCGGTGACTATGGTTCCTTTAGCCGTATTGGGTGTACCCTAAAAATTTTAGATGATTCGGGTTTGGGGGCCCGAGGTCACGGCAGAAGGCGTGGGCTATATAGCACACGAAAAATTGGGACTCGCACGGATTTCCAATTTTATGGCTGTAAACATCCAAATAATGTAATTTTGTCATGGTCGGGCGGTGACTATCGTTCCTTTGGCCGTATTGGATGTACGTGAAAAATTTTAAATGATTCGGGTTCGGGGGCCCGGGGTCACGACAGAAGGCGTGGGCTATAGCATATGAAAAATTGGGACTCGCGCGAGTTTCCAATATTACGGCCGTAAACATCCAAAAAATGTAATTTGGTCATGGCCAGGCGGTGACTATGGTTCCATTTGCCGTATTGGGTGTACCCTAATAATTTTAGACGATTCGGGTCCGGGTGCCCGGGGTCACGATAGAAGGCGTGAGCTATGGCACACGAAAATTGGGACTCGCGCGGATTTCCGATTTTATGGCCGTAAACATCCAAAAAATGTAATTTTGTCATGGACGGGTGGCATGTAGACCATCTCCTTACCCCAGTACGTCTTAGCATGAGTCACAAACTTTTGGGTCTACAGCTTGTGCAAAAGACTCAGGGGTCTTCATTTCGTAACTTTGTTTATTCTGGACTTTGGAAGTAGATCCAGATGATGATTCAGGTTTCGGGCCTGTTAGTTTTGGGATGTCTCCTAGAACAGTGAATTTATTTTGGTATCAGAGCCATGATGGCTGTATATGTATTTAGCATGAGCAACTAAACACATATATTGTCCGGAGCTTAATACTTTTGCAAATCCATGCCTAAAGTTATTTTGAAGACTTATTAAAGTAGCATGATTTTTTTATTTCTAAGTATTAAATCTTTTATCCTGTTTCATATAAAGATCTATCTTGTGTGAGGTACTTATTTCTCTCTAAGTGTGTGAGGTATCCGATTAATTTCCGGAGTGTACGTTGGCAAGCCTGTCCTTGTGGTCCTTGTTACCCGTGGTAGGCGTTTTAATGTGACCCTTAGGTGTTCCAGTAGCCAAGATAACTCTAGAGAGAAAGGAGGTAAAACCAAGAGAACTTATAGATCCTTATGAACCTAGATAACTAGATTTAGGACTTATTTTTAATTTGATCATTGTTATTTGGGTTTTCTGAATATCTTTTGTATGCGATTTTGCACTTGTATAAGTTCCAGGACAGTAATTTTTGAAATGAATCAAAATATTTTGAATACTGTTAATTTATCTTCTCGTTCTTCTCAGATTGCTTTAACTGTGTCTAATTTAGATAACTGGAGCATCCCAGCGGAACCTTTTAATAAGATCTACCAGATAGTTCATTTTAATTTTATTAAGAAGCATAATATTAAAACATGTGAATCAACTGTTGCTATTAATAACTCATTAGAAGTTATATAGTTGTTAAATGAGCATGATATAATTAAATATAAATCTAATTTTCATTACTTGCATATTGGTCTTGTTCAAGTTGCTGTTAAGCCTTTGTTTAGAAAAGGACTTAATATTCCTGTATGTGCACTATTACGTGATGCACGTTTTCTTAATTTTGATGATTCTTTATTAGGAGCTCTTGAAAGTAATTTAACAGGTGGTCCTGTATATTTCAACTGCTATCCTAATTTCTCTGTTGATATTAATGATCCTAATGTGTTAGATACATTAACTCTTAATATGAACAGCAAATCAGAAACTCGTGAAATAGCTGTCATATATCGAGTATATTACAGGTTGATGTCGACTACCCTTTCTCCTAGAGCCAGGATAGAGAGTACCAAATGTGTCACTATGTTAATGGAAGCTAACCATGAACATAGTACCATCTTTGTTCCTCGCCTTCTTAAGTGGAATGACCTCTTAGCCAATACAGATTGGCATTTTGAGGCCGTTACCCAACCTGTTTCCTCTCATACCGAGAAACGTCAGAATGAGCGAATCATTCAAAACCCCGATGGTTCGGTTGACCTTAAATTTCTGGACTCCAGACCTCGTAGAAGTTTCACCGCGGGTTCCACTTCTTCGAAGGCCCCGGAAGGAGTATTTAATCGTTCTTATTCTTTTAGGTCAGCTGACAAAAGTCAAGTTGATGGTGTAGAATTTTCGGGAGAAATCCCAAAAGTGTTTTATAAATCTCAGGTCCAAGAACCTTCTAGTCCCACAGCGTCTGACATGGAGCCTCCAAGGCAACATTCAGACCCTGGTTTGGGTGTTATTACTACAGATGAGGTTTATATCCCTGATTTGGTTTCTTTGAAAAAACTCTGGCTTGACCCTAAAAATAGGTTGAAAGTCAAATGGTATAGTGCTACCTATTCTCAGAGTCAGCAAGCTCTTTTTGGAAAACAGTGGATCTCAGACATGAAGCGTTTAAAGTGTGATATCGAATTCTTCAGATGGTTTGAGATCACTGGAAAGTTAGATGACCGAAATGAGTCATTACAAGTCCTTGTTAATAAGTGGTATACTCAGTCCAGCAAGGTCGTTGAGTCTGTCACTCCTCCGCTTGAAGGAATTAAAATTCCGCATTCCAACACTATTATCCCTGCTTCTCCTTTCAAACTTAAAAGCAGTAACCCTGCGAGTGCACCCTCAAATGCTGATATAGACAAAATTGTCGAACAAAACAACTACACCAATAAGTTGCTGCACACTGTTTCCTTGCAAATTGAGGAAACAAATCCTAGACTAACCCCTAGTCTAACTATCCCTAGGCCTAGTACAAATAGTACGATAGAGCCTAATCCTATATTCAAACCTCCTGAATTTCGACGAGAATTGTTCCCTAAACTCAGTGACAATATCTCTGTTTCGGGTAAATTAGTCGAACA
The DNA here is from genome assembly GCA_034376525.1 of Nicotiana benthamiana. Classification (NCBI taxonomy): domain Eukaryota; kingdom Viridiplantae; phylum Streptophyta; class Magnoliopsida; order Solanales; family Solanaceae; genus Nicotiana; species Nicotiana benthamiana. Next base: position 32,932,326 of record CM067335.1, on the reverse strand, counting down.
AATTACCGAAAAATTAGCCCACTTTCATGTCTCTAGCGAAAGTAAGGCAAAAAATTCAGCAGTTTCTGCTCCCTCTAAAGCAAAAGAAACCTCTAATATCGCTTCTAATTCTCACTCGAATAAAGAGCACAAAACCACTAATTCTGAGAGTGTCCGAACCCTTTCAGATAACTCTCTCCTTAAACTTTCCGATAGATACCCCCATCGATGAAACTATTATAGTCGTCCCTCTTTTCCTGAAACTCAGTATGAGGAAGATGGTTTCCAGTCTCAATCATCTCATGATGGTAGGGGAATCGTCGAATGGAATATTGATGGATTAGCCGAACATCAAATCTATTGTGTCCTTCACGAAATGGGTGTTTGTATTACCAGCTATAAGCTGCGAAATTCCTCCGATAAAGAAGCAGCTGCAATGATCACTACTGGCTTTACTGGAATGCTTAGGTGTTGGTGGGATAATTATGTCACCATAGAACTTAAGCTTCAGATCCTCAACGCAACCACTATTATTACTATTGTTAACAGTTAGTGATATGGAAACTCAGGAATCTGAGATCAGAGAGGATGCTTGTGCCACTTTGCTCTACCACATTGCCAAACACTTTGTAGGTGAGCCAAAGCTCTTTCAAGATAGAAGCCTTGAAATCCTTAACAACCTTTGTTGCCCAAAATTGAGCGATTTTAGGTGGTAAAAGGACCAGTTTATGGTCAAAATTATGACTAGACCAGACTGCAATAGTGACTTCTGGAAAGATAGATTCATAAGCGGTCTTCCCCCTTTATTTTCCGAAAAGGTTAGGTCAAAGATAAGGGATAGATGTGGAGGTAAAGTACCCTATGACCTTATGACTTATGGAGACATTATTAGTCTCATTAACACCACAGCCTTAGAACTGTGTACCGACCTAAAACTCAAGAGTCACCTTAAGAAAGATAGGATGACCTCTAGAGCAGAATTAGGTAGTTTTTGCCGAGACTTTGGATTCGGAAATTTAGATCCTCCCCCGTCAAAGGTTGCTAAGAAAAATTCTAAGAAATCTTCTTATAAGTCTAGGAAACCTAGAAAAAATATTTCTAAGGACCAACCTTATAAACCCAAATAGAAATTTAGAAAGCGTAAACCTTCCCATAAGGAAGACGTTTGTTGGAACTGTGGTAAGTCTGGTCATAGAGCCAATCAGTGTAAATCTTCCAAGAAGAAGAAGAAGATTAATCTTTTAGGATTAGATGAGGATACTAAAGAAAAACTCTTTTCTATCCTCCAAGATAGCGATTCTGCTTCTAGTTATACCTCTTCGGACGAATATAGTGATGAAGAAAACATCAATGTCGCCTATGAGACTGATGATAGTCAATCCGAGCAAGATGATTCCTGTGAAGAATCATGTAAAGGTATTTTCTGTAATTGTAATTCAAATACCATTAGTATGATTACTGCAGACTCCAAAGAAGTCCTTTTTGATATCATAGATCACATCAAGGATGATGAATCTAGAGCTAGGTATTTGGCTGAACTTAAGAAAATTATTCTTGATTCAGACCAAAAGAAACCTTCTTCTTCCAAGGTTATAGAACCTTTTAGTATGAAATAAGTTTTCAACAGGTTTGATAAACCTGCTGAGACCTCTGTCTCTGACTTGCGCAAAGAAATGAATTCTCTTAAGCAAGAAGTCAGAGAATTGAAATCTCGTCTCAATAAAATTGAGATAGAAGCCCTCACTTCTCAAATCCTTAATAATGTCCCAATAACGGACAAAGGAAAAGCTGATTCTTTTCCAGAAAAAGAATCTACTTCTACTTTCCCTGGATAATCTATTGATCCAGGCCTTCTAAACGATGCTAGTTCTCCTGGTCCTTCTGTGGCCACTATTAAATCTATTAGTCAGCATATCCCTATTAAATTAGTGATTGCTAAAAATTTTGTTATTAACGAAGTTGCTTTATTTGATAGCGGAGCTGATCGTAATTGAATAGTGAAAGGACTTATTCCCCTTAAGTACCTTGAAAGAGTACAACTCGTCTGTATTCCGCAACTGGAGAGCGGATGAAAATTGATTATAAATTGTCTAAAGCTCATATTTGTAACAATAATATTTGCTTTACGAATGATTTTGTTATTACTGAAAATATCAATGAAGATATTATTCTTGGTGTGCCTTTCACAAGTCAGTTAAAACCTTATACTGATGATTTAGATGGCATTCATGCATGTATCCTCGGTCAAGAGGTATTTTTCCCCTTTGTTAAAACTCTTTCTCCTGAAGAAAACCTGTTTTTAAAAGATAATACTATTTTTAAAAATTAATCGCCTTTCTAATCATATTTCTTTTATTAAGGAAGAAATAACGATTGAAAGAATTAAACAAACTTTAAAAACCCCGGATATGGTTACTAAAATCGATTCCCTTCAAAAGAAATTTGAAAATGAAGTTTGTTCTAATTTACCTACTGCCTTTTGGAATGTAAAAAAGCATTCTGTAGCACTTCCTTACATTGATGGTTTTGATGAACGGAATATACCTACCAAGGCTAGACCGATTCAAATGAATCATTAAATGGTAGAAGTTTGTAAAACTGAAATTAACCATTTACTTGATAATGGTATAATCCACCCCTCTAATTCTCCCTGGAGTTGGTCTGCATTTTATGTTAATAACAGTGCAGAGAAAGAAAGAGGAGCACCGAGGCTTGTAATTAATTACAAGCCCTTGAACTCGGTCCTCAAATGGATCCGTCATCCAATCCCAAACAAGAGGGATCTTCTTAAACGAACTTATAAAGCAAACATTTATAGTAAGTTCGACATGAAGTCTGGATTTTGGCAAATTCAGATTAAAAATGAAGATCGTCATAAGACTGCATTCAACGTGCCTTTTGGGCATTATGAATGGAATGTTATGCCTTTTCGGCTGAAAAATGCCCCGTCTGAATTCCAAAATATTATGAATAATATTTTTAATCCCTATTCTTATATGTCAATTGTTTATATTCATGATGTGTTAATTTTTCTGAGAATATTGACTCTCATTTCAAGCATCTTACTACCTTCTTTAATGTTGTGAAAAACAATGGTTTGGTTGTTAGTGCTAAGAAGATTAAGCATTTTCAGACCTCAATTAGATTCTTAGGCCATGACCTTTATCAAGGAACCTACAAACCAATTTGTAGAGCTATAGAATTCTCTTCCAAATTTCCTGACGAAATTAAGGATAAGACACAGCTTCAGAGATTCTTAGGGAGCCTTAATTATGTTGCAGACTTTATCCCTAATGTCAGACAAATCTGTGAGCCTTTATACATTAGGCTTAGAAAAAATCCAATACCTTGGGGAGAAGAACAGACCCAGAGTGTTAGGAAAATCAAAAGATTAGTCCAAAATCTCCCTTGTCTAGGGATACCTAATTCCGATGCCTTTATGATTGTAGAAACGGATGCTTCTGACATAGGATATGGAGGTATCCTTAAACAACAAACAAACCCAGATAGTTGTGAGCAACTAGTGAGGTTTACTTCTGGCATCTGGAACAATACCCAGAAAAATTACAGTACAGTCAAAAAAGAAGTTTTGTCTATAGTACTATGTATTACTAAATTCCAAGATGATTTAGTAAATAAAGAATTTTTACTCCGTGTTGATTGCAAATCAGCTAAAGAGATTTTACAAAAAGATGTAAAAAATCTTGTTTCAAAATAAATATTTGCTAGATGGCAAGCTCTACTATCTAGCTTTGATTTTAAAATTGATTTTATTAAAGGAGAAAATAATTCTCTTCCAGATTTTCTAACCCGAGAATTTCTTCAGGGCCATGAAGCCATCCAAGAATAGCCCCTTCAAAATTGTTAAATGAGAAAGGCAGCTCCCGACAGCTAGACCTTTCGTTCCTACAAGTCTGGCCCAATTAAGGCCTTCTTTCCCTCCTTTACCCAGTCCGGCCCAAAGCCAAAATAAATTCACTGTTCTAGGAGACATCCCAAAACTAACAGGCCCGAAACCTGAATCATCATCTGGATCTACTTCCAAAGTCCAGAATAAACAAAGTTATGAAATGAAGACCCCTGAGTCTTTTGCACAAGCTGTAGACCCAAAAGTCCAAATCCAAAACCCTCCTTCTCAGACCATAGAGTCTTTCGAGTATTTAACCACTAAGGTTTCTCCTATTCTAGCCCTTGACAAAGAATTTGAATCTGGTCGAGTTCAAGATCTAATAAAACCCTGCTATAATTCTTCAAACTACGTAGATAGTTCTAACCCTTTGCACACTCGCCTTTACTTTGAGGCTATTTTAGTTGATACTGATTCTATAGAAATTGAACATGTTTTTTCTGAAAAGAATCCAGATTTTATTTTATATTCCCAATTCACAATTAGGAAAATTCTTTCACCATTCGAGTGGCATGTAGACCATCTCCTTACCCCAGTACGTCTTAGCATGAGTCACAAACCCCAGACTTACAATTGGTACACTTACCAGCAAGCATGGTATAATTTTATATATCTTAGGCCAGGTCATACTTGGTTTGTGAAATACAGCCCTGAGCTAGTAAAGGCCATTATTCCTAGATGGTTCTATGATTGGTGGAAAACTTTTGGAGGTAAGATAGAAAACCTCCCTCAACATTTTCTAAAGAAATTTGACGATTTCCCGACCAAAAAAGAAATCACTACCTTACCTATCCACATTAAAATGTGCAAATATTATGTCCAGAAGAGGATTTCCTATATTATTAGCTGGGACTTCAAAGTTGCAGAATTTGATCGTATTAGATATTTATCCAAAGAGATAAAGGTTAAAGGTTGGGTTGCAAAACCCAAAGTGTCCACTCCAGATAAAGGAAAGATGATTGTTCAATCTCCTTCGTCCAAATCATCCAAAGCCGAAATCAAGAAGAAGCTTCAGAAGGCCCTTCAAGATATCGAAAAACAGGATGAAGCCACTATTATGCAGCTTCTCGAAGAAGCCACCTCATCTGCAGAATCAGGCAACGATGATATGTGTCATCCTAAAGGAATAGCACAAGCTTATCTAGAAGCCTATTATGAATAGGAATTACTTTTCCCAAGAGATGTTTTACTATTCCTACAGGGAATCTGGTAAGAGCCAAGCACATGGTATTAATTATGGTGGGAATGCCCACTTTTTGTCCTGTGAATACCCACTTTATCACTACCTTCCAAAAGAAGGAAAAACTGAGGGGTATGCGTCAAATCTTGTCGGTCCACTAAGGAACCATTTGTGTCAGAAGGAATCTTATCCTTCACATGGGTTCATGTGCTGCTTTAATTATTGAAGAACCCCACTTTGTGTCGGCAACATCGTAGCCGTCCACTTGTAAGTAAGAGATGAACTCTTTTCTTTTCAGAGGTCTATAAAAGACTCTCGATTGTATTATGAGGGCAGGTCCAATTTTCCGATCTTAGAAAATTTTAGACACTCTCTCTCTCTACCTTTGTAATCATCTTCTCAACCTTGTAATTCTCCTTCGGGTTTATGGAATAAAGCTTGATTTTAAGTAAGTCTTTAAATCTTTTGTACTAATATATATATACTGCTTTTACTGCTTTCATAATTTGTAACTTATATATATTACTTTTACTGCTTTCATAATTTATAACTTTCGGTCCTTAACGGCCTCAAAATGCCAATCTGTATTGGCTAAGAGGTCATTCCACTTAAGAAGGCGAGGAACAAAGATGGTACTATGTTCATGGTTAGCTTCCATTAACATAGTGACACCTTTGGTACTCTCTATCCTGGCTCTAGGAGCAAGGGTAGTCGACATCAACCTGTAATATACTCGATATATGACAGTTATTTCACGAGTTTCTGATTTGCTGTTCATATTAAGAGTTTTAATATTAAGAGTTAATGTATCTAACACATTAGTATCATTAATATCAACAGAGAAATCAGTTGAAATATACAGGACCACCTGCTAAATTACTTTTAAGAGCTCCTAATAAAGAATCATCAAAATTAAGAAAACGTGCATCACGTAATATTGCACATACAGGAATATTAATGATTCTAATGTGTTAGATACATTAACTCTTAATATTAAAACTCTTAATATGAACAGCAAATCAGAAACTCGTGAAATAGCTGTCGTATATCGAGTATATTACAGGTTGATGTCGATTACCCTTGCTCCTAGAGCCAGGATAGAGAGTACCAAAGGTGTCACTATGTTAATGGAAGCTAACCATGAACATAGTACCATCTTTGTTCCTCGCCTTCTTAAGTGGAATGACCTCTTAGCCAATACAGATTGGCATTTTGAGGCCGTTACCCAACCTGTTTCCTCTCATACCGAGAAACGTCAGATTGAGCGAATCATTCAAAACCCCGATGGTTCGGTTGACCTTAAATTTCTGGACTTAATATTTGCACATTTTAATGTGGATAGGTAAGGTAGTGATTTCTTGTTTGGTCTAGAAATCGTCAAATTTCTTTAGAAAATGTTGAGGGAGGTTTTCTATCTTACCTCCAAAAGTTTTCCACCAATCATAGAACCATCTAGGAATAATGGCATTTACTAGCTCAGGGCTGTATTTCACAAACCAAGTATGACCTGGCCTATGATATATAAAATTATACCATGCTTGCTGGTAAGTGTACCAATTGTAAGTCTGGGATTTGTGACTCATGCTAAGACGTACTGGGGTAAGGAGATGGTCTACATGCCACTCGAATGGTGAAAGAATTTTCCTAATTTCAAAAGGGAGACAATATTTTCTTAGGTTGTATTTGACGTCGAGGACAAATATTAGGCGATTCCGAGCCGGGTTTGTCCCGGCCGAAAATTTGCGACTAGCGCGAATTTGTGGTTTTTTGGCCATAAAATTCCCAAAAAATAGCAAAAACGCAATTTTGTTATTTCGTAAGGGAGACAATGTTTTCTTAGGCCGTATATGACGTACAGGAAAAATATTAGGCGATTCCGAGCCGGGTTTGTCCCGGCCGAAAATTTGTGACTCGCGCGAATTTGTGGTTTTTTGGCCGTAAAATACCCAAAAAATAGCAAAAGCGCAATTTTGTTATTTCGTAAGGGAGACAATGTTTTCTTAGGCCGTATATGACGTCCAGGACAAATATTGGGCGATTCCGAGCAAGGTTTGTCCCGGCCGGAACTTTGCGACTCGCGCGAATTTGTGGTTTTATGGCCGTAAAATGCCCAAAAAATAGCAAAAACGCAAATTTGTTATTTCGGAAGGGAGGCAATGTTTTCTTAGGCTGTATTTGACGTCCAGGACAAATATTAGGCGATTCCGAACCGGGTTTGTCCCGGCCGAAAATTTGCGACTCGCGCGAATTTGTCGTTTTTTGGCCGTAAAATGCCCAAAAAATAGCAATAAAGCAATTTTGTTATTTCGGAAGGGAGACAATGCATTCTTAGGTCGTATATGACGTCCAGGACAAATATTAGGCGATTTCGAGCCGGGTTTGTCCCGGCCGAAAATTTGCGACTCGCGCGAATTTGTGGTTTTATGACCGTAAAATGCCTAAAAAATAGCAAAAATCAATTTTATTATTTCGGAAGGTAGACAATGTTTTCTTAGGCCGTATTTGACGTCCAAGACAAATATTAGGCGATTCTGAGCCGGGTTTGTCCCGGCCGAAAATTTGCGACTCGCGGGAATTTTAGGTTTTATGGCCGTAAAATGCCCAAAAATAGCAAAAACGCAATGTAGTTATTTATGAAGGGAGACAATGTTTTCTTAAGCCGTATTTGACGTCCAGGACAAATATTAGGCGATTCCGACCCGGGTTTGTCCCGGCCGAAAATCTGCGATCTCACGCGAATTTGTGGTTTTATGGCCGTAAAATACCCAAAAAATAGCAAAAACACAATTATGTTATTTCGGAAGGGAGACAATGTTTTCTTAGGCCGTATATGACGTCCAGGACAAATATTAGGCGATTCCGAGCAGGGTTTGTCCCGGCCGAAAAATTTGCGACTAGCTCGAATTTGTGGTTTTATGGCCGTAAAATGCCCAAAAAATAGCAAAAACGCAATTTTGTTATTTCGGAAGGGAGACAATATTTTCTTTGGTTGTATTTGACGTCGAGGACATATATTAGGCGATTCCAAGTCAGGTTTGTCCAGGCCGAAAATTTGCCACTCGCGCGAATTTGTAGTTTTATAGCCGTAAAATACCCAAAAACTAGCAATAATGCAATTTTGTTATTTCTGAAGGGAGACAATATTTTCTTAGGCCGTATTTTACGTCTAGGACATATATTTGGCGATTCCGAGTCGGGTTTGTCCCGGCCGAAAATTTGCAATTCGCGTGAATTTGTGGTTTTATGGCCGTAAAATGCCCAAAAATAGCAAAAACGCAATGTTGTTATTTCTGAAGGGAGACAATGTTTTCTTATGCCGTATATGACGTACAGGACAACTATTAGGCGATTCCGAGCCGGGTTTGTCCCGTCCGAAAATTTGTGACTCGCGAGAATTTGTGATTTTATGGCCGTAAAATACCCAAAAAATAGCAAAAACGCAATTATGTTATTTCGGAAGGGAGACAATGTTTTCTTAGGCCGTATATGACGTTCAGGACAAATATTAGGTGATTTCGAGCCGGGTTTGTCCCAGCCGAAAATTTGCGACTCGCGCGAATTTGTGGTTTTATGGCCATAAAATGCCCAAAAATAGCAAAAATGCAATTTTGTTATTTCGGAAGGGAGACAATATTTTCTTTGGTTGTATTTGACGTCGAGGACATGTAATAGGCGATTCCAAGTCAGGTTTGTCCAGGCCGAAAATTTGCGACTCGCGCGAATTTGTGGCATTATGGCCGCAAAAAATGGCAAAACGCAACTTTGTTTACTGAAAGGGAGACAATGTTTTCTTAGGTTGTATTTGACGTCGAGGACAAATATTAGGCGATTCTGAGCCGGGTTTGTCCCGGCCGAAAATTTGCGACTAGCGCGAATTTCTGGTTTCTTGGCCGTAAAATACCCAAAAAATAGCAAAAACGCAATTTTGTTATTTCGTAAGGGAGACAATGTTTTCTTAGGCCGTATATGACGTACAGGACAACTATTAGGCAATTCCGAGCCGGGTTTGTCCCGGCCGAAAATTTGTGACTCGCGCGAATTTGTGGTTTTCTGGCCGTAAAATACCCAAAAAATAGCAAAACCGCAATTTTGTTATTTCGTAAGGGAGACAATGTTTTCTTAGGCCGTATATGACGTCCAGGACTAATATTGGGCGATTCCGAGCCAGGTTTGTCCCGGTCGAAACTTTGCGACTCGCGCGAATTTGTGGTTTTATGGCCGTAAAATGCCCAAAAAATAGCAAAAACGCAAATTTGTTATTTCGGAATGGAGAAAATGTTTTCTTAGGCTGTATTTGACGTCAAGGACAAATATTAGGCGATTCCGAGCCGGGTTTGTCCCGGCCGAAAATTTGCGAATCGCGCGAATTTGTGGTTTTTTGGCTGTAAATTGCCCAAAAAATAGCAATAAAGCAATTTTGTTATTTCGGAAGGGAGACAATGTATTCTTAGGCCGTATATGACGTCCAGGACAAATATTAGGCGATTTCGAGCCTGCTTTGTCCCGGCCGAAAATTTGCTACTCGCGCGAATTTGTGGTTTTATGACCGTAAAATGCCTAAAAAATAGCAAAAATCAATTTTATTATTTCGGAAGGTAGAAAATGTTTTCTTAGGCCGTATTTGACGTCCAGGACAAATATTAGGCGATTCCGAGCCAGGTTTATCCCGGCCGAAAATTTGCGACTCGCGGGAATTTGTGGTTTTATGGCCGAAAAATGCCCAAAAATAGCAAAAATGCAATGTTGTTATTTCCGAAGGGAGATAATGTATTCTTAAGCCGTATTTGACGTCCAGGACAAATATTAGGCGATTCCGACCCGGGTTTGTCCCGGCTGAAAATTTGCGACTCACGAGAATTTGTGGTTTTATGGCCGTAAAATACCCAAAAAATAGCAAAACGCAAATATATGACGTCCAGGACAAATATTAGGCGATTCCGAGCAGGGTTTGTCCCGGCCGAAAAATTTGCGACTCGCACGAATTTGTGGTTTTATGGCAGTAAAATGCCCAAAAAATAGCAAAAACGCAATTTTGTTATTTCGGAAGGGAGACAATATTTTCTTTGGTTGTATTTGACGTCGAGGACATATATTAGGCGATTTCGTGTCAGGTTTGTCCAGGCCGAAAACTTGCGACTCGCGAATTTGTAGTTTTGTAGCCGTAAAATGCCCAAAAACTAGCAATAATGCAATTTTGTTATTTCTGAAGGGAGACAATGTTTTCTTAGGCCGTATTATACGTCCAGGACATATACTTGGCGATTCCGAGTCGGGTTTGTCCCGGCCGAATATTTGCGACTCGCGGGAATTTGTGGTTTTATGGCCGTAAAATGCCCAAAAATAGCAAAAACGCAATGCTGTTATTTTGAAGGGAGACAATGCTTTCTTAAGCCGTATTTGACGTCCAGGACAAATATTAGGCGATTCCAACCCGGGTTTGTCCCGGCCGAAAATTTGCGACTCACGCAAATTTGTGGTTTATGGCCGTAAAATACCCAAAAAATAGCAAAAACGCAATTATGTTATTTCGGAAGGGAGACAATGTTTTCTTAGGCCGTATATGACGTTCAGGACAAATATTAGGTGATTCCAAGCCGGGTTTGTCCAGGCCGAAAATTTGCGACTCGCGCGAATTTGTGGTTTTATGGCCATAAAATGCCCAAAAAATAGCAAAAACGCAATTTTGTTATTTCGGAAGGGAGACAATCTTTTCTTTGGTTGTATTTGACGTCGAGGACATATATTAGGCGATTCCAAGTCAGGTTTGTCCAGGCCGAAAATTTGCGACTCGCGCGAATTTGTGGTTTTATGGCCGCAAAATGCCTAATAAATAGCAAAAATCAATTTTATTATTTCGGAAGGTAGAAAATGTTTTCTTTGGCCGTATTTGACGTCCAGGACAAATATTAGGCGATTCCGAGCCGGGTTTATCCCTGCCGAAAATTTGCGACTCGCGGGAATTTGTGGTTTTATGGCCGTAAAATGCCCAAAAATAGCAAAAATGCAATGTTGTTATTTCCGAAGGGAGACGATGTATTCTTAAGCCGTATTTGACGTCCAGGACAAATATTAGGCGATTCCGACCCGGGTTTGTCCCGGCTTAAAGTTTGCGACTCACGAGAATTTGTGGTTTTATGGCCGTAGAATACCCAAAAAATAGCAAAACGCAAATATATGACGTTCAGGACAAATATTAGGCGATTCCGAGCAGGGTTTGTCCCGGCCGAAAAATTTGCGACTCGCGCGAATTTGTGGTTTTATGGCCGTAAAATGCCCAAAAAATAGCAAAAACGCAATTTTGTTATTTCGAAAGGGAGACAATATTTTCTTTGGTTGTATTTGACGTCGAGGACATATATTAGGCGATTCCAAGTCAGGTTTGTCCAGGCCGAAAATTTGCGACTCGCGAATTTGTAGTTTTGTAGCCGTAAAATGCCCAAAAACTAGCAATAATGCCATTTTGTTATTTCTGAAGGGAGATAATGTTTTCTTAGGCAGTATTTGACGTCCAGGACAAATATTAGGCAATTCCGAGCCGGGTTTGTCCCGGTAGAAAATTTGCGACTCGCGCGAATTTGTGGTTTTCTTGCCGTAAAATACCCAAAAAATAGCAAAAGCGCAATTTTGTTATTTCGTAAGGGAGACAATGTTTTCTTAGGCAGTATATGACGTCCAGGACAAATATTGGGCGATTCCGAGCCGGGTTTGTCCCGGCCGAAACTTTGCAACTCGCGCGAATTTGTGGTTTTATGGCCGTAAATTGCCCAAAAAATAGCAAAAACGCAAATTTTTTATTTCGGAAGGGAGACAATGTTTTCTTGGGCTGTATTTGACGTCCAGGACAAATATTAGGCGATTCCGAGCCGGGTTTGTCCCGGCCGAAAATTTGCGACTCGCGCGAATTTGTGGTTTTTTGGCCGTAAAATGCCCAAAAATAGCAATAAAGCAATTTTGTTATTTCGGAAGGGAGACAATGTATTCTTAGGCCGTATATGACGTCAACGACAAATATTAGGCGATTTCGAGCCTGGTTTGTCCCGGCCGAAAATTTGCGACTCGCGCGAATTTGTGGTTTTATGACCGTAAAATGCCTAAAAAATAGCAAAAATCAATTTTATTATTTCGGAATGTAGAAAATGTTTTCATAGGCCGTATTTGACGTCCAGGACAAATATTAGGTTATTCCGAGCTGGGTTTACCCCGGCCGAAAATTTGCGACTCGCAGGAATTTGTGGTTTTATGGCCGTAAAATGCCCAAAAATAGCAAAAATGCAATGTTGTTATTTCCGAAGGGAGACAATGTATTCTTAAGCCGTATTTGACGTCCAGGACAAATATTAGGCGATTCCAACCCGGGTTTGTCCCGGCTTAAAATTTGCGACCCACAAGAATTTGTGGTTTTATGGCCGTAGAATACCCAAAAAATAGCAAAAACGCAAATATATGACGTCCAGGACAAATATTAGGCGATTCCGAGCAGGGTTTGCCCCTGCCGAAAAATTTGCGACTCGCGCGAATTTGTGGTTTTATGGCCGTAAAATGCCCAAAAAATAGCAAAAACGCAATTTTGTTATTTCGAAAGGGAGACAATATTTTCTTTGGTTGTATTTGACGTCGAGGACATATATTAGGCGATTCCAAGTCAGGTTTGTCCAGGCCGAAAATTTCCGACTCGCGAATTTGTAGTTTTATAGCCGTAAAATGCCCAAAAACTAGCAATAATGCAATTTTGTTATTTCTGAAGGGAGGCAATGTTTTCTAAGGCTGTATTTAACGTTCAGGTCAAATATTAGGCGATTCCGAGCCGGGTTTGTCCCGGCAGAAAATTTGGGACTCGCGCGAATTTGTGGTTTTCTCGCCGTACAATACCCAAAAAATAGCAAAAGCGCAATTTTGTTATTTCGTAAGGGAGACAATGTTTTCTTAGGCAGTATATGACGTCCAGGACAAATATTGGGCGATTCCGAGCCGGGTTTGTCCCGGCCGAAACTTTGCGACTCGCGCGAATTTGTGGTTTTATGGCCGTAAATTGCCCAAAAAATAGCAAAAACGCAAATTTTTTATTTCGGAAGGGAGACAATGTTTTCTTGGGCTGTATTTGACGTCAGGGTCAAATATTAGGCGATTCCGAGCCGGGTTTGTCCCGGCCGAAAATTTGCGACTCGCGCGAATTTGTGGTTTTTTGGCCGTAAAATGCCCAAAAAATAGAAATAAAGCAATTTTGTTATTTCGGAAAGGAGACAATGTATTCTTAGGCCGTATATGACGTCAAGGACAAATATTAGGCGATTTTGAGCCTGGTTTGTCCCGGCCGAAAATTTGCGACTCGCGCGAATTTGTGGTTTTATGACCGTAAAATGCCTAAAAAATAGCAAAAATCAATTTTATTATTTCGGAAGGTAGAAAATGTTTTCATAGGCCGTATTTGACGTCCAGGACAAATATTAGGTTATTCCGAGCCGGGTTTATCCCGGCCGAAAATTTGCGACTCGCGGGAATTTGTGGTTTTATGGCCGTAAAATGCCCAAAAATAGCAAAAATGCAATGTTGTTATTTCCGAAGGGAGACAATGTATTCTTAAGCCGTATTTGACGTCCAGGACAAATATTAGGCGATTCCGACCCGGGTTTGTCCCGGCTTAAAACTTGCGACCCACGAGAATTTATGGTTTTATGGCCGTAGAATACCCAAAAAATAGCAAAAACGCAAATATATGATGTCCAGGACAAATACTAGGCGATTCCGAGCAGGGTTTGCCCTGCCGAAAAATTTGCGACTCGCGCGAATTTGTGGTTTTATGGCCGTAAAATGCCCAAAAAATAGCAAAAACGCAATTTTGTTATTTCGAAAGGGAGACAATATTTTCTTTGGTTGTATTTGACGTCGAGGACATATATTAGGCGATTCCAAGTCAGGTTTGTCCAGGCCGAAAATTTCCGACTCGCGAATTTGTAGTTTTATAGCCGTAAAATGCCCAAAAACTAGCAATAATGCAATTTTGTTATTTCTGAAGGGAGACAATGTTTTCTAAGGCTGTATTTGACGTCCAGGTTAAATATTAGGCGATTCCGAGCCGGGTTTGTCCCGGCAGAAAATTTGCGACTCGCGCGAATTTGTGGTTTTCTCGCCGTACAATACCCAAAAAATAGCAAAAGCGCAATTTTGTTATTTCGTAAGGGAGACAATGTTTTCTTAGGCAGTATATGACGTCCAGGACAAATGTTGGCCGATTCCGAGCCGGGTTTGTCCCGGCCGAAACTTTGCGACTCGCGCGAATTTGTGGTTTTATGGCCGTAAATTGCCCAAAAAATAGCAAAAACGCAAATTTTTTATTTCGGAAGGGAGACAATGTTTTCTTGGGCTGTATTTGACGTCCAGGACAAATATTATGCGATTCCGAGCCGGGTTTGTCCCGGCCGAAAATTTGCGACTCGCGCGAATTTGTGGTTTTTTGGCCGTAAAATGCCCAAAAAATAGCAATAAATTAATTTTGTTATTTCGGAAGGGAGACAATGTATTCTTAGGCCTTATATGACGTCCAGGACAAATATTAGGCAATTTCGAGCCGGGTTTGTCCCGGCCGAAAATTTGCGACTCGCGCGAATTTGTGGTTTTATGACCGTAAAATGCCTAAAAATAGCAAAAATCAATTTTATAATTTCGGAAGGTAGACAATGTTTTCTTAGGCCATATTTGACGTCCAGGACAAATACTAGGCAATTTCGAGTCGGGTTTGTCCCGGCCGAAAATTTTCGACTCGCGGGAATTTGTGGTTTTATGGCCGTAAAATGCCCAAAAATAGCAAAAACACAATGTTGTTATTTCTGAAGGGAGACAATGTTTTCGTAAGCCGTATTTGACATCCAAGACAAATATTAGGCGATTCCGACCCGGGTTTGTCCCGGCCGAAAATTTGCGACTCACGCGAATTTGTGGTTTTATGGCCGTAAAATACTCAAAAAATAGCAAAAACGCAATTATGTTATTTCGGAAGGGAGACAATGTTTTCTTAGGCCGTATATGACAATCAGGAAAAATATTAGGTGATTCCGAGCAGGGTTTGTCCCGGCCGAAAATTTGCGACTCACGCGAATTTGTGGTTTTATGGCCGTAAAATGCCCAAAAAATAGCAAAAACGCAATTTTGTTATTTTGGAAGGGAGACAATCTTTTCTTTGGTTGAATTTGACGTCGAGGACATATATTAGGCGATTCCAAGTCAGGTTTGTCCAGGCCGAAAATTTGCGACTCGCGCGAATTTGTGGTTTTATGGCCGCAAAAATGGCAAAACGCAATTTTGTTATTTCGAAAGGGAGACAATGTTTTCTTAGGTTGTATTAAACGTCGAGGAAAAATATTAGGCGATTCCGAGCCGGGTTTGTCCCGGCAGAAAAGTTGTGACTTGCGGGAATTTGTGGTTTTCTGGCCGTAAAATACCCAAAAAATAGCAACAGCGCAATTTTGTTATTTCATAAGGGAGACAATCTTTTCTTAGGCCGTATATGACGTCCAGGACTAATATTGGGCGATTCCGAGCAGGGTTTGTCCCGGCCGAAACTTTGCGACTCGCGCGAATTTGTGGTTTTATGGCCGTAAAATGCCCAATAAATAGCAAAAACGCAAATTTGTTATTTCGGAAGGGAGACAATGTTTTCTTAGGCTGTATTTGACGTCCAGGACAAATATTAGGCGATTCCGAGCCAGGTTTGTCCCGGACGAAAATTTGCGAATCGCGCGAATTTGTGGTTTTTTGGCCGTAAAATGCCCAAAAAATAGCAATAAAGCAATTTTGTTATTTCGGAAGGGAGACAATGTATTCTTAGGCCGTATATGACGTCCAGGACAAATATTAGGCGATTTCGAGCCGGGTTTGTCCCGGCCGAAAATTTGCGACTCGCGCGAATTTGTGGTTTTATGACCGTAAAATGCCTAAAAAATAGCAAAAACGCAATTTTGTTATTTCGGAAGGGAGACAATATTTTCTTTGGTTGCATTTGACGTCGAGGACATATATTAGGCGATTCCAGGTCAGGTTTGTCCAGGCCGAAAATTTGTGACTCGCGCGAATTTGTGGTTTTATGGCCGCAAAAATGGCAAAACGCAATTTTGTTATTTCGAAAGGGAGACAATGTTTTCTTAGGTTGTATTTGACGTCGAGGACAAATGTTAGTCGATTCCGAGCCGGGTTTGTCCCGGCCGAAAATTTGCGACTCGCGCGAATTTGTGGTTTTCTGGTCGTAAAATACCCAAAAAATAGCAAAAGCGCAATTTTGTTATTTCATAAGGGCGACAATGTTTTCTTAGGCCGTATATGACGTCCAGGACAAATATTGGGCGATTCCGAGCCGGATTTGTCCCGGCCGAAACTTTGCGACTCGCGCGAATTTGTGGTTTTTTGGCCGTAAAATGCCCAAAAAATAGCTAAAACGCAAATTTGTTATTTCGGAAGAGAGACAATGTTTTCTTGAGCTGTATTTGACGTCCAGGACAAATATTAGGCGATTCCGAGCCGGGTTTGTGCCGGCCGAAAATTTGCGACTCGCGCGAATTTGTGGTTTTTTGGCCGTAAAATGCGCAAAAAATAGCAATAAAGCAATTTTGTTATTTCGGAAGGGAGACAATGTATTCTTAGGCCGTATATGACGTCCAGGACAAATATTAGGCGATTTCGAGCCGGGTTTGTCCCGGCCTAAAATTTGCGACTCGCGCGAATTTGTGGTTTTATGACTGTAAAATGCCTAAAAAATAGCAAAAATCAATTTTATTATTTCGGAAGGTAGACAATGTTTTCTTAGGCCGTATTTGACGTCCAGGACAAATATTAGGCGATTTCGAGTCGGGTTTGTCCCGGCCGAAAATTTTCGACTCGCGGGAATTTGTGGTTTTATTGCCGTAAAATGCCCAAAAATAGCAAAAACGCAATGTTGTTATTTCTGAAGGGAGACAATGTTTACGTAAGCCGTATTTGACGTCCAGGACAAATATTAGGCGATTCCGGCCCGGGTTTGTCCCGGCCGAAAATTTGCGACTCACGCGAATTTGTGGTTTTATGGCCGTAAAATACTCAAAATAGCAAAAACGCAATTATGTTATTTCGGAAGGGAGACAATGTTTTCTTAGGCCGTATATGATAATAAGGACAAATATTAGGTGATTCCGAGCGGGGTTTGTCCTGGCCGAAAATTTGCGACTCACGCGAATTTGTGGTTTTATGGCCGTAAAATGCCCAAAAACTAGCAATAATGCAAATTCGTTATTTCTGAAGGGAGAAAATGTTTTCTTAGGCCGTATTTTACGTCTAGGACATATATTTGGCGATTCCTATTCGGGTTTGTCCCGGCCGAAAATTTGCGACTCGTGCGAATTTGTGGTTTTATGGCCGTAAAAAGCCCAAAAAATAGCAATAATGCAATTTTGTTATTTTGAAAGGGAGACAATGTTATCCTAGGCCGTATTTGACGTCCAGGACAAATATTAGGCGATTCCGAGCTGGGTTTGTCCCGGCCGAAAATATGCGACTCGCGCGAATTTGTGGTTTTATGGCCGTAAAATACCCAAAAAATAACAAAAATGCAATTTTGTTATTTCGGATTGGAGACAATGTTTTCTGAGGCCGTATTAGACGTCCAGGACAAAAATAAGGCGATTCCGAGCAGGGTTTGTCCCGGCCGAAAAATTTGGGACTCGCGCGAATTTGTGGTTATATGGCCGTAAAATACCCAAAAAATAGCAAAAATGCAATTTTGTTATTTCGGAAGGAAGACAATGTTTTATTAGGCCGTATATGACGTCCACGACAAATAATAGGCGATTCCGAGCCGGGTTTGTCCCGGCCGAAAATTTGCGACTCGCGCGAATTTGTTGTTTTATGGCCTTATAATGCCCAAAAAATAGCAAAAACGCAAATTTGTTATTTCGGAAGGGAGACAATGTTTTCATAAGCTGTATTTGACGTCCAGGACAAATATTAGGCGATTCCGAGCCGGGTTTATCCCGGCCGAAAATTTTCGGATCGCGCGAATTTGTGGTTTTTTGGCCGTAAAATGCCCAAAAAATAGCAATAAAGCAATTTTGTTATTTCGGAAGGGAGACAATGTATTCTTAGGCCGTATATGACGTCCAGGACAAATATTAGGCAATTTCGAGCAGGGTTTGTCCCGGCCGAAAATTTGCGACTCGCGCGAATTTGTGGTTTTATGACCGTAAAATGCCTAACAAATAGCAAAAATCAATTTTATTATTTTGCAAGGTAGACAATGTTTTCTTAGGCCGTATTTGACGTCCAGAACAAATATTAGGCGATTCCGAGCCGGGTTTATCCCGGCCGAAAATTTGCGACTCGCGGGAATTTGTGGTTTCATGGCTGTAAAATGCCCAAAAATAGCAAAAATGCAATGTAGTTATTTCTGAAGGGAGACAATGTTTTCTTAAGCCGTATTTGACGTCCAGGACAAATATTAGGCGATTCCGACCCGGGTTTGTCCCGGCTGAAAATTTGCGACTCACGAGAAATTGTTGTTTTATGGCCGTAAAATACCCAAAAAATAGCAAAACGCAATTATATGACGTCCAGGACAAATATTAGGCGATTCCTAGCAGGGGTTGTCCCGGCCGAAAAATTTGCGACTCGCGCGAATTTGTGGTTTTATGGCCGTAAAATGCCCAAAAAATAGCAAAAACGCAATTTTGTTATTTCGGAAGGGAGACAATGTTTTCTTAGGTTGTATTTTACGTCGAGGACAAATATTAGGCGATTCTGAGCCGGGTTTGTCCCGGCTGAAAATTTGTGACTTGCGCGAATTTGTGGTTTTCTGCCCGTAAAATACCCAAAAAATAGCAAAAGCGCAATTTTGTTATTTCGTAAGGGAGACAATGTTTTCTTATGCCGTATATGACGTCCAGGACATATATTTGGCGATTCCGAGTCGGGTTTGTCCCGGCCGAATATTTGCGACTCGCGGGAATTTGTAGTTTTATGGCCGTAAAATGCCCAAAAATAGCAAAAACGCAATGTTGTTATTTCTGAAGGTAGACAATGTTTTCTTATGCCGTATTTGACGTCCAGGACAAATATTAGGCGATTCCGACCCGGGTTTGTCCCGGCCGAAAATTTGCGACTCACGCGAATTTGTGGTTTTATGGCCGTAAAATACCCAAAAAATAGCAAAAACGCAATTATGTTATTTCGGAAGGGAGACAATGTTTTCTTAGGCCGTATATGACGTTCAGGACAAATATTAGGTGATTCCGAGCCGGGTTTGTCCCGGCCGAAAATTTGCGACTCGCGCGAATTTGTGGCTTTATGGCCGCAAAAATGGCAAAACGCAATTTTGTTATTTCGAAAGGGAGACAATGTTTTCTTAGGTTGTATTTGACGTCGAGGACAAATAATAGGCGATTCCGAGCAGGGTTTGTCCCGGCCGAACAATTTGCGACTCGCGCGAATTTGTGGTTTTCTGGCCGTAAAATACCCAAAAAATAGTAAAAGCGCAATTTATTTATTTCATGAGGGAGACAATGTTTTCTTAGGCCGTATATGACATCCAGGACAAATATTGGGCGATTCCGAGCAGGGTTTGTCCTGGCCGAAAATTTACGACTCACGCGAAATTGTGGTTTTATGGCCGTAAAATGCCCAAAAAATAGCAAAAACGCAATTTTGTTATTTCGGAAGGGAGAAAATATTTTCTTTGGTTGTATTTGACGTCGAGGACATATATTAGGCGATTCCAAGTTAGGTTTGTCCAGGACGAAAATTTGCGACTCGCGCGAATTTGTAGTTTTATGGCCGTGAAATGCCCAAAAACTAGCAATAATGCAAATTCGTTATTTCTGAAGGGAGACAATGTTTTCTTAGGCCGTATTTGACGTCCAGGACAAATATTAGGCGATTCCGAGCCGAGTTTATCCCGGCCGAAAATTTGCGACTCGCGGGAATTTGTGGATTTATGGCCGTAAAATGCCCAAAAATAGCAAAAACGCAATGTTGTTATTTCTGAAGGGAGACAATGTTTTCCTAAGCCGTATTTGACGTCCAGGACAAATATTAGGCGAATCCGACCCGGGTTTGTCCCGGCCGAAAATTTGCGACTCGCGCGAATTTATTGTTTTATGGCCTTAAAATGCCCAAAAAATAGCAAAAACGCAATTATATGACGTCCAGGACAGATATTAGGCGATTCCGAGCAGGGTTTGTCCCGGCCAAAAAATTTGCGACTCGCGCGAATTTGTGGTTTTATGGCCGTAAAATGTCCAAAAAACTACAAAAACGCAATTTTGTTATTTCGGAAGGGAGACAATTTTTTCTTTGATTGTATTTGACGTCGAGGACATATATTAGGCGATTCCAAGTCAGGTTTGTCCAAGCCGAAAATTTGCGACTCGCGCGAATTTGTAGTTTTATAGCCGTAAAATGCTCAAAAACTAGCAATAATGCAATTTTATTATTTCTGAAGGGAGACAATGTTTTCTTAGGCCGTATTTTACGTCCAGGACATATATTTGGCGATTCCGAGTCGGGTTTGTCCCGGCCGAAAATTTGCGACTCGCGGGAATTTGTTGTTTTATGACCGTAAAATGCCCAAAAATGGCAAAATCGCAATGTTGTTATTTCTGAAGGGAGACAATGTTTTCTTAAGCCGTATTTGACGTCCAAGACAAATATTAGGCGACTCCGACCCGGGTTTGTCCTAGCCGAAAATTTGCGACTCACGCGAATTTGTGGTTTTATGGCCGTAAAATACCCAAAAAATAGCAAAAACGCAATTATGTTATTTCGGAAGGGAGACAATGTTTTCTTAGGCCGTATATGACATCCAGGACAAATATTAGGCGATTCCGAGCAGGGTTTGTCCCGGCCGAAAAATTTGCGACTAGCTCGAATTTGTGGTTTTATGGCCATAAAATGCCCAAAAAATAGCAAAAACGCAATTTTGTTATTTCGGAAGGGAGACAATATTTTCTTTGGTTGTATTTGACGTCGAGGACATATATTAGGCGATTCCAAGTCAGGTTTGTCCAGGCCGAAAATTTGCGATTCGCGCGAATTTGTGGTTTTATGGCCGCAAAAATGGCAAAACGCAATTTTGTTATTTCGAAAGGGAGACAATGTTTTCTTAGGTTGTATTTGACATCGACGACAAATATTAGGCGATTCCGAGCTGGGTTTGTACCGGCCGAAAATTTGCGACTAGCGCGAATTTGTGGTTTTTTGGCCGTAAAATACCCAAAAAATAGCAATAATGCAATTTTGTTATTTCGTAAGGGAGACAATGTTTTCTTTGGCCTTATATGACGTACATGACAAATATTAGGCGATTCCGAGCCGGGTTTGTCCCGGCCGAAAATTTGTGACTCGCACGAATTTGTGGTTTTCAGGCCGTAAAATACCCAAAAAATAGCAAAAGCGCAATTTTGTTATTTCGTAACGGAGACAATGTTTTCTTAGGCCGTATATGACGTCCAGGACAAATATTGGGCGATTCCGAGCCGGGTTTGTCCCGGCCGAAACTTTGCGACTCGCGCGAATTTGTGGTTTTATGGCCGTAAAATGCCCAAAAAATAGCAAAAACGCAAATTTGTTATTTCGGAAGGGAGACAATGTTTTCTTAGGCTGTATTTGACGTCCAGGACATAGATTAGGCGATTCCGAGCCGGGTTTGTCCCGGCCGAAAATTTGCGACTCGCGAGAATTTGTGGTTTTTTGGCCGTAAAATGCCCAAAAAATAGCAATAAAGCAATTTTGTTATTTCGGAAGGGAGACAATGTATTCTTAGGCCGTATATGACGTCCAGGACAAATATTAGGCGATTTCGAGCCGGGTTTGTCCCGGCCGAAAATTTGCGACTCGCGCGAATTTGTGGTTTTATGACCGTAAAATGCCTAAAAAATAGCAAAAACCAATTTTATTATTTCGGAAGGTAGACAATGTTTTCTTAGGCCGTATTTGACATCCAGGACAAATATTAGGCGATTTCGAGTCGGGTTTGTCCCGGCCGAAAATTTGCGACTCGCAGGAATTTGTGGTTTTATGGCCGTAAAATGCCCAAAAATAGCGAAAACGCAATGTTGTTATTTCTGAAGGGCGACAATGTTTTCGTAAGCCGTATTTGACGTCCAAGACAAATATTAGGCGATTCCGACCCGGGTTTGTCCCGACCGAAAATTTGCGACTCACGCGAATTTGTGGTTTTATGGCCGTAAAACACCCAAAAAATAGCAAAAACGCAATTATGTTATTTCGGAAGGGAGAAAATGTTTTCTTAGGCCGTATATGACGCATAGGACAAATATTAGGTGATTCCGAGTAGGGTTTGTCCCGTCCGAAAATTTGCAACTCACGCGAATTTGTGGTTTTATGGCCGTAAAATGCCCAAAAAATAGCTAAAATGCAATTTTGTTATTTCTGAAGGGAGACAATGTTTTCTAAGGCCGTATTTTACGTCCAGGACATATATTTGGCGATTCCGATTCGGGTTTGTCCCGGCCGAAAATTTGCGACTCGCGCGAATTTGTGGTTTTATGGCCGTAAAAAGCCCAAAAACTAGCAATAATGCAATTTTGTTATTTCGAAAGGGAGACAATGTTTTCTTAGGCCGTATTTGACGTCCAGGAAAAATATTAGGCGATTCCGAGCAGGGTTTGTCCCGGCCGAAAATATGCGACTCGCGCGAATTTGTGGTTTTATGGCCGTAAAATACCCAAAAAATAGCAAAAATGCAATTTTGTTATTTCGGATTGGAGACAATGTTTTCTGAGGCCGTATTAGACGTCCAGGACAAATATAAGGCGATTCCGAGCAGTGTTTGTCCCGGCCGAAAAATTTGCGACTCGCGAGAATTTGTGGTTTTATGGCCGTAAAATACCCAAAAAATAGCAAAAATGCAATTTTGTTATTTCGGAAGGGAGACAATGTTTTCTTAGGCCATATATGACATCCAGGACAAATATTAGGCGATTCCGAGCCGGGTTTGTCCTGGCCGAAAATTTGCGACTCGCGCGAATTTGTGGTTTTATGGCCTTAAAATGCCCAAAAATTTGCAAAAATGCAATTTTATTATTTCGGAAGGGAGACAATGTTTTCCTAGGCTGTATTTGACATCCAGGACAAATATTAGGTGATTCCGAGCCGGGTTTGTCCCGGCCGAAAAATTTGCGACTCGCTCGAATTTGTTGATTCATGGCCGTAAAATGCCCAAAAAATAGAAAAAATGCAACTTTTTTATTTCGGAAGGGAGACAATGTTTTCTTAGGCTGTATTTGAAGTCCATGACAAATATTAGGCGATTTCGAGTCGGGTTTGTCCCGCTCGAAAATTTGCGACTCGCGCGAATATGTGGTTTTATGGCCGTAAAATGCCCAATAATACTAAAATTGCAATTTTATTATTTCGGAAGGTAGACTATGTTTTCTTAGGCCGTATTTGAAGTCCAGGACAAATATTAGGCGATTCCGAGTCGGGTTTGTCCAGGCCGAAAATTTGCGACTCGCGGAAATTTGTGGTTTTATGGCCGTAAAATGCCCAAAAATAGCAAAAACGCAATGTTGTTATTTCTGAAGGGAGACAATGTTTTCGTAAGCCGTATTTGACGTCCTAGACAAAGATTAGGCAATTCCGACCCGGGTTTGTCTCGGCCGAAAATTTGCGACTCACGCGAATTTGTGGTTTTATGGCCGTAAAATACCCAAAAAATAGCAAAAACGCAATTATGTTATTTCGGAAGGAAGAAAATGTTTTCTTAGGCCGTATATGACGTTCAGGACAAATATTAGGTGATTCCGAGCAGGGTTTGTCCCGGCCGAAAATTTGCGACTCACGCGAATTTGTGGTTTTATGGTCGTAAAATGCCCAAAAAATAGCAAAATCGCAATTTTGTTATTTCAGAAGGGAGACAATATTTTCTTTGGTTGTATTTGACGTCGAGGACATATATTAGGCGATTCCAAGTCAGGTTTGTCCAGGCCGAAATTTTGCGACTCGCGGGAATTTGTAGTTTTATGGCCGTAAAATGCCCCAAAACTAGCAATAATGCAATTTTGTTATTTCTGAAGGGAGACAATGTTTTCTTAGGCCGTATTTTACGTCCAGGACATATATTTGGCGATTCCGATTCGGGTTTGTCCCGGTCGAAAATTTGCGACTCGCGCGAATTTGTGGTTTTATGGCCGTATATGACGTCCAGGACAAATATTAGGCGATTCCGAGCCGGGTTTGTCCCGGCCGAAAATTTGCGACTCGCGCGAATTTGTTGTTTTATGGCCTTAAAATGCCCAAAATATTGCAAAAATGCAATTTTATTATTTCGAAAGGGAGGCAATTTTTTCCTAGGCTGTATTTGACATCCAAGACAAATATTAGGTGATTCCGAGCCGGGTTTGTCCCGGCCGAAAAATTTGCGACTCGCTCGAATTTGTTGATTTATGGCCGTAAAATGCCCAAAAAATAGCAAAAATGCATTTTTTTTTATTTCGGAAGGGAGATAATGTTTTCTAAGGCTGTATTTGAAGTCCATGACAAATATTAGGCGATTTCGAGTCGGGTTTGTCCCGCTCGAAAATTTGCGACTCGCGCGAATTTGTGGTTTTATGGCCGTAAAATGCCCAAAAATACTAAAATTGCAATTTTGTTATTTCGGAAGGGAGACAATGTTTTCTTAGGCCGTATTTGACGTCCAGGACAAATATTAGGCGATTCCGAGCCGGGTCTGTCCCGGCCGAAAAATTTCGACTCGCGCGAATTTGTGGTTTTATGGCCGTAAAATGCCCAAAAAATACAAAAATTTCAATTTTGTTATTTCGGAAGGGAGACAATGTTTTCTTAGGCCGTATTTGACGTTCAGGACAAATATTTGGCGATTCCGATCCGGGTTTGTCCCGACCGAAAATTTGCGACTCGCGCGAATTTGTGGTTTTTTGGTCGTAAAATACCCAAAAAAGGAGCAAAACCGCAATTTTGTTATTTCGTAAGGGAGACAATGATTTCTTAGGCCGAATATGACGTCCAGGGCAAATATTGGGCGATTCCGAGACGGGATTGTCCCGGCCGAAACTTTGCGACTCGCGCGAATTTGTGGTTTTTTGGTCGTAAAATACCCAAAAAATAGCAAAAGCGCAAATTTGTTATTTCGTAAGGGAGACAATGATTTCTTAGGCCGTATATGACGTCCTGGGCAAATATTGGGCGATTCCGAGACGGGTTTGTCCCGGCCGAAACTTTGCGACTCGCGCGAATTTGTGGTTTTATGGCCGTAAAATGCGCAAAAATAGCAAATACGCAAATTTGTTATTTCGGAAGGGAGGCAATATAGGCTTTGGTTGTATTTGACGTCGAGGACAAATATTTGGCGATTCCGAGCCGGGTTTGTCCCGGCTGAAAATATGCGACTCGCGCGAATTTGTGGTTTTATGGCCGTAAAATACCCAAAAAATAGCAAAAATGCAATTTTGTTATTTCGGATTGGAGACAATGTTTTCTGAGGCCGTATTAGACGTCCAGGACAAATATACGGCGATTCCGAGCAGGGTTTGTCCCGGCCGAAAATTTTGCGACTAGCGCGAATTTGTGGTTTTATGGCCGTAAAATACCCAAAAAATAGCAAAAATGCAATTTTGTTATTTCGGAAGGGAGAAAATGTTTTCTTAGGCCGTATATGACGTCCAGGACAAATATTAGGCTATTCCGAGCCGGGTTTGTCCCGGCCGAAAATTTGCGACTCGCGCGAATTTGTGGTTTTATGGCCTTTAAATGCCCAAAAAATTGCAAAAATGCAATTTTATTATTTCGGAAGGGAGACAATGTTTTCCTAGGCTGTATTTGACATCCAGGACAAATATTAGGTGATTCCGAGCCGGGTTTGTCCCGGCCGAAAAATTTGCGACTCGCTCGAATTTGTTGATTTATGGCCGTAAAATGCCCAAAAAATAGCAAAAATGCAACTTTTTTATTTCGGAAGGGAGACGATGTTTTCTTAGGCTGTATTTGAAGTCCATGACAAATATTAGGCGATTTCGAGTCGGGTTTGTCCCGCTCGAAAATTTGCGACTCGCGCGAATTTGTGGTTTTATAGCCGTAAAATGCCCAAAAATACTAAATTTGCAATTTTATTATTTTGGAAGGGAGACAATGTTTTCTTAGGCCGTATTTGACGTCCAGGACAAATATTAGGCGATTCCGAGCCGGGTTTGTCCCGGCCGAAAATTTGCGACCCGCGCGAATATGACCGTAAAGTGCCTAAAAAATAGCAAAAATCAATTTTATTATTTCGGAAGGTAGACTATGTTTTCTTAGGCCGTATTTGACGTCCAGGACAAATATTAGGCGATTCCGAGTCGGGTTTGTCCCGGCCGAAAATTTGCGACTCGCGGGAATTTGTGGTTTTATGGCCGTAAAATGCCCAAAAATAGCAAAAACGCAATGTTGTTATTTCTGAAGGGAGACAATGTTTTCGTAAGCCGTATTTGACGTCCAAGATAAATATTAGGCGATTCCGACCCGGGTTTGTCTCGGCCGAAAATTTGCACTCACGCGAATTTGTGGTTTTATGGCCGTAAAATACCCAAAAAATAGCAAAAACGCAATTATGTTATTTCGGAAGGGAGAAAATGTTTTCTTAGGCCGTATATGACGTTCAGGACAAATATTAGGTGATTCCGAGCAGGGTTTGACCCGGCCGAAAATTTGCGACTCACGCGAATGTGTGGTTTTATGGTCGTAAAATGCCCAAAAAATAGCAAAAACGCAATTTTGTTATTTCAGAAGGGAGACAATATTTTCTTTGGTTGTATTTGACGTCGAGGACATATATTAGGCGATTCCAAGTCAGGTTTGTCCAGGCCGAAAATTTGCGACTCGCGCGAATTTGTAGTTTTATGGCCGTAAAATGCCCCAAAACTAGCAATAATGCAATTTTATTATTTCTGAAGGGAGACAATGTTTTCTTAGGCCGTATTTTACGTCCAGGACATATATTTGGCGATTCCGATTCGGGTTTGTCCCGGTCGAAAATTTGCGACTCGCGCGAATTTGTGGTTTTATGGCCGTATATGACGTCCAGGACATATATTTGGCGATTCCGAGTCGGGTTTGTCCCGGCCGAATATTTGCGACTCGCGGGAATTTGTGGTTTTATGGCCGTAAAATGCCCAAAAATAGCAAAAACGCAATGTTGTTATTTCTGAAGGTAGACAATGTTTTCTTAAGCCGTATTTGACGTCCAGGACAAATATTAGGCAATTCCGACCCGGGTTTGTCCCGGCCGAAAAATTTGCGACTCACTCGAATTTGTTGATTTTTGGCCGTAAAATGCCCAAAAAATAGAAAAAATGCTTTTTTTTTATTTCGGAAGGGAGACAATGTTTTCTTAGGCTGTATTTGAAGTCCATGACAAATATTAGGCGATTTCGAGTCGGGTTTGTCCCGCTCGAAAATTTGCGACTCGCGCGA
This sequence comes from Nicotiana benthamiana, assembly GCA_034376525.1. NCBI lineage: Eukaryota > Viridiplantae > Streptophyta > Magnoliopsida > Solanales > Solanaceae > Nicotiana > Nicotiana benthamiana. Next base: position 32,904,820 of record CM067335.1, on the reverse strand, counting down.
ATTTGTGGTTTTATGGCCGTAAAATACCCAAAAATACTAAAATTGCAATTTTGTTATTTCGGAAGGGAGACAATGTTTTCTTAGGCCGTATTTGACGTCCAGGACAAATATTAGGCGATTCCGAGCCGGGTTTGTCCCGGCCGAAAAATTTCGACTCGCGCGAATTTGTGGTTTTATGGCCGTAAAATGCCCAAAAAATACAAAAATTTCAATTTTGTTATTTCGGAAGGGAGACAATGTTTTCTTAGGCCGTATTTGACGTTCAGGACAAATATTAGGCGATTCCGAGCCGGGTTTGTCCCGGCCGAAAATTTGTGACTAGCGCGAATTTGTGGTTTTTCGGTCGTAAATTACCTAAAAAGGAGCAAAAGCGCAATTTTGTTATTTCGTAAGGGAGACAATGATTTCTTAGGCCGTATATGACGTCCAGGGCAAATATTGGGCGATTCCGAGACGTGTTTGTCCCGGCCGAAACTTTGCGTCTCGCGCGAATTTGTGGTTTTTTGGTCGTAAAATACCCAAAAAAGGAGCAAAAGCGCAATTTTGCTATTTTGTAAGGGAGACAATGATTTCTTAGGCCGTATATGACGTCCAGGGCAAATATTGGGCGATTCCGAGACGGGTTTGTCCCGGCCGAAACTTTGCGACTCGCGCGAATTTGTGGTTTTATGGCCGTAAAATGCGCAAAAATAGCAAATACGCAAATTTGTTATTTCGGAAGGGAGACAATGTAGGCTTTGGTTGTATTTGACGTCGAGGACAAATATTTGGCGATTCCGAGCCGGGTTTGTCTCGGCCGAAAATTTGCGACTCGCGCGAATTTGTGGTTTTTTGGCCGTATAATGCCCAAAAAATAGCAAAAGCGCAATTTTGTTATTTCGGAAGGGAGACAATTTTTTCTTATGCCGTATATGACGTCCATGAAAAATATTGGTCGATTCGGAGCCTGGTTTGTCCCGGCCGAAACTTTGCGACTCGCGCGAATTTGTAGTTTTATGGCCGTAAAATGCCCAAAAAATAGCAAAAATGCAATTTTATTATTTCGGAAGAGAGACAACGTTTTCTTACGTTGTATTTGACGTCGAGGACAAATATTAGGCGATTCCGAGTCGGGTTTGTCCAGGCCGAAAATTTGCGACTCGCGCGAATTTGTAGTTTTATGGCCGTAGAATTCCCAAAAACTAGCAAAAATGCAATTCTGTTATTTCTGAAGGGAGACAATATTATCTTAGGCCGTATTTGGCTTCTAGGACATCAATTTGGCGATTCCGAGCCAGGTTTGTCCAGGCCGAAAAGTTGCGACTCGAGCGAATTTGTGGTTTTATGGCTGTAAAATATTCAAAAAATAGCTAAATTGCAATTTTGTTATTTCACATGGGAGACAGTGTTTTCTTAGGCCGTATTTGACGTCCAGGACAAATATTAGGCGATTCCGAGCAGGGATTGTCCCGGCCGAAAATTTGCGACTCGCGCGAATTTATGGTTTTATGGCCGTAAAATACCCAAAAAATAGCAAATATGCAATTTTGTTATTTTGGAAGGGAGACAATGCTTTATTAGGCCGTATATGACGTCCAAGACAAAAATAAGGCGATTCCGAGTAGGGTTTGTCCCGGCCGAAAATATGCGACTCGCGCAAATTTGTGGTTTTACGGCCGTAAAATACCCAAAAAATAGCAAAAATGCAATTTTGTTATTTCGGATTGGAGAAAATGTTTTCTGAGGCCGTATTAGACGTCCAGGACAAATATAAGGCGATTCCGAGCAGGGTTTGTCCCGGGCGACTCGCGCGAATTTGTGGATTTATGGCCGTAATATACCCAAAAAATAGCAAAAATGCAATTTTGTTATTTCGGAAGTGAGACAATGTTTTCCTAGGCCGCATATGACTTCCAGGACAAATAATAGGCGATTCCGAGCCGGGTTTGTCCCGGCTGAAAATTTGCGACTCGCGCGAATTTGTTGTTTTATGGCCTTAAAATGCCCAAAATATTGCAAAAATGCAATTTTATAATTTCGGAAGGGAGACAATGTTTTCCTAGGCTGTATTTGACATCCAGGACAAATATTAGGTGATTCCGAGCCGGGATTGTCCCGGCCGAAAAATTTGCGACTCGCTCGAATTTGTTGATTTATGGCCGTAAAATGCCCAAAAAATAGCAAAAATGCAACTTTTTTATTTCGGAAGGGAGACAATGTTTTCTTAGGCTGTATTTGAAGTCCATGACAAATATTAGGCGATTTCGAGTCGGGTTTGTCCCGCTCGAAAATTTGCGACTCGCGCGAATTTGTGGTTTTATGGCCGTAAAATGCCCAAAAATACTAAAATTGCAATTTTGTTATTTCGGAAGGGAGAAAATGTTTTCTTAGGCCGTATTTGACGTCCAGGGCAAATATTAGGCGATTCCGAGACGGGTTTGTCCCGGCCGAAACTTTGCGACTCGCGCGAATTTGTGGTTTTATGGCCGTAAAATGCGCAAAAATAGCAAATACGCAAATTTGTTATTTCGGAAGGGAGGGAATCTTTTTTTAGGCTGTATTTGACGTCCAGAACAAATAATAGGCCATTCCGAGCCCGGTTTGTCCCGGCCGAAAATTTGCGACTCGCGTGAATTTGTGGTTTTATGGCCGCAAAATGCCCAAAAAATAGAAAAAACGCAATTTTGTTACTTCGAAAGGGAGACAATGTTTGCTTTGGTTGTATTTGACGTCGAGGACAAATATTAGGCGATTCCGAGTCGGGTTTGTCCCGGCCAAAAATTTGCGACTCGCGCGAATTAGAGGTTTTTTGGCCGTAAAATACCCAAAAAATAGCAAAAGCGCAATTTTGTTATTTCGTATGGGAGACAATGTTTTCTTATGCCGTATATGACGTCCAGGAAAAATATTAGGCGATTCCGAGCAGGGTTTGTCCCGGCCGAAAATATGCGACTCGCGCGAATTTGTGGTTTTATGGCCGTAAAATACCCAAAAAATAGCAAAAATGCAATTTTGTTATTTCGGATTGGAGACAATGTTTTCTGAGGCCGTATTAGACGTCCAGGACAAATATAAGGCGATTCCGAGCAGTGTTTGTCCCGGCCGAAAAATTTGCGACTCGCGAGAATTTGTGGTTTTATGGCCGTAAAATACCCAAAAAATAGCAAAAATGCAATTTTGTTATTTCGGAAGGGAGACAATGTTTTCATAGGCCATATATGACGTCCAGGACAAATATTAGGCAATTCCGAGCCGGGTTTGTCCTGGCCGAAAATTTGCGACTCGCGCGAATTTGTGGTTTTATGGCCTTAAAATATTCAAAAAATAGCAAAATTGCAATTTTGTTATTTCAGATGGGAGAAATGTTTTCTTAGGCCGTATTTGACATCCAGGACAAATATTAGGCGATTCCGAGCAGGGTTTGTCGCGGCCGATAATTTGCGACTCGCGCGAATTTGTGGTTTGATGGCCGTAAAATACCCAAAAATAGCAAAAATGCAATTTTGTTATATTGGAACGGAGACAATGTTTTCTTAGGCCGTATATGACGTCCAGGACAAATATAAGGCGATTCCGAGCAGGGTTTGTCCCGGCCGAAACTTTGCGACTCGCGCGAATTTGTGGTTTTATGGCCGTAAAATGCCCAAAAAATAGCAAAAATGCAAATTTGTTATTTCGGAAGGGAGACAATGTTTTCTTGGGCTATATTTGACGTCCAGGACAAATATTATGCGATTCCGAGCCGGGTTTGTCCCGGCCGAAAATTTGCGACTCGCGCGAATTTGTGGTTTTTCGGCCGTAAAATGCCCAAAAAATAGCAATTTTGTTCTTTCGGAAGGGAGACAATGTATTCTTAGGCCTTATATGACGTCCAGGACAAATATTAGGCGATTTCGAGCCGGGTTTGTCCCGGCCGAAAATTTGCGACTCGCGCGAATTTGTTGTTTTATGGCCTTAAAATGCCCAAAAAATAGCAAAAATGCAATTTTTTTATTTCGGAAGGGAGACAATGTTTTCTTAGGCTGTATTTGACGAACAGGACAAATATTAGGCGATTTCGAGTCGGGTTTGTCCCGACCGAAAATTTGCGACTCGCGCGAATTTGTGGTTTTATGGCCGTAAAATGCCCAAAAATACTAAAATTGCAATTTTGTTATTTCGGAAGGGAAACAATGTTTTCTTAGGCTGTATTTGACGTCCATGACCAATATTAGGCGATTCCGAGCCGGGTTTGTCCTGGCCGAAATATTTCGACTCGCGCGAATTTGTGGTTTTAAGGCCGTAAAATCCCCAAAAAATACAAAATTTTCAATTTTTTAATTTCGGAAAGGAGACAATGTATTCTTAGGCCGTATTTGACGTTCAGGACAAATATTTGGCGATGCCGAGCCGGGTTTGTCCCGGCCGAAACTTTGCGACTCGCGCGAATTTGTGGTTTTATGGCCGTAGAATGCGCAAAAAATAGCAAATACGCAAATTTGTTATTTCGAAGGGAGGCAATATTTTCTTAGGCTGTATTTGACGTCCAAGACAAAAAATAGGCGATTCCGAGCCAGGTTTGTCCCGGCCAAAAATTTGCGACTCGCGCGAATTTGTGGGTTTTTGGCTGTAAAATACCCAAAAAATAGCAAAAACGCAATTTTGTTATTTCGTAAGGGAGACAATGTCTTCTTAGGCCGTATACGACGTCCAGGACAAATTTTAGGAGATTCCTAGCCGGGTTTGTCCCAGCCGAATATTCGCGACTCGCGCGAATTTGTTGTTTTATGGTCGTAAAATTCCCAAAAATAGCAAAAATGCAATGTTGTTATTTCTGATGGGAGACAATATTTTCTTAAGCCGATTCCGACCCGGGTCCGTCCCGGCCGAAAATTTGCGACTCGCGCGGATTTCTGGTTTTATGGCCGTAAAATGCCCAAAAATTGCAAAAATGCAATTTTTTTATTTCGGAAGGGAGACAATGTTTTCTTAGGCTGTATTTGACGTCCAGGTCAAATACTAGGCGATTCCGAGACGGGTTTGTCCCGTCCGAAAATTTGCGACTCGCGCGAATTTGTGGTTTTATGGCCGTAAAACACCCAAAAAATAGCAAAAACGCAATTATGTTATTTCGGAAGGGAGAAAATGTTTTCTTAGGCCGTATATGACGCATAGGAAAAATATTAGGTGATTCCGAGTAGGGTTTGTCCCGTCCGAAAATAAGCGACTCGCGCGAATTTGTGGTTTTATGGCCGTAAAATACCCAAAAAATAGCAAAAATGCAATTTTGTTATTTCGGATTGGTGACAATGTTTTCTGAGGCCGTATTAGACGTCCAGGACAAATATAAGGCGATTCCGAGCAGTGTTTGTCCCGGCCGAAAAATTTGCGACTCGCGAGAATTTGTGGTTTTATGGCCGTAAAATACCCAAAAAATAGCAAAAATGCAATTTTGTTATTTCGGAAGGGAGACAATGTTTTCTTAGGCCATATATGACGTCCACGACAAATATTAGGCGATTCCGAGCCGGGTTTGTCCTGGCCGAAAATTTGCGACTCGCGCGAATTTGTGGTTTTATGGCCTTAAAATGCCCAAAAATTTGCAAAAATGCAATTTTATTATTTCGGAAGGGAGACAATGTTTTCCTAGGCTGTATTTGACATCCAGGAAAAATATTAGGTGATTCCGAGCCGGTTTTGTCCCGGCCGAAAAATTTGCGACTCGCTCGAGTTTGTTGATTCATGGCCGTAAAATGCCCAAAAAATAGCAAAAATGCAACTTTTTTATTTCGGAAGGGAGACAATGTTTTCTTAGGCTGTATTTGAAGTCCATGACAAATATTAGGCGATTTCGAGTCGGGTTTGTCCCGCTCGTAAATTTGCGACTCGCGCGAATTTGTGGTTTTATGGCCGTAAAATGCCCAAAAATACTAAAATTGCAATTTTGTTATTTCGGATTGGAGACAATGTTTTCTTAGGCCGTATTTGACGTCCAGGGCAAATATTAGGCGATTCCGAGACGGGTTTGTCCCGTCCGAAACTTTGCGACTCGCGCGAATTTGTGGTTTTATGGCCGTAAAATGCGCAAAAATAGCAAATACGCAAATTTGTTATTTCGGAAGGGAGGCAATCTTTTTTTAGGCTGTATTTGACGTCCAGAACAAATAATAGGCGATTCCGAGCCCGGTTTGTCCCGGCCGAAAATTTGCGACTCACGCGAATTTGTGGTTTTATGGTCGCAAAATGCCCAAAAAATAGAAAAAACGCAATTTTGTTACTTCGAAAGGGAGAAAATGTTTGCTTTGGTTGTATTTGACGTCGAGGACAAATATTAGGCGATTCCGAGTCGGGTTTGTCCCGGCCAAAAATTTGCGACTCGCGCGAATTAGAGGTTTTTTGGCCGTAAAATACCCAAAAAATAGCAAAAGCGCAATTTTGTTATTTCGTATGGGAGACAATGTTTTCTTATGCCGTATATGACGTCCAGGAAAAATATTAGGCGATTCCGAGCAGGGTTTGTCCCGGCCGAAAATATGCGACTCGCGCGAATTTGTGGTTTTATGGCCGTAAAATACCCAAAAAATAGCAAAAATGCAATTTTGTTATTTCGGATTGGAGACAATGTTTTCTGAGGCCGTATTAGACGTCCAGGACAAATATAAGGCGATTCCGAGCAGTGTTTGTCCCGGCCGAAAAATTTGCGACTCGCGAGAATTTGTGGTTTTATGGCCGTAAAATACCCAAAAAATAGCAAAAATGCAATTTTGTTATTTCGGACGGGAGACAATGTTTTCTTAGGCCATATATGACGTCCAGGACAAATATTAGGCGATTCCGAGCCGGGTTTGTCCTGGCCGAAAATTTGCGACTCGCGCGAATTTGTGGTTTTATGGCCTTAAAATATTCAAAAAATAGCAAAATTGCAATTTTATTATTTCAGATGGGAGAAATGTTTTCTTAGGCCGTATTTGACATCCAGGACAAATATTAGGCGATTCCGAGCAGGGTTTGTCCCGGCCGATAATTTGCGACTCGCGCTAATTTGTGGTTTGATGGCCGTAAAATACCCAAAAATAGCAAAAATGCAATTTTGTTATATTGGAACAGAGACAATGTTTTCTTAGGCCGTATATGACGTCCAGGACAAATATAAGGCGATTCCGAGCAGGGTTTGTCCCGGCCGAAACTTTGCGACTCGCGCGAATTTGTGGTTTTATGGCCGTAAAATGCCCAAAAAATAGCAAAAATGCAAATTTCTTATTTCGGAAGGGAGACAATGTTTTCTTGGGCTGTATTTGACGTCCAGGACAAATATTATGCGATTCCGAGCCGGGTTTGTCCCGGCCGAAAATTTGCGACTCGCGCGAATTTGTGGTTTTTTGGCCGTAAAATGCCAAAAAAATAGCAATTTTGTTATTTCGGAAGGGAGACAATGTATTCTTAGGCCTTATATGACGTCCAGGACAAATATTAGGCGATTTCGAGCCGGGTTTGTCCCGGCCGAAAATTTGCGACTCGCGCGAATTTGTTGTTTTATGGCCTTAAAATGCCCAAAAAATAGCAAAAATGCAATTTTTTTATTTCGGAAGGGAGACAATGTTTTCTTAGGCTGTATTTGACGAACAGGACAAATATTAGGCGATTTCGAGTCGGGTTTGTCCCGACCGAAAATTTGCGACTCGCGCGAATTTGTGGTTTTATGGCCGTAAAATGCCCAAAAATACTAAAATTGCAATTTTTTTATTTCGGAAGGGAAACAATGTTTTCTTAGGCTGTATTTGACGTCCATGACCAATATTAGGCGATTCCGAGCCGGGTTTGTTCTGGCCGAAATATTTCGACTCGCGCGAATTTGTGGTTTTAAGGCCGTAAAATCCCCAAAAAATACAAAATTTTCAATTTTTTAATTTCGGAAAGGAGACAATGTATTCTTAGGCCGTATTTGACGTTCAGGACAAATATTTGGCGATGCCGAGCCGGGTTTGTCCCGGCCGAAACTTTGCGACTCGCGCGAATTTGTGGTTTTGTGGCCGTAGAATGCGCAAAAAATAGCAAATACGCAAATTTGTTATTTCGAAGGGAGGCAATATTTTCTTAGGCTGTATTTGACGTCCAAGACAAAAAATAGGCGATTCCGAGCCAGGTTTGTCCCGGCCAAAAATTTGCGACTCGCGCGAATTTGTGGGTTTTTGGCTGTAAAATACCCAAAAAATAGCAAAAACGCAATTTTGTTATTTCGTAAGGGAGACAATGTCTTCTTAGGCCGTATACGACGTCCAGGACAAATTTTAGGAGATTCCTAGCCGGGTTTGTCCCAGCCGAATATTCGCGACTCGCGCGAATTTGTTGTTTTATGGTCGTAAAATTCCCAAAAATAGCAAAAATGCAATGTTGTTATTTCTGATGGGAGACAATATTTTCTTAAGCCGATTCCGACCCGGGTCCGTCCCGGCCGAAAATTTGCGACTCGCGCGGATTTCTGGTTTTATGGCCGTAAAATGCCCAAAAATTGCAAAAATGCAATTTTTTTATTTCGGAAGGGAGACAATGTTTTCTTAGGCTGTATTTGACGTCCAGGTCAAATACTAGGCGATTCCGAGACGGGTTTGTCCCGTCCGAAAATTTGCGACTCGCGCGAATTTGTGGTTTTATGGCCGTAAAACACTCAAAAAATAGCAAAAACGCAATTATGTTATTTCGGAAGGGAGAAAATGTTTTCTTAGGCCGTATATGACGCATAGGACAAATATTAGGTGATTCCGAGTAGGGTTTGTCCCGTCCGAAAATTTGCAACTCACGCGAATTTGTGGTTTTATGGCCGTAAAATGCCCAAAAAATAGCTAAAATGCAATTTTGTTATTTATGAAGGGAGACAATGTTTTCTTAGGCCGTATTTTACGTCCAGGACATATATTTGGCGATTCCGATTCGGGTTTGTCCCGGCCGAAAATTTGCGACTCGCGCGAATTTGTGGTTTTATGGCCGTAAAAAGCCCAAAAACTAGCAATAATGCAATTTTGTTATTTCGAAAGGGAGACAATGTTTTCTTAGGCCGTATTTGACGTCCAGGACAAATATTAGGCGATTTCGAGCCGGGTTTGTCCTGGCCGAAAATTTGCGACTCGCGCGAATTTGTTGTTTTATGGCCTTAAAATGCCCAAAAAATAGCAAAAATGCAATTTTTTTATTTCGGAAGGGAGACAATGTTTTCTTAGGCTGTATTTGACGAACAGGACAAATATTAGGCGATTTCGAGTCGGGTTTGTCCCGACCGAAAATTTGCGACTCGCGCGAATTTGTGGTTTTATGGCCGTAAAATGCCCAAAAATACTAAAATTGCAATTTTGTTATTTCGGAAGGGAAACAATGTTTTCTTAGGCTATATTTGACGTCCATGACCAATATTAGGCGATTCCGAGCCGGGTTTGTCCTGGCCGAAATATTTCGACTCGCGCGAATTTGTGGTTTTAAGGCCGTAAAATCCCCAAAAAATACAAAATTTTCAATTTTTTAATTTCGGAAAGGAGACAATGTATTCTTAGGCCGTATTTGACGTTCAGGACAAATATTTGGCGATGCCGAGCCGGGTTTGTCCCGGCCGAAACTTTGCGACTCGCGCGAATTTGTGGTTTTATGGCCGTAGAATGCGCAAAAAATAGCAAATACGCAAATTTGTTATTTCGAAGGGAGGCAATATTTTCTTAGGCTGTATTTGACGTCCAAGACAAAAAATAGGCGATTCCGAGCCAGGTTTGTCCCGGCCAAAAATTTGCGACTCGCGCGAATTTGTGGGTTTTTGGCTGTAAAATACCCAAAAAATAGCAAAAACGCAATTTTGTTATTTCGTAAGGGAGACAATGTCTTCTTAGGCCGTATACGACGTCCAGGACAAATTTTAGGAGATTCCTAGCCGGGTTTGTCCCAGCCGAATATTCGCGACTCGCGCGAATTTGTTGTTTTATGGTCGTAAAATTCCCAAAAATAGCAAAAATGCAATGTTGTTATTTCTGATGGGAGACAATATTTTCTTAAGCCGATTCCGACCCGGGTCTGTCCCGGGCGAAAATTTGCGACTCGCGCGGATTTCTGGTTTTATGGCCGTAAAATGCCCAAAAATTGCAAAAATGCAATTTTTTTATTTCGGAAGGGAGACAATGTTTTCTTAGGCTGTATTTGACGTCCAGGTCAAATACTAGGCGATTCCGAGACGGGTTTGTCCCGTCCGAAAATTTGCGACTCGCGCGAATTTGTGGTTTTATGGCCGTATATGACGTCCAGGACAAATATTAGGCGATTCCGAGCCGGGTTTGTCCCGGCCGAAAATTTGCGACTCGCGCGAATTTGTTGTTTTATGGCCTTAAAATGCCCAAAATATTGCAAAAATGCAATTTTATTATTTCGAAAGGGAGGCAATGTTTTCCTAGGCTGTATTTGACATCCAAGACAAATATTAGGTGATTCCGAGCCGGGTTTGTCCCGGCCGAAAAATTTGCGACTCGCTCGAATTTGTTGATTTATGGCCGTAAAATGCCCAAAAAATAGCAAAAATGCAATTTTTTTTATTTCGGAAGGGAGATAATGTTTTCTTAGGCTGTATTTGAAGTCCATGACAAATATTAGGCGATTTCGAGTCGGGTTTGTCCCGCTCGAAAATTTGCGACTCGCGCGAATTTGTGGTTTTATGGCCGTAAAATGCCCAAAAATACTAAAATTGCAATTTTGTTATTTCGGAAGGGAGACAATATTTTCTTAGGCCGTATTTGACGTCCAGGACAAATATTAGGCGATTCCGAGCCGGGTTTGTCCCGGCCGAAAAATTTCGACTCGCGCGAATTTATGGTTTTATGGCCGTATAATGCCCAAAAAATACAAAAATTTCAATTTTGTTATTTCGGAAGGGAGACAATGTTTTCGTAGGCTGTATTTGACATCCAGGACAAATATTAGGTGATTCCGAGCCTGGATTGTCCCGGCCGAAAAATTTGCGACTCGCTCGAATTTGTTGATTTATGGCCGTAAAATGCCCAAAAAATAGCAAAAATGCAACTTTTTTATTTCGGAAGGGAGACAATGTTTTCTTAGGCTATATTTGAAGTCCATGACAAATATTAGGCGATTTCGAGTCGGGTTTGTCCCGCTCGAAAATTTGCGACTCGCGCGAATTTGTGGTTTTATGGCCGTAAAATGCCCAAAAATACTAAAATTGCAATTTTGTTATTTCGGAAGGGAGACAATGTTTTCTTAGGCCGTATTTGACGTCCAGGGCAAATATTAGGCGATTCCGAGACGGGTTTGTCCCGGCCGAAACTTTGCGACTCGCGCGAATTTGTGGTTTTATGGCCGTAAAATGCCCAAAAATACTAAAATTGCAATTTTGTTATTTCGGAAGGGAGACAATGTTTTCTTAGGCCGTATTTGACGTTCAGGACAAATATTTGGCGATTCCGATCCAGGTTTGTCCCGACCGAAAATTTGCGACTCGCGCGAATTTGTGGTTTTTTGGTCGTAAAATACCCAAAAAAGGAGCAAAACCGCAATTTTGTTATTTCGTAAGGGAGACAATGATTTCTTAGGCCGAATATGACGTCCAGGGCAAATATTGGGCGATTCCGAGACGGGATTGTCCCGGCCGAAACTTTGCGACTCGCGCGAATTTGTGGTTTTTTGGTCGTAAAATACCCAAAAAACGAGCAAAAGCGCAAATTTGTTATTTCGTAAGGGAGACAATGATTTCTTAGGCCGTATATGACGTCCTGGGCAAATATTGGGCGATTCCGAGACGGGTTTGTCCCGGCCGAAACTTTGCGACTCGCGCGAATTTGTGGTTTTTTGGTCGTAAAATGCGCAAAAATAGCAAATACGCAAATTTGTTATTTCGGAAGGGAGGCAATATAGGCTTTGGTTGTATTTGACGTCGAGGACAAATATTTGGCGATTCCGAGCCGGGTTTGTCCCGGCTGAAAATATGCGACTCGCGCGAATTTGTGGTTTTATGGCCGTAAAATACCCAAAAAATAGCAAAAATGCAATATTGTTATTTCGGATCGGAGACAATGTTTTCTGAGGCCGTATTAGACGTCCAGGACAAATATAAGGCGATTCCGAGCAGGGTTTGTCCCGGCCGAAAATTTTGCGACTCGCGCGAATTTGTGGTTTTATGGCCGTAAAATGCCCAAAAATACTAAAATTGCAATTTTATTATTTTGGAAGGGAGACAATGTTTTCTTAGGCCGTATTTGACGTCCAGGACAAATATTAGGCGATTCCGAGCCGGGTTTGTCCCGGCCGAAAATTTGCGACCCGCGCGAATATGACCGTAAAGTGCCTAAAAAATAGCAAAAATCAATTTTATTATTTCGGAAGGTAGACTATGTTTTCTTAGGCCGTATTTGACGTCCAGGACAAATATTAGGCGATTCCGAGTCGGGTTTGTCCCGGCCGAAAATTTGCGACTCGCGGGAATTTGTGGTTTTATGGCCGTAAAATGACCAAAAATAGCAAAAACGCAATGTTGTTATTTCTGAAGGGAGACAATGTTTTCGTAAGCCGTATTTGACGTCTAAGATAAATATTAGGCGATTCCGACCCGGGTTTGTCTCGGCCGAAAATTTGCACTCACGCGAATTTGTGGTTTTATGGCCGTAAAATACCCAAAAAATAGCAAAAACGCAATTATGTTATTTCGGAAGGGAGAAAATGTTTTCTTAGGCCGTATATGACGTTCAGGACAAATATTAGGTGATTCCGAGCAGGGTTTGACCCGGCCGAAAATTTGCGACTCACGCGAATGTGTGGTTTTATGGTCGTAAAATGCCCAAAAAATAGCAAAAACGCAATTTTGTTATTTCAGAAGGGAGACAATATTTTCTTTGGTTGTATTTGACGTCGAGGACATATATTAGGCGATTCCAAGTCAGGTTTGTCCAGGCCGAAAATTTGCGACTCGCGCGAATTTGTAGTTTTATGGCCGTAAAATGCCCCAAAACTAGCAATAATGCAATTTTATTATTTCTGAAGGGAGACAATGTTTTCTTAGGCCGTATTTTACGTCCAGGACATATATTTGGCGATTCCGATTCGGGTTTGTCCCGGTCGAAAATTTGCGACTCGCGCGAATTTGTGGTTTTATGGCCGTATATGACGTCCAGGACATATATTTGGCGATTCCGAGTCGGGTTTGTCCCGGCCGAATATTTGCGACTCGCGCGAATTTGTGGTTTTATGGCCGTAAAATGCCCAAAAATACTAAAATTGCAATTTTGTTATTTCGGAAGGGAGACAATGTTTTCTTAGGCCGTATTTGACGTTCAGGACAAATATTTGGCGATTCCGATCCGGGTTTGTCCCGACCGAAAATTTGTGACTCGCGCGAATTTGTGGTTTTTTGGTCGTAAAATACCCAAAAAAGGAGCAAAACCGCAATTTTGTTATTTCGTAAGGGAGACAATGATTTCTTAGGCCGAATATGACGTCCAGGGCAAATATTGGGCGATTCCGAGACGGGATTGTCCCGGCCGAAACTTTGCGACTCGCGCGAATTTGTGGTTTTTTGGTCGTAAAATACCCAAAAAACGAGCAAAAGCGCAAATTTGTTATTTCGTAAGGGAGACAATGATTTCTTAGGCCGTATATGACGTCCTGGGCAAATATTGGGCGATTCCGAGACGGGTTTGTCCCGGCCGAAACTTTGCGACTCGCGCGAATTTGTGGTTTTATGGCCGTAAAATGCGCAAAAATAGCAAATACGCAAATTTGTTATTTCGGAAGGGAGGCAATATAGGCTTTGGTTGTATTTGACGTCGAGGACAAATATTTGGCGATTCCGAGCCGGGTTTGTCCCGGCTGAAAATATGCGACTCGCGCGAATTTGTGGTTTTATGGCCGTAAAATACCCAAAAAATAGCAAAAATGCAATATTGTTATTTCGGATCGGAGACAATGTTTTCTGAGGCCGTATTAGACGTCCAGGACAAATATAAGGCGATTCCGAGCAGGGTTTGTCCCGGCCGAAAATTTTGCGACTCGCGCGAATTTGTGGTTTTATGGCCGTAAAATGCCCAAAAATACTAAAATTGCAATTTTATTATTTTGGAAGGGAGACAATGTTTTCTTAGGCCGTATTTGACGTCCAGGACAAATATTAGGCGATTCCGAGCCGGGTTTGTCCCGGCCGAAAATTTGCGACCCGCGCGAATATGACCGTAAAGTGCCTAAAAAATAGCAAAAATCAATTTTATTATTTCGGAAGGTAGACTATGTTTTCTTAGGCCGTATTTGACGTCCAGGACAAATATTAGGCGATTCCGAGTCGGGTTTGTCCCGGCCGAAAATTTGCGACTCGCGGGAATTTGTGGTTTTATGGCCGTAAAATGCCCAAAAATAGCAAAAACGCAATGTTGTTATTTCTGAAGGGAGACAATGTTTTCGTAAGCCGTATTTGACGTCTAAGATAAATATTAGGCGATTCCGACCCGGGTTTGTCTCGGCCGAAAATTTGCACTCACGCGAATTTGTGGTTTTATGGCCGTAAAATACCCAAAAAATAGCAAAAACGCAATTATGTTATTTCGGAAGGGAGAAAATGTTTTCTTAGGCCGTATATGACGTTCAGGACAAATATTAGGTGATTCCGAGCAGGGTTTGACCCGGCCGAAAATTTGCGACTCACGCGAATGTGTGGTTTTATGGTCGTAAAATGCCCAAAAAATAGCAAAAACGCAATTTTGTTATTTCAGAAGGGAGACAACATTTTCTTTGGTTGTATTTGACGTCGAGGACATATATTAGGCGATTCCAAGTCAGGTTTGTCCAGGCCGAAAATTTGCGACTCGCGCGAATTTGTAGTTTTATGGCCGTAAAATGCCCCAAAACTAGCAATAATGCAATTTTATTATTTCTGAAGGGAGACAATGTTTTCTTAGGCCGTATTTTACGTCCAGGACAAATATTAGGCGATTCCGACCCGGGTTTGTCCCGGCCGAAAAATTTGCGACTCGCTCGAATTTGTTGATTTTTGGCCGTAAAATGCCCAAAAAATAGAAAAAATGCTTTTTTTTTATTTCGGAAGGGAGACAATGTTTTCTTAGGCTGTATTTGAAGTCCATGACAAATATTAGGCGATTTCGAGTCGGGTTTGTCCCGCTCGAAAATTTGCGACTCGCGCGAATTTGTGGTTTTATGGCCGTAAAATACCCAAAAATACTAAAATTGCAATTTTGTTATTTCGGAAGGGAGACAATGTTTTCTTAGGCCGTATTTGACGTCCAGGACAAATATTAGGCGATTCCGAGCCGGGTTTGTCCCGGCCGAAAAATTTCGACTCGCGCGAATTTGTGGTTTTATGGCCGTAAAATGCCCAAAAAATACAAAAATTTCAATTTTGTTATTTCGGAAGGGAGACAATGTTTTCTTAGGCCGTATTTGACGTTCAGGACAAATATTAGGCGATTCCGAGCCGGGTTTGTCCCGACCGAAAATTTGTGACTAGCGCGAATTTGTGGTTTTTCGGTCGTAAATTACCTAAAAAGGAGCAAAAGCGCAATTTTGTTATTTCGTAAGGGAGACAATGATTTCTTAGGCCGTATATGACGTCTAGGGCAAATATTGGGCGATTCCGAGACGGGTTTGTCCCGGCCGAAACTTTGCGTCTCGCGCGAATTTGTGGTTTTTTGGTCGTAAAATACCCAAAAAAGGAGCAAAAGCGCAATTTTGCTATTTTGTAAGGGAGACAATGATTTCTTAGGCCGTATATGACGTCCAGGGCAAATATTGGGCGATTCCGAGACGGGTTTGTCCCGGCCGAAACTTTGCGACTCGCGCGAATTTGTGGTTTTATGGCCGTAAAATGCGCAAAAATAGCAAATACGCAAATTTGTTATTTCGGAAGGGAGGCAATGTAGGCTTTGGTTGTATTTGACGTCGAGGACAAATATTTGGCGATTCCGAGCCGGGTTTGTCTCGGCCGAAAATTTGGGACTCGCGCGAATTTGTGGTTTTTTGGCCGTATAATGCCCAAAAAATAGCAAAAGCGCAATTTTGTTATTTCGGAAGGGAGACAATTTTTTCTTATGCCGTATATGACGTCCATGAAAAATATTGGTCGATTCGGAGCCTGGTTTGTCCCGGCCGAAACTTTGCGACTCGCGCGAATTTGTAGTTTTATGGCCGTAAAATGCCCAAAAAATAGCAAAAATGCAATTTTATTATTTCGGAAGAGAGACAACGTTTTCTTACGTTGTATTTGACGTCGAGGACAAATATTAGGCGATTCCGAGTCGGGTTTGTCCAGGCCGAAAATTTGCGACTCGCGCGAATTTGTAGTTTTATGGCCGTAGAATTCCCAAAAACTAGAAAAAATGCAATTCTGTTATTTCTGAAGGGATACAATATTATCTTAGGCCGTATTTGACTTCTAGGACATCAATTTGGCGATTCCGAGCCAGGTTTGTCCAGGCCGAAAAGTTGCGACTCGAGCGAATTTGTGGTTTTATGGCTGTAAAATATTCAAAAAATAGCTAAATTGCAATTTTGTTATTTCACATGGGAGACAGTGTTTTCTTAGGCTGTATTTGACGTCCAGGACAAATATTAGGCGATTCCGAGCAGGGTTTGTCCCGGCCGAAAATTTGCGACTCGCGCGAATTTATGGTTTTATGGCCGTAAAATACCCAAAAAATAGCAAATATGCAATTTTGTTATTTTGGAAGGGAGACAATGCTTTATTAGGCCGTATATGACGTCCAAGACAAAAATAAGGCGATTCCGAGCAGGGTTTGTCCCGGCCGAAAATATGCGACTCGCGCGAATTTGTGGTTTTACGGCCGTAAAATACCCAAAAAATAGCAAAAATGCAATTTTGTTATTTCGGATTGGAGAAAATGTTTTCTGAGGCCGTATTAGACGTCCAGGACAAATATAAGGCGATTCCGAGCAGGGTTTGTCCCGGGCGACTCGCGCGAATTTGTGGATTTATGGCCGTAATATACCCAAAAAATAGCAAAAATGCAATTTTGTTATTTCGGAAGTGAGACAATGTTTTCTTAGGCCGCATATGACTTCCAGGACAAATAATAGGCGATTCCGAGCCGGGTTTGTCCCGGCCGAAAATTTGCGACTCGCGCGAATTTGTTGTTTTATGGCCTTAAAATGCCCAAAATATTGCAAAAATGCAATTTTATAATTTCGGAAGGGAGACAATGTTTTCGTAGGCTGTATTTGACATCCAGGACAAATATTAGGTGATTCCGAGCCGGGATTGTCCCGGCCGAAAAATTTGCGACTCGCTCGAATTTGTTGATTTATGGCCGTAAAATGCCCAAAAAATAGCAAAAATGCAACTTTTTTATTTCGGAAGGGAGACAATGTTTTCTTAGGCTATATTTGAAGTCCATGACAAATATTAGGCGATTTCGAGTCGGGTTTGTCCCGCTCGAAAATTTGCGACTCGCGCGAATTTGTGGTTTTATGGCCGTAAAATGCCCAAAAATACTAAAATTGCAATTTTGTTATTTCGGAAGGGAGACAATGTTTTCTTAGGCCGTATTTGACGTCCAGGGCAAATATTAGGCGATTTCGAGACGGGTTTGTCCCGGCCGAAACTTTGCGACTCGCGCGAATTTGTGGTTTTATGGCCGTAAAATGCGCAAAAATAGCAAATACGCAAATTTGTTATTTCGGAAGGGAGGCAATCTTTTTTTAGGCTGTATTTGACGTCCAGAACAAATAATAGGCGATTCCGAGCCTGGTTTGTCCCGGCCGAAAATTTGCAACTCGCGCGAATTTGTGGTTTTATGGCCGCAAAATGCCCAAAAAATAGAAAAAACGCAATTTTGTTACTTCGAAAGGGAGACAATGTTTGCTTTGGTTGTATTTGACGTCGAGGACAAATATTAGGCGATTCCGAGTCGGGTTTGTCCCGGCCAAAAATTTGCGACTCGCGCGAATTAGAGGTTTTTTGGCCGTAAAATACCCAAAAAATAGCAAAAGCGCAATTTTGTTATTTCGTAAGGGAGACAATGTTTTCTTATGCCGTATATGACGTCCATGAAAAATATTAGTCGATTCGGAGCCTGGTTTGTCCCGGCCGAAACTTTGCGACTCGCGCGAATTTGTAGTTTTATGGCTGTAAAATGCCCAAAAAATAGCAAATATGCAATTTTGTTATTTCGGAAGGGAGACAATGTTTTCTTACATTGTATTTGACGTCGAGGACAAATATTAGGCGATTCCGAGGCGGGTTTGTCCAGGCCGAAAATTTGCGACTCGCGCGAATTTGTAGTTTTATGGCCGTAAAATTCCCAAAAACTAGCAAAAATGCAATTCTGTTATTTCTGAAGGGAGACAATATTTTCATAGGCCGTATTTGACGTCTAGGACATCTATTTGGCGATTCCGAGCCGGGTTTGTCCAGGCGGAAAATTTGCGACTCGAGCGAATTTGTGGTTTTATGGCTGTAAAATATTCAAAAAATAGCCAAATTGCAATTTTGTTATTTCAGATGGGAGAAATGTTTTCTTAGGCCGTATTTGACATCCAGGACAAATATTAGGCGATTCCGAGCAGAGTTTGTCCCGGCCGATAATTTGCGACTCGCGCGAATTTGTGGTTTGATGGCCGTAAAATACCCAAAAATAGCAAAAATGCAATTTTGTTATATTGGAACGGAGACAATGTTTTCTTAGGCCGTATATGACGTCCAGGACAAATATAAGGCGATTCCGAGCAGGGTTTGTCCCGGCCGAAACTTTGCGACTCGCGCGAATTTGTGGTTTTATGGCCGTAAAATGCCCAAAAAATAGCAAAAATGCAAATTTGTTATTTCGGAAGGGAGACAATGTTTTCTTGGGCTGTATTTGACGTCCAGGACAAATATTATGCGATTCCGAGCCGGGTTTGTCCCGGCCGAAAATTTGCGACTCGCGCGAATTTGTGGTTTTTTGGCCGTAAAATGCCCAAAAAATAGCAATTTTGTTATTTCGGAAGGGAGACAATGTATTCTTAGGCCTTATATGACGTTCAGGACAAATATTAGGCGATTTCGAGCCGGGTTTGTCCCGGCCGAAAATTTGCGACTCGCGCGAATTTGTTGTTTTATGGCCTTAAAATGCCCAAAAAATAGCAAAAATGCAATTTTTTTATTTCGGAAGGGAGACAATGTTTTCTTAGGCTGTATTTGACGAACAGGACAAATATTAGGCGATTTCGAGTCGGGTTTGTCCCGACCGAAAATTTGCGACTCGCGCGAATTTGTGGTTTTATGGCCGTAAAATGCCCAAAAATACTAAAATTGCAATTTTGTTATTTCGGAAGGGAAACAATGTTTTCTTAGGCTGTATTTGACGTCCATGACCAATATTAGGCGATTCCGAGCCGGGTTTGTCCTGGCCGAAATATTTCGACTCGCGCGAATTTGTGGTTTTAAGGCCGTAAAATCCCCAAAAAATACAAAATTTTCAATTTTTTAATTTCGGAAAGGAGACAATGTATTCATAGGCCGTATTTGACGTTCAGGACAAATATTTGGCGATGCCGAGCCGGGTTTGTCCCGGCCGAAACTTTGCGACTCGCGCGAATTTGTGGTTTTATGGCCGTAGAATGCGCAAAAAATAGCAAATACGCAAATTTGTTATTTCGAAGGGAGGCAATATTTTCTTAGGCTGTATTTGACGTCCAAGACAAAAAATAGGCGATTCCGAGCCAGGTTTGTCCCGGCCAAAAATTTGCGACTCGCGTGAATTTGTGGGTTTTTGGCTGTAAAATACCCAAAAAATAGCAAAAACGCAATTTTGTTATTTCGTAAGGGAGACAATGTCTTCTTAGGCCGTATACGACGTCCAGGACAAATTTTAGGAGATTCCTAGCCGGGTTTGTCCCAGCCGAATATTCGCGACTCGCGCGAATTTGTTGTTTTATGGTCGTAAAATTCCCAAAAATAGCAAAAATGCAATGTTGTTATTTCTGATGGGAGACAATATTTTCTTAAGCCGATTCCGACCCGGGTCCGTCCCGGCCGAAAATTTGCGACTCGCGCGGATTTCTGGTTTTATGGCCGTAAAATGCCCAAAAATTGCAAAAATGCAATTTTTTTATTTCGGAAGGGAGACAATGTTTTCTTAGGCTGTATTTGACGTCCAGGTCAAATACTAGGCGATTCCGAGACGGGTTTGTCCCGTCCGAAAATTTGCGACTCGCGCGAATTTGTGGTTTTATGGCCGTAAAATGCCCAAAAAATAGCAAAAACGCAATTTTGTTATTTCGGAAGGGAGACAATGTTTTCTTAGGCTGTATTTGACGTCCAGGTCAAATACTAGGCGATTCCGAGACGGCTTTGTCCCGTCCGAAAATTTGCGACTCGCGCGAATTTGTGGTTTTATGGCCGTAAAATGCCCAAAAAATAGCAAAAACGCAATTTTGTTATTTCGAAAGGGTGACAATGTTTTCTAAGGCCGTATTTGACGTCCAGGACAAATATTAGGCGATTCCGAGGCGGGTTTGTCCCGGCCGAAAATTTGTGACTCGCGCGAATTTGTGGTTTTATGGCCGTAAAATACCCAAAAAATGGCAAAAACGCAATTATGTTATTTCGGAAGGGAGACAATGTTTTCTCAGACCATATATAACGTCCAGCACAAATATTTGGTGATTCCGAGTCGGGTTTGTCCCGGTAGAAAATTTGCGACTCGCGCGAATTTGTGGTTTTATGGCTGTAAAATGCCCAAAAAATAGCAAAAACACAATTTTGTTATTTCAGAAGGGAGACAATGTTTTCATATTCTGTATTTGACGTCCAGGACAAATATTAGGCGATTCCGAGTCGGGTTTGTCCCGGCCGAAAATTTGCGACTCGCGCGAATTTTTATGGCCGTAAAATGCCCAAAAAATAGCAAAACCGCAAATTTGTTATTTCGGAAGGGAGACAATGTTTTATTATGTTGTATTTAACGTCCAGGACAAATATTAGCCGATTTCGAGCCGGATTTGTCACGGCCGAAAATTTTCGACTCGCGTTAATTTATGGTTTTTTTGGCCGTAAAATGCCCAAAAATAGCAAAAATGCAATTTTGTTATTTCGGAAGGAATACAATGTTTTCTTAGGCTATTTTTGACGTTCAGGACAAATATTAGGTGATTCCGAGCCGGGTTTGTCCCGGTCGAAAATTTGCGACTTGCGCGAATTTGTGGTTTTACGGCCGTAAAATGCCCAAAAAATAGCAAAAACGCAATTTTGTTATTTCCGAAAGGAGACATTGTTTTCTTTGGCTTAATTTGACGTCCAGTACAAATATTAGGTGATTTCGAGTCGAGTTTGTCCCGGCCGAAAATTTACGACTCGCGCGAATTTGTGGTTTTATGGCCGTAAAATGCCAAAAAATAGGAAAAATGCTATTTTGTTATTTAGGAAGGGAGATAATGTTTTTGTATGCTGTATTTGACATGGAGGAAAAATATTAGGGGATTCCGAGCCGGGTTTGTCCCGGCCGAAAATTTGCGACTCGCGCAATTTGTGGTTTTATAGCCGTGAAATGCCCAAAAAATAGAAAAAATGCAATTTTTTTATATCGGAAGGGAGAAAATGTTTTCTTAGGCTGAACATGACGTTCTGACAAATATTAGGCGATTCCGAGCCGGGTTTGTCCCGGCCGAAAATTTGCGACTGGCGCGAATTTGTGGTTTTATGCCGTAAAATGCCCAAAAATAGCAAAAATCAATTATGTTATTTCGAAAGGGAGACAATGTTTTCTTAGGCCGTATTTGACGTCCAGGACAAATATTAGGCGATTCTGAGGCGGGTTTGTCCCGGCCGAAAATTTGTGACTCGTGCGAATTTGTGGTTTTTTGGCCGTAAAATACCCAAAAAATGGCAAAAACGCAATTATGTTATTTCGGAAGGGAGACAATGTTTTCTCAGGCCATATATAACGTCCAGCACAAATATTTGGTGATTCCGAGTCGAGTTTGTCCCGGTAGAAAATTTGCGACTCGCGCGAATTTGTGGTTTTATGGCCGTAAAATGCCCAAAAAATAGCAAAAACGCAATTTTGTTATTTCGGAATGGAGACAATGTATTCTTAGGCCGTAACTGACATCCAGGACATATATTAGGCGATTTCGAGCCGGGTTTGTCCCGGACAAAAATTTGCGATTTGCGCGAATTTGTGGTTTTATGGCCGTAAAATGCCCAAAAAATAGCAAACATAATTTTGTTATTTCAGAAGGGAGACAATGTTTTCATATTCTGTATTTGACGTCCAGGACAAATATTAGGCGATTCCGAGTCGGGTTTGTCCCGGCCGAAAATTTGTGACTCGCGCGAATATTGATGGCCGTAAAATGCCCAAAAAATAGCAAAACCGCAAATTTGTTATTTCGGAAGGGAGATAATGTTTTATTAGGTTGTATTTAACGTCCAGGACAAATATTTGCCGATTTCGAGCCGGATTTGTCACGGCCGAAAATTTTCGACTCGCGTTAATTTATGGTTTTTTTGGCCATAAAATGCCCAAAAATAGCAAAAATGCAATTTTGTTATTTCGGAAGGAATAAAATGTTTTCTTAGGCTATATTTGACGTTCAGGACAAATATTAGGTGATTCCGAGTCGTCCGGTCGAAAATTTGCGACTAGCGCGAATTTGTGGTTTTACGGCCGTAAAATGCCCAAAAAATAGCAAAAACGAAATTTTGTTATTTCCGAAAGGAGACAATGTTTTCTTTGGCTTAATTTGACGTCCAGGACAAATATTAGGTGATTCCGAGTCGAGTTTGTCCCGGCCAAAAATTTACGACTCGCGCGAATTTGTGGTTTTATGGCTGTAAAATGCCCAAAAATAGCAAAAATCAATTATGTTATTTCGGAAGGGAGACAATGTTTTCTTAGGCCGTAATTGACGTCCACGAAAAATATTAGGCGATTCCGAGTCGGGTTTATCCCGGCCGAAAATTTGCGAGTTGCGCAAATTTGTGATTTTATGGCCGCAAAATGCCCAAAAAATAGCAAAAACGCAATTTTGTTATTTCGGAAGGTAGACAATGTTTTCTTAGGCCGTATTTGACGTCCAGGACAAATATTAGGCGATTCCGAGCCGGGTTTGTCCGGACCGAAAATTTGCCACTCGCGCGAATTTGTGGTTTTATGCCGTAAAATGCCCAAAAATAGCAAAAATCAATAATGTTATTTCGGAAGGGAGACAACGTTTTCTTAGGCCGTAATTGACGTCCAGGAAAAATATTAGGCGATTCCGAGTCAGGTTTATCCCGGCCGAAAACTTGCGACTCGCGCAAATTTGTGATTTTATGGCCGTAAAATGCCCAAAAAATAGCAAAAACGCAATTTTGTTATTTCGGAAGGGTTACAATGTTTTCTTAGGCCATATTTGACGTCCAGGACAAATATTAGGCGATTCCGAGCCGGGTTTGTCCCGACCGAAAATTTGCGATTCGTGCGAATTTGTGGTTTTATGGCCGTAAAATGCCCAAAAAATAGCAAAACCGCTATTTTGTTATTTAGGAAGGGAGATAATGTTTTCATATGCTGTATTTGACATGGAGGAAAAATATTAGGCTATTCCATACCGGGTTTGTCCCGGCCGAAAATTTGCGACTCGCGCAATTTGTGGTTTTATGGCCGTAAAATGCCCAAAAATAGCAAAAATGCAATTTTGTTATTTCGGAAGGGAGACAATGTTTTCTTAGGCTGAATTTGACGTCCGAGACAAATAATAGGTGATTCCGAGTCGGGTTTGTCCCGGCCGGAAATTTGCGACTCGCGCGAATTTGTGGTTTTATGCCGTAAAATGCCCAAAAATAGCAAAAATCAATTATGTTATTTCGGAAGGGAGATAATGTTTTCTTAGGCCGTATTGAAGTCCAGGAAAAATATTAGGCGATTCCGAGTCAGGTTTATCCCGACCAAAAATTTGCGACTCGCGCAAATTTGTGATTTCATGGTCGTAAAATGCCCAAAAAATAGCAAAAACGCAATTTTGTTATTTTGGAAGGGAGACAATATTTTCTTAGGCCGTATTTGATGTCCAGGACAAACATTAGGCGATTCCGAGCCGGGTTTGTCCCGACCGAAAATTTGCGACTCGTGCGAATTTGTGGTTTTATGGTCGTAAAATGCCAAAAAATAGGAAAAATGCAATTTTGTTATTTAGGAAGGGAGATAATGTTTTCGTATGCTGTATTTGACATGGAGGAAAAATATTAGGCGATTCCGAGCCGGGTTTGTCCCGGCCGAAAATTTGCGACTCGCGCAATTTGTGGTTTTATGGCTGTAAAATGCCCAAAAAATAGCAAAAACGCAATTTTTTATATCGGAAGGGAGAAACTGTCTTCTTAGGCCGAATTTGACGTTCAAGACAAATACTAGGCGATTCAGAGCGGGGTTTGTCCCGGCCGAAAATTTTCGACTCGCGGGAATTTGTGGTTTTATGGCCGTAAAATGCCCAAAAAATATCAAAAACGCAATTTTTTTATTTAGGCAAAATTTTTTCTTAGGCTGAATTTGACGTCCACGACAATTATTAGCCGATTCTGAGCCGGGTTTGTCCTGGCCGAAAATTTGCGACTCGCGCGAATTTGTGGTTTTATGGCCGTAAAATCCTCAAAAGATAGCAAAAACACAATTTTTTTTTATTTAAGAAGGGAGAAATTGTTTTCTTAGGCTGAATTTGACGTCCAGGACAAATATTCGGCGATTCCGAGTCGGATTTGTCTCGGCCGAAAATTTGCGACTCGCGCGAATTTGTGGTTTTATGGCCGTAAAATGCCCAAAAAATAGCAAAAATCAATTTTGTTATTTCGGTTGGGAGATTATGTTTTCTTAGGCCGTATTTGACGTCCAGTACAAATATTGGGCGATTCCGACCCGGGTCCGTCCCGGCCGAAAATTTGCGACTCGCGCGGCTTTCTGGTTTGATGGCCGTAAAATGCCCAAAAAATACTAAAAATGCAATTCTGTCATTTCGGAAGGGAGACAATGTTTTCTTAGGCCGTATTTTACATCTAGGACAAATATTAGGCGATTCCGAGCCGGGTTTGTCCTGGCCCAAAATTTGGGACTCTCCCGAATTTGTGGTTTTATGGCCGTAAAATGCACAAAAAATAGAAAAAACGCAATTTTGTTATTTCGGAAGGGAGACAATGTTTTCTTAGGCCATATTTGACGTCCAGGACAAATATTAGGCGATTCCGAGCCTGTTTGTCCCGGCCAAAAATTTGCGACTCGTGTGAATTTGTGGTTTTATGGCCGTAAAATGCCCATAAAATAGCAAAAACGCTATTTTGTTATATAGGAAGGGAGATAATGTTTTCGTATGCTGTATTTGACATGGAGGAAAAATAGTAGGCGATTCCGAGCCGAGTTTGTGCTGGCCGAAAATTTGCGACTCGCGCAATTTGTGGTTTTATGGCCGTATAATGCCCAAAAAATAGCAAAAACACAATTTTGTTATTCCGGAAGGGAAGAAAATGTTTTCTTAGGCTGAATTTGACGTCCTGGACATATATTAGGTGATTCCGAGTCGGGTTTGTCCCGGCCGAAAATTTGCGACTCGCGCGAAATTATGGTTTTCTGGCCGTCAAATGCCAAAAATATAGCAAAAACCAATTTTGTTATTTCGGAAGGGAGAAAATGTTTTCTTAGGCCGTATTTGACATCCAGGACAAATATTAGGCGATTCCGAGCCGGGTTTGACCCGGCCGAAAATTTGAGACTCTCCCAAATTTGTGATTTTATGGCCGTAAAATGCCCAAAAAATAGCAAAAATGCTATTTTGTTATTTCGGAAGGGAGATAATGTTTTTGTCTGCTGTATTTGACGTGGAGGAAAAATAATAGGCGATTCCCAGCCGGGTCTGTCCCGGCCGAAAATTTGCGACTCGCGCGAATTTGTAGTTTTATGGCCGAAAAATGCCCAAAAAATAGCAAAAATGCAATTTTTTTATATCGGAAGGGAGAAAATTTTTTCTTAGGCTGAACATGACGTTCAGGACAAATATTAGGCGATTCCGAGGCGGGTTTGTCCCGGCCAAAAATTCGCAACTCGCGCGAATTTGTGGTTTTATGGCCGTAAAATTCCCAAAAAATAGCAAAAACACAATTTTTTTATTTCGGAAGGGAGAAAATGTTTTCTTAGGCTGAATTTGACGTCCAGGACAATTCGGCCGAAAATTTGCGACTCGCACGAATTTGTGGTTTTATGGCCGCAAAATGCCCAAAAAATAGCAAAACTTTTGTTATTTCGGAAGGGAGATAATGTTTTCTTAGGCCGTATTTGACGTCCAGGACAAATATTAGGCGATTTCGAGTCGGGTTTGTCCCGGCCAAAAATTTGCGACTCGTGCGAATTTGTGGTTTTATGGCCGTAAAATGCCCAAAAAATAGCAAAAATGCAATATTGTTTTTTCGGAAGGGAGAAAATGTTTTCTTAGGCCGTATTTAACGTCCAGGAAAAATATTAGGCGATTCCGAGCCGGGTTTGTCCCGACCGAAAATTTGCGACTCGCGCGAATTTGTGGTTTTATGGAGATGCCCAAAAAATAGCAAAAACGCAATTTTGTTATTTCGGAAGGGAGGCAATGTTTTCTTATGCAATATTTGACGTCGAGGACAAATATTAGGCGATTCCGAGTCGGGTTTGTCCCGGGCGAAAAATTTGCGACTCGCGCGAATTTGTGGTTTTATGGCCGTAAAATGCCCAAAAAAGAGAAAAACCGCAAATTTGTTATTTCGGAAGGGAGACAATGTTTTCTTAGGCTGTATTTGATGTCAAGGACAAAAATTAGGCGATTCCGAGCCGGGTTTGTCCCGGCCGAAAATTTGCGACTCGGGTGAATTTGTGGTTTTATGGCCTTAAAATGCCAAAAAAATAGCAAAAATGCAATTTTTTTATTTCGGAAGGGAGAAAATGTTTTCTTAGGCTGAATTTGACGTCCAGGACAAATATTAGGCGATTCCGTGTCGGGTTTGTCCCGGCCAAAAATTTACGACTCGCGCGAATTTGTGGTTTTATGGCCGTAAAATGCCCAAAATATAGCAAAAACGCAATTTTGTTATTTCGGAAGGGAGGCAATGTTTTCGTATGCTATATTTGACGTCGAGGACAAATATTAGGCGATTCCGAGCCTGTTTGTCCCGGCCGAAAATTTGCGACTCGCGCGAATTTGTGGTTTTATGGCCGTAAAATGCCCAAAAAATAGAAAAAACGCAAATTTGTTTTTTCGGAAGGGAGACAATATTTTCTTAGGCTGTATTTGACGTCAAGGACAAAAATTAGGCGATTCTGAGCCGGGTTTGTCCCGACCGAAAATTAGCGACTCGCGCGAATTTGTTGTTTTACGACCGTAAAATGCCCAAAAAATAGCAAAAACGCAATTTTGTTATTTCGGAAGGGAGACAATATATTTTTAGTCCGTATTTGACGTCGAGGACAAATATTAGGCGATCCCGAGTAGGGTTTATCCCGGTCGAAAATTTGCGACTCGCGCGAATTTGTGGTTTTATGGCCGTAAAATGCCCAAAAAATAGAAAAAACGCAAATTTGTTTTTTCGGAAGGGAGACAATGTTTTCTTAGGCTGTATTTGACGTCAAGGACAAAAATTAGGCGATTCCGAGCCGGGTTTGTCCCGACCGAAAATTAGCGACTCGAGCGAATTTGTTGTTTTACGGCCGTAAAATGCCCAAAAAATAGCAAAAACGCAATTTTGTTATTTCGGAAGGGAGACAATATATTCTTAGTCCGTATTTGACGTCGAGGACAAATATTAGGCGATCCCGAGTCGGGTTTATCCCGGTCGAAAATTTGCGACTCGCGCGAATTTGTGGTTTTATGGCCGTAAAATGCCAATAAAATAGAAAAAAACGCAAATTTGTTATTTCGGAAGGGAGACAATGTTTTCTTAGGATGTATTGGACGTCAAGGACAAAAATTAGGCGATTCCGAGCCGGGTTTGTCCCGACTGAAAATTTGCGACTCGCACGAATTTGAGGTTTTATGGCCGTAAAATGCCCAAAAAATAGCAAAAACGCAATTGTTTTATTTCGGAAGGGAGGCAATGTTTTCTTTTGCTGTATTTGAAGTCGAGGACATATATTAGGCGATTCCGAGTCGGGTTTGTCCCTGCCGAAAATTTGCGACTCGCGCGAATTTGTGGTTTTATGGCCGTAAATTGCCCAAAAAATAGAAAAAATGCAAATTTGTTATTTCGGAGGGGAGATAATGTTTTCTTAGGCTGTATTTGACGTCAAGGACAAAAATTAGGCGATTCCGAGCAGGATTTGTCCCGGCCGAAAATTTGCGACTCGCATGAATTTGTGGTTTTATGGCCGTAAAATGCCCAAAAAATAGCAAAATGCAATTTTTATTTCGGAAGGGAGAAAATGTTTTCTTAGGCTGAATTTGACGTCCAGGACAAATATTAGGCGATTCCGAGTCGGGTTTGTCCCGGCCGAAAATTTGCGACTGGCGCGAATTTGTTTGTTTTATGGCCGTAAAATGCCCAATAATTAGCAAAAATATATTTTTTTATTTCAGAAGGGAGATAATGTTTTCTTAGGCCGTATTTGACGTCCAGGACAAATATTAGGCGATTTCGAGCCAGGTTTGTCCCGGCCGAAAATTTGCGACTCGCGTGAATTTGTGGTTTTATGGCCATAAAATGCCCATAAATAGCAAAAACGCAATTTTGTTATTTCTGAAGGGAGACAATGTTTCTTAAGCCGTATTTGACGTCCAGGACAAATATTAGGCGATTCCGACCCGGGTCCGTCCCGGCAGAAAATTTGCGATTTGCGCGGATTTCTGGTTTTATGAACGTAAAATGCCCAAAAAATACTAAAAATGCAATTTTGTCATTTCGCAAGGGAGACAATATTTTCTTAGGCCGTATTTGACGTCAAGGACAAATATTCGGCGATTCCAAGCCGGGTTTGTCCCGGCCAAAAATTTGAGACTCCCGAATTTGTGGTTTTATGGCCGTAAAATGCCCAAAAAACAGCAATAAGGCAATTTTGTTATTTCGGAAGGGAGAAAATGTTTTCTTAGGCTGTATTGACGTCCAAGACAAATATTAGGCGATTTCGAGCCGGGTTTGTCCCGGCCGAAAATTTGCGACTCGCGCGAATTCGTGGTTTTATGGGTGTAAAATGCCCAAAAAATACTAATTTTGCAATTTTGTTATTTCGGAAGGAAGACAATGTTTTCTTAGTCTTTATTTGACGTTCAGGACAAATATTAGGTGATTCCGAGCCAGATTTGTCCCGGCCGAAAATTTGCGACTCGCGCGAATTTTTGGATTTATGGCCGTAAAATGCCAAAAAAATAGCAAAAACGCAATTTTGTTATTTCGGAAAGGAGAAAATGTTTTCTTTGGCTGAATTTGACGTCCAGGATAAATATTAGGCGATTCCGAGTCGGATTTGTCCTAGCCGAAAATTTGCGACTCGCGCGAATTTGTGGTTTTATGGCTATAAAATACCCAAAAAATAGCAAAAACGCAATTTTGATATTTCGAAAATGAGAAAATGTTTTCATATGCTGTATTTGACGTCCAGGACAAATATTAGGCGATTGCGAGTCGGGTTTGACCCGGCCAAAAAATTGCGACTCGCGCGAATTTGTGGTTTTATGGCCGTAAAATGCCCAAACAATAGCAAAAACGCAATTTTGTTTTTTCGGAAGGGATAAAATGTTTTCTTAGGCCGTATTTAACGTCTAGGAAAAATATTAGGCGATTCCGAGCCGGGTTTGTCTCGACCGAAAATTTGCGACTCGCGCGAATTTGTGGTTTTGTGGCCGTAAAATGCCCAATAAATAGCAAAAACGCAATTTAGTTATTTCGGAAGGGAGAAAATGTTTTCTTAGGCTGAATTTGACGTCCAGGATAAATATTAGGCGATTCCGAGTCGGATTTGTCCCGGCCGAAAATTTGCGACTCGCGCGAATTAGTGGTTTTGTGGCTGTAAAATGCCAAAAAAATAGCAAAAATGCAATTTTGTTATTTCGGAAATTAGAAAATGTTTTCTTATGCTGTATTTGACGTCCAGGACAAATATTAGGCGATTCCGAGTCGGGTTTGACCTGGCCAAAAATTTGCGACTCGCGCGAATTTGTGATTTTATGGCCTTAAAATGTTTAAAAAATAGTAAAAACGCAAATTTGTTATTTCGGAAGGGAGACAATGTTTTCTTAGCCTGAATTTGACGTCTAGGACAAATATTAGGCGATTCCGAGTCGGGTTTGTCCAGGCCAAAAATTTGCGACTCGCGCGAATTTGTGGTTTTATGGCCGTAAAATGCCCAAAATAGCAAAAATCAATTTCGTTATTTCAGAAGGGAGACAATGTTTTCATAGGCCGTACTTGACTTCCAGGAAAAATATTAGGCGATTTCGAGTCGGGTTTGTCCCGGCCGAAAATTTGCAACTCGCGCGAATTTGTGGTTTTATTGCCGTAAAATGCCCAAAAATAGCGAAAACGCAATTTTGTTATTTCTGAAGGGAGACAATGTCTTCTTTAGCCGTATTTGATGTCCAGGACTAATATTAGGCGATTCCGACCCGGGTTGGTCCCGGCCAAAAATTTGCGACTCGCGCGGATTTCTGGTTTTATGGCCATAAAATGCCCAAAAAATATTTAAAATGCAACTTTGCCATTTCGGAAGGGGGACAATGTTTTCTTAGGCCGTATTTGACGTCCAGGACAAATAATATGCTATTCCGAGCCAGGTTTGTCCCGGCCGAAAATTTGACACTCGCCCGAATTTGTGGTTTATGGCCGTAAAATGCCCAAAAAAATAGCAAATATCAATTTTGTTATTTCGGAAGGGAGATAATGTTTTCTTAGGCCTTATTTGACGTCCAGGACAAATCTTAGGCGATTCCGAGCCGGGTTTGTCCCGGCCGAAAATTTGCGACTCGCGCGAATTTGTGATTTTTTGGCCGTCAAAAGCCCAAAAAATAGCAATAACGCAATTTTGTTATTTCGGAAGGGTGAAAATGTTTTCTTAGGCTGTATTTGACGTTCAGGACAAATATTAGGCGATTCCGAGCCAGGTTTGTCACTGCCGGAAATTTGCGACTCGCGCGAATTTGTGGTTTTACAACAACAACAACAACAACTACCCAGTATATTCCCACTAGGTGGGGTCTGGGGAGGGTAATATGTATACGAGCCTTACCCCTGCCCGAAAGGGCAGAGAGGCTGTTTCCAGTCGACCCTCGGCGTATGTGGTTTTACGGTAGTAAAATGCCAAAAAATAGCAAAAACGCAATTTTGTTATTTCGGAAGGGAGACAATGTTTTCTTAGGCTCAATTTGACGTCCAGGACAAATACAAAGCGATTCCGGGTCGGGTTTGTCCCGGCTGAAAATTTGCGACTCGCGTGAATTTCTGTTTTTATGGCCGTAAAATGCCCAAAAAATAGCAAAAACGCAATTTTGTTATTTCGGAAGGGAGACAATGTTTTCTTAGGCCGTATTTGATGAACAGGACAAATATTAGGTGATTCCGAGCAGGGTTTGTCCCGGCCAAAAATTTGCGACTCGCGCGAATTTGTGGTTTTATGGCCGTAAAATGCCCAAAAAATAGCAAAAACGCAATTTTGTTATTTCGGAAAGGAGAATATATTTTCTTAGGCTGAATTTGACGTCC
The DNA here is from genome assembly GCA_034376525.1 of Nicotiana benthamiana. Taxonomy (NCBI): domain Eukaryota; kingdom Viridiplantae; phylum Streptophyta; class Magnoliopsida; order Solanales; family Solanaceae; genus Nicotiana; species Nicotiana benthamiana. The sequence continues at coordinate 32,873,214 of CM067335.1, read as the reverse complement.
AGGATAAATATTAGGCGATTCCGAGTCAGATTTTTCCCGGCCGAAAATTTGCGACTCGCGCGAATTTGTGGTTTTATGCCTGTAATATGCCCAAAAATAGCAAAAACGCAATTTTGTTATTTCGGAAATTTGAAAATGTTTTCTTATGCTGTATTTGACGTCCAGTACAAATATTAGGCGATTCCGAGTCGGTTTTGACCCGGCCAAAAATTTGCGACTTGCGCGAATTTGTGATTTTATGGCCTTAAAATGTTTAAAAAATAGCAAAAACGCAATTTTGTTATTTCGGAAGGGAGACAATGTTTTCTTAGGCTGAATTTGACGTCCAGGACAAATATTAGGCGATTCCGAGTCGGGTTTGTCGCGGCCGAAAATTTGCGACTCGCGCGAATTTGTGGTTTTATGGCCGTAAAATGCCCAAAAAATAGCAATATTCAATTTTGTTATTTCAGAAGGAGACAATGTTTTCTTAGGCCGTATTTGACGTCCAGGAAAAATATTAGGCTATTTCGAGTCGGGTTTGTCCCGGCCGAAAATTTGCGACTCGCCCGAATTTGTGGTTTTATGCATGTAAAATGCCCAAAAAATAGCAAAAACGCAATTTTGTTATTTCGGAAATGAGAAAATGTTTTCTTATGCTGTATTTGAAATCCAGGACAAATATTAGGCGATTGCGAGTCGGGTTTGTCCCGTCCAAAAATTTGCGACTCGCGCGAATTAGTTGTTTTGTGGCCGTTAAATGCCCAAAAAATAGCAAAAACGCAATTTTGTTATTTCGGAAGGGAGAAAATGTTTTCTTTGGCTGTATTTGACGTCCAAGACAAATATTAGGCGACTCCGAGCCGGGTTTGTCCAGGCCGAAAATTTGCGAATCGCGCGAATTTGTGATTTTATGGCCGTAAAATGCCTAAAAATAGCAAAATTCAATTTTGTTATTTCGGAAGGGAGACAATATTTTCTTAGGCTGAATTTGACGTCCAGGACAATATTAGGCGATTCCGATTCGGGTTCGTCCCGGCCGAAAATTTGCGACTCGCACGAATTTGTGGTTTTATGGCCGTAAAATGCCCATAAAATAGCAAAAACCAATTTTGTTATTTCAGAAGGGAGACAATGTTTTCTTAGGCCGTAATTGACGTCCAGGAATAATATTAGGCGATTTCGAGACGGGTTTGTCCCGGCCGAAAATTTGCGACTCGCACGAATTTGTGGTTTTATGGCCGTAAAATGCCCAAAAATAGCGAAAACGCAATTTTGTTATTTCTGAAGGGAGACAATGTCTTCTTAAGGCGTATTTGATGTCCATGACAAATATTAGGCGATTCCGACCTGGGTCCGTCCCGGCCGAAAATTTGCGACTCGCGGGTATGTATGGTTTTATGGCCATAAAATGCCCAAAAAATACTAAAAATGCAACTTTGTACTTTCGGAAGGGGGACAATGTTTTCTTAGGCCGTATTTGACGTCCAGGTAAAATATTAGGCTATTTCGAGTCAGGTTTGTCCCGGCCGAAAATTTGCGACTCGTGCGAATTTGTTGTTTTATGCCGTAAAATGCCCAAAAATAGCGAAAACGCAGTTTTGTTTTTTCTGAAGGGAGACAATATTTTCTTAAGCCCTATTTGATGTCCAGGACAAATACTAGGCGATTCCTACCCGGGTCCGTCCCGGCCGAAAATTTGCGACTCACGTGAATTTCTGGTTTTATGGCCGTAAAATGCCCAAAAAATAGCAAAAACGCAATTTTATTATTTCGAAAGGGAGACAATGTTGTCTTAGGCCGTATTTGACGTTCAGGACAAATATTAGGTGATTACGAGCCGGGTTTGTCCCGTCCAAAAATTTGCGACTCACGCGAATTTGTGGTTTTATGGCCGTAAAATGCCCAAAAAATAGCAAAAACGCAATTTTGTTATTTCGGAAGGGAGAAAATGCTTTCTTAGGCTGAATTTGACGTCCAGGATAAATATTTGGCGATTCCGAGTCGGATTTGTCCCGGCCGAAAATTTGCGATTCGCGCGAATTAGTGGTTTTGTGGCTGTAAAATGCCAAAAAAATAGCAAAAACGCAATTTTGTTATTTTGGAAATTAGAAAATGTTTTCTTATGCTGTATTTGACGTCCAGGACTAATATTAGGCGATTCTGAGTCGGGTTTGACCCAGCCAAAAATTTGCGACTCGCGCGAATTTGTGATTTTATGGCCTTAAAATGTTTAAAAAATAGCAAAAACGCAAATTTTTTATTTCGGAAGGGAGACAATGTTTTCTTTGGCTGAATTTGACATCCATGACAAATAATAGGCGATTCCGAGTCGGGTTTGTCCAGGCCGAAAATTTGAGACTCGCGCGAATTTGTGGTTTTATGGCCGGAAAATGCCCAAAAAATAGCAAAAATCAATTTTGTTATTTCAGAAGGAAGACAATGTTTTCTTAGGCCGTATTTGACGTCCAGGAATAATATTAGGCGGTTTCGAGACGGGTTTGTCCCGGCCGAAAATTTGCGACTCGCGCGACTTTGTGGTTTTATGGTCGTAAAATGCCCAAAAAATAGGAAAAACGCAATTTTGTTATTTCGGAAGGGAGACAATGTTGTCTTAGGCCGTATTTGACGTTCAGGACAAATATTAGGTGACTACGAGCCGGGTTTGTCCCGTCCAAAAATTTGCGACTCGCGCGAATTTGTGGTTTTATGGCCGTAAAATGCCCAAAAAATAGCAAAAACGCAATTTTGTTATTTCGGAAGGGAGAAAATTCTTTCTTAGGCTGAATTTAACGTCCAGGACAAATATTAGGCGATTCCGAGTCGGGTTTGTCCCGGCCGAAAATTTGAGACTCGCGCGAATTTGTGGTTTTATGGCCGGAAAATGCCCAAAAAATAGCAAAAATCAATTTTGTTATTTCAGAAGGGAGACAATGTTTTCTTAGGCCGTATTTGACGTTCATGACAAATATTAGGTGATTACGAGCCGGGTTTGACCCGTCCAAAAATTTGCGACTCGCGCGAATTTGTGGTTTTATGGCCGTAAAATGCCCAAAAAATAGCAAAAACGCAATTTTGTTATTTCGGAAGGGAGACAATGTTGTCTTAGGCCGTATTTGACGTTCAGGACAAATATTAGGTGATTACGAGCCGGGTTTGTCCCGTCCAAAAATTTGCGACTCGTGCGAATTTGTGGTTTTATGGCCGTAAAATGCCCAAAAAATAGCAAAAACGCAATTTTGTTATTTCGGAAGGGAGAAAATGCTTTCTTAGGCTGAATTTGACGTCCAGGATAAATATTTGGCGATTCCGGGTCGGATTTGTCCCGGCCGAAAATTTGCGACTCGCGCGAATTAGTGGTTTTGTGGCTGTAAAATGCCAAAAAATAGCAAAAACGCAATTTTGTTATTTTGGAAATTAGAAAATGTTTTCTTATGCTGCATTTGACGTCCAGGACTAATATTTGGCAATTCCGAGTCGGGTTTGACCCGGCCAAAAATTTGCGACTCGCGCGAATTTGGGATTTTATGGCTTTAAAATGTTTAAAAAATAGCAAAAACGCAAATTTGTTATTTCGGAAGGGAGGCAATGTTTTCTTTGGCTGAATTTGACGTCCAGGACAAATAGTAGGCGATTCCGAGTCGGGTTTGTCCTGCGCGAATTTGTGGTTTTATGGCCGGAAAATGCCCAAAAAATAGCAAAAATCAATTTTGTTATTTCAGAAGGAAGACAATGTTTTCTTAGGCCGTATTTGACGTCCAGGAATAATATTAGGCGGTTTCGAGACGGGTTTGTCCCGGCCGAAAATTTGCGACTCGCGCGACTTTGTGGTTTTATGGTCGTAAAATGCCCAAAAAATAGGAAAAACGCAATTTTGTTATTTCGGAAGGGAGACAATGTTGTCTTAGGCCGTATTTGACGTTCAGGACAAATATTAGGTGACTACGAGCCGGGTTTGTCCCGTCCAAAAATTTGCGACTCGCGCGAATTTGTGGTTTTATGGCCGTAAAATGCCCAAAAAATAGCAAAAACGCAACTTTGTCATTTCGGAAGGGGGACAATGTCTTCTTAGGCCGTATTTGACGTCCAGGAAAAATATTAGGCGATTTCGAGTCAGGTGTGTCCCGGCCGAAAATTTGCGACTCGTGCGAATTTGTGGTTTTATGGCCGTAAAATGCCCAAAAATAGCGAAAACGCAATTTTGTTTTTTCTGAAGGGAGAAAATATTTTATTAAGCCGTATTTGACGTCTAGGAAAAATATTAGGCGATTCCGACCCGGGTCCGTCCCGGCTGAAAATTTGCGACTCACGTGAATTTCTGGTTTTATGGCCGTAAAATGCCCAAAAAATAGCAAAAATGCAATTTTGTTATTTCGGAAGGGAGACAATGTTTTCTTAGGCCGTATTTGACGTTCAGGACAAATATTAGGTGATTCCGAGCCGGGTTTGTCCCGTCCAAAAATTTGCGACTAGCGCGAATTTGTGGTTTTATGGCCGTAAAATGCCCAAAAAATAGCAAAAACGCAGCTTAGTTATTTTGGAAGGGAGAAAATGTTTTCTTAGGCTGAATTTGATGTCCAGGATAAATATTCGGCGATTCCGAGTCGGATTTGTCCCGGCCGAAAATTTGCGACTCGCGCGAATTTGTGGTTTTGTGGCTGTAAAATGCCAAAAAATAGCAAAAACACAACTTTGTTATTTCGAAAATTAGAAAATGTTTTCTTATGCTGTATTTGACGTCCAGGACAAATATTAGGCGATTCCGAGTCGGGTTTGACCAGGCCAAAAATTTGCGACTCGCGCGAATTTGTGATTTTATGGCCTTAAAATGTTTAAAAAATAGCAAAAACGCAAATTTGTTATTTCGGAAGGGAGACAATGTTTTCTTAGGCTGAATTTGACGTCCAGGACAAATATTAGGCGATTCCGAGTCGGGTTTGTCCCGGCCGAAAATTTGCGTCTCGCGCGAATTTGTGGTTTTATGGCCGTAAAATGCCCAAAAATAGCAAAAACGCAATTTTGTTATTTCTGAAGGGAGACAATATCTTCTTAAGCCGTATTTGATGTCCAGGACAAATATTAGGCGATTCCGACCTGGGTCTGTCCCGGCCGAAAATTTGCAACTCGCGCGGATTTCTGGTTTATGGCTATAAAATGCCCCAAAAATACTAAAAATGCAACTTTGTCATTTCGGAAGGGGGACAATGTTTTCTTAGGCCGTATTTGACATCCAGGAAAAATATTAGGCGATTTCGAGTCAGGTTTGTCCTGGCCGAAAATTTGTGACTCGTGCGAATTGTGGTTTTATGGCCGTAAAATGCCCAAAAATAGCGAAAACGCAATTTTGTTTTTTTTGAAGGGAGACAATGTTTTCTTAAGCCGTATTTGACGTCCAGGACAAATATTAGGCGATTACGACCCGGGTCCGTCCCGGCCGAAAATTTGCGACTCACGTGAATTACTGGTTTTATGGCCGTAAAATGCCCAAAAAATAGCAAAAACGCAATTTTATTATTTCGGAAGGGAGACAATGTTGTCTTAGGCCGTATTTGACATTCAGGACAAATATTAGGTATTTACGAGCCGGGTTTGTCCCGTCCAAAAATTTGCGACACGCGCGAATTTGTGGTTTTATGGCCGTAAAATGCCCAAAAAATAGCAAAAACGCAATTTTGTTATTTCGGAAGGGAGAAAATGCTTTCTTAGGATGAATTTGACGTCCAGGATAAATATTTGGTGATTCTGATCCGGGTTTGTCCCGCCCGAAAATTTGCGACTCCCGCGAATTTGAGGTTTTATGGCAGTAAAATGCCCAAATAATAGCAAAACTGCAATTTTGTTATTTCGGAAGGGAGACAATGTTTTCTTAGGCTGAATTTGACGTCCAGGACAAATATTAGGGGATTCCGAGTCGGGTTTGTACCGGCCGAAAATTTGTGACTCGCGCGAATTTGTGGTTTTATGACCGTAAAATGCCCAAAAAATACCAAAAATCTATTTCGTTATTTCGGAAGGGAGACAATGTTTTCTTAGGCCGTATTTGACGTCCAGGAAAAATATTAGGCGATTTCGAGTCGGGTTTGTCCCGGCCGAAAATTTGCGACTCACGCGAATTTGTGGTTTTATGGCCGTAAAATGCCCAAAAATAGCGAAAACGCAATTTTGTTATTTCTGAAGGGAGAAAATGTTTTCATAAGCCGTATTTGACGTCCAGGTCAAATATTTGGCGATTCCGACCCGGGTTTGTCCCGGCCAAAAATTTGCATTATTAGTATTTTTTGGAACAAGAAATCCGCGCGAGTCGCAAAATTTCGGCCGGCACGGACCCGGTTCAGAATCGACTAATATTTTTCCTGGACGTAAAAGACGGCCTAATAAAACGTTTTCACCCTTCTGATACGACAAAATTATATTTTTGGTATTTTTCGGGCATTTTACGGCCATAAAACTAGAAATCCGTGCGTGTCGCAAATTTTCGGCCGGAGACGCACCCGGTTCATAGTAGACTAATATTTTTCCTGGACGTTAAAGACGGCCTAATAATACGTTTTCACCCTTCTGTAACGACAAAATTGCATTTTTGGTATTTTTTGGGCATTTTACAGCCATAAAACTAGAAATCCGTGCGTGTCGCAAATTTTCGGCCGGAGACGGACCTGGCTCGAAGTCGCTTAATATTTGTCCTGGACGTCAAATATGGCCTAAGAAAACGATGTCACCCTTCCGAAATGAAAAATTGAATTTTTTTGTATTTTTCGATTATTTTATGGCCATAAATCAAAATCCGCGTGTGTCGCAAATTTTGGCCGAGACGGACCCGGTTCGGAATCACATAATACTTCTCCTGGACGTCAAATACGGCCTAAGAAATTTTCGTCACCCTTTCGGAATGAAAAATACATTTTTGGTATTTTCGAGCATTTTACATGCAGAAAACTAGAAATTCGTGCGAGTCGCGATATTTTTATTGGGACGGAAATGCGGCCTAAGAAAATGTTGTCTCCCTTCCGAAACAACAAAATTACTTTTTTTATATTTATCGGGAATTTTACGGCCATAAAACATGAAATCCGCACGAGCCGCAAATTTTCGGCCGGGATAGACCTGGCTCTGAACTGCCTAATGTTTGTCCTTGATGTAGATACGTCATAAGAAAACGTTGTCCCTTTAGAAACGACAATATTGCATTATTGGTATTTTTCGAGCATTTTACGGCCATAAAACTAGAAATCCGCGCGAGTCATACATTTTGAGTCGGGACGGACCCAGCTCGGAATTGCCTAAATTTTTTCGTGGACGCCAAATACGGCCTATGAAAATGTTTTCACCCTTCCGGAACAAATAAAATTGCTTTTTGGTATTTTTCGGGCATTTTACGGTCATAAAACCAGAAATCCGCAATTGTCGCAAATTTTCACCTGGGACGGACCCGGCTCGAAATCGCCTAATATTTTTCCTGGACGTCAAAACGTCCTAACAAAACATTGTCACCCATTCGTAACGACAAAATTGCATTTTTGGTATTTTTCGGGGCATTTTACGACCATTAAACCAGAAATCCGCGCGAATCGCATATTTCGAGCGAGACGGACATGGCTCGGAATCGCCTAATATTTGTCTTGTACGTCAAATACGGCCAAAGTAAACGTTTTCACCCTTCCGAAACAATAAAATTGCATTTTTGGTATTTTTCGGGCATTTTACGGCCACAGCCATAAATCCGTGCGAGTCACAAATTTTTGGCCGGGACGGACCCGACTCGGAATTGCCTAATATTTTTTCCTGGACTTCAATATGGCCTAAGAAAACTTTGTCACCCTTCCAAATGAAAAATTACATTTTTGGTATTTTTCGAGCATTATGCGGCCATAAAACGAGAAATCTACACGAGTCGAAAATTTTCGGCCGAGGCGAACCTGGTTAGGAATCGCCTAATATTTGTTCTGGACATCAAATACGGCCTAGGAAAATGTTGTCACCCTTTCGTAACGATAAAATTGCATTTTTGGTATTTTTTGGGCATTTTACGACCATAAAAGCAGAAATCCTCGTGAGTCGCATATTTCGAGCGAGACGGACCTGGCTCGGAATCGCCTAATATGTGTCATGTACGTCAAATACGGCCTAAGAAAACGTTGTCACCCCTTCATAACAATAAAGTTGCATTTTTCGTATTTGTTCGGGAATTTTACAGCCATAAAACCAGAAATCCGCGCCAGTCGCAAATTTTCGGCTGGGGCGAACCCGACTTGGAATCGCCTTATATTTGTCCTGGACTAAAAATAAGGCTTAAAAACGTTGTCACCCTTCTGTAACGACAAAATTGCATATTGGTATTTTTTGGGCATTTTACAGCCATAAAACTAGAAATCCGCACGAGTCGCAAAATTTTGGCCGGGACGGACCCGGTTCGGAATCGACTAATATTTTTCCTGGACGTTAAATACGGCCTAATAAACGTTTTCACCCTTCTGATACGACAAAATTACATTGTTGGTATTTTTTTGACATTTTACAGTCATAAAACTAGATATCCGCGCGAGTCGCAAATTTTCGGTCGGGACGGACTCGACTCGAAATCGCCTAATATTTTTCTTGGACGTCAAATATGGCCTAAGAAAATGATGTCACCCTTCTGGAACAACAAAATATCATTTTTTAGATTGTTTGGGCATTTACGGGCATAAAACTAGAAATCCACGCACGTCGCAAATTTTCGGCTGGAGACGGACCCGGCTCGAAATTGCTTAATAATTGTCAGAGACGTCATATATGGCCTAATAAAACGTTGTCACCCTTCCAGAATGAAAAATTGAATTTTTGGTATTTTTTGAGCATTATACGGCCATAAAACCAGAAATCCGCGTGAGTCGTTAATTTCGACTGGGACGGACCCGGCTCGGAATCGCAAAATATTTGTCCTGGACATGAAATACGACCTAAGAAATTTTCGTCACCCTATCGGAATGAAAAATACATTTTTGGTATTTTTCGAGCATTTTACAGCCAGAAAACCAGAAATTCGCACGAGTAGCAATTTTTCGACTGGGACGGACATGGCTCGGAATCGCCTGATATTTTTCCTCGACGTGAAATACGGCCTAAGAAAACGTTGTTTCCCTTCCGAAACGACAAAATTAGATTTTTGGTATTTATCGAAAATTTTACGGCCATAAAACTAGAAATCTGCGCGAGCCTCAAATTTTCGGCCGGGATAGACCTGGCTTAGAATTGCCTAATGTTTGTCATGGATGTCAAATACTGCATAAGAAAACGTTGTCATTCTTCAGGAACGATGATATTGCATTTTTGGTATTTTTCGAGCATTTTACGGCCATAAAACTAGAAATTCGTGCGAGTCATAAATTTTGAGCCGGGGCGGACCCGGCTCGAATCGCCTAACTTTTGTCATGGACATCAAAGCGGCCTAAGTAAACTTTGTCACCCTTCCGAAATGACAAAAATGCATTTTTGGTTTTTTTCGGGCATTTTACGGTCATAAAGCCCAAATCCGTGCGAGTCACAAATTTTTGGCCGGGACGGACCCAGCTCGGAATCGCCGAATATTTTTTCTGGATGTCAATACGGCCTAAGAAAATTTTGTCACCCTTCCAAATTGAAAAATTACATTTTTGGTATTTTCGAGCATTATGCGGCCATAAAACCAGAAATCTCCACGAGTCGCAAATTTTCGCCCAGGACGGACCTTGTTCGGAATCGTCTAATTTTTGTCCTGGACGTCAAATACGGCCAAGGAAAATGTTGTTACCTTTTCTTAAAGATAAAATTGCATTTTTTGTATTTTTCGGGCATTTTACGGCCATAAAACTAGAAATCCGTGCGAGTTGCAAATATTCGGCCGGGCAAACCCAGCTCATAATTGCTAATATTTGTCCTGGACGTAAAATACAGCCCAAGAAAACTTTATCACCCTTCCGGGATGACAAAATTACATTTTTGGTATTTTTCGGGGGCCATAAAACCACAAATTCGCTTGAGTCGCAGATTTTCGGCTGGGGCGGACCCGGTTTGGAATCGACTAATATTTGTCCTGGACGACAAATAAGGCCTAAGAAAGCGTTGTCACCCTTCCGAAACGACAAAATTACATTTTGGCATACATGTTATGGCCTTAAAACTAGAAATCCACGCGCGACGCAAATTTTTGGCCGGGACAGAACCATCTCGGAATCGCATAATATTTGTCCTGGAAGTCAAATATGGCCTAAGAAAACGATGAAACCCTTCCGAAACGAGAAAATTGCATTATTGTTATTTTTCGAGCATTTTACGGCATAAAACCAGAAATCCGCGTGAGCCGCAAATTTTCGGCCGGGACGAACCTGGCTCGGAATCGCATAATATTTGTACTATACGTGAAATACAGCCTAAGAAAACATTGTCTCCCTTCCGAAACGACAAAATTGCATTTTTGGTATTTTTCGGGCATTTATGGCTATTAAGCCTGAAATCCGCGCGAGCCGCAAATTTTTAGCCGTGACGGACCCGACTCGAAATTGCCTAATATTTGTCGTGGACGCCAAATACGGCCTATGAAAACGTTGTCACCCTTGCGGAACAAATAAAATTTCCTTTTTGGTATTTTTCGGGCATTTTACGCCATAAAACCAGAAATCCGCGGTAGTCGCAAATTTTCACCTGGGACGAACCCTGCTCGAAATCGCCTAATATTTGTCCTAGACGTCAAATAAGGCCTAATAAAATGTTGTCACCTTTTCGTAACGACAAAACTGCATATTTGGTATTTTTCGGGGCATTTTAAGTCCATAAAATCAGAAATCTATGCGAGTCGCATATTTCGAGCAAGACAGACCAGGCTCGGAATTACCTAATATTTGTCCTGTACATCAAATACGGCCTAAGAAAACGTTGTCACCCTTTCGGAAAGAAAAAAATTGCATTTTTCATATTTGTTCAGGCATTTTACGGCCATAAAACTTGAAATTCGCTCTAGTCGCAAATTTTCGAGCGGGACGTACCTGGCTCGGAATCGCCTAATATTGGTCTTGGATGTCAAATACGGCCTAAGAAAACGTTTTCACCCTTTAGAAACGGTAAAATAGCTTTTTTGGTATTTTCCGGGCATTTTACGACCATAAAACCAGAAATCCGATGGAGTCGCAAATTTTATGCCGGGACGGACCAGGCTCGGAATCTCCTAATATTTTTCCTAGACGTCAAATACGGCCTGAGAAAACGTTGCCACCTTTCCAAAACGACAAAATTGCTTTTTTGGTATTTTCGGGCATTTTATGGCCATAAAACTAGAAAGTCGCGCGAGTTGCATATTTTCGAGCGGGACGGACCCGGCTCGAAATTGCCTAATATTTGTCCTAGACATCAAATACGACCTAAGAAAACGTTTTCACCCTTCCAGAACGATAATATTTCATTTTTGGTATTTTTCGAGCATTTTACGGCCATCAAACTAGATATCCGCGCGAGTTATAAATTTTGAGTCGGGACGGACCCGGCTCTAAATTGCCTAATATTTGCTGTGGACGTTAAATACGGCCTAAGTAAATGTTTTCACCCTTCCAAAACGACAAAATTGCATTATTGGTATTTTTCGGGCATTTTACGGCCAAAAAGACATAAATCCGTGCAAGTCACAAATTTTCGGCACGGACGGACCCGGCTCGGAACCGCCTAATATTTTTCCTGGACGTCAATACGGCCTAAGAAAACTTTTTCACCCTTCCAAAATGAAAAATTACATTTTTGGTATTTTTCGAGCATTATGCAGCCATAAAACGAGAAATTTGCACGAGTCGAAAATTTTCGGCCGAGGCGACCTTGGTTCGGAATCGCCTATATTTGTTCTGGACATCAAATACGGCCTAGGAAAATCTTGTCACCCTTTCATAACGGTAAAATTGCATTTTTGGTATTTTCGGGCATTTTACGACCATAAAAGCAGAAATCCGCGCGAGTCACATATTTCGAGCGAGACGGATCTGGCTTGGAATCGCCCAATATTTGTCATGTACGTCAAATACAGCGTAAAAAAACGTTTTCACCCTTTCGTAATGATAAAATTGCATTTTTCGTATTTGTTCGGGAATTTTACGGCCATAAAACCAGAAATCCGCTCCAGTCGCAAATTTTCGGCTGGGCGGACCCGGCTTGGAATCGTCTAATATTTGTCCTGGACGACAAATAAGGCCTAAGAAAATGTTGTCACCCTTGCAAAATGACAAAATTGCATTTTTGGTATTTTTCGGGCATTTTACGGTCACAAAACCATAAATTCGCGCGAGACGCAAATTTTTAGCTGGGACTAGGGGCGTGCATTCAATTTATCGATTCGATTTTGACCCTTATCGATAATTACTTATCGATTAGTGATTTGTACATATGCTTATTGTTATCGTTTCAATAATGTTTTGATTTTTTCGATTTTGATTTATCGATTTTGGGGCTTATCGATTCGGTTATTGATTACACAAATAAGAAAATTTGCGGGATTCCACGGAAAGTATATTGCTATAAACACGCCTAATTTATATGGACAAAAAGAAGCTAAAATAAGACGAACACCATTTATAACATAAAAATTGTATCAACAAGCACATGCAACAAAACTAAATTAAGGGATCAAATGTATGCCACCAACACTCCAACGGTACAATAGAATAAAACAAAACAAATTACATCATCACGACTAATTTTGTTTTCCATTAATTTGGACTTCATTCCATTGATCTTTAAATATGATCGTTCCTTAAATGTGGTAGAGGAAATAATAGGGTAAGGGACTTAGGGTAAAGGAAAGGTATAGATTAGGGAAAATAATATTGTATAGCCGCTTCAAAATAGTAGCGGAATATATATACATTCTGTATGTTTTATTAATCTACACAAATAGGTAATTACTCATTTTACAAGTTTCTACATTCTAGGAGTGTGCATTTGATTTATCGATTCGATTGTGACCATTATCGACAATTACTTATAGATTATCGATTTGTACATATGCTTATCGTTATCGTTTCGATAAGGTTTCGATTTTGATTTTTTTGATTTCGATAACAAATAATTGATTCGATTTATCGATAAACCGATTCAAATGCACACCCCTAGCTGGGACGGACCTGACTTGGAATCACCTAATATTTGTCCTAGACGTTAAATACGGCCTAAAAACGTTGTCACCCTTCTGTAACGACAAAATTGCATTTTGGTATTTTTTGAGCATTTTACAGCCATAAAACTAGAAATCTGCGTGAGTCGCAAAATTTCGGTCGGGACGGACCCGGTTCGGAATCGACTAATATTTTTCCTAGACGTTAAATACGGCCTAAAAAAACGTTTTCACCCTTCTGATACGACAAAATTACATTTTTGGTGTTTTTCGGGCATTTTACGGCCATAAAACTAAAAATCCGCGCGAGTAGCAAATTTTCGGTCGGGACTGACTCGGCTCGAAATCGCCTACTATTTGTCCTGGACGTCAAATACAGCCTAAGAAAATGATGTTTCCCTTCTGGAACAACAAAATATCATTTTTATATTGTTTGGGCATTTACTGACATAAAACTAGAAATCCACGCTCGTCGCAAATTTTCGGCCAGAGACGGACCCGGCTTGAAATTGCTTAATATTTGTCCTGGACGTCAAATATGGCCTAAGAAATTTTTGTCACCCTTTCGGAATGAAAAATGCATTTTTGGTATTTTTCGAGCATTTTACGACAAGAAAACCAGAAATTCGCGCTTGCCGCAATTTTTCGATTGGGACGGATCTGGCTCGGAATCGCCTGATATTTTTCCTCGACGTCAAATACGGCCTAAGAAAACGTTTCCCTTCCGAAACGACATAATTACATTTTTGGTATTTATCGGCCGGCAATAAAACTAGAAATCCGCGCGAGCCGCAAATTTTCGGCCGGGATAGACCTGGATCAGAATAGCCTAATGTTTGTCCTGGACGTCAAATACGGCATAAGAAAATGTTGTCACCCTTTAGGAACGACAATATCTCCTATTATTTATCCTGGATGTCAAATACAACCTAAGAAAATGTTGTCACCCTTTCCAGAATCAAAAATTGCATTTTATTTTTCGGGCATTTTACGACCATAAAACAAGAAATCTGCGCGAGTCGCAAATTTTCGGTCGGGACAGACCCAACTCAGAATCACCTAATATTTGTCCTGGACGTCAAATACGACCTATGAAAATGTATTCACCCTTCCGGAATGAAAATATCATTTTTTGTATTTTTCGAGAATTTTACGGCCATAAAACTAGAAATTCGCGCGAGTCGCAAATTTTTGGCTGGGACGGATCCGGCTCGAAATCGCCTCATATTTTTCGTGGACATCAAATACGGCCTAAGAAAATGTTCTCACCCTTCCTAAAGGACTAAATTGCATTTTTGGTATTTTCGGGCATTTTACGGCCAAAAAACTAGAAATCCGCGCGAGTCTCAAATTTCAGCCGAGACGGAACTAGCTCGGAATCTCCTAATATTTTTCCTAGACGTCAAATATGGCCTAAGAAAACGTTTTCACCCTTCCGAAACAACAAAATTGCATTTTTTGTATTTTTTGGGCATTTACGGCCATAAAACTAGAAATCCATTCGTGTCGCATATTTTCGGTCGGGACGGACCCATCTCAGAATCGCTTAATATTTGTCCTGGACGTCAAATGCGGCCTAACAAAACGTTTTCACCCTTCTGAAATGACAAAATTTCATTTTAGTATTCTTTCGGGCAATTTACGGCCATAAAACTAGAAATTCGCGCGAGTCAAAAATTTTCAGTCAGGACAGACCTGCTCGGAATCGCCTAATATTTTTTCTAGACGTGAAATACAGCCTAAGAAAATGTTGTCACCCTTCCGGAACGAAAAGATTGCATTTTTGGTATTTTACGGGCATTTTACGGCCATAAAACTAGAAATTCGCGCGAGTCGTAAATTTTCAGCCGGGGCGGACCTGGCTCTAAATCACCTAATATTTGTCCTGGACGTCAAATACGGCCTAAGTAAACGTTGTCACCCTTCCGAAACCACAAAATTGCATTTTTGGTATTCTTCGGGCATTTTACGGCCATAAAGCCATAAATCCGTACGAGCCGCAAATTTTCAGCCGGGTCAGACCCAGCTCGGAATTGCCCAATATTTTTCCTATACTTCAAATACAGCCTAAGAAAACTTCGTCACCCTTCCAAAATAAAAAATTATATTTTTGGTATTTTTTCGAGCATTTTACGACCATAAAACCAGAAATTTGCGCAAGTCGCAAATTTTGGCCGGGACGGACCTGGCTCGGAATCGCCTAATATTTTTTCTAGATGTGAAATATGGCCTAAAAATGTTTTCACCCTCCCGAAACGAGAAAATTGCGTATTTTTCGGGCATTTTACGGCCATAAAACTAGAAATCCGCGCGAGTAGCAAATTTTCAGCCGGGACAGACCCGACTCGAAATCGCCTAATATTTTTCCTGGACGTCAAATACGTCCTAAGAAAACTGTCACCCTTTCGAAACGATAAAATTGCATTTTTATTATTTTTCGGGCATTTTACGGCCATAAAACCAGAAATTCGCTCCATTCACAAATTTTCAACCGGGACGGACCCGGCTCGGAATCACCTTATATTTGTCCTAGACGTCAAATAATGCCTAAGAAAACTTTGTCACCCTTCCGAAACGACAAAATTGCATTTTTGGTATTTTTTGGGCATATTACGGCCATAAACTAGAAATTCGCACGAGTCACAAATTTTCATCCGGGACGGACCCAGCTCGAAATCGCATAATAGCTGTCCTAGACGTCAAATACGGCCTAAGAAAACATTGTCGCCCTTCCGGGATGACAAAATTACATTTTTTGTATTTTTGGGCATTTACGACCATAAAACTAGAAATCCACACGTGTCGCAAATTTTTGGCCGGGATGGACCCATCTCGGAATCGCCTAATATTTGTCCTGGACGTCAAATATGGCCTAAGAAAATGTTGTCACCCTTCCAAAACGACAAAATAGTATTTTTGGTATTTTTCGGGCATTTTAGGGCCATAAAACTAGAAATCCGCACGAGTCGCAAATATTCGGCCGGGACGGACCCGGCTCGGAATCGCCTAATATTTATCCTGGATGTCAAATACGGCACCCTTCCGCAACGACAAAATTGCATTTCTGGTATTTTTCGGGCATTTTACGGCCATAAAACCACAAATTCGCTCGAGTCGCAAATTTTCATCCGGGGCGGACCCGGCTCGGAATTGCCCAATATTTGTCCTGGATATCAAATACGGCCTAAGAAAACATTGTCACCCTTCCGGAATGACAAAATTACTTTTTTGGTATTTTTCGAGCATGTTACGGCCATAAAACCAGAACTCCGCTCGAGTCGCAAATTTTCAGCTGGATTAATGAAAATTTTCAATCATACTTTCAACCTCCTTGTTGCTTCATCTTTTTTATTAAAAAAAACTAACAGTTGCCAGACCATTATATGTTGTAAATAGCACTATATAAAAACCAACTTCTTAGCAACCAAGTCTAAAACAAAGATAACCATGACATCATACACACGCGCATATATATATATATATATATATATATATATATATATATTAGAAGAACAGATGAAACTAGTGCTTGGTAAAAGAAGTTCCTATTTGCACTGTCTGTTTCAAGCACAAACAGTTATAGCATAAAAACAAGGGAAGAAGAAAGATCTCCTTTTAATATACGGAAAAGGGTCAGAACTGCCCCTAACGTATTGACGCCAGGTTAAAAATGCCCTCCGTTAACCTATTTTGAAGAAAATGCCCTACCGTTAAAATTCTTGCATATTTGTGCCCCTAACGTATTGACTCCAGTTTAAACATGCCCCTACCGTTAACCTATTTTGAAAAAAATGCCCCAACCGTTTTAAATATAAGTACAGTCAGTTATTAGACTTAGGGGCACAAATATGCCACATTTTTAACGGTAGGGGCATTTTCTCCAAAATAGGTTAACGGAGGGCATTTTTAACCTGGAGTCAATACGTTAGGGGCAGTTCTGACCCTTTTCCCTTTAATATAAAACTAGTAAAATTTATAGGAAAAAAGGAAACTTGCTTGATTAAAGTATCTAAGCATGCAACTGCTGCTGATCAGAAAAACACCATGAAATCATGTTATCTTGATAGAAGAATTTCAGTCGAACTGAATATCATCGATAGGGTCCATTTCTCCGTTCCAATAAAGCAATTTGTCATTGAATTGCTGGTTGTTGCTATGAGTATCATTCACCACTAACGTGCCGTTCAAAGGAGGTCCAATGTGAATTCCAGAGAAAAGACTTGCCCCATTCAAGTTGTCTGATTCTAACTGATCCATGTAATAGTTTTTCTCAACCATTCCATCAGTTTCAAATCCATAGCAGTACTTACCTTTATTATCATCCTTCTTTTCCTTCTGTTTCAGAATGTTGTCATCAATCGCATCTTCAGCAGCAGCAGCAGCAGCTATGTTTTGAGAAGCAACAAGATCTTCTTTAACCTTCACCTTGGAGCTCAGATATCCGATAGGTTCAACTGGCGTAGCATTAGAGTAGACGACTCTCTCAGCAGAAGATGGTTGAACTAGAAATGACCTAATGGAAGAAAAAGAAGGAGTTGTGGAGATTGGCTGATTCATCACAGGCTCGGTTGAAGCAAGCAGAAGAGAATTCTCTCCTGAGTTTGTCATTTGTTTCTTTCTGTTAGGTTCGACAATGTCTACTAAGTGAACCGGCCTTTTGGATGTTGCAGTAGAGGCAGTTGGCGATGTAGCATGATGGGATAAACTCAAAATTTCTGTTTCTTCATTAGATGACAAAGGAGTATAACTTATTACAGAAGAGTCCTCATCTTTTGCATCGTCATATAAGTATGATTGCTCTTGCTTTGGATGTTGTTGAGGTTGTTCTTTTACACCTGAATTATTATGTGTCACACATGATGCAAGAGATTGACGATACAACCTGGCCATGGCTTCTGAAAAATTATAAAGAGTTAGTTGCAATCATATTTCGACAAATGAGTTTGCATTACAAGTAAAGAATGTCTAGGGCACAATAAGGTTAAGTTATTTCATTACCTGCAGGTCCGATCCCGTATTTCTTGCTGTAGTCCATTAGATCTTTCATGCCGTTGACTATTTCTGCTGTCTACAACTCATCAAAAAAGATATGTAAATCGACACAGTCAAGTAGTTCACAGATTAGGATGTCTAACGTATTGATAATAAACATTCACAAGAAAGTGAAGTCCCGCAAGCATGTCAAAGACAAACACAAACAGTAGCCCAGGCAAAAGGTTAAAGAAGCCGCTTCTCAAATTTACTGAGACCTTTCTCACTTCTCACTTGCGGTTTCTTCTCGTGTCAACAGAATTTTGAGATCTTTTTCGTTTTCCCTTTCTTAAAGTTCATTGAATGGGAATCTTAGAGCAACGGTCAAGTAGTCTCCATTTGACCTATAGGTCACGGGTTTAAGCTGTGGAATCAGCCACTGATTGCTTGCATCAGGGCAAGTTGCCTACATTACGCCCCCTTGAGGTTCGGCCTTTCCCCGGACCCTGCATGAATGCAGGATGCTTTGTGCACTGGGCTGCCGTTTCTTAAATTTCATTCTAGAAGTTAATGTCGTAATGTAAGTTTACATGTTTATACAACTATTGGATTACAGTAGAGATTTTTTTCTATTGAATGTCAGTAGTTTAAAGCAATAGAATTCCCTTGAGCATCTTGTTAACAAACTGTTACATTTTGCATCTGCAATCTCAAGTAATTGAAATGACAGCAGAGATGAAACTATCGTGCATGCTTTTATATTGAATCAGAACAAACAACTCTTTCTATTGAGAATTTTAATATAAATCATTGTCGCCAGGGGCGGATTTAGGGGGCGCAACGCCGAAAAATTCCATTTGTATATATAAGGCAAAATCTGTTATTTATCTCTATATATTAAGTTTTGAACCCTCTTTACATAATTCAAAAGTGTAGTTTAGTGGTCTAGGAGGTTCAAAATCTACATAAGGTCATGACTTCAATTCCCACTAGCTACAAAATTTTTTTTTGGAACCCCCTTTGTGGGGATGCTGCCTCCGCCACTGATTGTCGCCATGTTCTATCTAAAATTTCAATTCCGCATAGCATTCTGATATGCACATAATCCAAAGACAGGATAATCAGACCACATAAATGCCTAATACCTGGAGGCCTCGGACATAGCGTTTGGTATAACCAAGATCATTGATCAAAGACTTGTCCAAAACTCTTGCTAATTGTCTTATTGATGAAGTAAACCTGCAGCCATCCGACAGATACAGTTCACACAGGGTCAACAGTAGAAAAGTATGGTTTCACTAAAGTGTGAAGAATAACCTAAATGCATATAACGAGCACCACAAATATGAAATTCTAAAGTGAAGATTTCAAATATTATACAGGACTATTTGAACGGAAGCCTTGGAGTAACTGATAAAGTTGTTTCCATGCGACGAGGAGGTCACAGATTCGAGCCGTGGAAACAGCCTCTTGCAAAAATATAGGGCTAGGCTG
The DNA here is from genome assembly GCA_034376525.1 of Nicotiana benthamiana. NCBI lineage: Eukaryota > Viridiplantae > Streptophyta > Magnoliopsida > Solanales > Solanaceae > Nicotiana > Nicotiana benthamiana. The sequence goes on along the minus strand of CM067335.1, from coordinate 32,853,665 downwards.
TGTACAATAAACCCTTGTGTCCGGCCCTTCACCGAACCGCGTACATAGCGGGAGCTTAGTACACCGGACTACCCTTTTTACTGTTGTACGAATAATGTCATCAAAGTCAAGTATAAAAGAAAAGATATGTGGGGTTTATCACCTATTTCGATGAGCTACACTATTGAATGTGAACATGAAACGGTTGGACAAACAACTTACTTGTTGGAGTTTCTTTTAAATTCTTCTGAAGCAATCCCTGAGCAACTCTTAACAAAAGCTTGGTATTTCTGGATTGCTTCCCTGAGTTGATGAACCTGGATAAATGATGTTTACCATTTTCAATGAAGTTTGTTCTTTTCAAACTCACAAAAAAGCAACCTTAATAAGGATAAGAACGAGAATGATGATCTAATACCATATATATCAAAAATTCAAGTATTTAAGACTAGTTAAAATCATTTTTTTCCAATAAGATATTTAAAAAGAAGGGATAATTACCTTATTGGGAAGCCCTCCAAAATAATAGCCGGTAATGTATATGTTTTGTATATTAAGTATAAATATACATCTATTATACATATAATATACATAATTGGTCGCTATAGTGTAAATATACATATAATGTACACAAATGTACATGTAACATATGTTGCTGGCGCATGCAATTAATTTTGGCCGACGGGCCAAAAACGAAAAAAGCCCTTTAAAGAATCTTCCTTATAACCATCAGTCAACCATCAACTTAGAGATGATGAGTTGCAAGAAGTTTAAGGTTAGAAGGGAAAAGCTGGTGTAATGTTGTATACCTGGGGAGTAACTGATCTTCGATTGATAAGCACCTCGTGAGAAGAACAGCAGAATTCCCAGATACAAATCTATCACAGTAAAATAGAAGAAAGGATGTTCTTTTATTAATCATTTTGGTACAAGTTCAAGTACTTTACAAAAGAGAAACTAAGGACTATCTTATCAACATTTAACCTTTAGATCTGAAGAAAACACAATCTTGAGCCGGCCTTCACGGACCACTCGTGCTGCCTCATATACACTTTCTTCTGTTACTTTTGTGTAGTTCAAAACAATGTGACCAGATGGTGTGTAATACTCTTCAGGTATATCCGCATAAAGAAGCTCGTCCAGCATACCAGTATCATACTTAATTTTGCATACCCTAGGTAGAACTTCTGCGCTGAGCTCTAAAATCCACAGAGAGTAAACAGTATTTCAGACAGTGAGCAGCAGATTTTCAATGTAATCATCTTGACCTGGCGAAGCCAGGATTTGAAACTTATGAGTTCGAAATTCTGGTCCTTCTAAGCTAGTGAGTTCTAAATTAATAGTTTGTAATATAATTCAATGAATTTCTTAAGACAAATACAGGGTTTTAACCAAACCTACTGGGCTAACCTGCAACACAAAGGATATTTCCGCCATGCCTTGTATATATAGCATTTTCCATCTACTTTGTGATAGTTCTCACTATTTAATACTTATGAGATAAACCCCCAAGTCAAAAGTTCCATAAGAACTGCTGCCACCTTAAATAAGGGCAGCCCGGTGCACAAGGCATCCCGGGTTCACGCAGGATCTTGGAAAGGGCCGTACCGTAAGGGGTATGATGCAAACAGCCTACTCTAATGCAAGCATTAGTGGTTGCTTCCATGGTTCGATACCATGATCTTTATATAACATGGAAACAACTTCACCGTTGCTCCAAGGAGCCCCTTCTACTGCCACCTTAAATATTTATTGTAAAAGTAAATACAGATCTACCATAGCAAGAAACCAAAAGGAGCATATGTTAGCTAACAACTTATAGGACTCAAAATTATCCAACCTATCATAAAAAGGAGTACGTACCAAAACCAGCAGTAGGCCTCACTTTGCAGATCTCACAGTACCAAGCCTCCTGCAGTTAATTTATATTAGAATCTGAAAGTAAAACCAGCGTCTTCCGGAAACAGCATCTCTGCCTTCACAAGGTAGGAGTAAGAACTGCATGCATACTACCCCACCTGTGGGAATATACTGGGTATGTTGTTGTTGTAAAGGAAAACCAACATGGCAAGAGGATACTCATGCTAGATGTCTTTCAGATAGGCAGATATTCATGTCAAATCTTTAGATCACAAGTTTATGTGTAAGAACTCCTTAGTCATTTTTGTTTTTGGAAAGGCAGTTTGAACAATTGTAGATTACAAGATGATCAAATCCTTTTTTGTTTTTTTTGCCTTAAAGAAGACGGAAGCTTTCAATCGAATGAAAAAATTAGAAGGCCAAATACGTTAAACTGAAAATGTTTGAATTCCATCACATAAAAAACATACTACTACTTAACAGAAAAAATGCTGACAAGAATATTTTCTTCCATCTAGAAGAAGTGAAAATAGAAATCAACTTAGGGTAAAGAAATTTTGAAGAAATGAAACATAAAATAACTTAGGGTAAATAGAAACCACACATTTGCCAAGGATTTAAGTGGTAGGGAGTCCAAAAGTTATTTAAGAATTGCCGCCAATGGATGTGGTGGGATAGATGGGATCCCTTTCCACTTGGGGTTCGAGCCCTGGGAATGCAGAAATTCCTGGTAGGGAGTGTTTCATCCTTAAATGTGCCCTGCGTGGGGGCGTGAATGGATTAGTTGGGCCAGTGGATTCCAAATATCAAAAAAAGAAGAAGCTTGACAACGATTTCTCATAAAGACAAAATACTCCTACGAAAGAAAGCTTGAGAATGATTGAATCACAGTGTTTACAACTAGTCACAGTCCAGGCCCCAATATATTAGAAGATTAAGCTACAAACCTGAGGGAAAAGACAGCATATGCGTTGCCTATTTTTATTCAACGAAAAGCATGTTCTTATCTTCGCATTGGGAGCAAAAAATTCTTCAACTAAATTCCTCCAAAACTTGATATCATTGTCCTGCATTTTCAGGTACCATAAGACTCTATATATGAATTAGCAAAACAACATCCTATATAAAAAGAACTCATATTTCTTTTACTTGGAATATCTTACTCTTGCTCTTTGCTTCTGAAGGTACATGTATTGTTTCAAACGTTGAACACACGTTCCTGGATTATATACTGATCTTCCATCAGCCACAATTTCTGAATGTTTCTCATGAGCTGTCCACACAAGTTGCATTTGCTTCTGTAACATCCACATCAAGTTCACCTGAGAAATAATCGGCGGAGATAGTAGGTTCATCTCCAATGCATTTGGAGGCGGAGATGCTAAGTTCAATTGAGAAAACGTAGGCAGAAATGAATCTTCGTTGAGCGGCTGTTTGTCCTTCCTCAAAGAATGTTCTGGAATCATCGGTGGAACTGAACATTCACGTTTTAATATGACCGTCGTTTTTTGTTGCTCTGGTGACTGAAGCACACTCGTACTCGGACGAGACTTGCTCGTCGCCTTATCCAAGTCCTCCAATAATTTTGGATTCTCCTCATGAAATGGTTTTGCACTCACTGAGCTGTCCTGAATCTGTTGGAATTTCTGCAATCTGCGGCGTGACTTTGGCTCATGCTGCTGCCGAGCTACCAGTTTCTGCTCGTCTAACAACGGGGTGGAAGGAGCAAGTTTGATGTTATCAGAGCTCATTTTGATTCATTCCAATTACCACAAACTTCATGAATCAGACAAACAACATTTAGTCAATCATTTCAGAATAATAATTTAAAACCATAAATGGCATGATTAGACGAATATTAATCGACAAGCAACTTCTCACCTCTATTTTAATGTTCAGATGAGTAGAGTGTAACTTGTTGGATTGCTATGAGAACTTCTAGTTGATGAAATGATGTACATTTTATGCATAAGATAGTGTCCTAAACCAAATAAAGCTTACTCTAAGTGTGCGGAGCAAAGTCCCACATTAGACGTTAATAAGAAAGAGAAGCTACTTATAAGGTGGCGTGAGGCCTTTTGTGAAAAACCTGCGAGCTTGACCCAAGGCAGAGAATATCATGTCATGTTATAAGTATCTTTAAGCTGACTTAGCCCAAACCCGAATTTAACATGTATACTCATTGATTTTAGTATTCAGCTAAACTCTTGCTTCATAAACATGAAACAATTTATTCAACTCTTCCATCTAAAAATTTTTAACGCTTCAGTGACTTATTCACAAATCTAGACCTAGCAGATTTTTCCACTCTCCTTTTTGAGAGAATGTATCTTAGTTAAACTCTCCCCTCGATCTTCTTCAAATGAATGTGAATTGTCATAAAAATTATTTTTCATGTAAGTCTAATGAATTAAGCAATGCACTAGCATTAACACCAAAACCTTTTTCAATGAACTAATGATCTACTCATCTGAAATAACATTAACAAAGATAATCAAGACTCAAGTTTAAGTAACGAGGTCATTTATTTAGCAATGATCACTCAAACATGGAAAGCATCTAAAGTATAACACAAAGAAGTTGGTGGTCTGAAATGTATATCAAACTATCGAATTTAGACGGTATCATCAAAAAGTTAGCGAGTTGGCAAAATTTCATTAATTCCACTAAATTTTATAAGATTATTTACCACTATCAAACGAAGTTTAAGCATCAACGCCATGAAATTAGAAGTCAATGTTGATAAACACCTTACACTTAGCTTAAATGCCAAATTTGGGAAATCTACACTTGGATCTAGAGAGAACAAACTTAATCCAGTCCGATAATCCTACTTTGCCAAAAGTTCTAAGTCTATTTTTTAAGGATGAATGTCGATCCATAATGACCCAAAATCTAGAATTAGTTCTAGATTAAATTTGTTCAAGTGACAACTGCTTGCCTTTATTAAATACAGGCATGTATTTTGCCAAACAAGGATTCATCATAATCATAATTAACTCCCAACGTTTTAGCAAACAAAAAATCAAACTTACATTGAAACGAACTAGATGTAGCCCCGTTAATCTTCAAACTTGGATTTTAATCCCATAAATGCTAGGTGAGTCATTTTCGCTGGTGCAGTAGTTCACTAATTATCAATAGATTGTTAAAATAATATAAAAATAAAAACCAAAAGACAAAAGAAAGGAATAAAAGGACAAAACTCCACAACTTTTTTTTTCCTTTTCTGCTTTAGGATATCTGAAGCCCACTGGGCTGACTAATTCAGACTCGCTCCTTCCTACCAAAAAGTTCTTGAACTGAGAGCATGGGTGATAAACATCATTACGATTGAGTTTAATGTCCGGATTAGAGCTTCGCATTCAAAATCCCAGACCTCCCCCCTCCAAACAAGATGTCACAATCCGCTAATTAGCGACTAGTACAGATTTAATAAGGATAACATGGAATAAACTCTCATTTTCAATTCTCTATACCATTAACAAAAAATAATAATTAAAACAAGTGCTAAGTTCCAAAAAAGCTCCAGATTTCATCACAAAGATTAATTAGAAAATCTGAAAAAGAAAAAAATGTACCTATAAATGCAGAGTTCACCACCTTCAAATGCTGCAGAATTCAAGTAACACCAAAATCATCATCTGACTAAAACAAAACAGAAACTGATTTTTTTTCTTTTTTCCCGAACGAGCTATTAACAACTAATTACTACTACACCTCAATCCCAAACTTAAGTTGGGATCCACTATCAATATAAATTGGCTAGTTTTACTCTGGTTGCCACTTGCTAGCCTTATCGCAATCAGGGGCGGAGCTACATAGTACTTGCGGGTTCGGACGAACTTACTAACTTTGGTCCAAAACCTGTATTTGTATTAAAATATTCCTTAAATATGTATAAATTGTTAATTTAGAACCAACTAACATAAATGAACTAGAATCCCGAACTCACAAGCTTTAAATTCTGGCTCGGCGTCTGATCGCGGCCTTCCTCTTTTAGAAGCTATTAAATAACACATAAAAGAATTTCAACCAGATATATTCAAAAAAATTTAAAGGAAAATGAATGCATATAAACACAGAATTCACCACCTCAACTGCTGCAAAAATTTCAAGAAGCAGCAAAATCATGCATAAACTTAAACAAAGCCTGAATTAAAAAAATCCGACGCGCGAACATTTCAAAATAAACAGAAAGAGAACTTTACCAAGAAATTAAATAAAACTCTTTAATGGCTTTGCATGTAACAACTTCTTCTTCCTTCGATCATTACTAGGAATAAAGAAAAATGAGCGGTGAAATACTTTATAAAGAAGTTTGCTGTGTGTTGTTCTCTTTTTGTACGTAGTATTTTGCAACGTGGACTAAGTGAAGCATCCATTTGAGCGTTACGTTTCACACTCATAATTTTGACTTTTAGAGAGTAATGCCAAATTAGTGAAAAGTTTGTTTTATTGGTTTCTGTTAGCATTTATAAACTGTAGTGGATTTATTATCATAATTCACAACTGTAGATATAGATGTATTTAACGACTTTAACTCAAATTATCAATATGAGAAAATGTTCAAATTTAGTCTTCTACAATCGAATATTTTTATAAATATATTATACTTTATGGTCACTATTGATGTTAACAAATTATCTGTGGAATATACAGTAGTCAAACATTAAATTATACATATAGTCAACTATGTTTATTAACTTCTCAGCCAGATAAACCTAAATACAATATCAAAGTACAATACAAGATTATATAAATTTCTCATTCAGAGTATTTAATATCTTTCACTCGAAGTTATATAGATATTATATTTGTAGTCAAATATTTTCAGAGATATTTTGGTTGGGTTTAATATTTGTTCCGACGTGAGCTAGTTAGTATAGTTAGTGTATTTGGGCTTAGCCCGAATTTTTATTTATAGCTTTAGTGGACTGAATCGGGTCTTATAAAAAGTGTGGACCACATTCTATTTTGTACAAAAGAAACATTTTTATTTTACAAAGATGAGAAATAAAGTTATACTCGTTCTTTCTCTTTCTCTATGAAACTTCAAGCCCTAGTTAGTTTCTTTTCCCTCAAATCCATGTCGATTCCAGCTTGTAACATGGTATCAGAGCTTAGATTATGGTAGAGCTCGTCCTTGGATATCGTCCGATGTAACCCCTGTAATTTATCTTCGGAGTTTTGTTTGAGTTCTCTAATCAAAGACATTTTCGGATTCCTAAGGATTCGGCGTTTGATTCTTCAAATTTTTCATCTGCTCGTTGTTATTTGGTCTTATCCTACTGATTCCTACAAGCGATTGGGACAGTACAGACTTATCAGCTGGACTCTCATCGGATTAGGCTTCCGCTTGATAACATTGGTAACATATTGGATTCAAGAATTAATAAAGAAAATAAGAAAATCAAGAAACGTGCGGAAGCTAAAAAAAATAAATAAAGAAAAAAGAACGGAAATTTAAAGATAGATTGAATTCAAGAAAGAGTTTCTTGAATTCAAAAAGTCTATTCTTGAAATTGAATCCTAAAAATAACAATTAGCTAACAAAGAACTAATCGTCTTTGGTAGAGAATTAAAAACAAGAGATAGATTGTGAAACCCGACCCTTTAGAATAACAAGCACAACAATAAGCCTAAACTTATCACATTTCTTGAATACCTATAACTGATCCAAGATTTCGAAAAGGGTTTAATCTTACCACATTAAGTTGAGTCTTGAAGGTTGAAGAATAAATTCAAGAGTAGCCACACACAAGAGTGCAAGAAAAACCTCACAATTTTTATTGATAATATGAATAATCTGAAAGCAAAGAAGATACCCCCTTTATATAGGGAAGGGGTCACGAAATTCTACCTAAAAAAGCAAGGAAATAAAGTCCTAAACTACTTTGGAAAATAAGTCCAACTACTTTAGGAAAAGGAAAATACGAGGAATCAAAAACCAAGTCATTCTTGGAAAGTAATTCCAAAAATCTTAGGAAAATGAAAACATAACCTTATCTAACTAGGAAAGCAATAAATATAGTCCCATAATATATGGAAATAAGTCCCAAACCAATCTTGGATAGAATCTTGGAAATCATAAAAATCTTGAAAGAAATTTGCAAGAAACGTTTTAGCCTGAGATCGTGTTAAAGGTCCTCTTTGAGATTCAAATGCTTGATCATTATACTTGAGTAGATATGAGCTTCCTAGGATGCTATCACGATATATTTATTGTGATGACCCAAAGGGTCACCACCATAATTCTCCCCTTCCTTGCACATTTGAGGCCTTGAAAATCTCTTATTGGGTTGCCTCGATTTGTGTGCGCGAAGCCGGAAAATATTTATGTGAAAATATTTGAATTCTGTGTTAAAAACTATTAATTTTTGATACTAATATTGCTATGGTTGACTTTGGTCAACTTTTGGGTAAACGGACCCGAACCCGTAATGTGATGGTCCTGGAGGGTCCGTAATGAAAATTAGGACCTGGGAGTATTCCCGGAATCAAAATCCAAGGTCCCAGGCCCGAGTTCAGAATTTTTCCGTGAAATTATTTTCTGAAAGGCTTAAGGAAAAATGAAAATGAGATTTGATTAAAAGTAATGGTATCGGGCTCGTATTTTGGTTGCGACGCCCGGTACAAGTCTTAAATGAGTGTTAAGCGCTATCTGTAAAGTTTGATTGAAAACGGACATCATTTGTCGTGTTTCGGACTAAAATGAAAAATTTAGAAGTTAGGAACTTTGAGATGAAATTATGAGTTTTAGATATTGATTAATTGATCTTGATATTATTTTAACAATTTAATCGCTCGAGTAAGTTCGTAGGGTCTTTTTGAGATTGTGTATATATTTGGTTTGGAGCCCTGCGGCTCGGGTAAGTTTTGGATAGGTCACGGGAAAAGAAAAAGAAAAAGAAAAAAAGGTGCAGCTCCTTCTTCTGAAAACAAGAGCAGTCATTTCTTTGTTGTTGAACACAAAAATACATCCAAATATTCAGCCTTGAAAGAAAATCTCCACCATTACCATCTAATTGTTCCCTCCAAAAGCATCTCTTGAAACTCCATCAAAGCTAATCTAATAAACCTCCAAAAAAAATGCAGCAACGAGCTGCTGCAATCAGCCCCAAAAATATAAGCTCCTCTCACCTCCAAACACCCATCAAACTAACACCAAACAACCACCATAAAACCCAGCTTCAACACCATGAAAATCAGTGAGAAACCTCCATTAAAATACTCCAAACAGCCAAAGAAATACTTATTTCTTCTTCCCAAAATATACCATCTTTAGTTCCAAAAATCAGCTCAAGAACGTCCCTGTTTCAGCCTAAAGATGCAGCTGAAATAGCTGCGAAAAACAGCCCAGAAAAGTGACGAAAATCAGCTGCAAAACACGTTCCAAATGCTGCCCTTATTCCAGCTGAAAATCACCTTTAAACCAGCCTCCAAAAGCAGCGAAGGACATTCTCAAACCAGCTGAAATTCAGCTCCAAATGCTAAAAAAAATGCAGCCAAGAGCAGCCTCAAAACAGTAGCTACGGGTTCTTTAAAAAAAAAAATACTTGAACTCTCTTCTTTCTCGAGCACTTAGGAGTCAATTGAAGCCCCTTTATTCAATATCACTTAAGTTAGTAAATTTCCACTTATTTCCTTCATTTTCTTCATTAATTATTGAATTTTTAAGCTTAAATCATATAGATTAGGGTAGAAATTGGGGTTTTTGGGTAGAACTAGGGCTTTGAAAATTTTTGGTGATTCAACCTCAATTTGGGGTCGAATCTTAAAATAAATCATATATTTGGACTCGTGGGATTATGAGTTATTGTGTTTTGGTCCGAACCTCGAGTTTGGACCATGTGGGCCCGGTGTCGAATTTTAGTATTTTTGAAAGTAAGCTAGGAAATGCATTTCTAGGCTATGGGGTTGTGCTTTTGGGTTCTTATTGATAATAATGGATCGAATTATGCTAGATATCATTGGTTCGGGGTCAAATTCTAGAGGAAAGGCGATTGTTGAGCTTTGAGTTGCTATTTGCGGCTTCGAGGTAAGTGTTCGATCTAACTTTGGCTTAAGGAAATATGATTAGATTGTTATTTGTTATGTGCTATGTGGGTTCGGTGTATAGGTATGGTGATGGTTACCTATGCGCCCGAGTCAAGCATGACCGTGATGTCATATTTGCTATCAAATTGTGAAATAAGTGAGCAATTGTGATAATTACTTGTTACAAGAACCATGAAGTGAAAGTTGAGAATTAAATGAACTAAAAAGGAATTTTTGGTACTTTTCCCTTGCCGGGACCATTTGTTGAGTTGTATTCCCTTGCCGGGACCATTTGTTGAGTTGTATTCCCTTGTCGGGATATATTGTTGAGTTGTATTTCCCTTGCCGGGATCACTTGTTGTATTGTTTTCCCTTGCCGTGAAATTCTGTATTGATAGATATATATTTCCTTGTTGCTGTTTGGCTGTGACCATTGTTTGGGAGAGGAAGAGAGAGTAAAAGCACGAAGGGTGATGCCATGCACTTTTTATCGAGAGTAAAAGCACGAAGGGTGATGTCGTGCAACTGTTTATCGAGAGTAAAAGCACGAAGGGTGATGTCGTTCCTTGTATTTGATATTCCTGGTGAGAAATGAGAGTAAAAGTACGAAGGGTGATGCCATGCATTATATTTGACTATTTTGGTAAGGAATGAGAGTAAAAGCACGAAGCGGGATGCCGTGCAACCGTTGATTCATTGGCTTTCTTGTTTAATTATTATTTATTCAGTTTCATCTCTTGATTGTAGAAGTTATAATTGAACTGTTACTCCCCCAGCATGTCCCCTTCCCCTTTATTTTCTTAAATTCTTGCTCTCTTTCTGTTATTACATATATCTGCACATGTTGGTTGTGATAGGTCCGGTTTAGCCTCGTCACTATCTCGCCAAGGTTAGGCCAGGCACTTACCAGCACATGGGGTCGGTTTTGCTAATACTACGCTTCTGTGAGTTTTTGTGCACAGGTCAGGACCCAGGCTACGGACCGCAACTTTAGACCGGGAGTGATCCTTCAGTCCAGAGGCTCTGAGGTAGTTCGCTGGCGTTCGCGGGCCCCGAGTCTCCTTATCTATTTCTTATCGTATCAAACGGACATGTTATGTATTTTCATTCAGATTACTGTTTTTAGTATTTTGTTTGTAGTCCGTGAGTAGTGACACTAGATACTGGGTAGAGACAGGTTGTCAGTTTCCGCATCTTGATTTATTATTATTGTTATTAAAAGACTTCCGCATGTTTTAACTAACTATTGTAGTATTTAAATATTTCAGATATAAATTGTGAAAATGATTATGAGGTTGGCTTGCCTAGCTTCCACAGTAGGTGCCATCACGACTCCCCATGTTGGGTAAATCCGGGTCGTGACAAGTTGGTATCAGAGCCCTAGGTTACTTGGGTCTCACAACTCACGGACAAGCTCGGCAGAGTCTGAGGGATCGGTACAGAGATGTCAGTATTTATCCCCCGGAGGCTAGAGAGTTAGGAAAAGCTTCACTTTGTTCATTCTTGTTGTGCGATTCTATTTCTCAAATATTGATTGTCATTCTACTCTGTTCTTTCGCAGATGGCGAGAACACGTGCATCTTCTTATTCTGCACAACAGCCCGAGCCCCCAGCAGCAGCTCTCGCGAGGGGCAGGGGCCGAGGCCGTGCCAGAGGCTGTGGCAGGGGCAGAGCTCCGCCCCAGGCAGCAGTTCCAGAGGTGGAGCCTCATATTGACTTTGATGAGGAGGTTCCAGCTCCACCAGCTCCAGTGGGCCCAGCTCAGGTCCCTGGAGGAGTGATGTTTTCTTCGGATCTTCAGGATTCTCTTGTCCGCATAGCAGGCTTTATAGACAGTGTTGCTAGAGCGGGATTGCTGCCAGTAGCACCAGCCATTTCTCAGGCTAGAGGAGGGCATCAGACTCCTTCTACACGTACTCCGGAGCAGGTAGCTCCCCAAACTCAGGTTCCCTTAGTTCAACCCGCAGTGGCAGTTCAGACCGGCATTACAGCTCAGGCCAGAGATGGGACGGCCATGTCTTCGGATGCTTTGTGGAGACTTGATCGGTGCTCCAAGCTTTTCACTACTACTTTCAGCGGTGCTTCATCAGAGGATCCCTAGGATTTTCTATACAGTTGTCATGAGATCCTCAGGACTATGGGGGTAGTAGAGACCAATGGGGCCGTTTTTGCACTTTCAGACTTGTGGGGTTCGCCAAGACTTGGTGGAGAGATTATTGTCTATCTAGACCAGCAGGGTCCCCATCTTTGACATGGGATCAATTTGCAGAGCTATTTTTGGAGAAGTTTCTCCCAGTCACTCAGCGGGAGGCACTTCGCAGACAGTTTGAGCATCTTCAGCAAGGCTCTATGACGGTTACACAGTATGAGACCAAATTTGTTGACTTGGCATGCCATGCAGTGGTAATACTCCCTACAGATCGGGAGAGGGTCCGGAGGTTTATTAATGGATTGATTCAGCCCATTCTTCTACAGATGTATGTGGGAGTTGGCAGTGATATTACCATTAAGGAGGCGGCCAATGCGGCCCACCGAGTAGAGATGGCCTTGGCTCGAGGAGGTAGTCAGAGTTCAGACAAGAGTCCTAGACATTCTGGCAGAGTTAGTGGTAGCTCATCTAGAGGTAGGGATTTCCATGACAGAGGCCATCCCTCAAGACCTTTCCAGTCGGAACTTCAGGTTTCTCATGGTACGCCAGGCGGTTGTGGCCACCAGCAGTATTACTCAGATCAGCAGCCTTTCAGCGCACCACCAGCCCCCATCAGTGCACCGCCACTTTAGAGCTTCAGGGGAGGACATACCAGTCGACAGGGCCAGCAGTCTCAGCCACTGAGGGCATGTTATGGTTGTGGTAACATAGGTCATGTGGTCAGATTTTTCCCTCGAGCCTTGAGTGGTTCTCAACAGCAGGGTCCTCGCCCTACGATTCAAGCAGAAGGTGATCCACAAGGTGCCCAACCAGCTAGAGGCGGGGGTAGGGATCATAGAGGTGGAGGAAGAGACCGTAGAGGTGGATCCCAGACAGCAGGGGTAGAGGTCAGCCCGCACCAGATCATCCCAGGGACGCAGTTCAAGGATGTGGGAGACAACCCCGTTGCTATGCATTGCCAGCCAGGCCGGAGGCTGAGTCATCTGATGCTGTGATTACAGGTACTATACTGGCTGTGATAGGGGTGCTTCGGTATTATTTGATCCGGGATCTACTTATTCTTATGTGTCATCCTATTTCGCACCCTATTTGATTATGCCTAGTAAGGCTCTCGGTATTCTTATATATATGTCCACACCGATTGGTGATTCTATAATGGTTGACCGAGTGCATCGCTCTTGTGTAGTGGTATTTGAAGGTCTTGAGAATCGATTTATTGCTTCTGAAATTGGTGGACTTCGATGTTATATTGGGGATGGACTGGTTGTCCCGTATCATGCTATCTTAGATTTCCACGCCAAGACCGTGACTTTGGCCTTGCCAGACTTGCCCCGACTTGAGTGGAGAGGGACCCCAAGTCATGCCACCCGTAGTGTTATTTCGTATGTCAAGGCTCGACGTATGGCCGAGAAGGAGTGTTTAGCATATTTGGCGTATGTTCGCGACTCCAGCGCAGAGGTTCCATCTATCGACTCTAATCCTATTGTTCTTGAGTATATGCTCCGAGCCTGCGTTATTGATTTTGGAGGCTCATGGGACCAGTTCTTGCCTTTAGCGGAGTTTGCCTACAACAAATGTTACCAGTCTAGTATTCAGATGGCCTCGTATTAGGCGTTGTATGGAAGGCGGTGTCAGTGCCTAGTCGGACGGTTTGATCCGGGAGAGGCTCGGTTATTGGGTACAGATTTGGTACAGGCGGCGACAGACTTCAGTCGGCTAGGTCTAGGAAGAAGAGCGTTGCAGATCGTAAGGTCAGGGATGTTGCTTTCATGGTTGGTGAGCGAGTATTGCTCCGTGTATCGCCTATGAAGGGTGTGATGAGGTTTGGGAAGAAGGGCAAGCTTAGCCCTAGGTATATTGGCCCGTTTGAGATTCTGGACCGTGTGGGGAAGGTGGCTTATAGACTTGCATTGCCGCCTAGCTTGTCAGCCATGCATCCGGTTTTCCATATATCCATGCTTCGGAAGTATCACGGTGATCCCACCCACGTGTTAGATTTCAGCACTGTCCAATTGGACAAAGATATGTCATATGAGGAGGAGCCGGTGGCTATTTTAGACTGGCATGTTTGACATTTGAGGCCGTGGAGTTTTCCATCAGTGCGTGTTCACTGGAGAGGTCGGCCTCCTGAGGCATCAACTTGGGAGTCGAGTCTGATATGCGGAGCCGTTATCCCCATCTATTCCCCGACTCAGGAACTCCTTTTTATTTGTCCGTTCGAGGATGAACGGTTGTTTTAGAGGTGGAGGATGTGACGACCCAAAGGGTCATCCTCGTAATTCTCCCTTTCCTTGCGCTTTTAAGGCCATGAAAACCTCTTATTGGGTTGCCTCGATTTGAGTGCGCAGTGCGTGCGCAAAGACAGAAAAGGTTTATGTGAAAATATTTGAATTCTGTGTTAAAAACTATGAATTTTGATATCAATATTCCTATGGTTGACTTTGGTCAACGTTTTGAGTAAACGGACCCGGACTCATGATGTGATAGCCCCGGAGGGTCCGTAATGAAATTTGGGACCCGGGCATATTCCCGAAATCAAAATCTGAGGTCCCAGGTCCGAACACAGAATTTTTCTGTGAAATTATTTTCTGAAAGGCTTAAGGAAAAATGAAATGAGATTTATTCAAAAGTAATGGTATCGGGCTCATATTTTGGTTCCGACGTCCGGTACAATTCTTAAGTGAGTGTTAACCGCTATCTGTAAAGTTTGGTTGAAAACGGACATCATTTGTCGTGTTTCAGACTAAAACTGGGAAATTTAGAAGTTAAGAACTTTGAGATGAAATTATGAGTTTTAGTGGTTGATTATTTGATTTTGATGTTATTTTAACGATTTGATCGGTCGAGCAAGTTCGTAGGGTGTTTTTGAGATTGTGTGTATATTTGGTTGGAGCCCTGAGGGCTCGGGCGAGTTTTGGATAAGCCACGGGAAAAAAAAGAAAAAGAAAAAAAAAGTGCAGCTCCTTTTTCCGAAAACAAGAGCAGCCATTTCTTTGTTCTTGAACACAAAAATACACCCAAGTATTCAGCCTTGAAAGAGTGGAAAATCTCCACCATTACAATCTCATTATTCTCTGCAAAAGCATCTCTTGAAACTCCATCAAAGCTAATCTAATAAACCTCCCCAAAAAAATGCAGCAACGAGCTGCTGCAATCAGCCCCAAAAATATCAGCTCCTCTCACCTCCAAACACCCATCAAACTAACTCCAAACAACCACCATAAAACCCAGCTTCAACACCATGAAAATCAGTGAGAAACCTTCATTAAAATATTCCAAGCAGCCAAAACAAAACACCTGCTTCTTCTTCCCAAAATATACCATCTTTAGTTCCAAAAATCAGCTCAAGAACGTCCATGTTTCAGCCTAAAGACTCAGCTGAAATAGCTGCGAAAAATAGCCCAGAAAAGTGACGAAAATCAGCTGCAAAACACGTTCCAAATGCTGCCCTTTTTCCAGCTGAGAATCACCTTTAAACCAGCCTCCAAAAGCAGCGAAGGACATTCTCAAACCAGCTGAAATTCAGCTTCAAATGCTAAAAAAAATGCAGCCAAGAGCAGCCTCAAAAGAGTAGCTACGGGTTCTTTGAAAAAAATACTTGAACTCTCTTAATTCCGGAGCACTTAGGAGTCAATTGAAGCCCCCTTTCTTCAAGATCACATAAGTTAGTAAATTTCCACTTATTTCCTTCATTTTCCTTCATTAATTATTAAATTTTTAAGCTTAAATCATATAGATTAGGGTAGAAATTGGGGGTTTTAGGTAGAACTAGGGCTTTGGGAGTTTTTGGTGATTCAACCTCAATTTGGGATCGAATCTTAAAACGAGTCATATATTTGGACTCGTGGGATTATGGGTGATTGTGTTTTGATCCGAGCCTCGAGTTTGGACCATGTGGGCCCGGTGTCGGATTTTAGTATTTTTGAAAGTAAGCTAGGAAATGCATTTCTAGGCTATGGGGTTGTGCTTTTGGATTCTTATTGATAATATTGGATCGAATTATGCTAGATATCGTTGGTTCGGGGTCAAATTCTAGAGGAAAGGCGATTGTTGAGCTTTGAGTTGCTATTTGCGGCTTCGAGGTAAGTGTTCCATCTAACTTTGGCTTGAGGGAATATGATTAGATTGTTATTTGTTATGTGTTATGCGGGGTCGGTGTATAGGTATGGTGACGATTACCTATGCGCCCGAGTCAAGAAAGACTGTGATGTCATATTTGCTATTAAATTGTGAAATAAGTGAGCAATTGTGATAATTACTGTTTACAAGAACTATGAAGTGAAAGTTGAGAATTAAATGAACTAAAAAGGAATTTTTGGTACTTTTCCCTTGCCGATACCATTTGTTGAGTTGTATTCCCTTGTCGGGACCATTTGTTGAGTTGTATTCCCTTGCCGGGACCATTTGTTGAGTTGTATTCCCTTGCCGGGACATATTGTTGAGTTGTATTTCCCTTGCCGGGATCACTTGTTGTATTGTTCTCCCTTGCCGGGATATTCTGTCTTGATAGATATATATTTCCTTGTTCCCGTTTGGCTGTGACCATTGTTTGGGAGAGGAAGAGAGAGTAAAGCACGAAGGGTGATGTCGTGCACTGTTTATCGAGAGTAAAAGCACGAAGGGTGATGTCGTTAACTGTTTATTGAGAGTAAAAGCACAAAGAGTGATGTCGTGCCTTGTATTTGATATTACTGGTGAGAAATGAGAGTAAAAGCACGAAGGGTGATACCGTGCATTATATTTGACTATTTTGGTAAGGAATGAGAGTAAAAGCATGAAGGGTGATGCCGTGCAGGCATTGATTCATTGGCTTTCTTGTTTAATTATTATTTATTTAGTTTCATCTCTTGATTGTAGAAGTTATAATTGAATGGTTACTCCCCCAGCATGTCGGCTTCCCCTTTGTTTGCTTAAATTCTTGCT
The DNA here is from genome assembly GCA_034376525.1 of Nicotiana benthamiana. Lineage (NCBI taxonomy): Eukaryota > Viridiplantae > Streptophyta > Magnoliopsida > Solanales > Solanaceae > Nicotiana > Nicotiana benthamiana. The sequence goes on along the minus strand of CM067335.1, from coordinate 32,836,714 downwards.
CTCTTCCTGTTATTATATATATGTGCACAGGTTGGTTGTGATAGGTCCGGTTTAGCCTCGTCACTACCTCGTCGAGGGTAGGCCGAGCACTTACCAGCACATGGGGTCGGTTGTGCTGATACTACACTTCTGTGCCTTTTTGTGCACACATCAGGACCCATACTACGGATCGCAACTTTAGACCGGGAGTGATCCTTCAGTCCAGAGGCTCTGAGGTAGTTCGCTGGCGTTCGCGGGCCTCGAGTCTTCATATCTATTTCTTTCCATTTGTTTAATTATATCAAACAGACATGTTATGTATTTTCGTTCAGACTATTGTTTTTAGTATTCTGTTAGTAGTCCGTGAGTAGTGACACTAGATACTAGGTAGAGACAGGTTGTCAGTTTCCGCATCTTGTTTTATTATTATTGTTATTAAAAGACTTCCGCATGTTTTAATTAATTATTCTAGTATTTAAATGTTTTAGATATAAATTGTGAAAATTATTAAAAGGTTGTCTTGCGTAGATTCGACAGTAGGCGCCATCACGATTCCCGATGGTGGGTAAATTCGGGTCGTGACATTTATGTTATTTTCTCTTTGAGATACTAGCATGCTTCTGACTTGTCGCCAAATAAAAACGGTTGTGGTTAAGTGTTATTACTCATTAATCTAGCGACTTATTCCTCGCTAATTTTTTACTGAGACAGCAGTTGACGCATGCATGATTTTCGTTAATTAGAGCGCACAAGTTGAGAATTCTTGCTGAGCCTCGCACTTCTTCGTATGGGCGGAGATTTTTATCAATTTTTATGATTTTTTTTTGAATTCTTAGAGTCGCTCCATAGTCATTATTTTAGTGTCATGAGTATTATTTTGCTATTAGGCTTATGTCGAGTATCGTTCTTTATTATCAAAGTCGGAGATAAATTAGTATATCTGATTGTTCGTGGGTTGATTAGTATAAGACTATTTTAGTTAATTGATAAATTGCCGATTGTTTGGTTTGATATTAGGATGATTGGTTGCTAATTTTGAGACACGAAAATTTTTTGGATAGTCCAAAAACAGGGAAAACTCTGTCCGATTTTCTGTAGATTACCGACGAGGAGCACTTGTTCCTAAGCGTTGGTCACGATCCTAAATTGGGTTGTGACATCTTGGCATATTTGAGGAAGAACATACATTTAAGTGGGGGAAGATGTAATGACCCAACCTATTATTTTGAGCATTTGCACTTCGCTCGTTAGTTTGCAGGTGTAAGTAGCTCCATATGATGTATTGTGACTTATGTGTCGTTATTTTTGGTTTTCAGGTTATTCAAAATCGATTTGGAAGGAATGATTGTTGAAGCTTTTAAGTTGAAAGAATTGACCAAGTTTGACTTTTTATGAATTTGACCCCGGAATAGAGTTTTGATGGTTCCGATAGGTCCGAATGGTAATTTTGGACTTGGGAATATTTTCGGATTTATATTTTGATTTTTCTAGAAGATTTCAGCACAAATTGGCGAAAATTAAAAATTTGAAGGTTTGAAAATTTCACAAGTTTGATCGAGAGTTAATTTTTCAGATAACGGATCCGGATTGTGGCTCCGGGAAGTGTTATAGCTTTTCCATGTCATTTGTGACTCGTGTGCAAACTTTGGGTTCATTCCGTGTTGATTTGCTATGTTTCGGTACAAGTTATGTAAGTTGAAAAGTTCAAGTTCATTAAGTTCGATTTGAGGTGCGATTCGTTGTTTTGATGTTGTTATGCGTGATGTGAGGCCTCGAGTAGGTTCGTGTTATGCTATTAGACTTGTTGGTGTATTTGGACGGGGTCCTGAAAGTCCCTGGTGAGTTTCGAACGAGGCTCGAATCATTTTCATTCCATGTTGAATTACTAAAGGGCTGCTGGTTTTGGTATGATCGCACCTGCAGCTGGTTTCACAGAGGTGCAATGGTCGTAGAAGTGATGAAGGAGTCACAGAAGCGAGGTAAGAGCTCGTGAGGTGCATCGCAGAAGCAGAATGTCGGGCGCACTTGTGCGTCCGCAGAAGCATTTTTCTTAGCCGCAGAAGTGGATTGTGCACAGAAGCGCGAAAATATCTCCACAAGTGCGATAGGCTAGGCCTTCAGTGACTTCTTGCAGGTGCGAGTTGTTTGCCGCTGAATCGATGGTCGCAAAAAGCGACGACTTGTTCGAAAATGCAAAAAAATGCTGGGCAGAAGCTATTAAATAGAGGTTTTTGGTTCTTTTATTATATTTTGAGATGTGGGACTTAGATTGAGGCAATTTGTAGAGCAATTTTTATCACAGGGAATAGGGTAAGTATTCTAAACCTTATTCCATAATTAGGGGTTTTAACCTAAAGTTTCATAAAGCGAATTTTTGAGTTTTGAACAATGATTTAGGGTCGGATTTGAGTGAAACTAGTATGGTTGTACTCGTAGTTGAATGGGTTGTCGAATTTTATAAATTTTGTCGGGCTCTGAGGTATGGGCCCAGGTGTGACTTTTGGCTGGTCTTGGATTTTGGCTAAGGATTTGACATTTATCATTTGGAATTATTTTTGTGGGATTTATTTGATGTATTTGAGTTGTTTCTTGTTAGTTTCGAGCCGTTCTGAGGTTGAAACACATGTGATGACATTTTTGGAGCATCGCTTTGCTTGTTCGGTATCAAAATTGACTTGTTCGAGGTGACACTTCTAATCTTGGTACTGGGGGTATAAAACCCCAAATTTCGTGTTATGTGGTCGATGTTAAGGTGATGCACATGATAGGTGATCGACGTGTGGGCATGCACTGTGTGAATTGTAACTCCATTATTTCTGTGGTACTGTGTAGTTACCTGATCTTACCAATAACCATGAAATTACAATGCACTTTAAAAAAATGTGATCCATGTTAGAAACCATATCTAGGCTACCTCCTTATCCTGTTGGGACCTACCAGGGTCATTTCTGTTGTTGAGTTATCTGCTTTCATTGCATGACACACTCAGTCATAAGCATTCATATGCATATCATATCTCAGTATCTGTTACCATTTATTGACACATCATATCATCGCTTCGGGCTACTTCCATGGCTTTGTGAGCGGAGAGAATGGAGAGATTGATGACAGAGTGAGGTCAAGGGCTTGCATGTGAGTGATATTATGGGATCGGGCTTCATACCGCAACATGTTATATTGATTATATTATGGGATTGGGCTGCACGTTGCAGCAGGTTATATTGATTTGTGCCATGGTTGGCTTGATATAACGTTTGGACTGAAGGAGCCCATCTAGAGTCTGCACACACCCCAGCGAGAGCGTTTGATTATATTGAGGGATAGATCTTCCATGGATGGATCTTGTCCGAAATATTTATATACTTGGGATGAATCTTCCACACAGGTTGGATTTGGCCTTACTCAGTTCTGAGTCGATGGTCAGTTGATATATATATTCCGGATGGATCTTCCCTGGGCCGTATTGGCCATACATAATATTGAGTGGTTGAGCATGATTAGTGGAAGGTGTGAGAAAGTGAGATTGAGTATTCTAGGAGTGTGAGTATATGAGTTCATCACTGAGGTACATGGCATTGACATGCACATATGACATGCATGCATAAAGATGCATTTATTCCTCATGTTGTAGGGTACCACGTCATTCATGACTTCTCACACATATGACATACTTGCATAGAGATGCATTCATTCCTCATGTTGTACGGTATCACGTCATTCATGACCTTTCACACATATTGACATATAGGCATGATAATAATATATGTTACACTGGCTACCTGGAAAGAAAAATGGAATATCTTATTTATTGTTGAAAGAATTTTTGAGAAAATTACTGTTGTCAAACTTACTCATATTTTCGACGATTTTTATAAAGAATTTGGATTTTCTTGAAAAGCTGAACTATTTTTCAGGAAACTATGAATAAATCGAGCAGTTCATCTCTGAATTACTTTTTTATTACTTGCTTTATGTTGTTATGAATTGTTGTTGGATATTGGTGTTAGACCCGATTTTTGTTCTAGCTTGTCACTACTTTCAACCTAAGGTTAAGTTTGTTACTTATTGAGTACATGGGGCTGATTTTACTCATACTACACTTCTACACCTTGCGGCAGATATTGGCTGCTAACGTTGTTGAGATCGACGGGAGATGGATTTGAAGGCGCACATGCATTCCAGTCGTAGCTGCCTCTTATTTATGGTTTAGATTCATAATAATATGTTTATGTACATTTCGAACAGATTATGTATTTATTTCATACTAGTTTTGTAAATTCTTCTGAGAAGCTCACGATTTGTACTACCAATTCTTGGGGAATGTATAAGATTCAGATGTTTCTTTCATTTAATTGTTTCATTGCTTGCCTCACGGTTTGAGGCTAGGTGCCATCACGACTAGTTGAATTTCGGATCGTGACAACTAATAACATGACTAAAAAGTGATTAATTACCAATATTACAGGCATTGTACGGGTGGGACTAAATATATAGAAATATTGCTCATTTGGCCACTTTTATAACTTTTGAAAAATAGCTATTATTATAAAGTTTTAAATTATAAGATAATGACTGTTTTACTAAGCCGAAAAGCGACTATTTGAAAGTTTTTCCTGTTAAATATACGAGTTTCTAATCTAGTCATCATTACTTCCTCGTTTAGAGAAGAATAAGACGTTCGAAATAGATACATTTATATTGGTTAGATGGGGTCTTCAAATTAATATATCATGTATTTTTTGTGGAAGAGATATTGAAGAAACACATGATCTATACTTTAATTATGTATATTCCAAAAACCTGTTGAAAAGTATGTTACATTGGTTGAAGTATCAAAGAACAATTGGTATATAGGAATCAGAAGTACAATGGCTATCGGATAATGCCAATAGTAGGAATCCCAGGAAAGTCATTTTCGGGGTGGTGTTTGCAGTAGTAGTCTACACCATCTGGACGGAAAGAAACAACAGAAGATTTCAACAACTGAGCAGAAACAGCCAAGATCGAGCAAAGGAGATTACAATTCAAGTGCACATTGCTGGAATGAAACACTCTAATGGAATCTTATTCTGCAGACTATTGAATCACTATCCCTTGTGCGATTCTTCACAATCATAACAATGTCTTTGTCTGTAATAGAAAATTAGTTTAGCAACCATAGTCGTAGAGCTTACTATTTTGATTGTAACTTGAGAACTGTTCTAGAATCCACATGAACAGCTGATATAAATTGCGTATGGTTGAAATAAAATTTCATTTGACCAGAAAAAGACGTTCGAAATAGAAAATCAATTATTTTCAATCTAAAATAGGTATGTAGTAATTTTAATTGATTATAAACCGGTAGTTGTTGTTGTTACAAATTGTTATTCTTATTTTTTTCTTCTTGTTTTTCCATTGAGTCGGGGTCTATAAGAAATATGCTATTTACTTTCACAAAGTAAGAATAAAATTTGCATATACTCTATTTCGAACCTTATTATGTGGGATTATACTGATTTTTTTTTATTGTTGTTGTTATAAAGGAGATTACTCCGTTCATTGTTAATTAATTCTCTTATGCTTTTAGTGTGTTTGGTTTGACATAATCATTTACTCACAAAATATATTTTCCAAAAAGAAATATATTCTATTATCTGGCTATTTCAAATTGTCAGAAATACCTCAATTCAAAATAAAATATATAAATTTCCTCACTGTCTTATTTTTTTTTCTGAATATCCAGATTCTTATTTCGCATCACTTCCTTCATTTGTTTTGATCTTCTATACTAAAAGTCCCAAATCATTATTCTCATAATTTTTCTTATATATATCGACTTTATTCATAACTAAAAAATGAAATGATGCAATAAATACTTTTCGGTTCACTTTGAAAGAAATATATTTCTCTCCTATCAAACGCACCCACATATACGATATTGAGGGTGTGTTTGGTTAAAGGAAAATATTTTTCGTTGGATAATATATTTATTTTTTGGTGTTTGATACGTAAATTAAGGAAAATGACTTCTCCAGAATGTTCATAAATAATTTAGATATAATAACATAAAGCCACAAATTTTCAAATCAATAACCTTTCGAACATATAAATTTCATAAACTTTCGAACCGCTAAACTTTCAAAATCGCGGAATTTCGAACCCGTAAACTCTATAATTTCTAAATAATTTTTTGTAGTAAGGTGGATGGTAAAGGAAAAACTGAATTTTTTAAAAAATAAAACCTTTTTTGGATAGGGGGTGAGGTGAGTTGATGAAGGTGGGAAGATTGAGAAAGATTTTTGGAAAGAATTTTCTCTTTTCTTAATAAAGAAAATATTTTCCTTCAATTGAAGAAAAATAAATTCATAAGAAAAATATTTTTCAAAATATTTAAATCAAATAAATAAAAAGAATTAAAAAATATTTTTTTCATACCAAACACACCTTGAGTCATCGAGTCTAAGTATATTTCCAGAATGCCGTCTTTAAAACACAAAATAAATTTTAAAAAGAGAAAAAGATTCCACGTCATCCACTCGGTTTAATCCAATCACTTACTGCCTTCCCCAAATTTCTGAGCTGTTCCTCACTGTAGCAGCTTTGCTTTTCTATTGGACTTGGGACCACACGTGCCTACCCTCTTCTCTTTCTATTTTGCTCCCTAATTTAGCATCCTCTTTCACTTTGCATCTACATAGTTTAATTTTGAAGCATATTGTTCCAACTAATTTGAAGTAAGTTTATCAAGAAAATAAAATTACTTTTTTCATTCACATGTCTCGGACTTGAATCTATAATCAAGGATACAGAAACATTAACCATCATATCACCCCCCTCGGGGGTCCCTAGACCCCATTTGCTTTCATGATGTGATCATTTTAGAGGTATAACATAGTAGTTCAAACATAGAAATGAGTTTGTTTCTCTTTATTTGGACCCTATAAATAAAAAATATATAGCTGTAATGACTGTGTAAGATTTATTGTCAAAGGAATTGTAATTAGTAGAGGAAGAAATATATAATTATCACAAATGTCAGTAATAATAGTTGACCATGCACTTGAATCGCGATTATAATATTTTATACTTTTATCTTTATTTTGCTCAATAATGAAAGTCAGATTACATGATAGTAGTATCTACTTTATTGGTAAACAATTTATTCGTTAGATTTAATTACACTATTATTTGGCCAAATTACCACGTTTGGGAATACACGTGTTTGGGTTGCTTACATGTTCCAAACATGGTTGATGATTCTTTGATTTCTTATAAGATTTCCCATAGCTACAATTATTTTGTAGTATCTCGAATAACCTGCAAATAGAAAATAAAAAAGGGATTTTTACATATATATATCCCATATAGCAAACATTATAATCATCCATGTTTAAGGTTTGTGTTTATTACATTTAAGTATACCATCTTTCAATTTATGTACCAAAATTATATTTAAGGTTAATGATCAACTCATTAATTATTTGCTTAATTTGTGGAACAAAATCTTTTCAAACTATTAATTAGATGTAGGCTAACTGTTTGATCAATTGTCTTATCCATAAAATTGTGCTGAATTTCATATATAACAATTTTGTTAAGATCTCTTTAATAGTTGGGATTTTTCTATTTGAATCGGATAGAGAGTGTAACATGATACAGAATGTATTGTTAAATGGTTAATATCATATTTTCATGAGATTTAGTTTCGTTAGTAACCATTAGCGACTAAAATTATTTTTTTGGTCAATATAGATGATTTGAATTTCATTAGAATTGAGGATCCTAAAATATGATATATTGATTAATTAAAAAGAGATCAGAAATTTAACAATTCAAAGAAAGAGAGTTCTTATTATGATAAATACCAAAATTATATTTAAGGTTAATGATCAACTCATTAATTATTTGCTTGATTTGTGGAACAAAATCTTTTCAAACTATTAATTAGAGACTTGATTTGTGGAACAAAATCTTTTCATATTTGTTGTTTTACATGTTCACATTTGACTACATTGCTCCTTCTTCTTCTCAGATCTACGGTCTCTAACGTTCTTTATTTTTTTCCCCTCGTTTTCAGAATTTGTCCAACAAGTTTTGAAGTTTTGGCTGAGATAGATCACAAAATTTAGAACAAATTTACTATTATAACTAATCCTTTATTAGAAAACTATACACCTTTCGTCCATGGTAGTTTAGTTCGTGAGCGTTATTATATGCAGATTATGAGATAAGCGTTGTAACACTATGTATAATAATCAATGGATTATGTCAGTCAGGGACGGATCTATATTGAGTGAAACGGCGTCAGGGAACACCGTTTCATTGGAAAATTAACTAAATAGATGTGTCAAAATGATGTCAAAGTCCCAAACCCTCTACAAAACCATTTTCTCTCTCTCACTGCTTCAATTTCATCCGCCATTTTCGAACCCTCTGCAACCATCTAACACAGTATGTGTATGCTTATTTGTAGTTTAATGTAGTTTAATCTAATGTTTTTTTGGAACTGTCACAGTTGACTCAAATTTGATTGGCAAATTATACTGTTGAATTGAATTTGTAGTTTTTTGTACTTTAATGTAGTTTAATGTAATGTTTATTTGGAACTGTCACTGTTGACTCAAATTTGATTGGCAAATTATAATATTGAATCAAATTTGTAGTTAATTGTAGTTTTTTTGTAGCTTCTTGTCTTGAACAATGAAGAATAATGAATTGACGTTGCATAGAAATGCCATTTGTAGTTTTCAGCAACTCATACCATCCAGTAGATACAAAAAAATACGTTATTCAGACATATTTTTCAACTGACGACGATTAACTACAAGTAACTACAAAGTCCATATAACTACAAAAATTTAACTACATTTTAAAAACACACTGGAAACACTGTATATAACCTTAACTACATTTACCTACATTTGACTACATTTTAAAAACTCACTGAAAACACTTCATATAACCTTAACTACATTTACCTACATTTGACAACATTTTAAAAACTCACTGGAAACACTTCATATAACCTTAACTACATTTACCTACATTTTAAAAACACACTGGAAACAGTGCATATAATAATCACTTTTTAACTATAAAATTTTACTGGATTTGTTATTGATGTTGATTACAAAATATTAATAATTAATCACTAACTTCCTATAGGTTTGTTTTTTTCGGTTGGAGATGACTTAAGACATGATTAAAAAAATAGAAAAGCCAAATCTTGATCAAACTCACCGACTTTCGTTAAATAACTTATCTTGTCATGCGATTATTAAATAAAAAGTGTTAGACTTTGATGACGAAATTGAAATCTTTGATTTGTATATATTTTAACAGTACAATTATTTTATATTTTCTTTGTCTAATTCTTTTGGGTTTTTCTATGTAGAGAATGCTTCATTTTCGTACCATGTAGCATTCTCCAATGCAACAGTCATACGAACTGAATAATAAAATCATCATTAAGAAACTAAACGACACTAACCCAATTTTTTTTTTTTGAAAAAAACCTATGTGGCTCCGAAGAAATTCGAACTGATTAAAGCTATGCTTTTTCAATTTCCCAAGAATGATCAAGCATAAACATACTAAAATGATCAACCTTTCACATATACTAATCATACAAAGTGAACAAAAACAAACCCAAATATGGATTAATAAAAACTTACACGACAGAGAAAAATCAAGACTTGCTAAAGCACCAGCTTTTCAATTCTTGTGGATATATTTGATATAAAAAAAATTATAGCACTGAAGAGACGAGTGAGGTTGTGGCGAGATTAGGAGCATTTAATATGTTACCTTAACTGATTTAGCATTTATTTGGTAGAAAATCAAAGATTAATTAGAAGCCATAAAGATAGGCGTTATTTTAGGCTACAATTTATTTCACATAGATTTGAGCCTTAATTATCTGGCGTTAATTTAGGATGGAAAATCAGCAAATATTCCGTTTGGTATATATTATGTAACAAAAACATGGGATATGAGGGTAATAACCAAACAAAGCACAACAATGGTAATAAAATTTGTTATATGGGATGTATAGGTAAAAATCCCAATAAAAGATCAGTATTGATTAGTATGATCTTGATATATATGACCAAATTAGTTCTCTTAAATTTGACAAGTAACCCGCCATAAATCAAAATACAATGCAAAATTTTCAGTTTATAAGTATTTACAAGGAGTAATTTCCTCACGTAAGAAATACGTAATAGTAAAGTCAAAGACCAAAATGTTCCTAATTCAAATTATTTTGACTGTCACATATCAAGTATTATCTTTTATATAGTACGAATGTTACGTTAAAAATTAATGTAACTCGAACCAGTGGCGGATGCAGCCTGGACCCATAATTTTTGACATAAAGTAAAAATTTATTAAATTAAAAGAATAATAGATATGAACCCATAAATTTAAAAATATAATGGGCTCAATGTTAAAAGCCTTAAAATTGAACCCATAATATTTGAATCCTGAATCCGCCTCTGACTCGAACTGAAAAAGCAAGATAATCCCTGCATATTGGATGCAATAATTACAAAATTCTAGTTTTATCTCATCATTACTATACTAGATTAAGAAGCATTTTTGTATACGGCCAGAATCGAGGAGTTTAATTTTGGGGTTACTGTGACACTCCACGCCCGGCCTCAAGAGGCTCAAGCATAATTTGAAGTGACACCCCGAGGTGCGTCCATCAAGGGAGCATATCGAAGGTTCACTGTGGTCAATTTCGGAGCAGTACAAATCGATGATCGTCATGAAAATACGGAAAAACTTTCAAGGACACGTGGTTAAAGCTGACCAGATCTACAAGAATAGTATAAATTCATACTAGGTCATTATACAACTATACCAATAATATTTCCTCGTCAATTAGTGTACTATCTTGGGATTTCCCGTCCTATGTAAAGGGGATCCTTATCAATTTATAAGGGACAGATTATTGAATACAATAGAACATTCTATGTTTTTCTTGCCTAAACGTGCTCAACAATTACTTTACATATTTATTGCTTGTTAATTCGTTGTTCATTTATTGTCCATTATTAACCGCAAAAGGCTATTTTTGAAGCCATCATTATCATTGTTTCTTCATTAATTGTTCATTGCTAACTGCCCTAGCTAGGCCTCGAAGCTCCCGTTCTAGCCAGCTCGAGGCCCAATCGTGCGACAATATTAATTTGTATATTTTATTCTTTTTACTTACGTTTAATATCTATTGCCTAACAATTAGTATTAAAATAAATTTTATATTTTTAATTTATAAAATTAAATATAATTGTCAACATTTTCAAGATAAACAATTTCCTCGAGCAAAATACTAGGTCTACCATTTATAGACTTGGTAAGCAAGCAAACAAAAGAAGCCACAAACAAAATCATACTCACTAAAGAACAAAGTGAATTAATACAAAAATGGCAAATACAACAAACATTAGGGTGCAAAAACGAAAAACACGTTACTACAACCAACTTGGCAGGCCCTCTTCACTTCCTCTATTCTCTATCTATCTACCTTCCGATTTCCTTCTCAATGTTTTCTTCGTCAGCTACAACAACAATACATCCCCCTTCCACACACAAAAATTTTTTCTTGAAAATCCAAATTAATTCACTATCTCTGTATTTCTCTTTACTATAGCAGCATACCAAGAAATATACTACAAGATTTCACTCTTTGTTGACTCTGTTGATTAGCTCAGAAAAAAAATGCCTGCTTGGTGGGGGAAAAAATCCACCAAAAATAAAGAAACACAATCTAAAGAAAAAAAAAGAGATAAGTATGTTAAACCAAGGAGTTTTGATGAGGCACTATGTAGAAATTCACCTAGAAATAGTAAAGATTTAAACTTTGGTGGTTCTGGTTCTGGGTTCTCTGGTTCTGGATTTTCTGGGTTTGATTCAGGTTCATCTTTAGATAAAGCTCATCCTTTACCTAGACCTTCAGTGGGAAATGATCAAGGAGTTGTTTTGGGATGTGGGTCAGTTTCAGTTTCAAGTACTAGCTCTTCTGGATCATCTGATGGGCCTGTTCATACTACTGATCAAGCCCAATTTGATACTTTATTCAGGTTTGTATTTACTTTGATTTCTTGATCAAAAGTTATTTCCTTTGTAGTTTTGGTGTTTTTGTTTCTTTTGAGATGGTGAGTCCTTGTTATGGTTACAGTTTGTTGGGTTGACTTTATATTGACTTTTTGATTGTTGGGTAGTTATCAAAATTGGATCTTTTGTTGATTGGATTTGGATTGTGTTCAGCAAATTGAATGTGTATTTATTAGCTAGAGAGATTATATTGTTGCAGCTATTGTACCTGGAAAAAGGGCTTTGGTGTGTTAAAGATTGTAACCTTTTTATTTTTTTGTAATAAATTAGAGGAGCTTTAGTACATATTTCAATTCGTTTATATTTTTGTATGTTTGGTTCTCAAGGCGGCTCTTTGGTGGATTTTGCATATTGAATCAAACATCGGATTAACGAGTCTGCCAATTATCTACCCTCTTTTTTGTTTTTTTCTTCTCTCACATTTTAGTTTACCTCAAATGTCTGAAGAATTTATATTATTTCTTTGAATATGTGCTTGTTAGTATGGTTCCGTGTGCTCTAGTTCACTTACTGATTTTTCAGGAGGCTTAATTAGGGAAGTCAGAGCAAAATCTTTATACGTGGTATAATTGCACGGTACATAGTGTTACCTTTTTTTTTTAACTAAGGAATAGACAAGATGCATGAAGAAGTTACAAGTAGTTCTTTTCAATTCCATTGGTCCGTTGTACTAGTCTAACTGTGGGAACACTTGTGTTTGTTGCCAGAGGAAATGGAGATAATAGGTTGAGCCCACTGTCGCGAAGCCCAGTTCGTTCGAGAGGGACAACTACCATGTCGTCACCTTTACATCCTCGGTTTTCGAGTATTAATCTGGACTCTCCAACGGGCAAATTGGATAATGATGTGAGGAGTGAATGTCATCAGCTGCCGCTTCCACCTGGTTCTCCACCTAGCCCTTCTGCTTTGCCAAACCCAAGACCCTGTGGTGTCGCTGAAGGCTCAACAGTTAATATGTCAAAATGGAAGAAAGGCAGACTCCTGGGAAGAGGCACATTTGGGCATGTCTATCTTGGTTTCAACAGGTTGTCGGCCTTCCAGTTTTTCTTTTTTAATTTTTTTTTATCATATGGATATAGTATAGGTCATCTTATGCTCATTTTGAATTGGTGTTATCTAAGGTCGCATGACTAGCAGTTCACTAACTGGTTCTTTTCGGTATGAACAGGGAGAATGGACAAATGTGCGCAATAAAAGAAGTCAGGGTGGTTTCAGACGATCAGACATCAAAAGAGTGTCTTAAGCAATTGAACCAGGTCTCTTTTATTTTATTTTATCATTAATTTACTTTTGATAAGTGACTAGGTCTCTTTTATTTACTGTTTCAGTGTATATCTGTCCATAATTTGAATATCCTCTCCTTTCAAAGTTCAAGATAAACTTTAATCTTTTGTCATTTAAAATCTCCCTTTTCCATTTTGCATTTGATACCTGACTGAACTTATATTATGTACAGGAAATCATTTTACTCAGTAACTTGACACATCCAAATATTGTTCGATACTATGGAAGTGAAATGGTATGATGTATAATTATGTTATTGTTCTGATATTTACACAACCTAGGGAAATATGCTGATCATCTTAATTTGTTCTTCTCTAACCTAGTTGCACGGTGGAACAGAAGTATGATTTCATTTAGTTTTTAACCGTCTTCTTTTTAATTATTCCTTAGGATGAAGAAACTCTATCAGTTTACTTGGAATACGTTTCCGGTGGTTCTATACATAAATTGTTGCAGGAATATGGCGCTTTCAGAGAGCCAGTTATACAAAACTACACAAGACAGATCCTTTCTGGCCTTTCCTTTTTACACGCTAGGAATACGGTTCACAGGTGTGTGTGTCTTTATTGATTCAAGTAGTGGTGAGTCAGCTATTTATTTCTGCGGACATTGCTAGATTTAAATGGCAATTGTTCTTTTCAGGGACATAAAAGGAGCAAATATACTAGTAGATCCTAATGGTGAAATAAAGCTTGCTGATTTTGGCATGGCAAAACATGTAAGTAGCAGTGCGTCATCGCAAAAGCTATTTTTTAACCACTTTTAATTGAAAGGTATCATAACACTGATTCCAAAACTTTGCCACTGATTTTATTTGCACACAACAAGAAGGGGAATCTGATTGACTGTTTTGTAGGTTATACTTGCCAATGACATGGAAAAAGTCTCAACTTGTCATTTTACTTTTTGTCATGAATTCTGTTTTAGTTGTTCAAACGAATTTAGTCCTTCATATAGAACCAGCAGATGTGGTAGCCTGGCAAAAGATAATTTTTTGTTTCTATTTTTGTTTTTTTATATTTATTTTTTTAGTTTTGTCTTAAAAAATTGATGCTACTAAATGAAAACTATATGAATTCTTTAGGGAAGTTTCTTTTCAAGCAATTTGACCATGCATTAATAGTTATATTACCTTGGAGCAGATAACTTCGTGTTCCTCAATGCTCTCTTTCAAAGGGAGTCCTTATTGGATGGCTCCTGAGGTATGCCTACCTACCTTTTTCTGCTTACCCTCTTTTCATTGTCCAATATTTTAAGCAAAGACTTATCTGATATTTCTCATATCAGGTGGTGATGAATACAAGTGGCTATGGCCTTCCGGTGGATATTTGGAGTTTGGGATGTACAATTCTTGAAATGGCAAGTTCAAAGCCACCTTGGAGCCAGTATGAAGGGGTAAGATAATGGAATATTTAATAAATGGATTACCATGTTTATCACTTTTGAGGCCAGTTTCAGAGAACTCAAATCTAAGTGTCTTGCTGTGTTCTATGGAACAGGTCGCTGCCATATTTAAAATTGGAAACAGCAAAGACTTTCCTGAAATTCCAGATCACCTTTCGAATGATGCAAAAAATTTCATAAAGTTATGCTTGCAGCGAGAGCCGTCTGCACGACCTACAGCTTCTCAACTACTAGAGCACCCTTTTGTGAAAAACCAAAGTACAGCAAAAGTTGCTCATGTTGGTGTAACCAAGGAAGCATATCCTCGTTCCTTTGATGGAAGCCGGACACCGGTAAAGATTTTGATATTTTTCATTTGTCTAAAGGCAGTTACTCTTTTTTCCTTCTTTGACAAAACTATAATGAATTCTCTTTGGCAAATTACAATTACGCTCTGAACCAACTAGAAGAACACTGAGTGAGAAATTTATGTAAACTTTGAGGAAGGAACTTAAAGAGAACAAGAGATGGAGAAGAAGTGCGG
Source organism: Nicotiana benthamiana (assembly GCA_034376525.1). Classification (NCBI taxonomy): domain Eukaryota; kingdom Viridiplantae; phylum Streptophyta; class Magnoliopsida; order Solanales; family Solanaceae; genus Nicotiana; species Nicotiana benthamiana. The sequence goes on along the minus strand of CM067335.1, from coordinate 32,821,422 downwards.
TGTAAGTTATGCTTTGTATGAGAGATGTGGCACTTTCTTCCACTTGTCTATCTTTTGAAACCTACAATTCTTATAAGAACCACAGAATCTGATTGGTGACTTTATACCCTACCAATGCTGGTAGGACATTTTCCGTACCAGTTTGCAGCTTATTTAACCACTTGCTGACCCCTAACAACCAAATATTCTCACAAGTTATAGCCGCAGTTCACCAAGTAGCAGTTCACTGAGCAACATTTTGTAAGAGACTTTGCTAAGATAATTGAATCACACTCCCATTAAAGAAACAGCTCTAAAAAATGCTTCACAAAACAGCACGTGGTTTTGTTTACTTGACTTGAACGACATGGACAAACACAAAGACGTGCAAATTAACTGTTCAAAAGACAGTACCCTCCCAATCTTGGAGAGAGCAACTCAAATCCAAATCAATAGAAGTTATTAAAAACTACTATAAAAATATCGGGAATTGAACTGTAGACAGTTTTGGATATCAAAAGATATCCTGATATTCTTTAGCCGCAATACTTGTGGTAGTTCATCTATCTATGTTGTAACACCAAGAATGACTCGGACTGTCTTGGGAAACAGAATTTTTGAAACTGATCCTATATGCTTTTCATTTGCATTTAGGTAGTATGGTATCTAGCCCACTAAAGTTCTCTATTCAATTTACTTTCTTACAGCCAGTGTTGGAACTGCAATCCGGTGGAAGGAATATTTCTCCCTCTAAAGGAAACTATGCAAGCCATCCAGTGATCACCATCTCTAGACCATTGAGCTGCCCAAGGTAATAACAGCAGTTTGCAAAAAATGCCTTAATTTATTTATCTACTTTTAGTCTGTTTCTGCTCTTGCCGACACATACATACCATTGTTCTTTTCTTGATATCTACAGGGAAATTGTAAAAACCATAACATCTTTACCGGTATCCCCAACTTCTAGCCCATTAAGACAGTACGAACCTGCCCGTAGGAGCTGTTATCTTTCTCCTCCCCACCCAGCTTATGGCATCGGGGGACAGAGTGGATACGATGCGAATGATTACTCAATGTTTCAAACCAGGCCCACCACAAGAAGCACACTGGAACCATGGCTTGAAATCACTCAATTTAAAGCTCAAACACCGTCTAGATCACCAAAAACAAGACCAATTCTTTAGTACCAAGTGATCTATGAGGTGAAAGATGTTTCCGCATTGCACCAATGGAAGAATTGCAGAAACTATGTGCCCAATCTTATATTGGGAACTCGGAAGAGTGGTAGTTCTAAGCGATCCTTTTCTATTTGATGGGTGCATCAGCAAGAGCTATTTGGGGCGACTAGGGCGCGGTTTCAGGATCGAGATGTTACATTTTCTTGAATATACAAGCTGTAAAATGTACTTCATGTCTCAATGTAAATGCAAGATGACCACTTTATTGAATCTAAATTATCTCTTCTAAAAGATCAACCATGAGACCAGTTTCTCTTTTAGTACACTTAGCAATGAATATTTGTGAAGAGATGGATACCAGGCATTTCTTGCATTGTGTGTTGGACTTTAGGGAACCTAACAATAACTACATCTCAGTCCCAAACAAGCCGGGGTTGGCTATATGAATCCTCACTTCTTCATTGAAACTCAATTCAACATACCAAATAAGATATCCGACCTGCCGGATTTTAGGGAACGGAAGGAAGAGAAAAATGGTGACCAGGGGAAATAATGGGGAAAAGACTTTTACGCGGTGGAGCAAACTCTTCCATGGTGTCTCATTTTCTCAGACGGACCTTCATCTCCCGGTCCATCATACTATTTTGGCATGTGAAGAAAGTAACAATGAAGAATTGGTAATCTTGTTTGGAGTCGTGCACAAAAAGGAGGAGTTTTTTAGAAGAAAATTTGCTTGCTCAGAAAAAGTAAAATGTTAGGTTTTTTCCTGGTATTTGGTTGGTTAGGGACTGGCATGTATTTTGGGCTGCAACCTTTTCTTCTTTCTTCTTTCTACCAGTGGAAAAATTCCCCCTTTTTCCCCAGCAATAGTCACGAAATCAAGATCTTTTTGCCCCCAGTGTAGGACAAATTGGATCTTCATATTGTATAGCTTTTTCCTTAGATTTTCTTGTTTCTAACTGGGAGCAAACTGTAGAGAAAGTGCCTCAAACATCATTGTTGTGGTTCTAACCAGAAGCAACAACAGGTTCACAAGTGCAACACTAAACTTTAGTGGTTAAGATTTCATAACTCTAATCATGACATTGCAAGATCTTCAAATGACTTTTTCTTTTCAATTTCATTCCTAAATTTCAAAATTATTTCTAGATGAACCATGAATGTACTCGGAAAACAGAATTCAAAGTCTAACATAAGAGTCCCACAAATTTAACCATTTTAAACTTAAACTTAAGTTATACAAACATCTTTTTTAATAAATCACGACGTTGTTACTTTGCTCTTGTCAAGAATATAGAACTTGCGTTCTTGGAAGTTCTAGGAATTATTTCCCTGAATTTTTCCATGTCTTTTATTTTCATCTATTTAATTCTAGTTGTTCAATTTCTTGTTGTTATTGCTTCCGCATTTACTTCTCAAATTCTTACTCTAGTTTGGATACCCGGCCTAGTTGTTATCACTGTGCGCAAGCTAAGTTTAGACCCAAGCATCCCGCCGGTAAGGCAAAAGAAGCGCCCAATTGCTAATGTCATAAAAATGTTTGTTAAAGAAGAGGTAACTCGATTGCTCGATATCGGTTCGATCCGAGAGGTAAAGTATCCCGACTGGCTAGCTAATGTAATAGTAGTTCTAAAAAAGAATAATAAATTTTGTATATGTACAGATTATAAAGATCTGAATAGGGAGTGCCAAAAAGACTCGTTTCCATTGCCAAATATTGATCAAATGATTTATGCAATGACCAGACGCGTTGATGAGTTACCTTGATGCATGTTCCAGGTACAACCAAATTAACATGAACACGGATGATCAAGAAAAAAAATTGTTCGTAATGAACTTTGGCACATATTGCTAGAATGTGATGCCCTTTGGGGTTAAAAACGCTGGAGCCACTTACTAGAGGCTCGTGAACAAAATATTCAAAAAGCAAATAGGGAAAACAATAAAAGTTCACATAAATGATAATATGCTGGTTAAGTCTTTGAACGCATGTAGTCATTTGAAACACCTCTAGTAAAACTTCGACATCCTAAGGAAGCACAACATGAAGATTAACCCTGTAAAGTGTGCATTAATTTTTTGGTTTCCTGGTATCACAAATGGGATTCGAATCAAACTCGACAAGATTAAATCCACCCAGGACATTCTGGACCAGCTGACAAACGTGAAAGAAATCCAAAGGCTAACCAAAAGATTGGCCGTTCTAAGCAGGTTCTTTTCTCGATCTTTGTACCAGCACTTCTTCACACTTCTAAAGAAGAAGAAAACAACTTCGAATGGACTCTAGAATGCCAACATGATGATGAAGGTGAACAATTGCTATCGGCTTTAAAAAGTCTGAAACGGTATGTATCAAGCCCCCAGTTACTATCAAAATCGGAGGAAGGCAAACCTTGCTAATTTACTTAGCGATCTCGGAGGTAGCGTTAAGCGCCTTTCTAGTCCGTGGTGATGAAGGTATGCGTTTCCATCTATTATATTAGTAGAATTTTATCGGGAGCGGAAACTCGTCATCTGCATCTCGAAAAACTAGCCTTAACTCTCGTAGCCGCCACTCGAAAGCTTAGGCTTTATTTTTCAGTGCCACCCAACAGCGTGGTGACAACTTTTCCTTTGCGAAATGTCCTTCATAAATCTAAGTTGTCAGGTCGACTAGCCAAATTGGCAGTTGAGATTAGTAAATCTGATATCGAATATAAGCTCAGGACTGTTATCAAATCACAAGTTTTGGCCGACCTCATGATCGATTTTAGTCCCGGACGTCTTTGGCTATAAAGGAAATGGTGATGGTGTTAGAAACGACATCAGGAGTTTGGACCTTGTTCACCGACGGAGCCTCCAATGTGTAAGGGCGGGCTCGAGGCATACCATAAAAATTATTCCCTTAACTAATAATAATGCTGAGTATGAGGCTTTGACTATAACATTTGAACTCGCCCGAGGGCTAGATTCTGAGGTCATTGAAATCAATGTGATTCCTAACTAGTGGTAAATCAGGTATATGAAATCTTTGACATTAAGGAGGAATGCATGAAACAATATATGATTGAAGTCCAAACTCTCTTGCACGGTTCACGAAATTGTAAATCACCCACATCGCGAGAGAAAAAACACAGAAGCAGATACATTGTCCAATTTGCGCTCGTCCAAAGAAATGAAGGGATCATATTCTGGTACAGTTGTATAGATTATGCACTCGGTATCTGATGTGGACAGTTATTATGAAGTAAATACAACCAACCTGGTATGTGACTAGAGGAATGAGATCATTGACTACCTTGATCACGGTAAGCTACCTGAAGGTATCCTGGACACTCCATACCAAAGCATCTTGTTAAAGCTTCTAGGGAGGACAGTTATATAGAAAATCGTTCCAAGGTCCATTAGCTCGATGCTTAGGAGCCTTCGGGGCTAATTACGTCATGAGAGACGTTCACCAAGGAATTTGCGGGAATTAGTCAGGTGCAGATTCGTTGGTGCTAAAATCAGTACAGGATAATACCAGCCCGAATAGAACAAGACGCTAAGGCATTTATTTAGAAATAGGACAAGTGCCAACACCATGCACCGTTTGTACACCAACCAGGAGAACTTCTGCATTCGGTATTATCCCCATGACCATTCATGAAATAGGGAATTGATAAAGTAGGTCCGCTTCAATCAGCTCCCAAGATGGTAAAATTTCTTTCATTTTTAACTGATTACTTTACTAAGTGGATTGAAGCAGGTCCTTAATAGAAAATTGGTGAGCACTAAGTAGTCGATTTCCTATGGGAAAAAATAATTTGCGGTTCAGAATGCCGAATGAGATTTCCTGTGACAACGGGCCGCAGTTCATAAGTTCAAATGTAACAAAATTCCTTGAAGACTTGAAGATTAAAAGAATCACACCTTCGTCATACCATCTGAGCGCAAATGGGCAAGCAGATTAAACCAATAAGGTGATTATTCAAAATCTCAAAAGAGATTGGAAACAGTCAAAGGCAAGTGGACCAAAGAGTTATCGAGAGTGTTATGGGCATATTGGACGACGGAAAATCAATCACGAGAGAGACACCTTTCTCTTTCGTATACGGTGCGGAAGCATTAATCCCCCTGGAAGTAGGAAAACTAACCTTACGATACTTCTGGGCGAACAAAGAAATAAATACCGAAGCATTGCTAGTCAAATTGAAGTTGCTTGACGAATGTACGCACTTGGCGCACATAAGGATGGTGGCCTAGAAATAGAGAATGGAAAGATACTGTAATCAAATGGTCAATCTTCGTTATTTCAAAGTTGGAAACTTGGTGATAACAACTAGGCCGGGAATCCAAACAAGAGTAAGAATATGAGAAGTAAATGCGGAAGCAATAACAATAAGGAATTGAACAACTAGAATTAAATAGATGAAAATAAAGGATATGGGAAAATTCAGGGAAAGAATTCCTATAACTTCCAAGAACGCAAGTTCTATTGCCTTGACAAGATCAAAGTAACAACGTCTTAATTTATGAAAGAAATCAAATGCCTTCACTTAAAGAGCAAATCAAAACAATAGATTCGGATCTTAACCGCTTTACGAGTAACTTGAGACAACAATTAATAACTGGTATTAATTGCCTTCTAATAATACCATAAAGGAATCAAAGATATCATAAAAGAGAAGAAATCTTACTACCTTGAACTTTGAACTAGTAAATGTTGAAAGATAAATCTCAAAAAACAAGTAACAAAAGTTCAAAAGAACTCTCAAAGTATGATATACTTAATCAATAATGTTGTATCTTATGAATGAGAAGAACACCTCATTTATAGGAGTAAAAACCCCTTAAAACAATGTAGGGGGTTGCTAAAAAGTCATCGAAATTAGGTAGGGGCTGCTAGGGGTCACAACAGCCATCAAACTTAGGTAGGTGGCTCCTAAGGGGTAACAAAAGTCATCAAAATTAGGTGGGGGGGGGGGGGGGGGCAAATCCTTTTGGGTCAGATTTGGGCCTTCAAACTACTAGTTTGGGCCATTGATTTGGACTCCAATTGGACTCCTTTTTGAAGACCCCATTTTGGACCTCTTTTGAGGTCATTTTGAGCCCTTTTGGTGGACTTGAAGGGCTGATTTGGTGACACAATCTTCCTCAGTTTGGACTTCAATTTGGACTACCAAATAATTGTAGAACTTGGATAATTCATCTCCTTTGGGCTTGAGCTCGTCCTCTACAATTAAAAGCTTCTTTATTTGCCATTGAAGTCCAGCAACCTTAGCTTGCAGCGCTTTTAGCTTGTGATCTAGTAAATGTCCATGTAGCTTCCAAAACTCTATCATTGTCCTTAATTATATCCTTGTCCTTGATGATATCACTTGGTTTTCAGGAAAGTAACTCAAAACACCTGGAAGCTCAATGTAGGAAATCTGGGCCCAACATGTTAAGGTCCCTACTGAGTTTCAACTATCATCGAAAAGGGATTATACGAACTAGAAAACCAAGATAGGGTCAAATTGCCAAGTAACTGGAATGTGTCTTGCCCCAAAAGGTATTATACATGATGAGCATCGCTTGTACTGAAAGTGTGTGCTGCACTCTTTTTTCCTTCGTCCAATTTTCGTCCCAATTGAGTTTTTCCAGCAAGGTTTTATCGTGACAGCAATGGAAAGTATACTACGAAGAAAACATCATCAATACTGGAAACGACAAACCACTGCGGGATGGTTAGATAGTCTTTGGCTCGATGGCAAATTCCTAACGGGAAGCAAAACTTTCCATCAGACCAAAGGCTATTTGATGCAAGATCAAGAATGCTAAGAATCCAGGAGGTTAGAGAAGTGAAGAATACATTCAAGATTAGGATTTCTTTTCCTTAATGATAAAAGATTTATTATTTCTTATTTTCTAGTAATTTAATTCTTATTTTAGTAGGATTATATTTGTAGTTCTAGTCAAACTAGGATTGTTAGTTGGTATCTTATGCTTACTAGAATTGTTTTTCCTATTTTAGTTAGTGATATGATTCTTAGCGTTAACAAAGAACCAACAGACCAGGATCAAGATCGTGAAACAAAAACGTAGTTTATGGGCCGGTTTCAAGAAACTGTGTATCTCAAGCTTAAGGACTCGGAATCTGATTATTCAAAAACGAGGTGAAAGATGATGATCTGAACTACAAGAACGACTATTTACTCATTCAAAACATGTAAATATTAAAGCTATAGTGGTTCAATGAAAGTTTTGATTTTAGGATATCAAAATAACGAATTTAGAATCAAGAAACGTGTTCTTGGATGAAGAGTTCCTAAAGTCACCACTAGGAATCAATTAACGTGATAAAGAAACGCCATACGCTATTGAAAATAAGATAAAGTCAATCACCACCTTCCTTGGAACCAAAAACAAGGATAAAGAAGACAAAATAGAGAAAAATACTCTATTGTAAAACTAGGAAAACCTTAAAAGCGTGAATCTTACTAAAGGAAAATCCTTATTCTAAAAGAAATAAACTAAATCCTATTTTAAGAAGGAAATAGCCTTGGCTTCTTGAAATCATCTCGGGTCGTTTAAACTTGAAGACACGTCCACACACCTATCCGTGGGCATGTAAGAACTTGTTTTTGGCGAGCTAAATAACAAAGGTTAATATAGCTTCTTGATTTGCATCATTCTCCCCTGGTTGAAAAGAACTCATCCTCGAGTCTAAGGGCTCTATATATGGTACAAGGTCAGCAACATTAAATATTGGTGAAATCCCATAATCGTCCTGTAGATCCAATCTATAAGCATTGTCACCTAATTTTTGAACAACTCAAAATGGACCCTTGGCACTCGATTGCAACTTTGGAAACTTTTGGTTAGGAAGTCTTTCTTTCCTCAAGTATACCCAGACTAAGTCTCCCACGTTAAAGAATTGTTGTTTTCTCTTCCTATCAACTTGTTTCTTACATGCCTTTGTTTGTCTCTCAATCTCTTATACTACTTTCTCATGCAACCTTTTAAATTCCTTAACCCTTTCATCAGCACTAAAATCATAGGTTTTAAGAAGAGGAGACAAGTCTAATGAACCAAGAGGATTCTTACCATAAACCACTTCAAAAGGACTTTTTCTAGTTGTTCGATTCACATACTTGTTGTGATAGCATCACTAATAAGGATAGTGTTTGGAGGCTTCAAGAATTCCATTTACAAGATCTCAAGCTAAAGAATTGCAGACTACGTTTGGTGGACTTCAATGGGACATAAAGAAGCTTCTAACTAAAGAGGAAGTGCTCAAGCCCAATGGAGAAGAATTGTCTAAGTTTTACAATTATTTGGTGGCTAAAATTGTAGTCCAAGAAGAGAAGGAATAGGTCACTCAAATAAGCCCTTGAAGTCCATCAAATGAGCTTAAAAGAGGTCCAAAAGGAAGTGTTACAAAAGAAGTCCAATTGGAGTCCAAACCAATTGCCCAAAATAGTTGTTTTAAGGCCAAATATGCCCCAAAGGATCTTGGCCGCCCCCTACCTAATTGTAATGACTTTGGATACCTTAGCAATCATCCTACTTAATTGTAATGACTTTGGATACCTTAGCAATCATCCTACCTAATTGTAATGACTTTGGATGCCTTAGCAATTACCCTACCTAATTTTAAGGACTTTTATGCCTTAGTACTCTCCTATAAATAGGGAGTTCTTCACATTCATAAGAAACTACATTATTGATTAAGTACATTATACTTTGAGAGTTCTTTTGAACCTTTGTTACTTGTGCTTTGAGATTTATCTTTCAACCTTTATTAGTTCATAGTTCAACGTAGTAAGATTTCTTCTCTTTTATGATATTTTTGATCCTCTGTGGTATTCTTAGCAGGCGATTAATACTAGTTATTAATTGTTGTCTCAAGTTACTCGTAAGCGGTCAAAATCCAAACCTATTGTTATGATTTTCTTTTTAAGTAAAGACGTTTGATTTATTCCATAAATCAAGATGTTGTTACTTTGATCTTGTCAAGGCTATAGAACTTGCGTTCTTGGAAGTTCTAGGAATTCTTTCCATGAATTTTTCCATATCCTTTATTTTCATCTATTTAATTCTAGTTGTTCAATTCCTTATTGTTATTTCTTCCGCATTTACTTCTCAACTCTTACTCTAGTTTGAATTCCCGACCTAGTTGTTATCATGTTGAAAGCAAACTCAGCATGTGGTTGGTTGCAAGGATTCCCATTCTCTTATGTTCTTCTTGATGAAACTTCTTAACAATGCACCTAAACTTTGATTGACTACCTCTGTTTGGGGGTGATAAGATGAGCTATACTTCAACTACGTACCAAGCTTAGCCCATAAAGTACGCCAAAAATGACTGAGAAATTTAGTGTCATGATCAGAAACAATGCTTCTTGGAATTCCGTGTAACTTGACAATATTGTTAAAGAACAAAACAACCACATGAGTTGCATCACTTGTCTTGTTACATGGGAAAAAGTGTGCTATCTTAGAGAATCTATCTACAACAATGAAGATAGCATCCTTGCCTCCTTGAGTCCTTGGCAATCCAATCACAAAATCCATGCTAATATGTTCCCACGGTGTTTTAGGAATTGGCAAAGGCTCATAACCCCTTATTGCTCCCATGCATTTTTCTTTTCTACATGTATCACAATGCTCAATCAGCCTCAACACGTCTTTGTTTTGTTTAGGCCAGTAGAAGTTTTCTTGAATCATCTTCAAAGTTTTAGAATGGCCAAAATGACTAGCTAATCCACCCTTATGTGAATGGACTCCCTAAAGAGCTTTGTGGTATGCGTAGCTGCTTTCCATAGTAAAGAAACCCTTCACGAATTACAAACATTCTTTGTGGACCCTCCAAGCATCTCTTCCAAATATCTCCAAAGTCTGGATCAACTTCATAGAGCTCCTTGATATGGTCGAATCCAAATATAATAGTTTTCTTCATAGAAAGTAAACATGGTCTTCTACTAAGAGAATCGGCCACTTGATTAAGAGTTCCAGCTTTGTGCTTAATTACAAACTGAAGATTCTGAAGGAACTCTACCTATTTTGCATGACTTGCATTGAGCTTTTGTTGGTGACTATGATACTTTAGTACCTTATGATTAGAATATAGCACAAATCTCTTGGTAATAAATAATGACTCCAATGCTGCAACACGCGAACAATAGCATAAAATGCTTTTTCATAGGAGGAGTACTTCACTTTAGATCCACTTAGCTTCTGGCTAAAATAAGCCACGGCTTTACCTTCCTGGCTAAGAACTCCTCCGACACCAACACCTGAAGCATCACATTATACTTCAAATAAAACATCAAAGTTAGGAAATTGAAGGATAGGAGCTTGTGTAATCTTCTTCTTTATCAATTCAAAACTCTTTTGAGCTTCTTCATTCCACTTGAACATGCCTCCTTTCAAACCGTCAGTTATAGGTGCATCCAAAGTGCTGAAATTTTTGATAAATCTTCGATAAAAGGACACCATTACATGAAAGCTCCTTATATCTGAAATTGAAGAATTGGCCAATTTATGATTGCTTCAATCTTGCTTGGGTCTGCTTGAATACCAGCACTAGTTACAATGTAACCAAGAAAGCAAACATTGTTAGTATAAAAGATGCACTTCTTGAGTTGTGCATATAGCTTTTCTCTCCGTAGGGTTTCAAAAACCTTCTCCAAATGCTTTCCATGTTCAACTTCCTCTTTGCTTTAAATTAGGATATCATCAAAGTAGACAATAACAAACTTCCCAATGAATGGTATGAACACATGGGTCATAAACCTCATGAATGTGCTAGGAGAATTCGACAAACCAAAATGTATTACCAACCATTCATACAAGCCCTGGCTAGTCTGGAAGGCAGTCTTCCATTCATCACATTCTCTCATACGAATCTGGTGGTACCCACTCTTCAATTCAATCATTGAAAAGATCTTAGAACCATGTAATTGCTCAAATAGATAATCTAACCATGGGATTGGAAAGCGATATTTGATAGTGATTTTGTTGATTGCTCGAGTGTCAACACACATCCTCCAAGTGCCATTTTTCTTAGGAACAAGCAAAGCAGGCACGACACAGGGACTAAGGCTCTCCCTTATTAAACCCATCTCCAATAGCTCTTCGACTTGCCTTTGGAGTTCAGTTTGTTGTGTAGGATTCATCCTATAAGCTGCTTTGTTTGGCAATAATGCTCCGGCTATAAGTTCAACTTGATGTTGAATATCGCACATGGGTGGAAGTTCTAATGGAACATCTTCCGAGATCACATCCTCAAACTTAGCAAGTAACTTCTTGGCTCGTGTATCTAACTCATACTCCTCATCTTGTATGTCTTCCATGGCTACTGCTATGTACAATGGCTCTCCTTTATTGATGTGGCCAATAATCTGTGATCTGGTCATTAGCGTATCAGACACAGTCTTTGCCTTCTTTGAAAGTTCTTTTGGGTGCAATGGAGTAAAAAGTATCTTACGTCCATCAATTATGAATGAATAGGTGTTTATGGTATCCATCATGAAAAGCACGCTTATCATTGCTATGGTCTTCCAAGTAATAAATGGCAAACATCCATTTTTACCACATCACACCAAATTTGGTCTTTATAGATCTTACCAATAGAAAAAGAGACCAAGCATCTTTTAGTGACTTTCATACCTCTACCATATTGCAGCCACCCGACCTTGTAAGGTTTGGGGTGTACCTCAGTTTCCAAACCCAATTTAGTCACCATCTCTTCTGAAGCAGTATTAATGCAACTTCCACCATCGATAATCACTGAACATACCTTGCGATCATTAATGCAACTTCCACCATCTCTTCCGAATCGTTGCTATGATTCTTCATCTTTATGTTCAGCATGTAAGATCCTCTAAATAACAAGCATATCACTTTCAACAGGTTCGACATAGGCATCCTCATCTTCCTCATTAACTTCCTCGATTAGCTTGTTGTCTTTATCATTGGAATCATTTTCTTCCGCTGAAGTCACTTTATCCTCCAAAACTTCTTTTGTGGTCGCCCTACCGCACCTGCGATCTCGCAGGTGTAGAAGGTTCCTTTCTTCGCTTCTGTGGGCCTGCACCTGCGGTCCCCTCTCCGCAGGTTCGTTTATGACAGCTGAATGAAATTTCAGCATTCATCAAATTCCATCCTTGATCCGTCAACCACCTAAAATTAACCCGTAGCCCTCGAGACCTCTACCAAACATACCAACAAGGCATGTTGAACTCCCGAATACAAAAAATGACATCAAAACACCAAATTACCCTCAGATTCAAGCATAAGAACTTTTAAACTTCCAATTTCAGCAAACGACGTCGAAACCTACCAAACCTCGTCCGGATGACCTGAAATTTTTCACACACGTTACAAATGACACTATGAACCTACTCCAACTTTCAAAATTCCATTTTGACCCCGATATCAAATTTTCCGTTGCCGACCGAAAATTGCCAAATTTTCAATTTCGCCAAGTCGAGCCTAATTTTACCACGGATCTCAAAATTACATTCTGAACGCGCTCACAAGTGTAAAATCACCTAAAGGAGTTAACCGAACCATAAAAATTCACATCCGAGATCATTTACACATAAGTCAACTTCCGGTTTACTTTTTCAACATCAACTTCTAAATAGTAGACTAAGTGTCTCATTCCACACCGAAACCACTTCGGACCCGAACAACCAACACAATACGATGAAATACATTTTAGGAACACATAAGGAAGCATAAATTGGGGAAATGGGGCTATAACTCATGAAGTGACCGGCTGGGTCATTACATCCTTCCCCTCTTTTCGTCCTCAAACGGGTCTAGAAAATAAGCGAAGCCTCAAACAGGTGTGGATATCTGCTCCGCATCTCCCGCTCGATCTCCCAAGTAGCCTTCTCCATGGGCCGACCTCTCCACTGCACTTTCACTGAAGCTATATACTTTGATCTCAACTTTCAGATCAGCCGCTCAAAAATAGCCATTGGCTCCACATCGTAAGTCAAATCACCATCTAACACATTGTGCTGAAATCCAAAACATGAATCGGATCACTGATACACTTTCAGAGCGTAGAAACATGAAATACCTGATGAGGGCAATAAGCTAGGTGTAAAACAAGCTCATAAGCCACCTCCCCAATCCTTCGAAGCACCTTAAAATGCCCAATTAACCGAGGGCTAAATGTTCCCTTCTTCTCAAATATTAGAATAACCTTCATGGGTGAAACCTTTAGTAGAACCCTTCTCCTCAACCATGTAAAACACATCTCGAACTTTCCTGTCAGCATAACTCTTTTGTCTTGATTGAGCTGTACGAAATCGCTCCTGAATCACCTGCACCTTGTCCAAAGCATCCTGTACCAAGTCAGTACTAGCCTCACTCGGCTCAAACCGACCTACCATACAAACCTCATGATAGCATCCTAGGAAGATCAAATCTACTCAAGTATAATGATGAAGAATTTGTTTCTCAAAGAGGGTCTTTAACAAGATCTGAGGCTAAAAATTTGCAAAACAAGGTCATTGGACTTCAAAAATGATCAAACAAGTTATTTGTTGGGAGGAAGAGCTTAAGGATAAAGGATATGAGTTATCTAGGTGTTATAATTATTTATGACCCAAATTCATGTCCAGGAAGAGGTGGGTAAAATCCCAAGAAATATCCTCTGAAAAAGGTCCACATCAGGCCACCGTTGGACCAATTTAGCACCTAAAATGTGTCCAAACTTGCAGCCGATGAAGTCCTACATAAAGCCACGCTTTTATTGCATAAAAAGTACTACTTGATTGATAGCATCCTAGGAAGCTTAACTCTACTCAAGACGAGGATGAAACTTTGAAATCTCAAAAAAGGCGTTTAACAAGATGTCAAACGAAGGAGTTGCAAAAACAAGGTCATTGGATTTCAAATGCAAATAAAGAAGTTATTAATTGGGAGAAAGAGCTCAAGGATTAAGGATATGATTTGGCTAAGTGTTAAAATTATTTTATTGACCAAATTTATATCCAAGATTAGAAGTATTAGATCCCAAGAGACATCCTTTGAGGAAGTTTATTGGCCCACTTTTTTACCATTTTGACACCTAAAATGTGTCCAAACTTGCAGCCTAATAAATCCTACATGAAGTCACGTTTTTATAACATAAAAAGAACTTACTTGATGTCAAAGAAGGGTACAATAGTTTTGCTAGAAGTTGAGTGCAAGTTGGTACCAAGTTGTTTGCAAATTTCCTTCAATATTTTCAAGATTTCCAAGTCCAAGATTGATTTTTGACTTTCAAAGATCATATCCTAAAAGAAAGTCCTAACTACTTTGGACAAAAACAAAGAATATCCAACTACTTTAGGATATGATCTTGAAAGTCCAAAACCAATCTTACAAATCTTTTTAAAAGAAATAAAGTCCCAATTACTTTGGGAAAAATGTCCAACTACCTTAGGATATGATCTTGAATGTCAAAAATCAATCTTGGACATGGAAATCTTGAAGGAAATTTGCAAACAACTTGGTACCAACATGTACTCAACTTCTAACACGACTATTGTACCATTCTTTGGCATCAAGTAAGTCCTTTTAATGTTATAAAATTGTGAATTCATGTAGAACTTATTAGGCTGCAAGTTTGGACACATTTTAGATGCCAAAATGGTACAAAAGTGGGATGATTTGGACCTTCCTCAAAGGATGCCTCTTGGGATATAATACTCTTCTTCTTGGATATGAATTTGGTCAATAAAATAATTTAAACACATAGCCAATTCATATCTTTAATCCATGAGAATGACCTTGTTTTTTTGCAACTCTTTGGCTTGAAATCTTGTTAAAGGCCCTATCTGAGATATCAATGTTTCATCCTTGTCTTGAGTAGAGTTAAGCTTCCTAGGATTCTATCACTTTTGGCCTCCCTCTCCACTCGCTCCTAATAGCACATCGACTCTATGTCCCGAGCAATGTCAGCAACCTCCTCAAAAGAAGCACCAGACACCTCTCTCTAGTCATAAGAATCCGTAGTTGGTATAAGAGACCATCAAGGAACCTCCTGATTCTCTCCAAGTTCGTGGGAACCAACCAGATAGCATGACGGGCTAACTCAAAGAACGTCATTTCATACTGCATCACAGTCATATCATCCTGATGCAACTGCTCGAACTGCCTGCACAGCTCTTCTCTACGTGACTGTGGCACATACTTATCTAGAAAAATAATGGAGAACTGTTGCCAGGTAAGAGACGCTGCACCAACAGGCCTACGGCTCTCATAATCCTCCCACCATGAAAAGGCAGCTCCAGATACCTTAAAGGTAGTTAACGAGAACCCACTAGTCTCCAGAATACCCCGGAAGAATCCTCTGACACTTGTCCAAGAAACCCTGGGCATCCTTGCCATCTGTACCACTGAATGTCGGAGGCTGAAGTCTAACAACATCTCCAATTTACGCTGCTCGTCATCAGGAATGACTGGTACCACATAATCCTGAGCAGGTGCAACCGGCTGGGCTAGTGGTGCCTCTGGTGGTTGTAATCCCTGAACAACCTATCGAGTGTACGGGCGGCAGGAGACTGAGTGATTCCCCCGACCTAGGAAGTAGCTACTGCAGTAGAAACAGCGACTGCCTGAGTAAGACTGGTGCACACGGTGAAGATTTGAGCTAAGGTCTCCTGAAGACTTAGGATAATAATAGGCACAACTGGTGTCTGTGCTAGTCCTGCTGGAGCGGCCACAACTGGAACTTGATCATGTTCTGGCACGATTGGTGGATCTGCAGGTGATGACCTAGCTGCAGTGCGGGCTACACCCCTTCCCCTACCACGGCCTCAACCGTGACCTCAGCCTCTCGCAGACCCAACTGGTACTGGTGGTCGTTTTTCCTTACTAGTAGAACGTTTTTCCTTACTGGTAGAACGTGCCCTCAACATAAAGATTAGTTATCGAAATCAACAGATTCACACAACAAGAATTCAAGAATATGAAGTTTTCCTAAAGGTTCTGTAGCCTCTCGAAAATAAGTATAGACGTCCTCGTATCGATCCTCAAGAATCTACGAAACCCGCTGATGACCCGTGAGACCAATGTAACTTAGGCTCTGATACCAACTTGTCACGACCCAAATCTATCATGTCGTGATGGCACCTATCGTGAAACTAGGAAAGTAAGTCTTTTACCAAAACAACCCGTTATTTAAATTTAAAGTTACTTCAAGCTATTTGATTAATTAAACTTCATAAGATAAATTTTTTGAATAACAAAGTGCGAAAAGAAAAGCCCGATATCGGGGTGTCACTAGTTATGAGTATCTACTAAGAAATGTCCGAAAATACTAAGACAAATTCAGTCTAGAAACCAACTAATAAAATCTATAGGAAGATAGGAGGGAGGAAAGCAGAGTTCCGATCGCCATGCAGCTACCTTGATAACTCCACAGATCCGCGACGGATGAAAATCAACACTCTCCATCACGTCGAGAAACCCCTATATATGCACACAAGGTGCAGGGAGTTATGTGAGTAACTCAGTAAGTAATAAAAGTAAATAAAGACTAAGCAGTAGAAACACGTAAAGTCCACATCATGAAATCTCAGAAAGTTACAACATGCCATCAAATCAGTAAGTGAGTCAAATCATCTCGTTGGAAAAGTCAATTTTCTGTAAAAATCATTTAATTATATTTTTCAATAGTTTCAATAGAGGTGGATAAGAGAGTAAAAGTGATAAAAATCTTAAAAAGATCCTCGAGAAAAACATACTCATAAACAACCCCTCGGGCAGAACATCACTCCTATACAGCCCCTCGGGCAAGCCTCACAGTCACTCGTGTACAGCCCCTCAGGCATATCTCATATCACTCACTCAGGGTATCCACGCTCACCAGGTGTGTGCATACTCTAAACAGACTTCTACAGACAAGGCGCTATAACAAGCTACCTCGCGGCATAAATCATGAGCCCTCTGCCTCATACAATCATGAATCAGCAACAACATGTTGCGGCGCACAACCCGAACCAATAATATCCTCAAACACAGGCTCTCAGACTTAGTCATAAACCTCTCAATCCATTAGGGCTATCAGTAAAAAAAAGGTGCTCAACCCAAAATAACATTTTATATGCATCAAAAACGGGGTAATAAAGACTGAGTTATGAAATTAGTAAAACAATAACATAACGGAGGATATATTTTCAATCAAAACAATGAGAGGATAATAAGAAAAGGCCCCTGAGGGTCCAAAGTGCTCTGGCACAAGGCCCAAATATGGCATTTACCCAATTCATAGAAATTCTTTCTAAGACACATAAGTGTCATATAGTTTCAGTCAAATATGTAAGTTTATAGTTGCTGCGGGACGGACCATGTTACAATCTCCAATGGTGCACGCCTATCACATAGCATGTTCGTTACCTCAAAGAAGTAAAACAATGTGAAATCTGGGTTTTATACCCTCGGGAGATTTACAGTCATTACTTACCTCAAACCGGTTAAATCCTTACTCCGCGACTCCCTTGTCTCTGTAATCGGCCTCTAAAAACAATGCAATGCAATCTATTTAGGCCAAGGAACCAATTCCACACAAAAAACTATCAATTTAGGCCCTTTCACCACGAGTCTCTACATACTATCATCAAAATACGACATCAAATGGTCCCTCAAATCGCAAAATCAAACTCTCCAATTTCCAATTCCTAACCCATCATTTTCATCCCTAATTCCTACTAATTACATTCTTAAATAACTAAAACTACCATAATCACAAGTATTGAGCCCCAGTAACTTACCTCAATGAAAACCCCCTTGATTCCCTCTTCAAAACTCCCCAAAAAGCTCCAAGTCCAAATAAAAATGGTGGAAAATAACCTAAATTCACGAAGGGTCTCAATTTATACTTTGTGCCGAGGCATTTCAGTATTTAAGGTCCAATAGTCGCATCTGCAACTCTGCTTCTGCACCAAAAAGTTCACATATATGGAAGTTACTTAATCCTCCAAAACCGCTTCTGCGGTCGCCCTACCACACCTGTAGTATCGTAGGCGCGCTCCAGTTTCAGCATATTGTGGTTTCTGCCCTCCTTATCCTTGGCCTCTTCGCTTCTGCGGGCCCGCACCAACGATTTTCTGCAGGTGCATGATAGCCGAATGAAATCTTCAGCATTCCTCAAATTCCATCCTTGATACGTCAACCACCCGAAATCAACTCGAGACCCTCGGGACCTCTACCAAAAATATCTCCAACTCGCATGCCAACATTCAAACATAGTCAAACCTCCGAAACTCTAAAAATAACATGAAAATACCAAATTACCCTCGGATTCAAGCTTAAGAACTTCTAAACTTCCAATTTTCTCAAACGATGCCGAAACTTACCAAACCTAGTCCGAATGACTTGAAAATTTGCATACATGTCACAAATGACACTAAGACCCTACTTCAACTTCTGAAATTTTATTCCGACCCCGATAACAAAATATTCACTGCAGGCCAAAAATCGTCAAATTTCCAATTTCACAATTCAAGCTTAATTCTACCACATACCTCAAAATTACATTCCGGACGTGCTCTCAAATCCAAAA
Source organism: Nicotiana benthamiana (assembly GCA_034376525.1). Taxonomy (NCBI): domain Eukaryota; kingdom Viridiplantae; phylum Streptophyta; class Magnoliopsida; order Solanales; family Solanaceae; genus Nicotiana; species Nicotiana benthamiana. The sequence continues at coordinate 32,802,753 of CM067335.1, read as the reverse complement.
TCACCTGCCGGAGCTAACCAAACTATCATAATTCACATCCGAGATTGTTTACACATAAATCAACATCCAGTTGATTTTTCTAACTTAAACTTCTAAATATGAGACTAAACGTCTCATTCCCTACCGAAACAATCCGGACCCAAACAAACCAACACGATACAATGAAATACAATTGAGGAACATGTAAGGAAGTATAAATAGGGGAAACGGGGCTATAATTTACGAAGCGACTGTCTGAGTTGTTACATCATAGAATGTTCCTATGCCAATTATATATATATATATATATATATATATATATATATATATATATATATATGTCTTTGAATTTTTTTGATTGGAAAATTTTTGACTTTTCTCAACGATGAATCTCCCCTGTCTTCTTGATGGATTAAAGTCGAATTAAAAAACAACAAAAAAGATTGTCTTATGTTAGGTAGTGTAATAATTCCCCCTTGGTTTTTCTTTGTACCACAATTCTTTTCCAAGAATTTTGTTTGAATCGGATGTAGTTAGTTTTTAAGTTTTTTAGGAGTTGGAATCCTAGTCCTACGATTTGAATTGAAGGCAATATCTCTTGGCTATATAATGCCTTGAGAATAGTGAGTGCTCTAGTGGTGACGCTTGAACTCAGTTTTTGACTCTTGTATAAGTTCTTTAAAATTGTATGATTTTAACTTTGCTTTAACTGCTTTGACTAGAGTGTCTCGATGAGTCTTCTTGAGTGAGTTATGTGCCATGTGTGTATGAAGTTTTGTGCATTCTGTGTATTACATTTGATGTCTTGAACTTACCTATGCGTTTGCAAAGCGAAATAATATTTTTATTTGGTCTAAGGCTTTTTGTTGAGCCAATCATATGTTGTACCTACCTAATTGTTATATATCTTAGTTAACTTCTTATAGCCTATAATCCTGTTTTGGGAAAAAGTTAATGTGTGGGGTTTTGGTTTGGCTTTTGAATGGAACTATTGAAATAAGGAGAAAAGTGCATTGTTTTGAAAAACAAGAGCCACTTGAACTAGGAAAAAAATTAAAAACATATTTATTGATAGTGGTAACTCGTAATGTTTTATGCCTAAAGAAGTTGGGAGTTAACGTATACCGATGTGATGGTGGAGTTATGGTTTGACATAAGTATGGGGTTTGAAATGGTTAAATTGTACGTATTAAAGTTCTTACGGAGGTGTAGTCATGCTTTTATCCAAATATATTCTACCCATCCCACAGCTTACTTTACGACAAAATAAAGTTCTACTTGATTCTTGACTGAATGAGCTCAATTAGTAGAGCCATACATTACGGGCAAGCTTATGGTACGTCTTTTGTGTCACATGAATGCCACTTCTGAGAGAGTGAATTCTTTGTATCTGGAGTTCCTAATTATTCTTAAACTTTATTATGTGTGGAACTACTCTATATTGGTGTGTGAGGGAACTTAATTTAAGAAGGAAAGGTAATGTCGTTGACCTCTGTGTTAGAGTAAGTGAGCGGGTTGTGAAAAATACATGGTGTTGTTGAGTCAAATCTTGAGGCGAGGATGTAACAATACTATGATTAATGTGTTTTGATTATTCTTTATGTGAAGAGTTAGGAGAGTTGTTTAAAAATGATGTGCCTGTGTAGTGTTATTGCTCGAGGACGAGCAATGGGATAAGTGTGGTGTGTTGATGGTAGGCTTTAATCCCCTATCTAGGTCTCTTATTGCACTCAAATTCAATATACTTTACTTGTGTGGAACTTTAATTAATAGTGTTTTGCACTTATTTTGTGTTTTGTGCCGCATAGGAGTGTTTTGCACTTAATTCAATCTATTTGGAGCTTTGGAGTAAGTAGAACCCCAATAAACTAAGTCGGGATCATGTTCGACGGTCGAAAATCAAGTCTGGTCATCAACAAATGAGGAAAAAATCCACTCTGAGAAAATTGCACTATCGCCCCGCGAGACTCATATTGCTATTGCAATTTTCTTGCCAAGTGAAAAAAAATCAATTTTTGGAAATATTTACACAGCCCGCCGCATATGGAGGTGCGAGACTTGGCGTGGCAGTGCAAAATGTGACTAGAAATGATTTTTTAGCATGTTCTAGAATACATGCGTATGGCAGGGCACGGGGCGCTTGTACAAAAGCGTTAGAGCGACTTCCCATTTATGCTAAAAGGGTAGTTTCGTCTGGAGATTAAATAGGGGACGACTTAAATAGAGTGATCACGCCATCTCTGGGACATTTGACACAATTTCGACCTAAGGAGGAGTTGGAAGAAGAAGCACAATTTCGGTCATCTCGATAATGACTCATACGCGTGATCGGAATTAAATTTTGAGAAGTTCGGAGTCGATTTGGAAAGAGAATTCTCATTTTAGAAGCTTTAAGTTGGAAGAATTGACCAAGGTTGGGTATTTGAGTAAACGACCACGGAAATCGGATTTGAAGGTTCCTACAAGAATGATGATTTCAGCGTCTATTTGGATGACCCGAGACTATTTCGGCGTCTATTGTGGAAGTTGGCATTTTGGAAGAAATAAATTAAGGTTGAAGTGCATTTCAATGTTATCGAAGTCCATTTGAGATTTCGAGTCCAGAAATAGCTTCGTATGGTGATTTTGGTATTGGGAGAGCGTCCGGGTGTGGAATTGGAGGTCCGTAGGTCGTTTGAGAGTCATTTGGTAAAAGTGAGAAACTTGAAGGTTTTTGAGAAGCTTGATCGGGAGTGGAATTTGAATTAGATCGTGTTACTTTGAAATCCGATGGTGTTTTTCGTAGCAGTCCAAGGGGTCCACCTAAGAAGCGCAGGAAAAGCCCAAAGCCAATCCTAGGGAATAGTGAAGCTTCATAGGGTCTTTCTATCTAGGTGCAGGTAGTCCGCATCTTTACAGACATGTCTATTTCACCGAGCCTCTCTTCGAGACAGTTCCCAGATAAGTGTTTCTTCCATCATGACATAAGTATGCAGTTATGACCCGGTTGAAGCGTAATGATCATACGTCTGTAAGTAGATTTCAATGTATATTTATCACATCGTGGCTTCATGTGCCAAATATTTCAATATAGTTGCATCCTATATCAAGATTAGTTTTTTATATCGGGGTCAGATTCTGATTCTGGAAATTAGAGTATGTCCATGATGTCGAACATGACTTGTGTGCAAATTTTGACGCCAATTAGACGTAATTTGATAGGTTTTGGAATCGAATGTAGAAGTTTAAAATTCTAAAGTTCATTAAGCTTGAATTGGAGTGTAATTCATGATCTTAGCATTGTTTTGAAGTGATTTGAGGCCTCGAGCAGGTCCATGTTATGGGATTGGTTTGCGTGATTGGACGGGGTCCCAGGGGCCTCAGGTGTGTTTTGGGGTAGTTTCCGGACCAAATTGGATAAATTGTTGTTGTTGTATCTGGTTTCCTTCTTCGCTAACGCGAATGGAGTCCTGCGTTCATGAAAAGTAACTTTGATGCGGCTGGGATTTGGCCTTCGCGAATGCGAACACAGGGCAAGAGGTAGGCAAGCCTTCGTGAATGCGGCCCAGGCTACGCAAACGCAAAGAGGGAAGGAGGCCTGGGGGAACCTGGAGCCATTGGCCTTCGTAAAAGTGGAGCTCCAATGTGAATGCGAAGCAGGGGAGACTGAGAGCCTTCGTGAACGCGCGGCTATGATCACGAATGCAAAGAAGGGCAGTATTGGGCCAAGACGAGATTTTGCCACTTTTTCTCCATTTTTCATTTGGTTGGGGGATTTTTGGAGCTCTTGGAAGGGATATTTTCGTCATTTATGTCAAGGTAAGTCATTCCCACCTATTTCAAGTTAATATATGGTTTATATAAGGACTCGAACATGGAAAATTGTAGAAATTGTGGGATTTTGGTAGAAACCTAGAAATTCAATTTTTTTATTATTATTTTGAGCACGAATTTGGACATGGAATTGAGAATAAATTATATATTTGAGTTAGTATTAGAGTGTATTTCTATGGGTTTTCAAATTTATTGGCTAGTTTTGGAGTGTTGGGCATCGGTTTGGATCGTCGGAAGGGCTTGGGAGCCGGTTATGGAACTTCAGAGCAAGGTAAGTCTCCTTTCTAATCTTGTAAGGGGGAATTAAACAAAAAGGTGAACTAAATTGTTATGTCCATCTATTTGTGGGGGCTACGAATGCACAAGGTAATGAGAGTTCGTACGTAGCTACTAGCCATGCCTTTATCCAGGGAGTTTTTAGGCTTACATCATGCCTAATTGATATTGTTGTTGATTTATGTTTATCGTTTTCCTTGAGAAGAAGCAAGATTGAGTTAGCTTAATAAATGTTTTGAAAGAAGTTGAAATTGTGGAAAAATTGGGAACTCAAAACGTTTCGTTTGAACTTCGTATTTTGAAAAGAATTGAAGAATACTATAATAATTTAAGAAATCTGTGTAACCATGTCGCACGTATGATCTACGAGCAGGGTAATTACTTGAATTTATTTTTAACCGCGTCGTATGTATGATTCGCGAGGGGATAAATATATGCATCTATGGTTGACGACGTTCGATCCTCGACAGTGCATAGTTTATATTTATGTTGGATCGGGTCGAACGTCCTCGGCGGTATTCGTGTGTGATAATAGAACTGGAAGCCCATTTTGTAGCTGGTATAAATTCATTGTTTGTGCGATTACATGTTTTAAAGGAAGGAAGTGAGTTAAGCTCTTAATTATGGGGAAGACTTGTTCAGTTATTTCTTGTTCTGAGTCTTATTGTATATCATGCTTAATTAGAGTTTCATATTATCATATTATTGGACCACTAGTAAGTGTGGGAGTCGACATCTCGTCACCAATCATATTACTAGGTAAGTGCTATTTTTGTACACATGTTATACTTGTTGTACATTTTGTTGCACATGCACGTGTATGTCTAGTGGCCTTGTGGGCGAAGCGGCGTGGTTGATACATGGAGTTAGGTGAGCTGCAGGTTATGAACGATCCGTAGCTAGCAGAATCACCTTCATAGTACTTGTACTTTCTTTTCGGTTCAAATTTGTATTCCGAATAGTTATTGTATTTTATTTTACTTTCTAGTATTTCATGCACTTATGACACCGGGTTATGTGATGATTAGGGGATATTCAGTGTTGAAATTGGAATACATTATTATTTTCTCCCTGCATAACTGTCTGGGGTATTTTCGACGCCTTGTGGAAGTATCTTTTGTCAGTTCAGCTCATTAGCTATACTTTTGAGAGCTTTAAGGATATGCCTAGGTTGCTATGATGCTCGTGAGTTTATATTGCATAGTATTGACGTTGGATGCTTGTCTATGCGTTGGGAAGTGAATGACTTTAAAGGAGGTTTACTCAGTGCATGACTTAGAGATTCGGTATTTTATTTTCGGCGGAGGAAAGGCAATCAACTATAAATGTTCAAGTTTGTGTTGATAGAGTAATGAGAGTTGGTATTTTCGAGCGTGGTGGAATTTTGGCAAGTATGTAGCGGAACAACCCCACAAATTACTTCATCCTTGTAATCCCCAATCGTGAAAGGAATTTTCACTACTTTGTTCATTTTAAGTTCGCCACAAGCATTTAAGCATTGCAACTTACAAGGTGTAGGATGATTGAAAGTTTCCACCTTTAACTCTTTCACTAAGGTAGCACTCAACAAATTTGATAGAATAGTGAATGAGATCTCAAAGATGGCCTTTGACAAGATCTCAAGATAAAGAATTACAAAACAAGGTCATTAGACTTCAAGTGCAAATAAAGAAGCCTTTAATTTAGAGGAAGGGATCAAGACCAAAGGATATGAATTGTCCAAGTCTTATAATTATATGGTGGTCCAAATTGAAGTCCAAGAGGTTCCGATTGGGTCACCAAATCAGCCCTTGAAGTCCACCAAAAAGGGCCCAAAATAAGTTTAAAAACGTCCAAATAGGAATGTTTCTAAAGGAGCCCAATTGGAGTCCAAACCAATTGCCCAAAATAGTTTTTTAAGGCCCTAATATGCCCCAAAGGGTCTTGGCCGCCCCCTAACTAATTGTAACGAATTTGGATACTTTAGCAATCATCCTACCTAATTGTAATGATTTTGGATGTCTTAGCAATCATCCTCTCTAATTGTAATGACTTTGGATGCCTTAGCAATCACCCTCCCTAATTTTAAGGACTTTTATGCCTTAGTACTCTCGTATAAATAGGGAGTTCTTATTCATAAGACACATCATTATTGATTAAGTATATCATACTTTAAGAGTTCTTTTGAACCTTTGTTACTCCTAATATATTATTAATTGAAAATGCTTACAGAGGATGGGTGCCTTATAGGCACCCTATTACAAACCAAGGTCCCTGAATTAGTAAACACACTAGTAGTACTATTTATAATTGACCTGGTCCTCCTATTGGAGTTATCAACATGACAATTATTTGCAATACAAGGAAGCCTACTAATATGGCCACTATCTGGATGCCAAAGTGATTGATATATGCCAGCATTGTCCACATTCAAATGGATATGTTCTTTCTCAAAAAGTGTTGCACCAAAACTAGGCACATAACTCAACATCAGTGGCTTCTCTTTGCTTCCAAAATTGTGGCCCGCTTTAGCAAATACGTCCGCAATCGTACTTTTCCCTCTGTATGCATGCTTGACAGGTGGATTACCTAGCAGGTCCAGATAACATCTGTAATCATTAATAATGTTAGAATAAGTAAAATTCTTCGCATGTAATAAGTGAATTACATTGATTGTATCCACTTCTATTTCAAGTGGAGTGAGATTGTGATCATATGATATTTTTAGTCCCTGCAGCAAAACATATAATTCAGAGAATATAGCAGATAAATATGGTGCAATGCCTGTAAATCCTAAAATCCAGTCTCCGTTTGAATTTCGAATTAGGCCACCTATTCCTGCATGGTTGTGTGAATATGCCCCATCCGTATTAATCTTGTAAGATTGCAGTTCAGGAGGGTTCCATTTAACATCTTTAGGTAGTTTGTGTGTGGCAGCTGGTTTTAGCTTTAAAGATGTTAGGTATGAGAATTAGCATGTCGGATAACTAGATTTAGAGGGATCCCATACCTAGTATTATTTTGAAGATTGTTGTTACGAGTGATAAACTTAGAGAAATATAGGTGTGAGTTTTTATGTTAAAAGGAGGGGCGAAATTTATTGAGTTTATAAGATAGAGTACCCAAGTGTGCGTGTTAGTATTATTTATAAAGGAAGGATTTAATGGAGGAATTCCCAGCTTATTCCAAAAGGTCTTATCATTCTGGCATTAGAGGAAAATATGGTTGATGGATTGATCCTCCTGCTGGCAGAATTGACATGTTGCATCGGAAGTAATTGTGATATTTTTTAGATAAAGGCGTGTTGGAAGCCTATCATGGCATAAGAGCCAAATAAAGCTTTTGACTTTGGGGTGTATTGGGAGCTCCCAAATCCAAGAAAAAATTAGAAGGAGATCTATGTTTTGATGTTGTGATTTTAGGGCCTTATACATAGAATTTACTATGAAGAAACCTGTTTGATTCAGTCCCCAGTACATGAAGTCGATAGTTTTAGTATGACGAGAGACGTAAATATTAGTAATGGCTTGAGTAACATTTGTGCTTAGATTAAAGTAAAGATCGTTAAGCTTCCAACCAGTTAATGTTCGTAAGTTAGCCACTGTAAGTTGGTCTTCATGAAGATTCAATGGGCCTTGCACAAGTGACTGCAAAGTTGTTTCTGGCCCTAACCATGGATCTTTCCATGCATTGACAAGAGTAGCTTCTCCTATCCTCCATTGTAGGCATCTTTGACACAGTTGCCAACTTTTAAGACATTGGTCCAAGTATGAGAGTGTGTGTGGACATTTTTCCTGAGGTATTTATATAGGAGTATTGTTGACCATAGTGCATCTGGTGTGTGGAAAACACGCCAAGCTAGACTGGCTAGCAAAGCATTGTTATTTTGTTCAAGATTTTGGATTCCCAATCACCCCTTAGCTTTAGGAGTTGTGACAACCTTCTATTTTATAAGGTGTAATTTTTTCTTTAAAGAGGTAGTGCCCCATAAGAAATTACGCTGGTATTGTTCATATTGTTAGTAATATACTTAGGAATTTGGATATATTGCATGACGTGATTAGGAAGATTATTTAAAGTAGATTTGATAATCGTAGTACGCCCTCCCATTGTTAGAAAATTTATTTTCCAACCAGCTAACTTATTTTTGAAGTTATCTAATAAAAGTTGAAAGTTAGCATTAGTTGGTCTGCCTTGAAACATTGGGAAACCTACGTATTTCCCAAAAGAAGTTCCTTCTTTAATAGCAAAAGATTGGGCTACATCCAAACGGTCCGATTGTGAAGTATTTTTTGAAAATAATACCTTAGACTTCTCAAAGTTCATTCTTTGTCCCGATTCCTTAGTGAAGTGTTCTAACACACAAATGATTGCGTGACAGATTTTTGTAGAAATTTTGGAGAATAAAATGATATCATCCGCAAAAAAGAGGTGTGATATTGCTGGCCCTTCATTAGAAATCCCAAAGGGCTTCCATTGTAGATAATCAACCGAAAGTGAGATGCTACGAGATAGCATTTCCATACACATTATAAAAAGATACGGGGATAGAGGGTCACCCAGCCTAATCCCTCTAGTAGGGGTGATTAATTTTGTCCTTGTACCATTGATGGGTATTGAAATAGAAGGCGTTGACACACATGACATAATTAAATTGATTAAGGTCATATGGATATGGAAAAACATGAGAGTTCTCCTTATAAAAGCCCATTAAAGCCTATCAAAGGCTTTCTCTAGGTCTAATTTTAATAAGAAGTAATAAGATTTTCCTGTTACCTTTTTGAAGTAGTTTAGAGCTTCATGAACTATAACTGCATTATCAGCAGCTCTTTTCCCTTGTTGGAAGCTAGTTTGGTTAGGGCCTATGATATTATCAATGATAGGTTTTAGCTTATTCACAGTAATTTTGGTAATTAACTTATAGGTAGTATTGAATAAACTAATAGGACGATATTGATGGATTGTGGCACGACTCTTCAACTTAGGAATAAGGCAAATAAAAGTTTGATTTAATTATAAGGGAATAACTCTAGATTCAAAAATGGATTGGCAAAAAGAGGTAAATTTTGGCCCAACATCTGGCCAATATTTTTTATAAAATAACGGGTGAAAACCATCAGGGCCAGGTGCTTTGTAAGGCCTAAACGTAAATAGGGCAGTTGTTACTTCCTTAGGATCAAGTGGTGCTTCCAAATGTTGTAAATCATTAAAATCATGTAGTGACTCTATATGACTTGTGGTAAACAGTTGTTGATAATAATCACTAATATGCGTAGTTAGTTCCAAGGGGTCTGATATCCAGTTTCCTTCTTCATCCCTTAAGCTGTATATTCTATTCCATCGACGCCTATGTAAGGTAGATAAGTGGAAAAATTTCGTGTTCGCAACCCCCTCGTTTAACTAATTAATTCGTATTTTAGTCTCCAGAATTCTTCCTCTGATTTAACGATATTACTAAATTCTAAATTGAGCTGAGTTTCTAAGTTTTGTAAAAATATGTTAGTAGGGTAGTGTATGGAAGCCTGGATACCTGCTAACCTAGCTAATAACGATCTTTTTTGTTCAAAAATATTTCCAAAGTGCTGCTTATTCCAACGAGTTACAACTAGTTGGAATAAATTAGTAGTGTCAAGTAGTGAATGGTTTCCTAAACAAATGTGTCTAACCAATTCATGAAATTCTGGGTGGGAAACTCACATGGTCTCAAATCTAAATATTTTTTGATGTAGTCTCAATGTGTTTTCTAATGTTATGAGAAGTGGGCAATGGTCAGAAAATGTACGAGGAAGGTGTTTTACTATAGCATCAGGGTACAAGGTTAACCAATCAGAGTTTGCCAACAAACGATCAAGTCTTTCTAATATAGTATTACCAACTTTTTGTTTGTTTGTCCAAGTGAAGCGACTACCATGGAACCCTAAATCAAGAAGATTGCAGTAATTAAGACAATTAATAAAATTATCTGCTCTACTATTACTAATAGGCATGCCTTGTGCTTTGAGATTTATCTTTCAACCGTTACTAGTTCATAGTTCAAGGTAGTAAGATTTTTTCTCTTTTATGATATCTTTGATTCCTTTGTGGTATTCTTAGAAGGAGATTAATACTAGTGTCTCAAGTTACTCGTAAAGTGGTCACTATCCGAACTGGTTGTTTTGATTTGCTTTTAAAGTGAAGGCATTTTATTTCTTTCGTCAATTAAGACGTTGTTACTTTGATCTTGTCAGGGCTATAGAACTTACGTTCTTGGAAGTTCTTGGAATTCTTTCCCTAAATTTTCCCCATATCCTTTATTTTCATCTGTTTAATTCTAATTGTTCAATTAGTTGTTTTTATTGCTTCCGCATTTACTTCTCAAATTCTTACTCTAGTTTGGATTCCCGACCTAGTTGGAATGAGAAAAGATGTTGAAAGAATGTGCGCAAGTAGTGTAAACAAGCTAAATCTAAAGTGTTACCACATGGTCTTTACACTCCATTACGTGTTCCTACTTCACCTTGGATTGATATTTCTATGGATTCTGTGTTAGGTTTTCCTAGAACAAGGTATGGTAAGGATAGTATATTTGTTGTGCTATGTTGCGGTGAATTTATATGGATTTTGTGTTAGGGTATAAGTTGCTAATCTTTTTACCATTAAGGTGTAAGTTTATGGCTTTAATCCCTCTACTCCGCTTGATTTATTACCATTACCAACTAATAATATTGCTAATCTTGATGGTAGAACAAAGGCTTAGATGATGAACAAAATTCATGAGCAAACAAGGCTTGCAATTGAGAAGAAAAATGAGCAAACTGACTAAGGGTTGAAAAGAAGTTATTTTTAAACCTGGAGATTTAGTTTGGGTTCACTTTAGAAAGGAGAGATTTCCTTCCAAAAGGAAGTCAACATTGCATCCTAGAGGAGATGGCCCATTTCAAGTACTAGAAAGGATTGGAGACAATACTTACAAGCTGGATCTTCCTGGTGAGTTACAAGTAAGTGCTAATGTTTTTGACTTGTCTTTGTTTGACGTAGGATCAAATTCGGGGACGAATTCTTTTCAAGAAGAGGGGAATGATAGCATCACAGATAAGGATAGAGTCTTCGAAGCTCCAAGAAGGCCATTTACAAGATCTCAAGCTAAAGAATTGCAGACGAAGGTTGCTGGACTTCAATAGGAAATACAGAAGCTTCTAACTATAGACGAAGTGCGCCGAAGTGCTCCAGCCCAAAGGAGAAGAATTTTGTAAGTTTTACAATTATTTGGTGGCTCAATTCGTAGTCCAAGAAGAGGAGGATTGGATCACCCAAATCAGCCCTTGAAGTCCATTAAATGGGCTCAAAATGAGTTTAAAAGAGGTCCAAAAGGAAGTGTTACAAAAGGAGCCCAATTGGAGTCCAAACCAATTGCCCAAAATAGTTGTTTTAAGGCCCAAATATGCCCCAAGGGTCTTGGCCTCCCCTACCTAATTGTAATGATTTTGGATACCTTAGCAATTATCGTACCTAATTGTAATGACTTTGGATGCCTTAGCAATCATCTTACCTAATTGTAATGACTTTAGGTACCTTAGGAATCACCCTCCCTAATTTTAAAGACTTTTATGCCTTTGTACTCTCCTATAAATAGGGAGTTATTCTTATTCATAAGCGACAACATTATTGATTAAGTATATCATACTTTGAGAGTTGTTTTGAACCTTTGTTACTTGTGCTTTGAGATTTATCTTTCAACCTTTACTAGTTCACAGCGGAGATTGCTTGAGTTACTCAAGGACTATGATATTACCATATTGTATCATCCGAGGAAGGCCAATGTAGTGGCTGATGCTTTGAGCCGGGAGGCGGTGAGTATGGGTAGCTTGGCGTATATTCCAGTTGGGGAGAGGCCCCTTGCAGTTGATGTTCAGGCCTTAGCTAATCGGATAGTGAGGTTGGATATTTTTGAGCCTAGTCGGGTGTTGGCTTGTGTGGTTTCCCGGTCTTCTTTATATGGTTGCATCAGGGAGCGCCAGTATAATGACCCGCATTTGCTTGTCCTGAAGGACAGGGTCCAGCATGATGATGCCAGAGATGTAACTATTTGTAGTGATGGTGTGTTGCGGATGCAGGGCCGGATTTGCGTGCCCAATGTGGATGGGCTCCGAGAGTTGATATTAGAGGAGGCCCACAACTCGCGGTATTCTATTCATACGGGTGCCGCGAAGATGTACCAGGACTTGAGGCAGCATTATTGGTGGAGGAGAATGAAAAAGGACATTGTGAGTTATGTGGCTAGGTGTCTCAATTGTCAGCAGGTCAAGTATAAGCATCAGAGACCCAGTGGTCTACTTCAGTAGATGGATATTGCAGAGTGGAAATGGAAGAGGATTACTATGGACTTTGTGAGTGGTCTCCCTCGTACCTCGAGGAACTTTGATTCTATTTGGGTGATTGTGGATAGGCTGACTAAGTCCGCGCATTTCATTCCGGTGTGTACCACCTATTCTTCAGAGCTTTAGTAGAGATTTTCATCCGAGAGATTGTACGGTTGCATAGGGTCCCAGTTTCTATTGTCTCAGACAGTGGTACTCAGTTTTCTTCCCAGTTCTGGAGGACTTTTCATCAAGAGTTGGGAACTCAGATACAGATGAGCACGGCTTTTCATCCTCAGACGGACGGGCAGTCCGAGCGTACTATCCAGATATTAGAGGACATGATGCGTGCCTGTGTTATTGATTTTGGGGGTTCTTGGGATGAGTTCTTGCCACTTGCGAAGTTTGCTTATAACAACAGTTATCAGTCCAGCATTCAGATGGCGTCGTATGAGGCTTTATATAGGAGACGGTGTAGATCTTCAGTTGGCTGGTTTGAGCCCGGCGAGGCTAGACTATTAGGGACACAGTTAGTTCAGGATGCCTTAGAGAAAGTGAAAGTTATCCAGGAGATACTTCATATGGATCAGTCGCGTCAGAAGTGTTATGCGGACCGGAAGGTCCGGGATGTATCTTATATGGTGGGCGAGAAGGTTTTGTTGAAAGTTTTTCCTATGAAAGGTGTAATGAGGTTTGGAAAGAAAGGGAAGCTGAGTCCGCGGTTCATCGGACCTTTTGAGATACTAAGGAGGATTGGGGAGGTGGCCTATATGCTTGCTTTGCCACCCAGCTTGTCGGGGGTTCACCCGGTGTTCCATGTTTCTATGCTCAAGAAGTATGTTGGGGACCCGTCTCATGTATTAGACTTCAGCACAATCCAGTGACTTGACCTATGATGTGGAGCCAGTGGTTATTTTTGGTCGTCAGGTTCGAAAGTTGAGATCTATGGACATAGCTTCGATGAAGGTGCAATGGAGAGGTCGGCCTATGGAGGAGGCCACTTAGGAGACTGAGCTGGAGATGCGGAGCAGATATCCTCGTTTGTTTGAGGCTCCAGGTATGTTTCTTGACCTGCTCGAGGATGAGCATTTGTTTTAGTTGGGGAGGATGTGACGACCCGCCCATCGCCACATGAGTTACTACCCTGTTTTCCCCATTTTATGCTTCTGTATGCTTCATTATATGTATTGGTAGAGTTTGGATGGAATTGAGACAATTAGTCTCTTTAAGGGAAGGCACGAAAATTCAACTGGATGTTGACTATGAGTTGTAGGGCTCGGAATGGATTTCCGACGGTTCAACTAGTTTCAGGTGGTGATTTATTACTTGGGAGTGAGATCGTAATTGAATTTGGAGGTCTGGTGTAGAATTAGGCTTGAATAGGCTAAATTTGAATTTCGGTAAAATTCCGGCTGATAGGTGATATTTTCATCCAGGGGTCGGAATGGAATTCCAAGAGTTGCTGTAGCTTCTTAGGTGATTTTAGATATGACTGCAAATTTTTAGGTCAATCGGACGTCGTTTGGTCGGGTTTTAGATCGAATGGGAATTTCGGAAGTCATAGTTGAACTTAGGCTTGAATTCGTCTTAATTTGATGATTTTTGTGTTAAAGGTTGTGTTTTTATGATTGGAGCATGTAAGTATGATGTTTCGGAGAAGGTTGGTTGTTTTGGTTGGGGTCCCGGGTGCCTCGGGGCGCTTCCGGATGGTTGATCGGAGGTTTGGAATTTATTGCATGAAAACAGCTGAAGGCTTCTGGTATTTTCGCTTTTGCGGAAGGTTAAGCGGCTCCAGCGGAAGCGGCTGAGGAGCCGTGTAAGCGGAAGCTAAGGAAAAGTCTGGGACCACATGAGCGGTCATGTGCGCAGAAGCGAAGGTCGCAGAACTGGTCGCTGAGGATTTTAGTCAAACCACAGAAGCGGCCGAATGAACGTGGAAGCGGGAGTCGCTGAAGCGGAAATAGTACCACTGAAGCATAAATCGGCCAGAATTAATGAACAGTGATTTTTCATAAGTTTGAAAAAGAGAAGAACATTTGGACCTCGGACTAAGGCAAATTTGGGAGCGATTTTGAAGAGGATTTTTGGGGAAAACATCAGGTATGGATTCTTGGACTTAGAGTATGTCATTATAGTTGTTAAAACATGGATTAAACACAAAGCATTTAAGGTTTTTGAAGTTAAAAATGGTGGTTAGGGCTTGCAACATAAGTGAACTTAAAGTGTTGATTTGAGGGGTCAAATGGACTCTGATTCTTGTAAATTTGATAGGTACGGAATCGTGGCGAGACGAGGATTCCGGTGATGTGAATTTTGTAATTTTTTTAGAAGTGGGCCCGGGGCTTGGGTTTTTCCAACTTCGTAATTTTGGGTGATTTTTGAGTTTTTCCTATTGGGTTATGACCCATTAGCCTATTTTAACATATTCCTTGTGGTTTTGATCAGATTCTGCACCTGAGGAGGTCGATTTTCAAGGAAAGTACAAGGCGAGCTAGGATTTTGGCCGGTTTGAGGTGAGTTATGGTTATGAATGATATACTGAGGGTTTGAAACCTCGTATTTTCACTATGCGCTGTTATGTTGAGATGAGACACGCGTCTTATGATGGGCATGCTGATGTATCTGCTGGGGACTCAGACTTGGTCCATTCCGATTGGTGACTTACTGTACTTCTTGATTGAGACTGAGCTTGTGCTCGTATATTTTGGGCTAGTTGCCATGTTTGGGGCCTCGTGCCGATCTGTTGAACTCCTAGGGATCATGTTGAGCAGTTTGACCTCACTTTACCTATTGGACACATACCATATGTACTGATTTTGACTGTAAATCATGAAATAAACAGGATTTCGTAACTCGCACCCGAAATGAGCAATACCTAGGGTTGAATACCATGTCTTAGCTGAATACACCCGAGGGGCCAATACTATATTGACTGATAGGGGTTAAGCACCCCGTAGTGAGGCTATTTGATATATATACATATATATCGGGTCGGGCTGCACGCCGCAGCAGTATATACATATACATGTATTGCAACGGACTGCACGCCGCAGTGATATATTGATCGGACTGCACGCCGCAGTATTTTGGCACTTGGGCTGAAGGAGACCCTCCGGAGTCTGTACACACCCTCAGTGAGCACTTCCGGATATATTTATTGGATCGGGCTGTGCGCCGCAGCATTATATATATATATATATATATATATATATATATATATATATATATATATATATATATATATCGGGCTGCGCCGCAGCATTATATATATATTATATTGGATCGGGATGCACGCCGCAGCAGTTTATATATCTGGAGTTGGACCGGGCTGTGCGCCGCAGCAGTGCTAGTAATTTAGTCGGACAAAAATGGAAGTAATTATGAGATTTTCCTCCATGTTTGGTACTCATTTACTATTATTGCCGTTGAAAATAGAACTGTATAGTGTTTTTACCGGATTTCTTACATTCAGTTATTATTTATTGCTATTACTCACTGAGTTGGAAGTACTCACTCTACTCCATGCACCTTGTGTGCAGATACAAGGATCCCGGAGGCTTAGCTGTGCTTATCTGCTATTGCCTAGATCGGTTCTAGAGTTATTAAGGTATTTGTTGGCGTCCGCAGAACCTGATGTCTCCTCTTATCTATCTTTTTCTTCCATGTCTAGACTTTACTACGTTTAGGATACTGTTCAGTGTACTTAGAGGCTCAGACTTGTGACGCCGCATCTTTTGGACTGTTATAACTGTTGAATATGTTTTCCGTAGTATTTCTATGGTTATTAAACTGAGATTTTATCTTAAAACTGGCATTGAAGTTAATGTTTTGGCTGGAATTGATTATCGGTCGGGCTTGTCTTACAAGGTGTTTGGCGCCATCACGACCGGAGTTTTGGTTATGACAAGTTGGTATCAGGGCCTAGGTCACCAGGTCTCGCGAGTCATGAGCCGGTTCAGTAGAGTCTCGTGGATCGGTACGGAGACATCTGTCCATATCCTCGGGAGGCTGCAGAACCTTTAGGAAAAACTTCATATTCTTGAAATTCTTGTCGTGCGACTTTGTTAATCCGAGAACTAAACTTATGTATTCTATTCTCTCACAGATGGCACGCGTGCGATGGGATGTGGCGGACGACCACCATTTCCACCCACCAGCCAGCGGCCGGGGATGCGGCCGTGGTCGTGGTCGAGGCAGAGCAGCAGGGGCCGTACAAGTTTCCCCCATTCAGGATCATTCTCCAACTGTAGAGGTTCCAATAGCACCTGCTCAGGCACCAGCAGTGCCTATTGTGATTCTGGGTCTTCAGGAGGCCCTGGCTCAGATCTTATCGATTTGCACCGGCCTGGCTCAGGCAGTCTCAGCTACTACCGCAGCTACATCCCAAACCGAGGGTGGTCATCAAACCCCAGCAACTCGCACTCCAGAGCAGGGTGCACAGGGTTTGCAGACCCCATTGGTACCACCAGTTCAGCCAGTTGCCCTTGTTCATCAGTTGTTCTAGTTCAGGGTGATAGGGTACTAGTGATGCCAGATGACAAGTAGCGTCGTCTGGAGAGGTTTAGCAGGCTTTCACCTTCGACTTTTAGCAGTGTTCGGGGCGAGGATGTCCAGGTGTTTCTCGATAAGTATCGACGCATGCTCACGACAGCAGGGATCTTGGAGAGTGGTGGGGTATCTTTTACCATTTTTCAGTTCTCAGGAGCAGCCTTCACCTGGTGGGAGGCATATGAGCGGCGTAGGCCGGCAGGTGCAGCTCCATTGACATGGCAAGAGTTCTCCACTATCTTTTTAGAGAAGTGGGTGCCTCGATCTTAGAGGGAGGAGTTACATAGGCAGTTTGAGATACTTCGCCAGGGGGATATGTATGTGACGCAGTATGAGGTGAGATTTGCAAAATTAGCTCGTTATGCTCCGTGGATGGTCCAAACGGATCAGAAGAGGATCGGACGATTTATGGACAGGCTCATTTATCCCATTCGTATTCGATGACTCGAGAGAGGGTCCCGATTCATACCTTTTGAGGGGACGGTGGATATAGCCCGCGATATTGAGACGACTCACCGTCGGGAGAGAGAGGAGAGGGAGGCCAAGAGGCCTCGAGGATCGAGTGGCTCCAGTGGTGCTCCGTCTAGGAGTCAGTTTCAGCAGAGCAGGGGTCGTTCTTTTAGGGCTCCACATCCAGCGCGGTTAAAATACCGTAGTTCATCTTCTGGTCGGGGTTATCAGGGCTCTCAGCAGGGTCAGCCATCTCTAAGCGCACTTCCAGCGCAGGGTTCATCTCATGCCCCATCTGTTCAGGGTTCAGCTCGGCCTAGTTCTTCGGCCAGCTACTCTAGTGTGAGGGGTTCCCTTCAGTCCTAGCCCCCAGCGGCAGGGAGTTGTTATGAGTGTGGCGAGTTTGGACATATACGGAGGGAGTGTCCCCGTCCTTCTTCCAGTTCATCTCAGCTGAGTGGTCAGCCCTCAACTTCTGGCCCAGTGTCTTCAGCACCCGCCCAGTCAGCTAGGGGTGATGGTCAGGCAGTTAAGGGTCGCCCCAGAAGGGGAGGCCGATCTGGTAGTGGTCAGGCCCGTTGCTACGCTCTTCAGGGCAGGTAAGATACTGTTGCTTCGGATGCTGTTATTACAAGTATTATTTCAGTCTGCCACATGGATGCCTCAGTTTTATTGGATCCCGGATCCACATATTCTTATGTATCTTCTTATTTTGCTCACCATTTTGGGACTACCCGAGGGTGTCTAGCATTACCTGTGCATGTATCTACCCCGGTGGGTGATACTATTATTGTGTACTGTTGGACAATACGCTTTACGCTAGAGGGGGGGGGGTGAATAGCGTTTTAAAAATATTAAGCGTTTTAGTGCGGAATTTAAAAACTTTGCAGAAATTAAAACAAGTGCAGTAGAATAAACTTACACAATGATGTATCCTGGTTGGCCACAAACGTGGTTAGTCCAGTCCCCGAGAGACTCTCTGAGATTTCCACTAAACTTGTCAAGCTTACGGGTGCTTAACAAACCGTTACAGCTGAGGACACAAGCCTCACCTAGGTGCTCGGGGATCACAATCCCAAAGACTTCAATTGCTCGGGGATAACAATCCCAAAGACTTCAATTGCTCGGGGATAACAATCCCAAAGACTTCAATTGCTCGGGGATAACAATCCCAAAGACTTCAATTGCTCGGGGATAACAATCCCAAAGACTTCAACTGCTCGGGGATAACAATCCCAAAGACTTCAACCGAGGAATCACAAGTTCCTCAACAAACGAGAATCGCAATTCTCTTACAAACACAAAACACACTCACTTTACAAAGCACTCCTTAATGAGTAGATATGAGTAGAAATAGTACGCTCAAGATCACAACAACTTAGCTCAATAGAATGGCTCTTCAAAAAGCTTTATGGATGAATGGAAAATGATGATCAATGTAAGAAAGCTTTTAGCAATGAAAATACTCAAAGTGTATATGTTGTTGTAGTGAAAACACTGAGTTGAAGCTGTATTTATAGGTGAAAAACTCAGTCTTACCGTTGTCTAATTGCCAATTAAGGATTGCTGAAATTACTCAGTGACAATCGATTGTCAAGACTAAACAATCGATTGTTTGCCTATCAGATCAAAAATTCAATCCCAGATTTTACGTCAACAATCGATTACTTCAAATCAATAATCGATTATTTATAACGTTAAGAAATCCTTTCCAATTTTTGGCATAAAACATCGATTGTCCGGAAATCAACAATCGATTATTTTAACAACGTTCAGAAAATCTTTTCCAGATTTTACGCAAAACATCGATTGTTAAATATCAACAATCGATTACCTGACGGTAATTGAAAATATATGACAACGGTCAGCTTCAACAATCGATTATCAAATGGAATAATCGATTATTAATTAATTTCAAAACTCTCTGTCTCATATATAATCGATTATCAAAAGCCACAATCGATTATCATTTTATTTAAAATCACTGGGAGACATTTTTCTCATTCTAATCGATTACCATTAGTTCATAATCGATTTTTATGAGTTTTGAAAACTTTGCCTCAGTTAACAATCGATTATCATAAGTACACAATCGATTGTTATGCAGTTTGCAAAAACCTGATGTTAACTGACTTACTCACAATCGATTATCATTAATTCACAATCGATTGTCATGCAGTCTTGGCTTAGAGATACTCGATTATCATAAGTACATAATCGATTATCTTAGCCAGATTTTTGAGGCATGTTTGGAAAACATTTTAACAAATGTAAATATGCATAGTTTAAAATCATTTGACACTTAATTTAAATATGCATGATTTTGGAAAAATAATTTTAGTAGAGAAGCCATGTTATGAGCCAAGTTGAGGAATCAAGATCACAATTAATATTGACTCAATTATAACATTTCTAAACTTTGTCTTGAGCTTCTTGTAATGCATCCATTTTGTGCTTGTCCTTGAGCATTGCTATATATCGCTTTTTGCTTTGTTTGACATTCATCAAAACCTACAAAAGAACACACGTTTAGTATATTGCATTTGAAACGTGTTTCCAACAATTTCCCCCTTTTTGATAATGGCAAACATAAGCGGGATATATGCAATAATTATTTTGATAATCCAAGACAAGTGTAAAGTATGCAATTTGATGTTCCCCCTCAATTCATGTTCCCCCTCACTTTAAGCATGAATGAAGTTGAGAGTGATATAGCATACTTCTTGATATCCCGTTTCTTCCCCCTTTTGCCATTAGCAAAAATATATACAAGAGAAGAATATGCAAAAAAAATATGAAATAAACAAAAGTTTATTTATTGGAAAATAACATTACATGGGTGGAGCCAAACACAATAAAACGAACAACAACTAACCAACCAAGGAAAAACAAATCAGAAACAACAATTTCACATCATCAAAAACAACAATTTCATCATTCATCACCCCCATCCCCTTCATCATCATTGGGAGGCGCTTGATATGGCACCACCTGAGCATAGGCATAATGCACGTGATCAAAGTAACCATGGACCTCACGGGTTAATTGAGTAATTTGGTCAGAGATAGTCCGGAGGGTAGGCTCCTGAGGAGGATGAGCACGACGGGCTTGTCGATTTTGAGGAGGAGCGGGAGCATGATCACCATCATGATGAAAGGAAGACTCCGAAATTTCCCAGATTTTGGTGCTCTTTTTGAGAGGACCATTAGCAATATTGACCCCGGAAGCTTCAAGAAATTTCATTATTAAGAGGGCATAGGGGAGAGGTATGTCATCTCTGGTGGCATTGAACATATGAGATTGAATAAGCTTGCACCAATTGATTTTAACACCGGTGATAATGGCATGAAGAAATTTGGCATCCTCTTGGGAAATGGTGGTGTGATTGAGTTTACGGGGTTTGAGAACACGAGTGATGAAATAGAGAATGAAACGATAATTCGGGTCCATACCCTTTATGGTGGGACGACGGGAAGAAGACTCATCATAGGCGACTCCGGCTTGGTGGAAGAGATTAGCTTCATCAATCATGTCCCCGGCATCATTTATGTACTGGTAGATGTCTTCACCATCATGCGGAATGCCGGCAACGAGGTGGAGGTTATCTTCAGAAATTAGAATGGAAATGCCGTTAACATTGGTAACGAGTTCACCCTCATCATCTTTGTGAAGGTTGGAGTAAAAAGCTTCAACCAAAGTAATGTTGTAGTAGGGGTGAGTAAGGAGTAGGAAATTGAAAAGTTGGCACTCTCTTAGCATATTCGCGGCTGGAATGAATGGTGCAACAAGAGCGTTTGTTGAAAAGCGAGGAGGGAGAATAAGGCGTTTCTCAAATTTGGTTAAGAAACGGGTGAGCTCTTCATCGGATTCAAAGAATAGAACCGATCCATCTTGATATGGATGGCGAGAAGAAGAAGCACCTTGTTTGGAACGAGCATGTTTGGAGTTGCGGCTTGACATTTTTGAAAAGGATGTGCTAGGATTTTTCAAAGATAACAAGATAATTTGATGCTTGGGAGGCTTGAGTGAGTATACAAGAGCATATGTGCAGCCTATATATAGAGAAGGAATGAATCTTACACTTATTTGAAAAGATTTGAAGAGATTTGAAGAGCTTTGAAGTCTGAAACGGTAAAAATAAATTCACTGACCGTTCAATAATCGATTGTTTGAATAGAATAATCGATTGTCATTAATGAAAATGATCTGACACATCGATTACACGCCAGAACGGTAAAAAAAAATTGAAAAAGATAGTCGATTGTCAAACTTGGTAATCGATTGTTTTTCATATTTATGACCTGACAGGAATCGATTGTAGAGCCAAAACGGTAACATAAGTTTAAAACAGATAATCGATTGTCAATATATAGTAATCGATTATTTCACTCACAGAGAGTTTGGATTTTGGCAAATAATCGATTGGCAGAACAAATAATCGATTGTTTGGAAGGGGGATGCTAAAATGATGAGACTTAATTCTATCAAGCAATGTAAACATTCAACAAGATTTCATGACAAAAAGAATTGAATCAACAAATAATCGATTATTGATACTGATAATCGATTGGAAGCATAAATAATCGATTATGATCGATTTTTCTTGTATCAAGACAATTTATACTTTCCTCTTACCTTTTGGGGGATACCTGCAAAATAGAATTAAACATCTCCGACGCTCAAGTCAGTAATCTATAAATGAAATAATAACTTTGAAACTAGTGTAGTCGGGTGAAAAACGTGAACTCTTAAGAATTTTGTCCTAGGATGTTCTTAAGAGGGTTTAGGGTACTTACCTTCCCTTCGACTTTGCCAATTACCTGATTTTGAACATCCTCCGTTCATTTTGGTCTTTTGGCTCATTCTTCAATTTAAGAAGCTTCTTCCACAATTTTTCCTTTGTCTTCCTTGTATTTTGTCTTTTAAATTTTTCGAAAATACTTCCGATTTTGAAAAAAATGCCTAAATCGACTTTTCCGTCACTTCCTCCTTCTTTGTGCTTTAATTGAAGGAATTTTGAATTCGTCTCCCGTCAAGTGTTTGGAGAATCCACTACACTTGATTCCTTCAAGCACACCTGCAAAACAAATCAATGCTCTTTTGGTACCCATGCCATTTTGGGTCCTTGAGGGTTATGCATACTATAATGATATGTTTGAGTAGCATGTCTATGTCTAGTAAAGCATGCGGGAGCAACATGACCAATTCGTCTACAATAATGACATGTCACATTTGGATTATGCATGTGTCTAGGCTCATAGTAGCTAGAATAATTCACATTGTTTACTCTATTTTCATTTCTCCTAATTTGAGCACCATAATCATTTCTAGGTTGAACATTTCGGGATCTTCTAGCATGATCACTGTTGTGCCTAAAATATGCATCATGTCTATGGTGACGATTGCTAGGCGGAAGGTCATGTCTAGGTCTCCTAATATTTTGTCTAGCATGCATGTTTGTTTTAGGAAAGGCATTTTTGTTATTAATCCTAGATTGAGCTCTAGGTGGTTGGGTTTTTGCATCAACCTCTTCTTCATTTATGAAGCCTATTCCATGCTTGGTTGATTTCAAGTTATCAAGCACCACATTCAAGTTTTTATGAGAGGAGTTGAATTTATCTAGTGTGCCTACTTCATTCTTAAGGTCTACACAAGAAGCACAATTTTTTGTAGAATTCTCGGGCTTGTCAGAACTTCTTTTCCCATAAAACTTGTTTTGATCTAGTAGCTTCTCATTTTCCAAAACCAATTTTTCTAATTCTTTTTCTTTTAATGAAAACTATTTTTGAAAGTCTTGTTCTTTTAGAGAAGCACTTTCTCTTAAACTAGTGACGGTTTTTGTAACTTTGAGAAATTCAGCATACAATTCATCAAAGGCATTTCTCATGTCATCAAGAGTATAAAAATTTTGAGAAGAGATTTGACTTACCTCACTTTGATTTTCTTCCTGTGCCATGAGGCAGAGATTTGCCGCTTCTTCATTTTCTTCTTCACTGGGTTCGTCTCCTGAATCTCCTCCCCAAGATATGTATGCTCGTTGCTTCTTGAAGGGTTTCTTCTCCTTTTTAAGATTTGGGCAGTTTGTTTTGATATGCCCTGTTTCACCACATTCATAACATTTAACTTGCTCTCCTTGCTTTTTCCCTTTGCGGTCATATTCTTTTCGCATGAATTTTTGGAACTTTTTGATGATGAGTCCGAATTCGCTATCTCCATCCTCTTCAATTGGTGATTGACTTGTGCTCGCCTTTAGAGCAATCTTTTGCCTTCTTTGTTCATCAATAACAGGGTTAAGAATAGTGGATTCATAAGTCTTAAGATTACCTCTAAGAGCGTCTATGGTGACGTTCGTGATTCCAATTGACTCTTGAATCGCATCGGCCTTTGATCGCCATGCTGGTGTTAGACTCCTAAGGATTTTTCGAACTAGTTCTTTGTCTGTGAACGTCTTCTTGAGCGCGTGGAGATCATTCACTATTGATGAGAACCGCTCAAACATCTCGTCTACCTTTTCGCCTTCCTTCATATGGAACAATTCGTAAGCATGAGTTAAAAAGTCAATTTTAGCTTCTCTTACCTGGTCAGTCCCTTCGTAAGTGACCTCAAGCTTGTCCCACATTTCTTTCGCTGTTTTGCAGCAGGAGATTTTCCTGTAATCATTAGCATTAACAGCACAAAGTAATAAATTAATAGCTTTAAAATTATTTTGGACCATTCGATTATCCTCGGCGTTGAATTCCTCTTCTGATTTTGGCACCCATTCTTCTTCCACCTTTTTGACAGGAACCTCATTTCCTTTGGTGTACACCTTCCACAAGTAAGGGCTGTTTGATCTGACGAATATCTGCATCCTTTCTTTCCAATATGAATAATTAGTCCCGTTAAACAAAGGAGGTCTTGTGGGGCACTGTCCTTCATCAATACCTGCAAAAGAGTCTAGAGTAGAAGCCATGGAAAGATTCTCTCAAACGGTTAAGTCTTTCAGAGAGTATGGCTCTGATACCAATTGTTGGACAATACGCTTTACGCTAGAGGGGGGGGTGAATAGCGTTTTAAAAATATTAAGCGTTTTAGTGCGGAATTTAAAAACTTTGCAGAAATTAAAACAAGTGCAGTAGAATAAACTTACACAATGATGTATCCTGGTTGGCCACAAACGTGGTTAGTCCAGTCCCCGAGAGACTCTCTCGAGATTTCCACTAAACTTGTCAAGCTTACGGGTGCTTAACAAACCGTTACAGCTGAGGACACAAGCCTCACCTAGGTGCTCGGGGATCACAATCCCAAAGACTTCAATTGCTCGGGGATAACAATCCCAAAGACTTCAATTGCTCGGGGATAACAATCCCAAAGACTTCAATTGCTCGGGGATAACAATCCCAAAGACTTCAATTGCTCGGGGATAACAATCCCAAAGACTTCAACTGCTCGGGGATAACAATCCCAAAGACTTCAACCGAGGAATCACAAGTTCCTCAACAAACGAGAATCGCAATTCTCTTACAAACACAAAACACACTCACTTTACAAAGCACTCCTTAATGAGTAGATATGAGTAGAAATAGTACGCTCAAGATCACAACAACTTAGCTCAATAGAATGGCTCTTCAAAAAGCTTTATGGATGAATGGAAAATGATGATCAATGTAAGAAAGCTTTTAGCAATGAAAATACTCAAAGTGTATATGTTGTTGTAGTGAAAACACTGAGTTGAAGCTGTATTTATAGGTGAAAAACTCAGTCTTACCGTTGTCTAATTGCCAATTAAGGATTGCTGAAATTACTCAGTGACAATCGATTGTCAAGACTAAACAATCGATTGTTTGCCTATCAGATCAAAAATTCAATCCCAGATTTTACGTCAACAATCGATTACTTCAAATCAATAATCGATTATTTATAACGTTAAGAAATCCTTTCCAATTTTTGGCATAAAACATCGATTGTCCGGAAATCAACAATCGATTATTTTAACAACGTTCAGAAAATCTTTTCCAGATTTTACGCAAAACATCGATTGTTAAATATCAACAATCGATTACCTGACGGTAATTGAAAATATATGACAACGGTCAGCTTCAACAATCGATTATCAAATGGAATAATCGATTATTAATTAATTTCAAAACTCTCTGTCTCATATATAATCGATTATCAAAAGCCACAATCGATTATCATTTTATTTAAAATCACTGGGAGACATTTTTCTCATTCTAATCGATTACCATTAGTTCATAATCGATTTTTATGAGTTTTGAAAACTTTGCCTCAGTTAACAATCGATTATCATAAGTACACAATCGATTGTTATGCAGTTTGCAAAAACCTGATGTTAACTGACTTACTCACAATCGATTATCATTAATTCACAATCGATTGTCATGCAGTCTTGGCTTAGAGATACTCGATTATCATAAGTACATAATCGATTATCTTAGCCAGATTTTTGAGGCATGTTTGGAAAACATTTTAACAAATGTAAATATGCATAGTTTAAAATCATTTGACACTTAATTTAAATATGCATGATTTTGGAAAAATAATTTTAGTAGAGAAGCCATGTTATGAGCCAAGTTGAGGAATCAAGATCACAATTAATATTGACTCAATTATAACATTTCTAAACTTTGTCTTGAGCTTCTTGTAATGCATCCATTTTGTGCTTGTCCTTGAGCATTGCTATATATCGCTTTTTGCTTTGTTTGACATTCATCAAAACCTACAAAAGAACACACGTTTAGTATATTGCATTTGAAACGTGTTTCCAACATGGACCACGTGTATCAGTCCTGTCTTGTTACTATTGGGGGTCTGGACTCCCGAGCTGACTTGCTGCTATTGAGTATGGTAGATTTTGATGTTATTCTGAGCAAGGATTGGTTATCACTGTGCCATGCTATTCTGGATTGCCACGCCAAAACAGTCACGTTGGCTATGCCGGGTATCCCGAGGATTGTGTGGCGTGGTACGACTGATTATGTACCCAGCAGGGTAATATCTTTCTTAAAGGCCCAGCGGATGGTTGGGAAGGGATGTTTATCATATTTGTCATTTGTGAGGGATGTTGGAGCTGAGGCTCCTAGTCTTACAAGCATAGTGATGGTTCGATCTCGGCAATGGCCGAGATGCTTATCGTTGTTATGCCTTGTGAATACGATAACGGTTCAGTCGACCCCTTACCATTTCTTTTAGCCTTGATCTTCGTGTGGACAAATTTTGATCTATACAAGTATAATTTAATCTTTAAAATAAATTTGAATAGAGCACTTTTTTTATTTTGACAGTAGTAATCAACTTAAAACCCTGATTTTCTTTTATAGATAGTGCAAACTAATGAAAGAGCGTGTGAATAATAGAAAGGCAGTGGAGTGGGTTTGGGAAACAAACTTCCTAAATCTTCTGGTCATTAGATAGAATTAGAGATGATGGAGCATGCATCTTGAGTTGATCATGCTTTCTCTTACAATACATTGAAACAATTTTTCTTTTTCTTTTCCTTTTTCTTTTTCTTTTGTAGCATAAAAATAATTATAGACGTAGTCAACTAATGTAGGATTAAGACGTAGTCAATTGATTGATGGGTTTATAATATATACAATCTCCTCCCTTGCTTTAGTATTTGCCCATCTAAACAAACTAGGACTTTAACATATTTAACTGCTTGAATAAAAATATTCACGGTCATAGCCAAGATGCATATATGTTATGCACTAATTACGTATAATATATATACATTTTCCCCTTTATTTTAAGGACGGACAGATGGCTCTCTAAGTAAATTTCTCAACAAACACTAAAGGCGTACTTCAATGTTTAGATTAATTGCGTCAGCCTTCTTTACTTTCACGATCTTTAAATAGTGGAGGAATAATGTCAACTGAAAAAGATGGAGTATTTGGAGTTTGACTTAATCATCAGACTTTATCATTTCTATATAATCCGCCTTATACTACTTATACTATTGTCTGACGTATATCATTATAAGCATTAACCAGTCCTAAAGTTAAGTATAATATGTATTTATGCTTTAAAAAAAGTAGATATTATGGTAAAACATATATACTGATCAATTGGCATTCCATTCCTTCTCACAACAATTAGTAAATCTACGGTGTTAATCTACATTATTGACTTCCCAAGTATTTCAGATTGCCCAAGTACAGGACTCCACTAGAAGAAAACAAGACTAAAAACACCAGTCTACCTAGATTCAGTGGCCTGAGTTTCAGACCCTCTCAAGAACGATCGTCGCCACCATATCTGGAACGATTTGCTAAGGTTAGGGCATTCAGTACCATGCTTAGAGAAACACTTGAACCAATCCATAAACAGAATATATTGTTCCTTCAAAGGAAGTGTAAGGAGCGCTTGACCCATGGCTTCCTCCAATGCCTTCATGTCTAGGCCCTTTCGACATCTCTGTAACCACCCGAAGTCTAGAAGCATCGGCCTAAACCATGTTTGAAGAAGCCTCGACCTTGCTTCAGAGCGACAATGCATTTTCCCTGTGCCCATTGCTATGAATAACATAGCTGTCACCCGGCTAAGCTCGTATCTGACCAATGGAGATGCACATTTATGCATTCCAAGCAACTTGCTTTGATGGGTCCATATCACCACCAAGTTCTCTGCCATCTGGTGATCAAGCAAAATTTCGAGCAGCCAAATGATGTTGTCAACCTGCTTCGACATGCGCTCAATCAAGGGTTTCTCCCCTTTCTTTGCAAATTTATTAGATGGACTGGTACTAGTGGCCTCCTCGAGCAAACAAACAAGTGAACTTATACAAGACTGGCAAATTGCAAATATATCCACCTTGTTCAGATCAGGGCAGTCCTTTTCGTAGACTGAGCTTTTGCACAGGAGACCCCTGACTAAGGATTTTAGCTCGTTTCTGGAATTGGCATCAACACAGGTGGTTACAGACCAAACAAGCTGCTTAGACAAAGTATGCTGGGAATCTGCCATATCTAGTGTGTAGAGTCTGGCCGAAATGTCTCTAGCTGTTTCATGATCAAACTTCATTTTATTAAACAAGCTCCTCAATTTCTCTTCTTCTTCCTCAGTCCAAGGAACAGCTTCAAGGTACTTCAAACATGATAAAACACCCCGGTTGAATTTGATTCCAGCTGATACCTAACATTAACGAGGGATAGCATTAAACAACAAAGACAAAGTCAGTTAAGAGGGAGAGGAAGTCTAGTACTCGCCAAACAACCAGGGGTGGGTTCTATTGTGTGAAAACTAATAGTGACAGTTAGCTAGACAATGAATACTTTTCCTTCTATGAAAGATGTAATGTCGAATTTCTCTATTCAGTAAAAGAGGAGCTTCATTATATGTTCAACAATGCTATACCTCATAAAAGATGATGAAGGAAAATGCAAACGAACAAAAAGCTTATACTGGCTACCCAATCACCATGTAAACAAATGATGGAACAAGGGGCACGGAGACCTAAAGCTCCATATAGAGAAAGAACAAAATAACAAAACAAAGACACCCATTAGAAGAGGTCCCTTTTTCACATTGAATTCAGTTAGCGACAGAAGTAGCAATCAGCAGTAGTTTTTAATACTTAAGTGATTCAGCACCGAAATTAGCAGAATGCAAAACTTGACCAGAGGTGATTTGATAGGCATTTAGAAGACTAAAGAAACAAAGGAAGCACATCCATTTTGGGAAGACATACCAACTAAAAGTGTTTATATGTTTTACTGCCACAAGGCAAAGCTAAATGGCATTAGTTTGCAGATATACATTATAACTAATCCTTTGAAATTATAGAAAATTCTTACAAGATTTTTCTCCACATTAAATAAAAAGTTGTATAAGCTTTTGTTTCCACATTTAGAAAAACAAAGATCCATCACTCCTTTTCTCTATTTTTCAATCCTAGACGAAAAACATTACCAAATTATTGCATAGCTAAACAGAGAATAAAGTTTTTTAAAGACAAGTAACAAGAAATAAAGCTATCTTAGTTTCTATTCTATACCTGTTAATCTTTTCCGAATATCTTACTTTGTTAGTACGTTTTTAAAAAAGTAATCCTCCTTTGTACATTTCTTAATTCCCTTTGTCTTTTACTTTGGGGTTGGGGGTTTGGGGGGGGGGGGGGGTAAAAGGGGTTGTTGTTTACACTTTGCCCTTTTTCTTGGTAAATGTTTGTAGAATGAACAGTACATAAATGCAAATGAGGCTGCATTTAACACGACATAAATCAACGATTTTTGAAGACAAATAAGAAAAATTGACCCACTGGATGCAAACAATTTCTGAGGGCCATCAGACGGGGTAAAACCTAAATTAACCGTGGTACACTTGCGGGAAACTCCTTGCAGAGGGCCTGTGCACCCCCGGGATTAGTCGGGGCTCATAGAGACTAGCAGCTCTTTCTTCAGCTCTATCTTCAACTAGCAATTATGCAAGATTAGAAAACCAACAATGATCTACGTAAATGACAAGTAAGAAGGCATAAATATGGACAACAGACTTGCACCACTATTCTATAAAGCTCTGGCCATTTCAGGCACCTTATTCTGCACATCCTGAAAGCTATGGAACTGAAGATCTTTGTGAGATTTTGAATGGTGTGGAAATATCAGGACGAATTTAACAGAATGCAGCAATGCAGACATGTTAGGCAGCAGGATTATATTACACCGTGTACCTGAGGTTGCACCACCTTAAGAGCTTATGTAACTTTTCATTGGGCAATTAATTATTTTTACAAGAATAAGAAGAAGTTTATAATAGAATTTTACCTATAAGAGAATGCTCACAGGAACACACTTGAATTAAGGAAATAGTCCAACTCTTATTAAGAACACTAAATTAGCCTTGTTCCAAAAATATTCAGGGTAAAACTTTAGCCAAGGATTAGTTTCCGCTAGATCTAGGCTTCAGAAAGTGGTAGCTCTCTAGTTTCCGTTTGAATGCATTGTTTATCGTGCATCTATTCAATGTTCTAGCTAGCCATTGGAATTTGGAAAATACTTAAGTTTCTTTACCAAATGTAATATACCACGCACACAGGAAAGAAGTTCAAACGGACCAGCTCTGCAAACTGAACCAACCATGCAATCTGCTTGCTCCAAACTTAGCAGCTTACCTAATTAATCTTCGAGCATAAAATATAAGATGCCAACTCCACCGCAGGTTCTCTATATATTCTTCTCTATTTTAAAAGACACATGGGATCTTCCATACACTTAGGTGAACAAGTAAATCCATAAGAATCACCAATGCAATTCCTAATTAGTCTACTGAGTGTGCCTAATTAGTCTTCGATAATAGGTGAATTTAACTATATTCAGGCCCTAAATAACCACCTTCTTGCATAGTTTTGATAATAAAAGTGATAACAAAATGCTCTTATTAGTGCTTTTCATTATTTGAAGGTTAAACAACTAGGAAGGCTAGGGAGTACTTTTGGAGTCAAAAATGAAGAAAACGAGGCCAACTGTAAAATATCCCAAGTGAACCACGCGGAAGAAGGCTAAAGAGTCAGAAATTGGGTACTGTCGCGGTTCCACCACGGCCGCGGCAGAACCGCGGTGAGAGACTGGTGCAGACAAAATTGGTATCTGAGAGGTTGTTTGGCCGCGGTTCTACTGCGACCGTGGCAGAACCGCGGTAGGCTTGCGGAAGGCCAGGGGCAGTTATGTCAAAAGCGTGAATTTTAGCCCAAAAACCTATATTAGTCACTAGGTTTCGCCCCTTAGAGGCATGTATTGAATTTTTTGAGTTCTTGGAAGGAAAAACAACTGTGAGAGAATAGCTTAAACATATTTCTTCTTCCCTTTTGATTTTTATTGCTAGATTATGTCGAATATTAATTCATTGCGTTTACCCATAGTTATGAGTAGCTAAATTACTTGTCTAAGGTCTTGATGGAACCTATTGGGGGATGAACTTCTCGTTTATGTTAATGCAAATTTGCCAGTTTTAATCTTTGTTTATTCAACAATGTTCTTGTGGTGGTTAGACAAGAGGGGTTGCTCTGATGGTAAGCAACCCCCACTTCCAACCGAGAGGTTGTGAGTTCGATTCTCCCCAAGAGCAAGGTGGGAAGTTCTTGGAGGGAAGTATGCCGGAGGTCTATTTGGAAACAGCCTCTCTACCCTAGGGTAGGGGTAAGGTCTGCGTACACACTACCTCTCCAGACCCCATTAAATGAGATTATACTGGATTGTTATTGTTGTTGTTGTTCTTGTGGTAGTTAATTGACAGGATCCTCAATTAGCTGTGCCTATTTAGTGTGCATAACTTGGAAAAGAGTGCATATTTAGGTAGTTGTTGAATAACACCACTCCTAAAGTAATAAGAGGAATCTATAACTACAGGTTTAAAGGCGGGATTAGGAATAACGAAGCCTTGGGTGCAATCTTAGATGAACTGTGTTAATTAAAGCTAGCTAGTATATCTCGGGAGAATGCAATAGTATATTACTGTAATTGCTCGGGAGAAAGTTACGGTGAGGCGATTGTTCATGATTGATAAAGTGTGTTGATAAATTTGTATGAAACATAAACAGAAGGGATTCCATCAATAGGGGAAGTCATTACCTTAGTTTGTCCCTCATTATTGTCTACAACTCTAGTTAGTTTATTTACAGCTTGTTAGTTTACTACAATCTTAGTTCGTAACAAAACCTCCAATAGTGATTCAAAAGTCTTGGGAAGCTGGTTCTAAAGGATTTAGTGAGTCTACGGGTGGTAGTTGATAGGTTGACTCTCTGAGGATTCGATCCTGGGCGTAATACTCGGGTTTTATTTGCAACGTCCGCAGAGTCCTTTCAAGAGGGCATACTTGGGCGTGATCAGTCTTCAAACAAGAAATGCAAGATGCCAACTTCCTTTATCGAAAATTTAAAAACTTTATCAAAAAGATGCCAATGTCATCACGGGTTCTCTACATAATCTTCCCATCGTCAAAAACATTGGAGAAGCTCAATATTCTCTGATGAACAAATAATTCATTCAGGAATCACGATCATTACACCCTCTCTCCCAAAATTAACTACTCTATGTTGACCAGCTAAGTTTGACCATCAAATTATTCATAATCTATTTCACATTTTGACAAAGAAACTCAACAAAATATGATAGCTTTTTTATCCTGGTCAAATAATCACTTATTAACACTTTTTCAAAAAAAAATAGGGAACTTAAAAATCCTGGATCTTGAGAAGATTACCTCAAGCACATCAATGGCGCGATAAGCACCTATCCTGATAAGTTTCCGGGGAATATCATCCTCAAACATTAGCTCAATCGTATCGCGAAATACCCCCAAATTCTCCACCTCAGGCACCTCTATCCTACACAACCCCCTCGAGTTTTTTGCAATCAAGTCAGCAAAAACACAACTATTAGTACTAAGAACTTCAGAATTAAGCTCTAATACTAATCCACTCCCATTCTTTCCTTTTAAATTCAACCTTACATCAAAGATCCCCAAATTACAATCATCCCTTACCCCGGGCCCAACACCACTAACTTGCTGCTCACAATCAACCGGAGCCGGGGATTTAGGAATTTCAGGGAAATTAACCGGGTTAATCGGGTTTAGGGTTTCGTCAATGGAATCAATTGGAGATACCCGACCCGGTGAGAGGATCCGACGCGGGTCGATACGGGTCACGATTCCGGGTCTGGAGGTGTTTGGAGGTGAATTAGCGAAAGAAGATAAGGTGGAATTGGATGAAGATTTTGTGGGTATTTCTGGTTTTAGTAAAGATTGGTTCTTTTTGGGCAAACCGGCCGGAGTTGGAGCTTGAACTGGGTTTTCCGGGCTGTGTGGTGGAACAGTAAAGGAGCAACACCAAGCACGGCGATGATGATGCGACGGCGGCGGTTCACGGCGGCGACTGTGGGGTTGAGATTTAAGGCGCGTGGAGTCGTGCATTTCGAGAGCAAAATCTTACAGATACAGAAAATCAGTATGTGTCTCACAGCGTGTGTGTGTGTGTGATTGTTAAAGATAACAGTATGATCTCATATGTAGAAATGTGAGAAAACTTTATGGGGAAATGGGAATTTGGCAATGTTCTTTCTTAGGGCGAAGAATATTAGGAGGTGGTCAGTGCGTGGTAGGGTGGTGGAGAGGAGATTCTTGAACTGACGGCAAAAGCAAACAGCATATTAGACTGTAGATACTGGCAGAGTGAGCTGTGCTTGTGAATATTGGAATTTTCTTTTTACTTGGGGAAAATACATAGTCTAGCGCATGAAATATACATCAAATTTGTGTTACACACTTTCACTTTCTGAGGGCATATATTATACATATAACCTTTTAAAATTGTGGCTAATACACATTATTTTTTTGTTAGAATATTATGGTATAGCTAGTTTTCACACTGATCAATCAAAAATAGTCAGCGCTTACCAAGTCAATGAAAAGTAATTATTACTTTGCTGCAACAGAGACTGGTCCCGTATAATATACGGGAGTTCTGGTACATTTGTATACGAACTCCAGCATATTATGCTGGACCGATATACTTTGTTAACTCCTGTATAATATATAGGAGACTGGAGCACTAGTGCTCCAAACTCCAGTATATTATACTGGACATTTATACTTGTTAGAACTCCCGTAAAATATGCAGGAGTTCCAGTATAATTATGCTTGAACTCTCGTAAAATTTGCCGGAGTTCCAGCATAGTTATCCTGGAACTCCCGTAAAATATGTTGGAGTTCAAGCATACTTATGTTGGAACTCCCGTAAAATTTGCGAGAGTATTTTTCGAATTTTGAACAATATTTTCACTCAAATTTATCTTAACATAAAAAGTGGCTAAATTTCGATGACTTTTGAAACTTGGCTATTTTTCAATGATTCTATTTTTAAATTTCTCGCCTTTTTTCTTGACCAATTTTTGAGAATAAGCATAGTGTCATGCACCAATAACATCATGACACGTGTTAATAGTTTTTAAAAGAAAAATATTAATCACTTAAACTAATTTCTCTTTCCTAGTCTTTTTCTCCCTCGTAAGAAAGCTTTCTCTTTCCTCGTCTCTTTCTTCCTCGGAATAAAACCATCATACTTAATTTCTTCTTTCTTTAAAGACCCATATTCTTCACCATCTCTATTCTTCTTTGTTATACTATTTCTCCTTACTTTATAAAATTTTCATCATTTTTTAGTTTCCAGGTTTTGTTTGCCATGGAATCACCATTGTTACCGATGGGTTTGCCACTGTAACAGTGGCCGAAAAATGGAGGTCGTTGTCGTTTGCCTTTTTTTAACCAAACGAGACCAGATTTGAACGAAGAACACCAGCTTAACAGAAGGATTTGACAGCTCCACCCACGCAAAGAAGATCTGAGCTCGTCGACCAAGAACTGACAATAGAACTAACGACCTGGCAATGGAGTTCTCGGCTTGTTGCTTGAGGTCGTTGCCGGCATTACGAGTTATGGCTGATATCTTCTTAAAGGAGATGCAAGAAGGAGGAGATGAGGAGGGTGCAGTTGTCGCGGAATTCCGGGAGCGACAGAGGCTCCAAATGGGGAAGAAGGGCCTTGATATCTTTTTCTTTTCATTTAATTATTAAATTAACAAAAATAAGAGGACAAATAAGATTTAGACATGTGCACTTATATAAAGATTTGGACAGATAATTCATTGGTTTGACATGCTCATTTTTTTGTTAAACACGCGCGTGCCATCTGGCAAAAATAGTGTGTATTAACCATAATTTTGAAAGGTTACATGTGTAATATGATATATGCCTTCAGAAGATGTGTAACAGAAATTTAGTGTATAAGTCAGGTGATTTTGCCTTTTACTTGTTTTCTTTAAAAGAAAACAAAATTTTGTATATTTATTTAAAAAAGAAATTTACAGATCCTCTTGATACCTTTGTGATTTTATCATGGCCCTGTATGATGAGTAGTATTTTGATTAACTCGGATCAGGGGCGAAACTATTTCGATAATTAACCACCTTTGTGATATGGCTTCGCCCCTGAACATGACAAATAAGATATTTATATAAAGTTGTATTTATTCTGATATCAGACACTGAGTGAGAAGTCAAAATAAAATACGACAAATGATATATTTCTAAGAAACAAAATCTCTAACAATGAAAATACTTAAATTGAAAAGTTTTATTTGTTTAAAGAGGAACATTCACTCCAAAAAGTGTTAGCTAGGATGAATTTTCGAAAAAATAAATGCTCCATATACTTGGATTAAAATAAACGTTTGGGAAGTAGTGTTTCATAAGTAGCCTTTACGAGCCATGTAAACAAGAAAGTTCATAGAAAAAATATATGTTAGGTTTTAGTTTTCTTTGGTGTTTTAAGTTTTAACTATAGGTATTTATCGGGCCAGAATGATCATCGGGTCAGCCCGATTCAGCCCGTTACTATAACTTAATGTGCGAGCAGGGACGGGTTGGTCGGGGACGGGTTTTGGATGAATGGATAACGGGGCACCGTATCCGCTAAGCTTGTTAACCCATTAACGAATTGTTAACGAGTTGCAACCCGTTATCAGCCCCGTTATCGTTACATTCTTTTAATTATTATTATTATTATTTGGACTGTTGCCAATGGTCAAAATTTAATTAAAAACAAAAAAAAATTACACTAGCCCCGCCGGCCCGAACCCTAATGGGCCCACAATAATCTGAAATTTGTAACTCGTTATCAGCCCGCTAAACAGCTCGCTCAATAAATAAATGGGCTGGAATTTTTTTCGTTCAATACGTCTCAGCCCGCTCGATAAACAAGTATAGTTTTAACTGTCGAAACCAAGGGTAAATTGAAATTGTTTGTTACCGATTCCAAAACCTAAGCTAAGTTAATTATAAATCCCATTATTCCGTGTGGTTCAATCTTGTTTAATTAGTTGTTCTAAAGTTACGGTTGCTTCAACTTTTTTTGGGAAACTTGTTTTGAAGAAAAATATTATTTTTTTCGAAAACTAATTTTCAATCAAATACCAAGAAATATAAGTTTTAAAAGAATCTCAAGAAAGGTAGATATTTTACCTACCCTAATTGTAAAATTTAAAATTTAGAGAAAATTTAAGAGGATATTATTAAGATTACTTCAGCCTCCCTTTTATTTGTTTAATAAGGGATAAAACATAAAATTACCTTATGGGATTATCCCATTTTACCAGTTATACTTTTAGGCCTCATTTGTTTGCACTTAATAGATGTCTAAATCTTAATTATTCAGATCTCACATATTAAGTGCGTTTGTTTTTTAAGTCTGAATCTTAATTATTCAGATCTTAATCATTAACTGTGTTTGGTTTTTTACTTCATAACAACTTAATGAGTCTGAATAGGTCTGTATGATTAAGATCTATAACAGAGACTTAATTTCATTAAGATGCTATTACATATTCATTATTAACTGCCTCACCGCCTACTATTATCAACTACCACAATGCCACCACTACCACCATACACCACCACCTCCACCACCACCATCCCACTACTATCTTCAATTACAGCCGCCATCATTATCTACCATCACAATATATTATCCCCACCACTCCGACCACTATCATTGTTACCCACGATCAACACTCATCCACCTCAACTACTACAACTGACCACCCCATCATCATCAATAATTACAGCCGGCACTGCCCATCATTATAACCTACCAACCACCAACCACCACCTTCCTCAATCACAACTACTACTATCACCCCCAATTATTAACTATAACCACTCATTACCACCATCCTCAATCATAATTGCCACTACCAAATCACTACTAGCTACTAGCATGAACCACTATCATCAACCAAAACTACCACCAACCACCACCTCTAGTCGGCATTCACCCCTTAGCCATCACCACTAACAACTATCATATTTTTAAAAAAAGTATATATTTTATTGATAGAATATTATATTATTTAGTATTTCATTTGAATTTTATGTTTATTAATTTTCAAATAAAGAGAGTTTATACATTCAGATGTTAAAAATGAAACTGTCTTAATTATTTATATCCAGATCTTAATACACATCTTAATATATTCAGGTGTGTATTCAGATTCAGATGTCTTATTCTTAATACACATCTTGATATTCATATGTGTATTCAGATTCAGACGTCTTAATCTTGAAAAAAACAAATGATGCCTTATATTGTGCAAGGTGTAGAGAGGGTTAACCAAAACTCACATTTCAAGAACTTGGCATATAACTTCTTTTCTCTCATAGTTCGAAGCACAGCCCTCAGGTGCTACTCATGATCTTCCCGACTACGGGAATACACCAAAATATCATCAATAAAGACAATGATGAACGAGTCAAGATACGGCCGGAACACACTGCGCAGCAAATGTATAAAGGTTGTTGGGGCATTGGTCAGCCAAACTGACATAACAAGGAACTTGTAATGACCATACTGAGTCCTGAAAGTAGTATTCGGGATATCTGGCTCCCAAATCTTCAAGCTCTTTGGAGGACGTACCAGTTGTGACTGGCTAGGGCCAGGTTTGCCGGATTGACCTCTGAAAGCACCCCACTTAGGAGGCGCGCTAGAAACCGGAGGTGCCATAATAAGGCTCCTAAGGCCTAGGAGGAGCTGGAGCACAATTGGTTGTTGGAAGATATGAATGAACAGGGCGACTCATAAAACCTCTACCATGACGACATACAGTTGGGGTATGGGCACCAAAATAATGGCCTGACTCTTGAGACCTCTTGGCCTCCCTCTCCTCTCTCTCCCTAGCATGCATACCCTCAATCCTCCTAGCAATTCTCACCACCTGCTGATAGGAAATATCCATCTCCAACTCATGATACATGCTAGATCTGTCGTTAGGAATAAGGTCCTCAATAAACCGGCGAACCCTCTCGCGGGCAGTAGAAACCAAGGCTAGTGCATGCCTAGCCAAACTGGTATAACGGATAGCATGCTCTGAAACAGTCATAGCACCTTAACGCAAATGCTCGAACTCTGCGCGCCATGCGTCCCTGAGGCTCTGAGGAACATACTCCCTCAGGAACAGATTTGAAAATTAATCCCAAGTCAGTGAAGCAACCTCATCTGGACTGTCTAACTCACAGGTGCGCCATCACTCATAGGTAGCTCCTCGAAGTTGGAAGGTAGTGAAAGAAACCCCACCTGATCCTGAGATACCCATGGTACGGAGAATTCGGTAACACTCATCAAGAAATCCCAAAGCATCCTCTTATGCTAGACCACTGAATACAAGAGGCTTGTACTTCTTAAAGCTCTCACGCCTCAGCTGCTCCTTCTCGGAAGTCGCTGCCCTGACCTCGGACTGAACTGGCACTGCATGCGATACAGGGATAATCTCAGGGACCTGCTCAAAATGCACTAGATGCTCAGAAGTGGGGGCGGTGGGAGTATGTGCTCCTCCCTCGGCATGGGATGTTGATAACAACACGATAAGGGATTCAAGAATTACTACAAGAAACGTGCGAAAGTTAAAAGAAAATAAAGAAATGAAAACAGACGGAAAATTAAAGATAGATTGAATTCAAGAAAGGGTTTCTTGAATTCAAGAAGTCTATTCTTGAAATTGAATCCTATCACAACAATTAGCTAACAAAGAACTAATCGACTTTGGTAGAGAATTAAAAACAAGAGATAGATTGTGAAACACGACCCTTTAGAATAACAAGAATAAGGATAAGCCTAAACTTATCACCTTTCTTGAATACCTAAACTGATCTAAGATTTCGAAAGAGTTTAATCTTACCACCTTAAGTTAAGTCTTGAAGGTTGAAGAATAAATCCAAGAGTAGCCACACACAAGAGAGCAAGAAAAACCTCACAATTTTTATTGATAATAATCTAAATAATCTAAGTCTAAAAACAAAGAATTCACCCCTTTATATAGAGAGGGGTCATAAAAGTCTACCTAAAGTAAATAAAGTTCTAAGCTACTTTGGACAACAAGTCCAACTACCTTAAGAAAATAAAAATACTAGGAAGCAAAAACCAAATCATTCTTAGAAAGTAATTCCAAAAATCTTAGTAAAAGGAAAACATAACCTTAACTAAATAGAAAATCAACAGATATAGTCTCATAATATATGGAAATAAGTCTCAAACCAATCTTGGATAGAATCTTGAAAATCTTGAAGGAAATTTTCAAGCAACTTGGCACCAACTTAAACTCAACATATAGCACGACTATTGTACCATTCTTGGACATAAAGTAAGTCCTTTTTTGCTATAAAAACGTGGCTTTGTATAGGACTTCATGGGATGCAAATTTGGACACATTGTAGGTGCTAAATTGGTTCTGCATGGCCTGATTTTGGATCTTCTTCAGAGGATGTTCTTGGGATCTAATCCATCTCTTATTGGATATGAATTTGGGCCATAAAATAATTATAACACCTAGATAACTTATATCCTTTATCCTTAAGCTCTTCCTCCCAATGACTTGTTTTGTAACTTTTTAGCTTGAGATCTTGTTAAAGGCCTTCTTTGAGATTCTAAAGCCTCATCCTTGTCCTTGAATAGATTTGAGCTTCCTAGAATACTATAATTCCCCTTTTCTTGAAGAAATTCGTCCTGAATTTCGACCTTGCAAGAAAGGAAGACAACTACTAGTAAATGGCATCCACTAATCTGAAAAAATGGTAAAAATAAAATAAGATAGTGACCATAATACCTCTCTTAAGGTAGTCAAAAAATGTGCATGACAATAAAATTACAAAAGATAGGTCACGTGTCCATCTAAAACAAGTATCTCTACTGCATGTATCAGATAAGACACTTTTATAACATAGCCAAGTATCAATTACAAATTTCGTAGATTCTTCTACATGTAAGCTATTTAGAAAAGCAATCACAAGAAGGTTAGATGAACCCATAATTCCCAAATTAAAAGTTTCAATATATTCACGCTCATGAATATGACTCTCCCCAATAATATCCCCAACATCAACAGATTCTAAACAATTGCTCAAGCTATCATAGAAAGAGTCATATGTAGGTTCATGGAAATGTATTTGATCACTAGTGTCACAACAATCGTGCATATTCTCATTAGTAGTAGAAAATACTTTTACAAGCTCACAATCAACATGGATTAAAGAATGAGCCCCCATCACACAACAAAATTCATGTTCTAGCAATCGATCATATGAAAGCTCTCTAGACAGTTGAATAAGAGAAGAAGGAATATTTAAATAATTCGCAAGCCCCTTCTCATAAATTTCATGCCCCTTTCTACAAAGTTGGAATTCATAATTATCTACGTCGAACTCAATTTCAAAAAGAAACAAATTACTCTTGCACTTGAAGTTAGATATTACTGTTAATGATTTTATATGCATCAAAACATCATCATTCACAACAATTATAAAGTAACCAGTATAAGAAATTGGTTTTATGGACGTAAAATGCAAAACAAAAAAATTTTGGTTGTTTACGCCAGGTGATAATGGTTTCTTAGGCCGTATTTGATGTCCAGTACAAATATCAGTTGATTCCAAGTCGGGTCCGCCCCGGCCGAAAATTGGCGACTGCTAGGATTTCTGGTTTTACGGCCGTACAATGCCAAAAAGTACAATTTGGTCGTTTCGGCCAGGTGAAAATGTTTACTTATGCCGTATTTGATGTCCAGGACAAATATCAGGCAATTCCGATCCGGGTCTGTCCCGGCCGAAATTTTTTGAGTCGCGCGTATTTTAGGTTTTATGGCCGTAAAATGCCAAAAAATCATATTGGTCGTTTCTGCCATGTGATAATGGTTTCTTAGGGCATATTTTATATCCATGACAAAAATCAGGCGATTCCGAGCTGCGTCTGTCCCGACCGAAAATTTGCAACTTGCGAAGATTTTTGGTTTTATGGCCATAAAATGCTAAAAATGCAATTTGGTCGTCTCGGCAAGGTGACAATGGTTTCTTAGGCTGTATTTGATGTCAGAGACAATATAAGGCGATTCCTAACCGGGTCTGTCCCGGTCGAAAATTTGTGACTCACGTGGATTTCTGGCTTTATGGCCGTTAACTGCCAACTAATGCAATTTGGTTGTTTCGGCAAGGTGACAATGGTTTCTTCTCCCGTATTTGATGTCCACGACAAATATCAGGCGATTTCAAGCTGGGTCTGTCCCGGCCAAAAATTTGCCAATTATGCAGATTTTTGTTTTTATCGCCATAAAATGCCAAAAAATGTAATTTGGTCATTTCGTCCAGGTGAAAATATATTCTTAAGTCGTATTTGATGTCCAGTATAAATATCAGGCGATTCCGAGTCGGGTCGTCACGATCGAAAATTTGCAACTCGCGTAGATTTTTGGTTTTATGGTCGTAAAATGCCAACAGATGCAATTTGGTCGTTTCAGCAAGGTGATAATGGTTTCTTAGGACGTATTTTATGTCTAGGACAAATATAAGGCGATTTTGAGCCGGGTTTGTCCCGACCGAAAATTTGCGACTCGCATAGATTTCAGGTTTTATGGCCACAAAATGCCAAAAAATGCAATTTGGTCATTTAGTGCACCTGACAATGGTTTCGTAGGACATATTTGATATCTAGGACAAATATCATGCGATTTCGAGCCGGGTCCGTCCCAACCAAAAATT
Organism: Nicotiana benthamiana; assembly: GCA_034376525.1. Taxonomy (NCBI): domain Eukaryota; kingdom Viridiplantae; phylum Streptophyta; class Magnoliopsida; order Solanales; family Solanaceae; genus Nicotiana; species Nicotiana benthamiana. The sequence goes on along the minus strand of CM067335.1, from coordinate 32,760,801 downwards.
TACGACTCTGGTTTTATGGACACAAAATTCCAAAAAATGCAATTCGGTCATTTCGGCCAGGTAAAAATGTTTTATTAGGTCGTATTTTATGTCCAGGACTAATATCAGGCGATTCCGAACCGAGGTCGTCCCGGCCGAAAATTTGCGACACGCGCGGATTTCTGGTTTTATGGTCGTACAATGCCAAAAAATGTAATTTGGTCGTTTCGGCCAGGTGAAAATGTTTTATTAGGTCATATTTGATGTCCAGGACTAGTATCAGGCGATTCCGAGCCGGGCCCGTCTCGGTCGAAAATTTGCGACTTGCACAAATTTCTGGTTTTATGGTCGTACAATGCCAAAAAGTGCAATTTGGTCGTTTCGGCCAGGAGAAAATATTTTCTTAGGCCGAATTTGATGTCCAGCACAAATATCAGTTGATTCCGAGCCGGGTCTCTCCCGGCTGAAAATTTGTGCTCGCTCGTATTGATGGTTTTATGACAATAAAATGCCAATAATGCATATTAATTGTTTCCGCCAGGTGACAATGGTTTCTTAGGCCATATTTGATATACAGGATAAATATCTGGTGATCCGAGCTGGGTCTGCCCCAACCAAAAATTTGTGACTCGCGCATATTTCTTGTTTTATGGCCGCATAATGCCAAAAATTCAATTTTTTCATTTCGGATAGGTGAAAATATTTTCTTAGGCCATATTTGATGTCCAGGACAAATATCAGGCGATTCCGAGTAGGGTACGTCCCGTCAAAAATTTGCGACTCACGCGGATTTCTGGTTTGTAGTTGTAAAATGCCAACAATTGGAATTTGGTCGTTTCGGAAAGGTGGCTATGGTTTCTTGGGCCGTATTTGATGTCCAGGACAAATATCAGGCAATTCCGAGACAGGTTCGTACCGGCCAAAAATTTGCCACTTGCGTAGATTTCTGGTTATATGGCCGTAAAATGCAAAAAAAATGCATATTGGTCATTTCGTCCAGCTGACAATGGTTTCTTATGCCATATTCGATATCAAGGACAAATATCATTCGATTCCGAGCCGGGTCCGTCCCGGCCGAAAATTTATGACTCTGGTTGTATGGCCGCAAAATGCCAAAAAATGCAATTTGGTCATTTTGGCCAGGTGAAAATGTTTTCTTAGGTCGTATTTGAAGTCCAGAAAAAATATCAGGCGATTCCGAACCGGGCCATCTCGGCCGAAAATTGCGACTCGTGCGAATTTCTGGTTTTATGGCCGTACAATGCCAAAAATGCAATTTGGTCGTTTAGGCATGGGAAAATGTTTTCTTAAGCTGTATTTGATGTACAGGATAAATATCAGGCGAATCCGAGTCGGGTCCGTCCCGGCCGAAAATTTGCGACTCGCACGTATTTCTAGTTTTATGACAATAAAATGCCAAAAATGCATATTGGTCGTTTCAGCCAAGTGACAATGGTTTGTTAAGCCATATTTAATATCCAAGAAAAATATCAGGCGATTCTGAGCCGGGTCTATCTCGGCCGAAAATTTGAGACTCGCGCAAATTTGTGGTTTTATGGCAGTAAAATGCCACAAAATTCAATTAGGTCGTTTCGTCCAGGTGACAATGGTTTCTTAGGCCATATTTTATGTCCAGGTTAAATATAAGGCGATTCCGAGCCGGGTCCGTCCCGGTCGAAAATTCGCCACTCGCGCGGATTTCTGATTTTATGGTCGTAAAATGCCAAAAAATGCAATTTGGTCGTTTCGGCAAGATGACAATGGTTTCTTAGGCCGTATTTGATGTCCATGACAAATGTCAGGCGTTTCCGCGTCGGGTTCGTCTGGAGAGAAAATTACTACTCGCGTAAATTTCTGGTTTTTATGTCAGTCAAATGCTAACTTTGGTCATTTCGGCCAGGTGAAAAAAAATTTCGTAGGCCGTATTTGATGTCCAAGACAAATATCAGGCGATTCTGAGTCGCGTCCATCCCAGCCAAAAATTTGCGACTAGTGCGAATTTATGATTTTATGGTCGTAAAATACCAAAAATACAATTTGGTTGTTTCGGCCAGGTGACAATGGTTTCTTAGGCCGTATTTGATGTCCACGATAAATATTACGCTATTCCAAGCTGGGTTCGTCCCGACCAAAAATTTGCGACTTGCGCAGTTTTCTGGTTTTATGGCCGTATAATGCCAAAAAAATACAATTTGGTCGTTTTGGCCAGGTGGCAATACTTTCTTTGGCTATATCTGATGTCTAGGACAAATATACGGCGATTCCGAGCCGGGTCTGACCCGGTCAAAAATTTGCGACTCACGCGGATTTCTGATGGTATGGCTGTAAACATACCAAAAATGCAATTTGGGCATTTCGGATAGGTCAAAATATTTTTTTAGGCAGTATTTGATGTCCAGGACAAATATCAGGCGATTCTAAGCCGGGTCTGTCCCGACCGAAAATTTACGGCTCGCGCAGATTTCTGGTTTTATGGCTCGAAATGCCAAAAAATACAAATTGATTATTTCGGCTAGGTGAAAATATTTTCTTAGGTCGTATTTAATGTCTAGGAAAAATATCAGGCGATTATGAGTATGATCTGTCCAGGTTGAAACTGAAAAATATTTTCAGGTTTATGGTCGTATAACTCTAAAAAATGCATATTGGTCATTTAGTCCACCTTACAATGGTTTCTTAGGACATATTTTATATCCCGAACAAATATCATGTGATTCAGAGTCGGTTCCATCCCAACCGAAAATTTACAACTCTGGTTTTATGGCCGCAAAATTCCAAAAAATGCAATTTGGTCATTTCGTCCAGGTGAAAATATTTTATTAGGTCGTATTTGATGTCCAGGACTAATATCAGGCTATTCCAAACAATGGCCGTCCTGGCCGAAAATTTGCGATTCGCGCGGATTTTTGGTTTCATGGTTGTACAATGCCAAAAAATGCAATTTGGTCATTTCAACCAGGTGAAAATATTTTCTTAGGCCGTATATTATGTCCAGGACAAATATCAAGCGACTCCGAGCCGGGTCCGTCCTAGCCGAAAATTTGCGTCTCGCGCGTATTTCTGGTTTTATGGCTGGAAAATTCCAAAAATGCATATTAGTCGTTTCAGCTAGGTGACAGTGGTTTGTTAGGCCATATTTGATATCGAGGACAAATATAAGGCGATTCTGAGCCGGGTCTGTCCCGGCCGAAAAATTTGCGACTCACGCGGATTTTTGGCTTTATGGTCGTATATGCCAACAAGTGCAATTTGGTCCTCTTGGCAAGGTGACAATGGTTTCTTATGCCGTATTAGATGTCCAGGAGAAATATCACGCGATTCTGAGCCAGGTCTGTCCCGACCGAAAATTGTGATTCCCATGGATTTCTAGTTTTATGGGCGCAAAAAACAAAAAAATGCAGTTTGGTCATTTTGGCCATGTGAAAATGCTTTCTTAGGTCGTATTTGATATCTAGGACAAATATCATGCGATTCCGAGCCAGGTCCGTCCCAGCCAAAAATTTGCAACTCGTGCGGATTTCTGGTTTTACGAACGTAAAATGCAAAACAAAAAAATTTGGTCATTTCGGCCAGGTGACAATGGTTTCGTAGGCAGTGTTTGATGTCCAGGACATATACTAGGCGATTCCGAGACGAGATCATCCGGGCCGAAAATTTAGATGCGCGAATTTCTGGTTTAATGGCTACAAAATTCAAAATATACAATTTGGTCATTTTCGGCCAGGTGAAAATCTTTTCTTAGGTCGTATTTGATGTCCATGATAAATATCAGGCGATTCCGAGCCGGGTCTATCTTGACCGAAAATTTGTGACTCGCGAAGATTTGTTTTATGAAACGTAAAATGCTAAAAAATGCAATTTGGTCATTTCAGCCAGGTGATAATGGTTTCTTAGGCCATATTTGATGTCAAGGACAATATAAGGCGATTCCGAGCCGGGTACGTCCCGGTCGAAAGTTTGCGACTCACGCGGATTTATGGATTTATAGCCGTAAATTGCCAACTAATGCAATTTGGTTGTTTCGGCAAGGTGACAATGGTTTCTTTGGCCGTATTTGATGTCCAGGACAAATATCAGGCGATTCCGAGTCGGGTCCATCCCGGCCAAAAATTTGCCAATCATGCAGATTTCTGTTTTTATTGCCGTAAAATGCCAAAAAATGTAATTTGGTCATTTCGGCCAGGTGAAAATGTTTCTTAAGTCGTATTTGATGTCCCGAATAAATATAAGGCGATTCCGAGACGGGTCGTCACGACCGAAAATTTGCGACTCGCGCAGATTTTTGGTTTTAGTTAAAGCTGACCAGCGGGTGGGCCGGGCCGGTTACGGGTCCGGATTTTTTGACCCGTCCGGGTCCGGGCCGGTCCGGTCCGGGTTCAATTGGGGGCGGGTTGAATTGGGCCGGGTTCGATCCGGTCCGGGTCGGGCCGGACCGGGTTTTACTTTTTTTTTTTTTTTTTTTGTATTTCGTATAGTTTAAATATTAAGTTATATTAATACTTTGTAATAATTGAATGAACACAACAAAAGATGGGAAAAAATTGCACTTATTGCAAGTGCTACTTTATTTCTTAAATTGAAAATTTCAAATTGAAAAACTAAAATGTATCATAACTAGTTTACAATTTACAATTTTACATCAAATGGCTTGCATTGCAATAGCAAGTTCTTCCATATTAATATGAACCTCTGGACCTTCTTCTGGAGTGTTAAATTCGGATGGGTTTCCGTGCGTTAAGATATCTCCAAGTTCTTCGTCTTCCGGGCTATCCAGATCTTCCTTTCCTTGATTTCTTCTTTCAGATCTTATCCAATCTCTTAGACACACTAAGACTTCCAAAGCATTGCTTCCCAATGAGTGCCGCGTGTCTCCAAGTTGTTGTCTTGCTTGGCTAAATGCACTCTCGGATGCAACAGTGGAAATTGGGACATTCAGGACATCCCGCGCCATAGCGTAAAGAACGGGAAATTGCTTTGAATTTTCCTGCCACCAGCCTAACGGTGAAAATTCCTTGGTGCGAGGCTCCTTTTGCTTCTGCAAGTAAAATTGCAATTCATCTATATTCCTGCTACTAGATTGAGTGTTAGCAAAAGTTGAAAAAATATTAAAACTATCAAACCCTTCATCATCATCTCCGACTACATTAGAAGTGCTACATTCCATAGTGGGATTTGCAGCAGATGATGCACGAGCAATATCACATTGAGTTGCATAATAAGTATATAGATATTGTAAGTGTTCATTTAGTTGGTTCATAGATTCATACAAATTTGGGCTTTCAGTGGGCCCAATCTCCATATAATTGTATAAAGCATTCATTAATTGTTGACAATCAGACATTTTAATTGAAGGATTTAAAACTGCACCAATTAAGTAAATAGGAGGAATTGGAAAGAAATATTTTTTAAATTTTGCTTGCATACTTGCAATAGCATCCGTATATCTATCGTTCTTCTTAAATTCAAATAGTAGCAAAGAAATTTCAGCTATATGTACTAAAGCCAAAGTAATAGTTGGGTAATATGCCCCAGAAAACACAACAGTAGCAGTATAAAACTTATGTAAAAATTTAATGACATCACTAATGACCTCCCAGGTATCACCGGTTAACATACGACTAGGATTAGTACAATGTGCATTAGCAACTTCTGTTATTGGAAATCTATATTTGTAGCAACATTTTAAAAATATATACGTATAGTTCCATCTAGTAACTACTTCGTCGGGCATGAATCTAGGTCTAAGGTTATATTGTTGACACTTGTTCTTAAATTCTCTTATTCTAGATTGTCTATTATTTCCCTGAATTACTCCAACAGCTCTTCTAACTAGAGTAATCTCATGTAAAAATAAATCTAGCCCACTTTTAACAATTAAATTGTATACATGACATGCACATCTAACATGAAAAATATCATCAAGAGGTGGATGTAAATTCAATTTTAAAATTGAAACTGCAGCATTGTTGTTTGAAGCATTATCAAAAGACATACACAAAACTTTTTGGTTTAGATTATAAAATTCGACAACTTCAACAATTGTAGTACTAATAAATGTTGCAGTATGACTCTGATCTTCATCATATTTAAAAGCAATTATACGTTTTTGCATACAAGTATTGTCATCTATCCAATGACATGTAATTGTTAAATAATCATTTCCATTTACAGCATGGCCAATATCAGAAGTTAGACATACTCTAGAAGGAAGGTGACTAAACAAATAACGTATGTACGTTTGATATTGGCCGTGAAGTCTAAAGATGTCAGATCTACAGGTACTTCTAGGGATACCTTTAAACATAGGGTTGTATATCCTTTGAATATACGTAACAAGATAAGAGGAAGAAGCAAAAGAAAAAGGTAGACAACCCAAAGCAATCATTTTCGCTAATTCCTCTCGATCCCTCATTTTATCATATTTTCGCAGACCTCCAGTAGTAGTGTTAGGTGTTGTTTCACTTCCATCCCCATTATTTCCCCATTCTATAGGATGATCCTTTTGCATATGTCTAATAAGTGTGCCAGTCCCCCCTAAATTACCTCCGGTCAAATGTTGATACGTGTCGTTACAAAGTCTGCACTTAACTCTATCACTATCTTCTATCTCATCAAAAAATTTCCAAACAGCACTTCTTTTTCTACGATTAGATTTAGATTTTGGAGCGACTGGTGGTCTTCTACCCCTTGTTGCACTAGTAACTCCAACTCCAACACTACCAACATTTGCACTAGTAGGTGTAGATGGTATCTCATCTTCTATTCCAATTTCGTTATCTTCTATTCCGAAATCTTGGTGTAATTGTTCATAATCAATATTTACATCTTGCAAATTAGGCGATGATTCAGAAACATGTGTTATTGGTTCATTATTACTATTACTACCAGAAGCTATAGGACTTTTTTTACTACTTCCACTTCCACTTCCACTCCTACCAGTAACTTTTCTACACGCTCTTTTAGCAGCATTCAACATATTGGAAAATTTAATATATAAGCTAAACTAAAATCAAATATGCAATTAAAATATTAAATAAGAGAAAGAGTTGGAGAGAGTGCACCGAATTCGACAATAAATTGAGCACTTGAACAGGTGAACTTCAAGAATGTTGAACACTTGAACTTCAAGAATCAAGCTTCGAATGCCGAATTGCCGATTTCCAAATAAGAAATTACGATAAATTTAATTCGGGAAAATAAAGACAATAAAATTATGAAAGTAGAATATGAATTCTTGAATTGAGAGAGAGATAGATAATTTGAGAATTGAGAGAGAGATAGATAATTTTGAGTGAGGAAATGAAGAAGAGGGGGAGGGTATTTATAGATTTTTAGAAGGGTTATTAATGTAATTAAATAAAAACTAAAAAAAATCAAAAAATGGCCAAATTTGCAAAATTTACCCGTTGGCCAACGGATCTGGTCTTCTGGACCGTTGCCAACGGGCAAGTGGGCCCCACAAGTATAAAAAAAATTTTTTTTTTTAAAAAAAAAAAAAATTTGACCGTTAAAACCGGTCCGGGTTGGCCGGTTCGCCCGGTAATTCGCTTCCCGGGCCGGTCCGGTCCGGGTTATTTGCCCGGTAAGGCTGTCCGTCCAAACCCCCTTCCCCCCCCCAACCCAGCCCGGCCCCCCCCGCCCTTAACCGGTCCGGTCCGGGCCGGTTTTGACCGGGCCGGTCCGTGCCGGTCCCGGGTCAACCCGGCCCGGTTGACACCCCTAGTTTTAGTGCCGTTAAATGCCAACATATGCAATTTGGTCGTTTCGGCAATGTGACAATGGTTTCTTAGGCCGTATTTGATGTCCATGACAAATATCAGGAAATTCCGAGCCGGGTTCATCCCGGTCGAAAATTTGCGACTCACATAGATTTTTGGTTTTATGGCCACAAAATGCAAAAAAATGCAATTTGGTCATTTCGGCCAGGTTAAAATGTTTTCTTATGTCAGATTTGATGTCTAGGACAAATATCATGCGATTCATAGTCGGGTCCGTCTCGGCGAAAATTTGCGATTCGCGCGATTTTTTTTTATAGCCGTAAACTGCCGAAAAATAAAATTTGGTCGTTTCGGCCAGGTGACAAATATTTCTTAGAAAATATTTTATGTCTAGGAAGAATATCAGGCAATTGAGAGCCAGATCCGTCCCCGCTGAAAATTTGCGACTCGAACATGGATTTCTAGTTTTGTGGCCGTAAAATACCAAAAATTGCAATTTGGTCGTCGGCCAGTAGAAAAAAGTTTCTTAGGTCGTATTTGACGCCAAGGACAAATATCAGGCGATTTTGAGCCGGGTCCATTCCGATAGAATATTTGCGACTCGCACGAATTTTTGGTTTTATGGCCGTTAAATTACAAAGAATGCAATTTGGTCATTTCAGCCAGGTGACAATGGTTTCTTAGACCGTATTTGATGTCAAGGACAAATATCAGGTGATTCCGATCCGAGTCCGTCCCGGTCGAAAATTTGGGCGTCGCACGGTTTTTCTGATTTTTGGGCTGTAAAATACCAAAAATGTAAATTGGTCGTTTCGGCAAGGTGACAATGGTTTCATAGGCCATATTTGATATACAGGACAAATATCAGCCGGTACCGAGTCGGGCTTGTCCCGACTGAAAATTTGCGACTCGCGTAGATTTCTAGTTTTATGGCCGTAAAATGCCAAAAAATGCAATTTGGATGTTTCGGCCAGGTGACAATGGTTTCTTAGGCAATATTTGATGTCTAGGACAAATATAAGCCGATTTCGAGCCGGGTCTATCCCGGTCAAAAATTTGCGACTCACGCGAATTTCTGGATTTATGCCCTTAAAATGCCAACAAATGCAATTTTGTCGCTTCGTCCTGGTGAAAATATTATTTTAGGCCGTATTCTATGTCCAAGACAAGTATCAGGCGATTCCGAGCAGGGTCTATTACGGCCGTAAATTTGCGACTCGCGCAGATTTCTTTTTTTATGGTCGCAAAATGCCAAAAATGCAATTTGGTCATTTCGTCCAGGTAAAAATGTTTTCATAGGTCATTTTTTATGTCCAGTACAAATATCGGGCGATTCGGAGCGAGGTCTGTCCCGATTGAAAATTTGCGACTCTCGCGGATTTTGGTTTTATGGTCGTAAAATGCCAACAAATGTAATTTGGTTGCTTCGGCAAGGTGACAATGGTTTCTTAGGCTTTATTTGATGTCCATGACAAATATCAAGCGATTCCGAGCCGGATTCATCCCGACAGAAAATTTTCGAATCGCGCAGATTTCTGGTTTTATGGCCGAAAAATGCCAAAAAATGCAATTTGGTCATTTTGGCCAGGTGAAAATGTTTTCTTTGGTCATATTTGATGTCAAGGACAAATATCAGGCGATTCCGAGCCGGGTCCGTCCCGATCGAAAACTTGCGACTCGCGTGGTTTTCCGGTTTTATGGATGTTAAATGCTGAAAGCTAGAAGTTGGTCGTTTCGGCCAGGTGACAATGGTTTCTTAGGCCATATTTGGTGTCCAGGACAAATATCAGGCGATTCAGAACCGGATCCGTACCCGCAACTTGCGACTCAAATGTGGATTTCTAGTTTTACGGCCGTAAAATGCCAAAATGCAATTTGGTCATTTCGGCCTGGTGAAAAAGGTTTCTTAGGTCGTATTTGATGTCCAGGATAAATATCAAGCGATTTTGAGCCGGGTCCATCCTGATCGAATATTTGCGACTCGCGTGGATTTCTGGTTTTATAGATGTAAAATGCCATAAAGTGCATATTGGTCGGTTTTGCCTGGTGAAAATATTTTCTTAGGCCGTATTTGATGTCCAAGACAAATATTAGGCCACTCAAAGCCGAGTCCTTCCCTGCCGAAAATTTGCGACTCGCGCGGATTTCTAGTTTTATGGCTATAAAACTCCATAACGTGCATATTGGTCAGTTTTGCCGGGTTACAATATTTTCTTAGGCGGTATTTGATGTCTATGATAAATATCAGGCGATTCCGAGCCGAGATTGTCCCGACCGAAAATTTGCGACTCGCGCGAATTACTGGTTTAGTGTTGTAAAATGCCAAAAATACAATTTGATCGTTTAAGCCAAGTGAAAATGGTTTCTTAGGCCGTATTTGATGTCCAGGACAAATATCATGCGACTCCGAGCCTGGCCCATCCCAGCCAAAAATTTGCGACTCGCGCGGATTTCTGGTTTTCTGGCCGTAAAATTCCAAAAAGTGGAATTTGGCCGTTTCGGCAAGGTGACAATGTTTTCTTAGGCCGTATTTGATGTCTAGGACAAATATCAAGCGATTTTGAGCTGGGTCCATCGCGACCAAAAATTTACGACGCGCACGGATTTCTAGTTTTATGACCGTTAAATTCCAAAGAATGCAATTTGGTCATTCCCATATTTGATGTCCATGACAAATATCAGGCTATTCCGAGTCGAGACCGTACTGGCCGAAAATTTGCGACTTGTGCAAATTTATGGTTTGATGGCCGTAAAATTCTAAAAATACTATTTGGTCGTTTCGGCCGGATGACCATGTTTTCTTAGGTCGTACGTGATGTCCGGGACAAATATCAGGCGATTCCGAGCCAGTACTGTCCTGCCCCAAAACTAGCAACTCAAGCGGATTTCTGGTTTTATAGCCATAAAATTCCAAAAATACAATTTGATCGTTTCAGCCAAGAGAAAATTGTTTTTTAGCCCGTATTTGATGTTTATGAAAAATATCAGGCGATTCCTAGACGGGTCCGTCCCGGCAAAAAATTTGCGACTCGCGCAAATTTCGGGTTTTATGGCCGAAAATGCAAAAATTGCATTTGGTCATTTCAGCCAGGTGACAATGTTTTCTTTGGCCTTATTTGATGTCCAGGACAAATATCAAACGTTTCAGAGTTGGGTCCGTCCCGGTCAAAAATTTGAGACTCTCGCGAATTTCTAGTTTTATGGTCATAAAATGCTAAAAATGCAATTTGGTCGTTTCAGCCAGGTGACAATGCTTTCTTAGGTCGTATTTGATGTCCAGAACAAATATTAGGCAACTTCGATCCGGGTCTGTTTCGGCTGAAAATTTGCGATGGCGCGGATATTTGGTTTTATAGCTGTAAAAGGCCATATAGTTCATATTTGTCGTATTTGCTAGGTGATAATATTTTCTTAGGCCATATTTGATGTTTACGACAAATATTAGGCGATTCAGAGCTGGGATAGTCCTAGAAAAAAGTTTGCGACTCGAGCGAATTTTTGGTTTTCTGGCCGTAAAATTCCAAAAATGCAATTTGGTTATTTCGGCACGGTGACAATATTTCATAGGTCGTAATTGATGCCCAGGACAAATATCAGGTGATTTTGAGCCAGGTCCATCCCTACCGAAAATTTGCGACTCGCACGGATTTCTAGTTTTATGACCGTTAAATTCCAAAGACCGCAATTTGGTAATTTCCGCCAGGTGACAATGATTTCTTAGACTGTATTTGATGTCTAGGACAAATATCAAGCGATTCCGAGTCGGGACCGTCCGGCCGAAAATATGCGACTCGTGCGAATTTCTGGTTTTATGGCCGTAAAATGCCAAAAAAAAAATCAATTTGGTCGTTTCCGCTAGGTGAAAGTTGTTTCTTAGGTCATATTAGATGTCTAGGACAAATATCAAGCTATTCCGAGCCGGGACCCTCCCAGCCGAAAATTTGCGACTCAAGCGGATTTCAGGTTTTATGACCGTTAAATTCCAAAAAATGCAATTTGGTCGTTTTGGCTAGGTGACAATGTTTTCTTAGGCCTCATTTGATGTCCAGGACAAATATCAGACGATTCAGAGCCGGGTCCATCCCGGTCAAAAATTGCGACTCGCGCGAATATTTGGTCTTTTGGCGGTAAATGCCAAAGAGTGCAATTTGGTCATTTCGGCTAGGTGAAAATTCTTTCTTAGGCTGTATTTGATGTCCAGGACAAATATATGGCGAGTCCGAACCGGGATCGTCCAGGCCAAAAATTTGCGACTCGCGCGGATTTCTTGTTTTATAGCTTTAAAATGCCAAAAATGTAATTTGATCGTTTAAACCAAGTGAAAATTGTTTATTAGGCTGCATTTGATGTCCAAGACAAATATCATGTGATTCTGAACCGGGTCCGTCCAAGACAAAAATGTGCGACTCGCACGGATTTCTGGTTTTATGACCATTAAATTCCAAAGAATGCAATTTGGTCGTTTCCGCCAGGTGACAATGGTTTCTTCGCCCGTATTTGATGTCCAGGACAAATATCAGGCAATTTTGAGCCGGAACCGGCCTGACCGAAAATTTGCGACTCGTGCGAATTTCTTGTTTTACGGTCGTAAATTGCTCGAAAAATTCAAAAAATGCAATTTTGTCGTTTCGGAAGGGTGACAACGTTTTCTTAGGCCGCATTTGTCGTCCAGGAAAAATATTAGGCGATTCCGAGTCGGGTCAGTCCCAATCGAAAATTTGCGACTCGCATGAATTTCTGGTTTTATGGCCGTAAAATACCCGAAAAAATACCAAAAATGCAAATATTAGGGGATTCCGAGACTGGTCCGTCCAGGCCAAAAATTTGCGACTCGCGTGGATTTCTTGTTTTATGGCCGTAAAATGCCCAAAAATTCCAAAAATGCAGTTTTGTCATTTTGGAAGTGTGACAACGTCTTGTTAGGCCGGATTTGACGTCATGATAAATACTAGGCAATTCCGAGCCACGTCCATCATGGTCGAAAATTTGCGATTCGCGCGGATTTTTGGTTTTATGGCCGTAAAAATGCTCGAAAAAATACCAAAAATGCAATTTTATCGTTTAGGAAGAGTGATAACGTTTTCTTAGGCCGTATTTGTCGTCCACGACAAATATTAAGCGATTCCGAGCCTTGTCCGTCCCTGCCTAAAATTTGCGACTCGCGCGAATCTCTGGTTTTATGGCCGTAAAATGCCCGAAAAATACCAAAAATGTAATTTGGTCATTTCGAAAGGGTGTCAATATTTTCTTAGGCCATACTCGACGTCCAGGAGAAATATTAGGTGATGCTAAGCAGCGTTCGTCCCGACCGAAAATTTGCGACTCACGCGAATTTCTGGTTTTATGGCCGTAAAATGCCCGAAAAATACCAAAAATATAATTTTGTCGTTCCGTAAGGGTGAAAACGTTTTCTTAGGCTGTATTTGACATCTAGGACAAATATTAAGCGATTCCGAGTCGGGTCCGTTCCAACCGAAAATTTGCGACTCGCACGGATTTCTTGTTTTATGGCCGAAAAATGCCCGAAAAATACCAACAATACAATTTTGTCATTTCGAAAGGGTGACAACATTTTCTCAGACCGTATTTGACGTCCAGAACAAATATTAGGCGATTCCGAGCCGAGTCCGTCCCGGCCAAAAATTTGCGACTCGTGCGAATTTCTATTTTTTTGGCCGTAAAATGCCTGAAAAATACCAAAAATGCAATTTTGTCATTTCGGAAGGGTGAAATCAATTTTCTAGGCGGTATTTGACGTCCAGGACAAATATTAGGCAATTATGAATCGAGTTCGTCCTGATCCAATATTTGCGACTCGCGCGGATTTCTGGTTTTATGGTCGTAAAATGCTCGAAAAATACCGAAAATGCAATTTTGTCATTTCAGAAGGGTAACAACGTTTTCAAAGGCCATATTTGACGTCCATGACAAATATTAGGTGATTCCCGGCCACGTTCGTCCCAGCCAAAAATTTGCGACTCACGTGGATTTCTGGTTTTATGGCCGTAAAATACCAAAGAAATACCAAAAATGCAATTTTGTCATTCCGGAAGGGTGAAGGCGTCTTGTTAGGCCGTATTTGACGTCATGACAAATATTAGGTGATTCCGTGCCGCGTCCGTCCCGGCTGAAAATTTGCGACTCCTGCGGATTTCTTGTTTTATGGCCGTAAAATGCCCGAAAAATACCAAAATACAATTTTGTCATTTTGGAAGTGTGACAACGTCTTGTTAAGCCGTATTTGACGTCATGATAATTATTAGGCAATTCCGAGTCGGGTCCTTCCTAATGCGACTCGCACAGATCTCTGGCTTTATGGCCGTAAAATGCCCGAAAAATACCAAAAATGCAATTTTGTCGTTTCGAAAGGGTGACAATATTTTCTTAGGCCGTATTTGACGTCCAGGACAAATATTAGGCAATTCCGAGCCGGGTCTGTCCCAGCCGAAAATTTGCGAATCGTGCGAATTTCTGGTTTTATGGCTGTAAAATGCCCGAAAAATACCAAAAATGCAATTTTATCGTTTCGGAAGGGTTACGACGTTTTCTAAGGCCGTATTTGATGTCCAAGATAATTACTAGACGAATCTGAGCCGGTTCCGTCCCCGCATAAAATTTGCGACTCGTGCTAATTTCAGGTTTTATGGCCGTATAATGCCCGAAAAATACTAAAAATGCAAATTTGTCGTTCCGGAAGGGTGAAAAGATTTTCTTAGGTCGTATTTCACGTCAATGACAAATATTGGGCGATTTCTAGTCGGGTCCATCCCAGCAAAAAAATTTGCGACTCGCACGGATCTCTGGTTTTATCGTCGTAAAATGCTTGAAAAATACCAAAAATGTAATTTTGTCGTTTCAGAAGGATGAAAACGTTTTCTTAGGCCGTATCTCACGTCTAGGACAAATATTCGGCGATTCCGTGCTAGGTCTGTCCCGATTGAAAATTTGCGACTCGCGTGGATTTCTGGTTTTATGGGCGTAAATGCCCAAAAAACACCAAAAATTTAATATTTTCATTTCGAAGTGTGACAACATCTTGTTAGGCCGGATTTGACGTCATGATAAATATTACGTGATTCTGAGCCGGGTCCGTCCCGGCCGAAAATTTGCGACGCGCAAATTTCTGATTTTATGGCCGTAAAAGGCTCGGAAAATACACAAAAGGCAATTTTGATGATTCGGAAGGGTGACAATGTATTCTTAGGCCGTATTTGTTGTACAAGACAAATATTAGGCGATTGTAAGCTAGGTCCGTCCCGGCCGAAAATTTATGACTCGTGCAGATTTCTAGTTTTATGGTCGTAAAATCTCCAAAAATACCAAAAATGCAATTTTGTCATTTCGGAAGGGTGACAACGTTTTCAAAGGCTGTATTTGATGTCCAGGACAAATATTAGGTGATTCTGAGCCAGGTCCGTCCCAGCCAAAAATTGCGACTCGCACGTATTGCATTTTGAAACGACAAAATTGCAATTTTGGTATTTTTCAGGCATTTTATTTGCCATAAAATGAGAGATTCGCACGAGTCGCAAGTTTTAGGCAGGGACAGACCCAGCTTAGAATTGCCTAATATTTTTAATGGACGACAAATACGGCCTAAGAAAACGTTGTCACCCTTTCGAAATGACAAAATTACATTTTTGGTATTTTTCGGGCATTTTATGGCCAGAAAACCAGAGATTCGCGCGAGTCGCAAAATTAAGGCAGGGACAGACCCTGCTCGGAATCGCCTAGTATATCTCTCGGGGCCTCAAATATGGCCTTAGAAAACATTGTCACCTTTCGAAATGACAAAATTGCATTTTTGGTATTTTTCTAGCATTTTATGGCCATAAAACCAGAGATTCGTGCGAGTCGCAAATTTTAGGCAGGGACGGACCCGGCTCGGAATCGCCTAATATTTGTTTTGGACGTCAAATACGGCCTAAGAAAATGTTGTCACCATTCCGGAACGACAAAATTGTATTTTTGGTATTTTTCGGGCATTTTACGACCATAAAACCAGAAATTCGCGCGAGTCGCCAATCTTCGGCCGGGATGGACCCGGCTCGGAATCGCCTAATATTTCTCATGGATGACAAATACGGTCTAAGAAACCGTTTTCACCCTTCCTAAATGACAAAATCGCATTTTTGGTAATTTTCGAGCATTTTACGGCCATAAAACAAGAAATCGGCGCGAGTTGCAAATTATCGGCTGGGACGGACCCGGCTCAGAATCGCCTAATATTTCTCCTGGACGTCAAATACGGCCAAAGAAAACGCTTTCACCCTTCTGAAACGACAAAATTGCATTTTTGGTATTTTTCGAGCATTTTACGACCTTAAAACCAGAAATCTGCGCGAGTCGCAAATTTTCGGCTGGGACGGACCGGGCTCGGAATCGCCTAATATTTCTCCTGTACGTCAAATATGGCCTAAGAAAACGTTGTCACCCTTCCGAAATAACAAAATTGCATTTTTGGTATTTTTCGGGCATTTTACGGCCATTAAACTAGAAATCCGCGCGAGTCGCAAATTTTGACCGAGACGACCCGGCTCAGAATCGCCAAGTATTTGTCCTGGACGTATTATACGGCCTAAGAAAACGCTGTCACCCTTCCGAAACGAGTATTTTTCACGCATTTTACTGTCATAAAACCAGAAATCCGTGCGAGTCGCAAATTTAGTTGGGACGGACCCGACTCGGAATCGCCTAATATATATCGTGGACGTCAAATATGGCCTGAGAAAATGTTTTCATCCTTCTGTAACGACATTTTTGTTATTTTGGTATTTCGGGTATTCTACGGCCATAAAACCAGAAATTCGCGCAAGTCGCAAATTTACGGCCAGGACAGAATATTTGTCCTGGACGAAAAATGCAGCCTAAGAAAACGTTGTCACCCTTTCGAAATGACAAAATTGCATTTTTGGTATGTTTCGGGCATTTTACAGCCGTAAACCAGAAATCCGTGCGAGTCGCAAATTTTCGGTCGAGACGTACCTGGCTCGGAATCGCCTAATATTTGTCCTAGACGTCAGATACGGACTAAGAAAATGTTGTCACCCTTCTGAAACGACAAAATTGCATTTTGGTATTTTTCAGTCATTTTACGGCAATAAAACGAGAAATACGTGGGAGTCGCAAATTTTTGGATAGGACGGACCCGACTCAGAATTGCCTCATATTTCTCCTGGACGTCAAATACGGCCTACGAAAACGTTGTCACCCTTCCGAATTAACAAAATTACATTTTTGGTATTTTTCGGACATTTTACGTCCATTAAACCAAAAATACGCACGAGTCGCAAATTTTCGACCGGGACGGATGCAGCTCGGAATCGCCTAATATTTTTCCTGGACGGAAAATAAGGCCTAAGGAAACGTTGTCACCCTTCGGATATGAGTATTTTTTGGGCATTTTACTGCCATAAAACAAGAAATCCGTGCGAGTCTCAAATTTTCGGCCGGGATGTACCTGGCTCGGAATTGCCTAATATTTGTCCTATACGTCAGATACGGACTAAGAAACGTTGTCACCATTCTGACACCAGAAAATTGCATTTTTGGTATTTTTCAATCATTTTACGGCCATAAAACCAGAAATACGTGCGAGTCGCAAATTTTCGGCTGGGACGGACCCGACTCGGAATTGCCTAATATTTGTCCTGGAAAACAAATACATCCAAAGAAAACGTTGTCACCCTTTCGAAATGAAAAAGTTGTATTTTTGGTATTTTTCGCGAATTTTCCAGCCATAAAACCAGAAATCTGTGCGAGTCGCAAATTTTTTGCCGAGACGTACCTGGCTCGGAATCGCCTAATATTTGTCCTAGAAGTCAGATACGGACTAAGAAAATGTTTTAGACTTGTGAAACGACAAAATTGCATTGTTGGTATTTTTCAGTCATTTTACGGCCATAAAACCAGAAATACGTGCGAGTCGCAAATTTTGGGATGGGACGGACCCGACTCGGAATCGCCTCATATTTCTCATGGACGTCAAATACGGCATAATAAAACGTTGTCACCTTTTGAAAAAATTGCATTTTTGGTATTTTTCGGGCATTTTACGGCCATTAAACCAGAAATCCGCGCGAGTCGCAAATTTTCGACCGGGACGGACCCAACTCGGAATCGCCTAATCTATTTCTTGGACGTATAATAAGGCCAAAGAAAACGTTGTCACCCTTCCGAAACGAGTATTTTACAGGTATTTAACTGCCATAAAACTAGAAATCTGTGCGAGTCGCAAATTTATGATTTGGATGGACCCGACTCAGAATCGCCTAATATTTGTCCTGGATGTCAAATACGGCCTAATAAATGTTTTCACCATTCCGTAACGACAAAATTGTATTGTTGGTATTTTCAGGCATTTTACGACCATAAAACAAGAAATCTGCGCGAGTCGCAAATTTTTGTCCGGGACGGACCCGACTCGGAATAGCCTCACAAGACGTTGTCACACTTCCAAAATGACAAAATTGCATTTTTATTGTTTTGGGCATATTACGGCCATAAATCCAGAAATCCACGCGAGTCGCAAATTTTTGTGCGGGACAGTATTGGCTCGGAATTGCCTAATATTTGTCCTGGACGTCAAATACGGTCAAAGAAAATGTTTTCATCCTTCTGAAACGACAAAATTGCATTTTTGGTATTTTTCGAGAATTTTACAGCCTTAAAACCAAAAGTCCGCGTGAGTCGCAATTTTTTGGCTGGGACGGACCCGGCTCGGAATCGCCTAATATTTCTCCTGGACGTCAAATACGGCCTAAGAAAATGTTGTCCCACTTTCCGAAAGAACAAAATTGCATATTGGTTTTTTTCAGTCATTTTATGGCCATAAAACCAGCTATTCGTGCGAGTCGCAAATTTTTGTTTGGGACGAACACGACTCGGAATCGCCTAATATTTCTCCTCATCGTCAAATATGGCCTAGGATAACATTGGCACCCTTCCGAATTGACAAAATTGCATTTTTGGTATTTTTCGAGCATTTTACAGCCATAAAACAAGAAATCCGCGCGAGTCGCACATATTCGGCTGGGACGGACCTGGCTCGGAATAGCCTAATATTTATCATGAAGTCAAATCCAGCCTCACAAGACGTTTTCAGACTTTCGAAATGACAAAATTGCATTTTTGGTATTTTTTGGGCATTTTACGGCCATTAAACCAGAAATCCGCGCGAGTCGCAAATTTTCGACCGGGACATACCCGGCTCGGAATCGCCTAATATTTTTCCTGGACGTAAAATAAGGCCTAAGAAAATATTGTCGCCCTTCCGAAACGAGTATTTTTCGGGCATTTGACTGCATAAAACAAGAAATTTGTGCTAGTCAAAAATTTACTGATGGGACAGACCTTGCTTGGAATTGCCTTATATTTGTCATGGACATCAAATACTGCCTAAGAAAACGTTGTCACCCTTTCCGAGATGACAAAATTGCATTTTTGGTATTTTTCGGGCATTTTACGGCCTTAAAACTAAAAATCCGCGCGAGTCGCAAATTTTTGCCACGACGTACCCGGCTCGGAATCGCCTAATATTTCTCGTGGTCGTCAAATATGGCCTAAGAAAACGTTGTCACCATTCCAAAACGATAAAATTTCATTTTTGGTATTTTTCGGGCATTTTACTGCCATAAAACCAGCTATTCGTGCGAGTCACAAACTTTCGGTTGGGACGAACCCCACTCGGAATCGCCTAATATTTCTCGTGGTCGTCAAATATGGCCTAAGAAAACGTTGTCACCCTTCCGAATTGATAAAATTGCATTTGTGATATTTTTCGAGCATGTTACGGCCACAAAACAAGAAATCCGCGCGAGTCGCAAATTTTCGGCCAGGACGGACCCTGCTCGGAATAGCCTAATATTGATCATGAGGTCAAATCCGGCCTCACAAGACGTTCTCGGACTTTCGAAATGACAAAATTGCATTTTTGGTATTTTTTGGGCATTTTGCGGCAATAAAACCAGAAATTCGTGCGAGTCACCAATTTTCGGCTGGGACGGACCTGACTCGGAATCGCTGAATATTTTTGGTGGACGTCAAATACGGTCTAAGAAAATGTTGTCACAATCCCAAAACGACAAAATTGTATTTTTGTTATTTTTCGGGCATTTTACGGCCATAAATTCAGATATTCGTGCGAGTCGCAAATTTTCAGTTGGGACAGACCCGGTTTAGAATCGCCTAATATTTCTCCTGGATGACAAATACAGCCTAAGAAACCGTTGTCACCCTTCCGAAATGACAAAATTGCATTTTTGGTATTTTTCGAGCATTTTACGGCCATAAAACAAGAAATCTGCGCGAGTCGCAGATTTTCGGCCGGGACGGACCAGGCTCGGAATCGCCTAATAATTCTCCTGGAAGACAAATACGGCCTAACAAAACCGTTGTCACCCTTCCGAAACGACAAAATTGGATATTTGGTATTTTTCGAGCATTTTACGGCAATAAAATAAGAAATCCGCGCGAGTCGCGAATTTTAGGCCAGGACGGACCCTGCTCGGAATAGCCTAATATTTATCATGAAGTCAAATTCGGCCTCACTAGACGTTGTCACACTTCCGAAATGACATAGTTGCATTTTTGGTATTTTTTGGGCATTTTACGGCCATAAAACCATATATTCGTGCGAGTCGCAAATTTTTGGTTGGGAACGACCCGACTCGGAATCTCCTAATATTTGTCCTGGTTGTTAAACACGGCCTAAGAAAATGTTGTCACCATTTCGGAACGACAAAATTGTATTTTTGGTATTTTTCAGGCATTTTACGACCATAAAACCAGAAATTCGCACGAGTCGCAAATTTTGCCTATTATTTCTCCTGGATGACAAATACGGCCTAAGAAACCGTTGTCACCCTTTCTAAACGACAAAATTGCATTTTTGGTATTTTTCGGGCATTTTACGGCCATATAACCAGAAATTCGCGCGAGTCGCAAATTTTCGGATGGGACGGACCCGACTCGGAATTGCCTTATATTTGTCCTGAATGTCAAACACCGCCTAAGAAAACGTTGTCACCGTTCCTGATATGAAAAAATTGCATTTTTGGTATTTTTCGGGCATTTTACGGCCTTAAAACCAGAAATCCGCGGGTCGCAAATTTTTACCGGGACGGACCCAGCTCGAAATTGCCTAATATTTCTCGTGGTCATAAAATATGGCATAAGAAAACATTGTCGCCCTTCCAAAACGACAAAATTGCATTATTGGTATTTTTCGGGCATTTTACGGCCATAAAACCAGATATTCGTGCGAGTCGTAAATTTTCGGTGGGGACGGACCCTACTCAGAATTGCCTAATATTTGTCCTGGACGTCAAATACAGCCTATAAAAATTTTGTCACCATTTCGGAATGACAAAATTGTATTTTTGGTATTATTAGGGCATTTTACGGCCATAACATCAGAAATTCGCGCAGGTCGCAAATATTCGGCCGGGACGCACCCGGCTCGGAATCGCCTAGTATTTCTCCTGGACGACAAATACGGCCTAAGAAATCGTTGACACCCTTCCGAAAAGACAAAATTGCATTTTTGGTATTTTTCTAGCATTTTACGCCCATAAAACAAGAAATTCGCACGAGTCGCAAATTTTTGGCCGGGACGGACGTAGCTCGGAATAGCCTAATATTTATCATGATGTCAAATTCGGCCTTACAAGACTTTCTCACACTTCCGAAATGACCAAATTGCATTTTTACGTATTTTTTGGGCATTTTTCGGTTGGGACGGACCCGACTCGGAATCGCCTAATATTTGCCTGGACGTCAAATACGACCTAAAAAAATGTTGTCACCATTTTGGAGAGACAAAATTGTATTTTTGTTTTTTTCGGGCATTTTACGGCCATAAAACCAGAAATTCACGCGAGTCGCAAATTTTCGACCGGGACGGACCTGGCCCAGAATAACCTAATATTTCTCCCGGACAAAACGTATGGCCTAAGAAAGCATTTTCACCCCTTCTAAGCGACAAAATTGCATTTTTTGTATTTTTCGGGCATTAAAGGGCCATAAAACAAGAATATCGCGCGTCACAAATTTTCGGCCGGGACAGACCCGGCTCGGAATCGCCTGAGATTTCTCGTGGATGTCAAATACCGCCTAACTAAAGGTCGTCACCCTTCCGAAATGACAAAATTGCATTTTTGATATTTTTCGGGCATTTTACGGCCTTAAAATATGAAATTCGCGCGAGTTGAAAATTTTAGGCCGGGACCGACCGGGCTGGGAATTGTCTAATATATGTCCTGGAAGTCAAATGCGGCCTAAGAAAACGTGTCACCCTTTCGGAACGACATAATTGTATTTTGGTATTTTTCGGGCATTTTAGGGCCATAAAACTAGAAATTCGTTCGAGTCGCAAATTTTCGGCCGGGACGGACCCCGCTCAGAATCGCCTAATATTTGTCCTGAACGTCAAATACGGCCTAAGAGAGCGCTGTCACTATTCCGGAACGACAAAATTGTATTTTGGGTATTATTCGGGTATTTTACGGTCATAAAACCAGAAATTCGCGCGAGTCGCAAATTTTCGGATGGGACGGACCCGGATCGGAATCGCCTGATATTTGTCCTAGACGTCAAATACTGCCTAAGAAAACGTTGTCACCCTTCCGAAATGACAAAAATGCATTATTAGTATTTTTCGGGTTTTTACGGCCTTAAAACTTGAAATCCTCGGGAGTCGCAACTTTTTGTCGGGACGGACCCGGCTCGGAATCGCCCAATATTTATCGTGGTCATCAATATGGCCTAAGAAAACTTTGTCACCCTTCCGAAACTAGAAAATTGCATTTTTGGTATTTTTTGGGAGAGTAGGTTCGCCTTTTCATCGGGTTTAGCTGTTCAAGGGAAATGCTGAGCGTTAATCTAAGTCTTGAGAGAGACGTTCTGACCGCGGTCAGAGTCTAGTCCTTGAAGACCAAAGTCTAAGGGCATTTACGGCCATAAAACCAGATATTCGTGCGAGTCGTAAATTTTCGGTTGGGACGAACCCGACTCAGAATCGCCTAATATTTGCCTGGACGTCAAATACGACCTAAAAAAATGTTGTCACCATTTCGGAGAGACAAAATTGTATTTTTGTTTTTTTCGGGCATTTTACGGCCATAAAACCAGAAATTCACGCGAGTCGCAAATTTTTCGACCGGGACGGACCTGGCCCAGAATAACCTAATATTTCTCCTGGACGAAACATACGGCCTAAGAAAGCGTTTTCACCCTTTCTAAGCGACAAAATTGCATTTTTTTTATTTTTCGGGCATTAAAGGGCCATAAAACAAGAAATCCGCGCGTCACAAATTTTTGGCCGAGACGGACCCGGCTCGGAATCGCTGAGATTTCTCGTGGATGTCAAATACCGCCTCAGTAAAGGTCGTCACCCTTCCGAAATGACAAAATTGCATTTTTGATATTTTTCGGGCATTTTACGGCCTTAAAATATGAAATTCGCGCGAGTTGAAAATTTTAGACCAGGACCGACCGGGCTGGGAATTGTCTAATATATGTCCTGGAAGTCAAATGTGGCCTAAGAAAATGTGTCACCCTTTCGGGCGACATAATTGTATTTTGGTATTTTTCGGGCATTTTAGGGCCATAAAACTAGAAATCCGTTCGAGTCGCAAATTTTCGGCCGGGACGGACCCCGCTCAGAATCGCCTAATATTTGTCCTGAACGTCAAATACGGCCTAAGAGAGCGCTGTCACTATTCCGGAACGACAAAATTGTATTTTGGGTATTATTCGGGTATTTTACGGTCATAAAACTAGAAATTCGCGCGAGTCGCAAATTTTCGGATGGGACGGACCCGGATCAGAATCGCCTGATATTTGTCCTAGACGTCAAATACTGCCTAAGAAAACGTTGTCACCCTTCCGAAATGACAAAAATGCATTATTAGTATTTTTCGGGTATTTTACGGCCTTAAAACTTGAAATCCTCGGGAGTCGCAACTTTTTGTCGGGACGGACCCAGCTCGAAATCGCCCAATATTTATCGTGGTCATCAATATGGCCTAAGAAAACTTTGTCACCCTTCCGAAACTAGAAAATTGCATTTTTGGTATTTTTTGGGAGAGCAAGTTCGCCTTTTCATCGGGTTTAGCTGTTCAAGGGAAATGCTGAGCGTTAATCTAAGTCTTGAGAGAGACGTTCTGACCGCGGTCAGAGTCTAGTCCTTGAAGACCAAAGTCTAAGGGCATTTACGGCCATAAAACCAGATATTCGTGCGAGTCGCAAATTTTCGGTTGGGACGGACCCGACTCGGAATCGCCTAATATTTGCCTGGACGTCAAATACGACCTAAAAAATGTTGTCACCATTTCGGAGAGACAAAATAGTATTTTTGGTTTTTTCGGGCATTTTACGGCCATAAAACCAGAAATTCACTCGTGTCGCAAATTTTCGACCGGGACGGACCTGGCCCAGAATAACCTAATATTTTTTCTGGACGAAACGTATGGCCTAAGAAAGCGTTTTCACCCTTTCTAAACGACAAAATTGCATTTTTTGTATTTTTCGGGCATTAAAGGGCCATAAAACAAGAAATTCGCGCGTCACAAATTTTCGGCCGGGACGGACCCGGCTCGGAATCGCCTGAGATTTCTCGTGGATGTCAAATACCGCCTCAGTAAAGGTCGTCACCCTTCCGAAATGACAAAATTGCATTTTTGATATTTTTCGGGCATTTTACGGCCTTAAAATATGAAATTCGCGCGAGTTGAAAATTTTAGGCCGGGACCGACCGGACTGGGAATTGTCTAATATATGTCCTGGAAGTCAAATGCGGCCTAAGAAAACGTGTCACCCTTTCGGAACGACATAATTGTATTTTGGTATTTTTCGGGCATTTTAGGGCCATAAAACTAGAAATCCGTTCGAGTCGCAAATTTTCGGCCGGGACGGACTTCGCTTAGAATCGCCTAATATTTGTCCTGAACGTCAAATATGGCCTAAGAGAGCGCTGTCACTATTCCGGAATGACAAAATTGTATTTTGGGTATTATTCGGGTATTTTACGGTCATAAAACCAGAAATTCGCGCGAGTCGCATATTTTCGGATGGGACGGACCCGGATCGGAATCGTGATATTTTTCCTAGACGTCAAATACTGCCTAAGAAAACGTTGTCACCCTTCCGAAATGACAAAAATGCATTATTAGTATTTTTCGGGTATTTTACGGCCTTAAAACTTGAAATCCTCAGGAGTCGCAAGTTTTTGTCGGGACGGACCCGGCTCGAAATCGCCCAATATTTATCGTGGTCGTCAATATGGCCTAAGCAAACTTTGTCACCCTTCCGAAACTAGAAAATTGCATTTTTGGTATTTTTTGGGAGAGCAGGTTCGCCTTTTCATCGGGTTTAGCTGTTCAAGGGAAATGCTGAGCGTTAATCTAAGTCTTGAGAAAGACGTTCTGACCGCGTTCAGAGTCTAGTCCTTGAAGACCAAAGTCTAAGGGCATTTACGGCCATAAAACCAGATATTCGTGCGAGTCGCAAATTTTCGGTTGGGACGGACCCGACTCGGAATCGCCTAATATTTGTCCTGGACTTCAAATACAACATATGAAAATGTTGTCACCACTCCGAAACAACAAAATTTTATTTTTCAGGCATTTTACAGCCATAAAACTAGAAATCCGCGCGAGTCGCAAATTTTCGGCCGGGATGGACCCGGCTCGAAATCGCTTATTATTTCTCCTGGACAACAAATACGACCTAAGAAACCATTTTCACCCTTCCGAAACGTTGCATTTTTGGTACTTTTCGATCATTTTATGGCCATAAAACAAGAAATCCGCGCGAGTCGCAAGTTTTTGGCCGGGACGGACGCTGCTCGGAATAGCCTAATATTTATCATGAAGTCAAATCCGTCCTCACAAGATGTTGTCACACTTCCGAAATGACAAAAGTGCATTATTGGTATTTTGGGCATTTTACGGCCATAAAACTTGATATTCGTGCGAGTCGCATATTTTCGGTTGGGACGGACCCGACTCGAAATCGCCTAATATTTGTCTTGGACGTCAAATACGGCCTAAGAAAATTTTGTCACCATTTCGGAACGACAAAATTGTGTTTTTGGTATTTTTCGGGCATTTTACGGCCATAATACTAAAAATTCGCGCGAGTCGCAAATTTTCGGCCGGGACGGACCCGGCTCGGAATCACCTAATTTTTCTCCTGACGACAAATACCGCGTAATAAACTGTTTTCACCCTTCCAAAACGACAAAATTGTATTTATGGTATTTTTCGAGCATTTTACGCCCGTAAAACAAGAAATCTGCGCGAGTTGCAAATCTTTTGTGACTGTACTTCTAGTACAGTCACAAAAGATACCATTACAAGAACATTCCTTACCAGACTGACTTCCATCAGTCTCGTATGCGACATTGATATTATCATCGTCGTTGTACTCTTCTGAAGAAGAGTATTCTGAGGAAGAGTCGCTGCTATCTTGGAGGATAGAAAAGAGCTTCTCCTTAGTATCATCATCTAGACCTAAAATATTAATCTTCTTCTTCTTCTTAGAAGATTTACACTGGTTGGCTCTATGACCTGCCTTACCACAGTTCCAACAAACATCTTCCTTATTGGAAGGCCTACGCTTCTTAAACCTTTTTCTGGGTTTGTCAGACTTATCTCTATAAGTACTAGGCTTAGGTCTTCTAGACTTAAGAGAGAATTTCATTACCATCTTCTTAGCAACCTTAGAAGGAGGAGAGTCAATTTTTCCGAAACCAATGTCATGGCAAAAACTACCTAACTCAGCTCTAGTGGTCAACCTTTCTTTCTTAAGTTGACTCTTAAGCTTGAGGTCAGTGCAAAGCTCTAGGACTACCGTGTTTATGAAACTAGCAATGTCTCTGTAGGTCATTTGACTGTACGGGATTTTGCCTTCACATCTATCCCTAGTTTTGGTTCTAACCTTATCTGCAAACAGAGGTGGCAAACCACTAATGAACCTTTCTTTCCAAAAGTCACTATCGCAGTCTAGCCTGATCATAACTTTAGCAAGGAAGTTGTCTTTGTACCACCTAAATTCGGTCAACTTGGGGCAGGACAGATTGTTTAGGATTTCTAGACTCCTATCTTGGAAGAGTTTAGGTTCACCTACAAAGTGTTTAGCGATGTGGTAAAGAAGGGAAGCACAGACATCCTCTTTAGGCTCCTGAACAACAGTTTCTACACCACTTTCAGTTTTAATAGTGGTGGAAATTGTGGTAGCGTTGAAAATACTTTTCTTAAGACTATCGATGAAATAATTATCCCACCAATGTCTAAGCATGCCGGTGAACCCTGCCTTTACTACTACTAGATTCCTCCAGGGGTCTAGAAGTTGAGGTAGAAGATGCGAAACTTCGACGAGGTTCATTGTCAAGAAATTTAAGATCAATTGAACCATCCAGATGTTGGATGACACGTTCAATTTGTTGTTTCTCAGTGTGAGAAGGTATAGGTTGGGAAATGACTTCGAAATGCCAATCATTGTTGGCTAGGAGGTCATTCCATTTAAGAAGCCGAGGGACAAAGATAGTACTATGTTCATGATTGGCTTCCATTAGCATAGTAACACCTTTAACACTCTCGATTTTTGCCTTTGGGGCAAGAGTGGTTCCCATGTGTAGGTAAATGACAACTATTTCTCTAGTGTCGATTTTACTATTCATATTTTTAGTCTTAATATTTAGAGTCAAAGTATCCATAATATTTGGATCATTGATATCAACAGAGAAATTAGGATAGTAGTTGAAGTAAACAGTTCCATCAGCTAAGTTACTTTCAAGTGTTCCTAACAAAGAATCATAAAAATATAAGAGTCTAGCATCACGCAACAAAGCACATACGGGAATATTAAGACCTTTTCGAAAAAGGGGTTTAATAGCAACCTGAACAAGTCCAATATGCAGATAATTAAACTGAGATTTATATCTAACAATGTCTTGCTCATGCAATAATTTAATAATTTCTAAGGAATTATTGATAGCAACAGTAGACTCACATGTCTTGATGTTATGCTTTTTAATAAAAGAAAAATTACCTATCTGGTAAATTTTTGAAAAAGGTTCTTCAGGGATACTCTAGTTATCCAGATTACTTTCAGTTCTGGCAATCTGAGTTGCCTTAGAAGAAACATTAACAGTATTCAAAAGGTTTTTACTAATTTTAAAAGTTTACTGTCCAGATACCTATGCAATACTATTCATATTATGATTATACAAGAAACAATATGCAAAATTTCAAACAAGTATTATTCTAAATTATCAAGGGTTTATTACATCCTACAAGTCCTCTTGGATTTTACCTCATCTCTTTCTCTAGTGTTATCTTAGCGACGGGACCACCTAAAGGTCTAACATGCCCTTCTGGCTACGACCACACTAAGGCTGACCAACGTCTTAAACTGGGTATTACTCGGAAGCCTCACACACATAGAGAGAGATAAGTACCTCATACAAAGTAGGAATAGTATAAAACAAGATAATTTAAAATAATAATTATAAGAAATTTAACATATATTATTCAAGCATAAATATAATCTGAAAAGTAAAGCAGTTAGGCACCGGACAACATACGTATAGCTGCTCATACTAAATACGGATACAAGCATGGCTCTGATACCAAGCTGTACGTAGTTGTCTTTGTACCACCTAAAGTCGGTCAACTTGGGGCAGGACAGATTGTTAAGGATTTCTAGACTCCTATCTTGGAAGAGTTTAGGTTCACCTACAAAGTGTTTAGCGATGTGGTAAAGAAGGGAAGCACAGACATCCTCTTTAGGCTCCTGAACAACAGTTTCTACACCACTTTCAGTATTAATAGTGGTGGCAATTGTGGTAGCGTTGAAAATACTATTCTTAAGACTATCGATGAAATAATTATCCCACCAATGTCTAAGCATGCCAGTGAACCCTGCATCAAAGTTGCTGCTTCTTTATCAGAGGATCCTCTCATTTTATAGGCAGTGATAGCAATGCCCATCTCAAGAAGCTTATTGTAGATTTGGGGTTCAGCCAATCCATCAATGTTCCACTCAGTGATGTCACTACCAGAGTGAGACGAGGTGGAAAGAAAAGCGTTTTCCTCAAACTGAGTATCGGGAAAAGATGGTCTCTTATAATAATTCTTCCGAGTATGATACCGGGACTGGGTCAGTTTAGAAAGAGTCTTCAGTTAGAGTTTGAACACTCGCTTTTTCCTTTTCTTTATCAGAAATGCTAAATCGAGCTAATTGCTCATTAATTGGTTCAAGAAGTTTTCCAGAAACCTTAAAATCGTTACTCAATTTAGGAAATCTTTCTTTTGAAACTCAGGGGGTTTGAAAATAGGATTAGACTCGATTGTACTATTGCTAGTACTTGCCTTGGAAGGGCTAGGAGCAGAAAAAACTAATTTTCCTTTAGCTTCTTCAATTTGTTGAGAAACCGTATATAAAAGGCGGTTAGTATAATTATCTTGTTCAATAATTTTATCCAAATCCTTGTTGTAGGGGGAAATATTAGGTTTTTCACTCTTTAATTTAAAAGGTGAAGCTATGATAATTTCATTAGAATGAGGGATTGTAATTCCTTCAAGAGTGGGAACGGTAGACTCTACAACTTTGTTAGTCTGAGTATACCATTTGTTGACAAGGACTTGAAGAGATTCCTTTTGGTCATCCAATTTTCCAGTAATTTCAAACCATTTAAAAAATTCGATATCACATTTCAAACGTCTCATATCAGAAATCCATTCTTTTGAATAAAGAGATTTTTGTTTTTGAGAATAGGTATTCGCATACCAAGAGGCCCTTATTTTATTCTCTGGTGCGGTCCAGAGAGATTTCAAGGACTTCATGTCCAGAGAAAAATTATTTTTAGAAGTAATGACACCTAAACCTGGGTCAGAATGGTGACGAGGGGGATCAATGTCAGACTCAGTAGGACTACTAGGCTCATGGACGGTAGGCTGGTAATAGACTTTAGGGATTTCTCCAGAAAAGTCTACTCCACAACCTTGCCTTTATTACTACTAGATTCCTCCAGGGGTCTAGAAGTTGAGGTAGAAGATGCGAAACTTTGACGAGGTTCATTTTCGAGAAATTTAAGATCAATTGAACCATCCGGATGTTGGATGACACGTTCAATTTGTCGTTTCTCGGTGTGAGAAGGTAAAGGTTGGGAAATGGCTTCAAAATGCCAGTCATTGTTGGCTAGGAGGTCATTCCGTTTAACAAGCCGAGGGACAAAGATAGTATTATGTTCATGATTGGCTTTCATTAGCATAGTAACACCTTTAACACTCTCGATTTTTGCCTTTGGGGCAAGAGTGGTTCCAATGAGTCGGTAAATAACAGCTATTTCTCTAGTGTCAATTTTACTATTCATATTTTTAGTCTTAATATTTAGAGTCAAAGTATCCATAATATTTGGATCATTGATATCAACAGAGAAATTAGGATAGCAGTTGAAGTAAACAGAGCCATCAGCTAAGTTACTTTCAAGTGTTCCTAACAAAGAATCATCAAAATTTAAGAATCTAGCATCACGCAACAAAGCACATACGGTAATATTAAGACCTTTTCGGAAAAAAGGTTTAACAGCAACCTGAGAAGTCCAATATGCAGATAATTAAACTGAGATTTATATCTAACAATGTCTTGCTCATGCAATAATTTAATAATTTCAAAGGAATTATTGATAGCAACAGTAGACTCACAGGTCTTGATGTTATGCTTTTTAATAAAAGAAAAATTACCTATCTGGTAAATTTTTGAAAAAGGTTCTTCAGGGATACTTATATTGCCAGAACTGAATGTAATCTGGATAACTGGAGTATCCTTGAAGAACCTTTTTCAAAAATTTACCAGATAGGTAATTTTTCTTTTATTAAAAAGCATAACATCAAGACCTATGAGTCTATTGTTGCTATCAATAATTCCATAGAAATTATTAAATTATTGCATGAGCAAGACATTGTTAGATATAAATCTCAGTATAATTATCTGCATATTGGACTTGTTCAGGTTGCTTTTAAACCTCTTTTTCGAAAAGGTCTTAATATTCCCGTATGTGCTTTGTTGCGTGATGCAAGATTCTTAAATTTTGATGATTCTTTGTTAGGAACACTTGAAAGTAACTTAGCTGATGGCTCTGTTTACTTCAACTGCTATCCTAATTTCTCTGTTGATATCAATGATCCAAATATTATGGATACTTTGACTCTAAATATTAAGACTAATAACATGAATAGTAAAATCGACACTAGAGAAATAGCTGTCATTTACAGAGTCTATTACCGACTCATGGGAACCACTCTTGCCCCAAAGGCAAAAATCGAGAGTGTTATAGGTTTTAATATGCTAATGGAAGCCAATCATAAACATAGTACTATCTTTGTCCCTCGGCTTCTTAAATGGAATGACATCCTAGCCAACAATGATTGACATTTCGAAGCCATTTCCTAACCTTTACCTTCTCACACCGAGAAACGACAAATTGAACGTGTCATCCAACATCCGGATGGTTCAATTGATCTTAAATTTCTCGACAATGAACCTCGTCGAAGTTTTGCATCTTCTGCCTCAACTTCTAGACCCCTGGAGGAATCTATTAGTAATAAAGGCAAGGTTCGTGGAGTAGACTTTTCTCAAATCTATTAGTAATAAAGGCAAGGTTCGTGGAGTAGACTTTTCTAGAGAAATCCCTAAAGTCTATTACCAGCCTACCGTCTATGAGCCTAGTAGTACTACTGAGTCTTACATGGAACCTCCTCGTCACCATTCTTACCCAGGTTTAGGTGTCATTACTTCTGAAAATGATTTTTCTCCTGACATGAAGTCCTTGAAAGCTCTCTGGACCGCACCAGAAAATAAAATAAGGGCCTCTTGGTATGCGAATACCTTTTCTCAAAAACAAAAATCTCTTTTTTCAAAAGAATGGATTTCTGATATGAAACATTTGAAATGTGATATCGAATTTTTTAATTGGTTTGAAATTACTGGAAAATTGGATGACCAAAAGGAATCTCTTCAAGTCCTTGTCAACAAATGGTACTCAGACTAACAAAGTTGTAGAGTCTACCGTTCCCCCTCTTGATGGAATTAAAATCCCTCATTCTAATGAAATTATCATAGCTTCACCTTTTAAATTAAAGAGTGAAAAACCTAATCTTTCCCCCTACAACAAGGATTTGGATAAAATTATTGAACAAAATAATTATACTAACCGCCTTTTGTATACGGTTTCTCAACAAATTGAAGAAGCTAAAGGAAAATCGGTTTTTTCTGCTCCTAGCCCTTCCAAGGCAAGTACTAGCAATAGTACAATCGAGTCTAATCCTATTTTCAAACCCCTCGAGTTTTCAAAAGAAAGATTTCCTAAATTGAGTAATGATTTTAAGGTTTCGGGAAAACTTCTTGAACAAACTAATGAGGAGTTAGCTCGATTTAGCATCTGATAAAGAAAAGGAAAAAGCGAGTGTTCAAACTCTAACTGAAGACTCTCTTTCTAAACTGACCCAGTCCCGATATCATACTCGGAAGAATTATTATAAGAGACCATCTTTTCCCGATACTCAGCTTGAGGAAAACGCTTTTCTTTCCACCTCGTCTCACTCTGGCAAAGACATCAGTGAGTGGAACATTGATGGATTGGCTGAACACCAAATCTACAATAAGCTTCATGAGATGGGCATTGCTATCACTGCCTATAAAATGAGAGGATCCTCTGATAAAGAAGCAGCAGCTTTAATTGCTGCAGGGTTCACTGGCATGCTTAGACATTGGTGGGATAATTATTTCATCGATAGTCTTAAAAACAGTATTTTCAATGCTACCACTATTGGCACCACTATTAAAACTTAAAGTGGTGTAGAAACTGTTGTTCAGGAGCCTAAAGAGGATGCCTGTGCTACCCTTCTTTACCACATCGCTAAACACTTTGTTGGTGAACCTATTCTCTTCCAAGATAGGAGTTTAGAAATCCTTAACAATCTGTCCTGCCCCAGGTTGACCGACTTTAGATGGTACAAAGACAACTACATATCTTGGTATCAGAGCCATGGCTGTATCCGTATTTAGTATGAGCAGCTAAATACGTATACTGTCCGGTGTCATATTGCTTTACTTTTAAGATTATGTTCATACTTGAATAATATATGTTAATTTTTTTATAATTATTATTTTAATTTATCTAGTTTTATACTATTCCTACTTTGTATGAGGTACTTATCTCACTCTATGTGTGTGAGGCTTCCGAGTAATACCCGGTTTAAGACGTTGGTCAGCCTTAGTGTGGTCGTAGCCAGAAGGGCATGTTAGACCTTTTCGGGTCCCATCGCTAAGATAACACTAGAGAAATAGATGAGGTAAACTCCAAGAGGACTTGTAGGATGTAATAAACCCTTTATAATTTAGCATAATACTTGTTTGAAATTTTGCATATTGTTTCTTGTATGATCATAATATGGATAGTATTGCATAGGTATCTGGACAGTAACCTTTTAAAATGAGAAAAAACATTTTGAATACTGTTAATGTTTCTTCTAAGGCAACTCAGATTGCCAAAACTGAAAGTAATCTGGATAACTGGAGTATCCCTGAAGAACCTTTTTCAAAAATTTACCAGATAGGTAATTTTTCTTTTATTAAAAAGCATAACATCAAGACCTGGGAGTCTACTATTGCTATCAATAATTCCTTAAAAATTATTAAATAATTGCATGAGCAAGACATTGTTAGATATAAATCTCAGTTTAATTATTTGTATATTGGACTTGTTCAGGTTGCTTTTAAACCCCTTTTTCGAAAAGGTCTTAGTATTCCCGTATGTGCTTTGTTGCGTGATGCTAGATTCTTAAATTTTGATGATTCTTCGTTAGGAACACTTGAAAGTAACTTAGCTGATGGCCCTGTTTACTTCAACTGCTATCCTAATTTCTCTGTTGATATCAATGATCCAAATATTATGGATACTTTGACTCTAAATATTAAGACTAAAAATATGAATAGTAATATCTACACTAGAGAAATAGCTGTCATTTTCCGAGTCTATTACCGACTCATGGGAACCACTCTTGCCCTAAAGGCAAAAATCGAGAGTGCTAAAGGTGTTACTATGCTAATGGAAGCCAATCGTGAACATAGTACTATCTTTTTCCCTCGACTTCTTAAATGGAATGACCTCCTAGCCAACAATGATTGACATTTCGAAGCCATTTCCCATCCTTTACCTTCTCACACAGAGAAACAAAAAATTGAACGTGTCATCCAACATACGTATGGTTCAATTTATCTAAGAAATCCCGACAATGAACCTCGTCGAAGTTTCGCATCTTCTGCATCAACTTCTAGACCCTGGAGGAATCTAGTGGTAATAAAGGCAAGGTTCGTGGAGTAGACTTTTCTGGAGAAATCCCTAATGTCTATTACCAGCCTACCGTCCATGAGCCTAGTAGTCCTACTGAGTCTGACATGGAACCCCCTCCCAGGTTTAGGTGTCATTACTTCTGAAAATGATTTTTCTCCTGACATGAAGTCCTTGAAAGCTCTCTGGACCGCACCAGAAAATAAAATAAGGGCCTCTTGGTATGCGAATACCTATTCTCAAAAACAAAAATCTCTTTTTTCAAAAGAATGAATTTCTGATATGAAACGTTTGAAATGTGATATCGAATTTTTTAAATGGTTTGAAATTACTGGAAAATTGGATGACCAAAAGGAATCTCTTCAAGTCCTTGTCAACAAATGGTATACTCAGACTAACAAAGTTGTAGAGTCTACCGTTCCCACTCTTGAAGGAATTAAAATCCCTCATTCTAATGAAATTATCATAGCTTCACCTTTTAAATTAAGGAGTGAAAAACCTAATATTTCCCCCTACAACAAGGATTTGGATTAAATTATTGAACAAAATAATTATACTAACCGCCTTTTGTATACGGTTTCTCAACAAATTGAAGAAGCTAAAGGAAAATCGATTTTTTTCTACTCCTAGCCCTTCCAAGGCAAGTACTAGCAATAGTACAATCGAGTCTAATCCTATTTTCAAACCCCCGAGTTTTCAAAAGAAAGATTTCCTAAATTGAGTAATGATTTTAAGGTTTCTGAAATACATCTTGAACAAATTAATGAGCAATTAGCTCGATTTAGCATTTCTGATAAAGAAAAAGAAAAAGCGAGTGTTCAAACTCTAACTGAAGACTCTCTTTCTAAATTGAACCAGTCCTGATATCATACTCGGAAGAATTATTATAAGAGACCATCTTTTCCCGATACTCAGTTTGAGGAAAACGCTTTTCTTTCCACCTCGTCTCACTCAGGTAGTGACATCACTGAGTGGAACATTGATGGATTGGCTGAACACCAAATCTACAATAAGCTTCATGAGATAGGCATTGCTATCAGTGCCTAAAAAATGAGAGGATCCTCTGATAAAGAAGCAGCAACTTTAATTGCTGCAGGGTTCACTGGCATGCTTATACATTGGTGGGATAATTATTTCATCGATAGTCTTAAGGACAGTATTTTCAGCGCTACCACTATTGCAACCACTATTAAAACTGAAAGTTGTGTAGAAATTGTTGTTCAGGAGCCTAAAGAGGATGCCTGTGCTACCCTTCTTTACCACATCCCTAAACACTTTGTAGGTGAACCTAAAATCTTCCAAGATAGGAGTCTAGAAATCATTAGCAATCTGTTATGCCCCAAGTTGACCGACTTTAGGTGGTACAAAGACAACATCCTTGCTAAAGTTATGATCAGGCCAGACTGCGATAGTGACTTTTGGAAAGAAAGATTCATTAGTGGTTTGCCACCTCTGTTTGCAGATAAGGTTAGAACCAATATTAGGGATAGATGTGAAGGCAAAATCCCTTACAGTCAAATGACCTACGGAGACAATTGCTAGTTTCATAAACACGGTAGGCCTAGAGCTTTGCACTGACCTCAAGCTTAAGAGTCAACTTAAGAGAGATAGGTTGACCACTAGAGCTGAGTTAGGTAGTTTTTGCCATGACTTTGGTTTCGGAAAAATTGACTCTCCTCCTTCTAGTGTTGCTAAGAAGATGGTAATGAAATCCTCCCTTAAGTCTAGAAGACCTAAGACTAGTACTTATAGAGATAAGTCTGACAAACCCGGAAAAAGGTTTATGAAGCGTAGGCCTTCCAATAAGGAAGATGTTTGTTGGAACTGTGGCAAGGTAGGTCATAGAGCTAACCAGTGTAAATCTTCTAAGAAGAAGAAGCAAATTAATTTTTTCAGTCTAGATGATGATACTAAGGAGAAGCTCTTTTCTATCCTCCAAGATAGTAGCGACTCTTCCTCAGAATACTCTTTTTCAGAAGAGTACAGTCACGATGATAATATCAATGTCGCATACGAGACTGGTGGAAGTAAGTCTGGTAAGGAATGTTCTTGTAATGGTATCTTGTGTGACTGTACTAGAAATACAGTCAAAGTCATCACTGAGGATTCTAAAGAAGTTCTCTTTGACGTCATAGAACACATTAAGGATGACGAATCCCGAGCCAAGTATCTTCTAGAATTAAAAAAGATCATTCTTAGTTCTAAAAAAAGAGAACACTCTATGTCTGTAGAACCTTTTATTATTAAAACTGTCCTGTCTAGGTTTGATAAACCTTCGGAGCCCTCTGTCTCTGCAATGAGAGAAGAAATGAATTCTCTTAAGCAGGAAGTTAAAGAGATCAAATCTCGACTTGAAAAGGTTGAATTAGATGCTCTCACCTCTTAGGTTTTACGAGATGTTTCTTCCCAAAATAATAAGGAAAAATCCATCTCTGATTCTGATCATCTTGCTGATCCTAGTTTCCATGGAGAAAGCCCTGAAGATTCTGAGTCCCTTCAGGAATCTCGTTCCAAGGTTGCTACCATTAAATCTCTAAGTCAGCATATACCCATCCGATTGGTTATTTCTAAGGACTTAGTTCTTAACAAAATCGCGCTGCTTGACAGTGGAGTTGATCGCAATTGCATTGTTAAAGGCCTCATCCCTTTAAGGTACTTAGAAAAAAGTACTACTCGTTTATATTCTGCTATAGGAGAACGAATGAACATTGATGATAAATTGTCTAAAGCTCATATTTGTAACAGTAATATTTGCTTTACAAATGATTTTGTTATCACTAAAAACATCAATGAAGATATCATCTTGGGTTTGCCTTTTATTAATCAAATAAAACCCTACACTGATGATTTTGATGGAACTCATACCATCATTCTTGATCAAAAGTTTTCTTCCCCTTTGTGAAATCTCTTTCTCCTATAGAAAGATCTTTTCTATACATAAAACTGTTTTTCGGATCAATAGACTTTCAGATCATATCTCTTTCCTTAAGGAAGAAATAAAAATTAAACAAATCAAGCAAATTTTAAAAACCCCGGGAATGGTCACTATGATCAAATCCCTTCTAAAGAAATTTGAAGATGAAATTTGCTCTGACTTGCCCACTGCTTTCTGGAAAATAAAAAAGCATTCTGTCGAACTCCCTTACATAACTGGTTTCTCTGAACAAGATATTCCAACTAAGGCTAGACCTATTCAGATGAATCAAGAAATGATGGAAGTTTGTAAAAAAGGCAATAAATCATTTACTAAAAAATGGTATCATTCGTCCCTCTAACTCTCCTTGGAGTTGCTCTGCATTTTATGTAAACAATAGTGCAGAAAAAGAAAGAGGTGCCCCTAGGCTTGTAATTAATAATAAGCCCCTCAACTCTGTCCTAAAATGGATCAGGCGTCCGATTCCTAATAAAAGGGATCTTCTTAAACGAACTTATAAGGCAAACCTTTATAGTAAGTTCGATATGAAATCTGGTTTCTGGCAAATTTATATTGCCGAAAAAGATAAGTACAAAATTGCTTTTAATGTACCCTATGGCCACTACGAGTGGAATGTCATGCCTTTTGGATTAACGAATGCTCCCTCTGAATTTCAAAATATCATGAATGGCATTTTTAATCCGTATAATTATATGTCTATTGTTTATATTGATGATGTGCTTATCTTTCTTGAAGATATAGATTCATTCTAAACACTTGAATACCTTCATTAATATTGTTAAGAATAATGGTTTGGTTGTTAGTGCTAAGAAAATCAAGCTCTTTCAAACCTCTATCAGATTTTTAGGTCATGACCTCTACCAGTAGTCATAAACCTATTTCTAGAGCCATTGAGGTCTCTAGTAAATTCCCTGACGAAATCAAGGAGAAAACTCAGCTCCAAAGATTTTTAGGAAGTCTAATATATGTGGCAGATTTCATCCCAAATATTAGACAGGTCTGTGAACCTTTATACAAAAGACTTAGAAAAAACCCTTTACCTTGGAGTGAAGAACAAACCAATACTGTTAGGAAAATCACAAGATTAGTTTAGAAACTTCCTTGTCTACGAATTTCTAACCCTGAAGCTTCTATGATAGTCGAGACCGACGCCTTTGACATAGGTTATGGAGGTAATCTTATGCAACGAGTCAACCCAAACAGTGGTGAGCAACTTGTGAGGTTTATATCAGGAATCTGGAACTCTGCCCAGAATAACTATAGTACTGTAAAGAAAGAAGTTTTGTCTATAGTGATATGTATCACTAAATTTCAAGATGATTTGGTAAACAAAGCGTTCTTACTTAGGGTTGATTGT
Organism: Nicotiana benthamiana; assembly: GCA_034376525.1. NCBI lineage: Eukaryota > Viridiplantae > Streptophyta > Magnoliopsida > Solanales > Solanaceae > Nicotiana > Nicotiana benthamiana. The sequence goes on along the minus strand of CM067335.1, from coordinate 32,722,456 downwards.
AAATCAACCAAAGAGATTTTACAAAAAGATGTTAAGATTCTTGTTTCAAAACAAATCTTCGCTAGATGGCAAGCTCTACTATCTAGCTTTGATTTTCAAATTGATTTTATTAAAGGAGAAAACAACTCCCTTCCTGATTTCCTAACCCGAGAAGTTTTACAGGGTCATGAAGCCATCAAGGCCTGACTCTCCCTTCAAAAACGTCAAAACTGAAAGGCAGTCACCTTCGATCAGACCTTTTGCACCAACAGGCCTAGCCCAAGTAAGATCTTTTTTCCCCCTTTACCTTTACCTGGCCCAAGCAAAAACAAATTCTCTGTCCTAGCATACCTTCCAAAAATAGAAGGCCCGAAGCTAGAATCCGGATCATCTTCTTAAGCCCGTTCTGTTAAATAGAACAAAAAGAGCTATGAAATGAAAACTCCCGAATCCTTTGCCCAAGCAGTAGACCCTAGAGTCTCCACACAAAAAACCTAAGCCTCAACTAAAGAAACATTTGAATATATTACCTCCAAGGTAGTCCCTATCCTCGCTTTAGACAAGGATTACGAAAATGGCAGGCTACTAGATTTAGTTAAGCCTTGTTACAACAACCAAGACTATGTAGATAGTCACGGCCCATTCAAGACCTATTTATACTTCGAAGCAATCCTAGTGGATACCGATTCAATTGAAGTTGAACACACTTACGGGGCTAAAGACCCCAGTTTATTCAGTACTCCAGATGTACTATTAAGAAAATACTCTCCCCATTTGAATGGCACACAGACCACTTGATCACTCCCATATCATTGAGTATGGTTCACTGTCCTCAGACGTATAACTGGTTCACTTATCAAGAGGCATGGTATAATTTCATGTACCTTAGACCCGGTCATACTTGGTTTCTTAAGTACAACCCTGAGCTGTCCACTGCTACCATTCCCAGATGGTTTTATGATTGGTGGAAAACATTTGGAGGAAAATTAGAAATCGTCATACGACAATTCAAGTAGAAATTTGAAGAATTTCAGTTTCAGCAAGAGATTTCAACTTTACCAGCACACATCAAAGCATGTAAATTCTTTATTCAAAAAATGATTTGTTATATTACCACTTGGAATTTTACCGTTTTAGAATTCGAAAGAATTAGGTACTTATCCAAGGAGATAAAAGTAAAAGGTTGGGTTCCAAAACCCAAAACTCCGTCGATATAAAAGGAAAAACACCAGCTCAGTCTCCGCAGTCCAGATCATTCAAAGCCGCTCTCAAAAAGAAGCTACAACAAGCACTTCTTAACATTGAAAAGCAGGATGAAGTTGTACTCATGCAGCTCAAAGAAGAAGCTGCTTCCTCTGAAGACTCCAACAATGGAGATATGTGTTTTCCAAAGGGATTAGCACAGTCCTACCAAGATCCCTATTATAGAAACCCGACCCTTGATAAAAGTAGAGGTTCAAGGAACCGGAATTACTTTTATCAAAGGACATTCATTATTCCTAAAAGGAATCTCGGTGGATTTACTGTTCTAAGGAACATGTTACCCCACTTATAATGTCTTTTAGTGTTTGTTTGTTTGTTTGTTGGTCAAGTGGGAATTCACACTTTGGTTATGTGAGTGCTTACTTTATCATTACTTTCTAAAAAGAAAGAAAAACTGATAAGCACGCGTCTGTCCCTATCTTAGAATAGGTCTCACTCAAGAGATAAGAAATCTTATCTGGTCCCCCTCAAAAGATAAGGAATCTTATCTTCATTTTTCGGCATAAATTTAGCTGTCCACATGTAGGCACTAGAGGTCTTCGTCTTTTCCGGAGGTCTATTTAAGACTCTCATTTGTAATTTTGGGGTAACGAAAATTTTACTCTCTCTTTCTATCTAAAAGTTCCAAACCCTCTACTACTGTAGTCCTCTCTTCTGTTGTAATCCTCCTATGTTTATGGAATAAAGCTTTTAAAAAGTAAGTCTTTATTGTTTTACTTACAGTTTTTTATACAATTGTATTAGAATCTTTCTTACTTTCCGGTCCTTTGAACCTCTACTTTTATCAAGGGTTAGGTTCCTATTCATAATAGGGATCTTGGTAGGACTGTGCTAATCCCTTTGGAAAACACATATCTCCATTGTTGGAGTCTTCAGAGGAAGCAGCTTCTTCTATGAGCTGCATGCGTACAACTTCATCCTGCTATTCAATGTTAAGAAGTGCTTGTTGTAGCTTTTTTTTGAGAGCGGCATTGGATGAGCTGAACTGCGGAGACTGAGCTGGTGTTTTTCCTTTGATAGTCGACGGAGTTTTGGGTTTTGGAACCAAACCTTTTACTTTTATCTCCTTGGATAAGTACCTAATTCTTTCGAATTCTAAAACGGTAATATTCCAAGTGGTAATATAACAAATCCTTTTTTGAATAAAGAATTTACATGCTTTGATGTGTGCTGGTAAAGTTGAAATCTCTTGCTGAATTTGAAATTCTTCAAATTTCTGCTTGAATTGTCGTGGGAGGATTTCTAATTTTCCTCCAAATGTTTTCCACCAATCACAAAACCATCTGGGAATGGTAGCAGTGGATAGCTCGGGGTTGTACTTAAGAAACCAAGTATGACACGGTCTAAGGTACATGAAATTAAACCAGGCCTCTTGATAAGTGAACCCGTTATACGTCTGAGGACGGTGAACCATACTCAATGATATGGGAGTGATCAAGTGGTATGTGTGCCATTCAAATGGGGAGAGTATTTTCGTAATAGTACATCTGGAGTACTGAATAAAACTGGGGTCTTTATCCCCGTACGTGTGTTCAACTTCAATTGAATCGGTGTCTACTAGGATTGCTTCGAAGAATAAACGGGTCTTGAATGGGTCGTGACTATCTACATAGTCTTGGTTGTTGTAACAAGGCTTAACTAAATCTAGTAGCCTGCCATTTTCGTAATCCTTATCTAAAGGGAGGATAGGGACTACCTTGGAGGTAATATATTCAAATGTTTCTTCAGTTGAGGCTTGGGTTTTTTGTGTGGAGACTCTAGGGTCTACTGCTTGGGCAAAGGATTCAGGAGTTTTTATTTCATAGCTCTTTTTGTTCTATGTAATAGATCGGGCTTCAGAAGATGATCCGGATTCTAGCTTTGGGCCTTCTATTTTGGGAAGGTCTGCTAGGACAGAGAATTTGTTTTTCTTGGTCCAGGTAAAGGTAAAGGGGGGAAAAGAAGGCCTTAGCTGAGGTAGGCCTGTTGGTGCGAAAGGTCTGATCGAAGGTGACTACCTTTCAGTTTTGACGTTTTTGAAGGGAGAGTCAGGCCTTGATGGCTTCATGACCCTGTATAAATTCTCAGGTTAGGAAATCAGGAAGGGCTTTGTTTTCTCCTTTAATAAAATCAATTTAAAAATCAAAGCTAGATAGTAGAGCTTGCCATCTAGCGAAGATTTGTTTTGAAACAAGATTCTTAACATCTTTTTGTAAAATCTCTTTGGCTGATTTCTAATCAACTCTAAGTAAGAATTCTTTGATTACCAAATCATCTTGAAATTTAGTGATACATAGCACTTTAGACAAAACTTCTTTCTTTACAGTACTATAGTTATTCTGGGCAGAGTTCCAGACTCCTGATATAAACCTCACAAGTTGCTCACCACTATTTGGGTTGACTCATTGCTTAAGAATACCTCCATAACCTATGTTAGAGGCGTCAGTCTCGACTATCATAAAAGCTTCAGGGTTAGAAATCCCTAGACAAGGAAGATTCTGAACTAATCTCTTGATTTTCCTAACAGTATTGGTTTGTTCTTCACTCCAAGGCGAAGGGTTTTTCTAAGTCTTTCTTATAAAGGTTCACAGACCTGTCTAATATTTGGGATGAAATCTGCCACATATTTTAGACTTCCTAAAAATCTTTGGAGCTGAGTTTTCTCCTTGATTTCGTCACGGAATTTTCTAGAGATCAATGGCTATCCAAATAGGTTTATGACTACCCTGGTAGAGGTCATGACCTAAAAATCTGATAGAGGTTCGAAAGAGCTTGATTTTCTTAGCACTAACAACCAAACCATTATTCTTTACAATATTAAAGAAGGTATTCAAATGTTTAGAATGAGAATCTATATCTTCAGAAAAGATAAGCACATCATCAATATAAACAATAGACATATAACTATACGGATTAAAAATGCCATTCATGATATTTTGAAATTCAGAGGGAGCATTCTTTAATCCAAAAGGCATGACATTCCACTCGTAGTGGCCAAAGGGTACATTAAAAGTAGTTTTGTACTTGTCTTTTTTGGCAATTTAGATTTGCCAGAAACCACATTTCATATCGAACTAACTATAATGGTTTGCTTTATAAGCTCGTTTAAGAAGATCCCTTTTATTAGGAATCGGATGCCTGATCTATTTTAGGACAGAGTTGAGGGGCTTATAATTAATTACAAGCCTAGGGGCACCTCTTTCTTTTTCTGCACTATTGTTTACATAAAATGCAGAGCAACTCCAAGGAGAGTTAGAGGGACGAATGATACCATTTTTTAGTAAATGATTTATTTCCTTTTTACAAACTTCCATCATTTCTTGATTCATCTAAATAGGTCTAGCCTTAGTTGGAATATCCTGTTCAGAGAAACCAGTTATGTAAGGGAGTTCGACAGAATGCTTTTATTTTCCAGAAAGTAGTGGGCAAGTCAGAGCAAATTTCATCTTCAAATTTCTTTAGAAGGGATTCGATCATAGTGACAATTCCCGGGGTTTTTAAAATTTGCTTTATTTGTTTAATTTTAATTTCTTCCTTAAGGAAAGAGATATGATTTGAAAGTCTATTAATCCGAAAAACAGTTTTATGTTTTAGAAAAGAACTTTCTTCAGGAGAAAGAGATTTCACAAAGGGGACGAAAACTTTGTGATCAAGGATGATGGTATGAGTTCCATCAAAATCATCAGTATAGGGTTTTAACTGATTAATAAAAGGCAAACCCAAGATGATATCTTCATTGATGTTTTTAGTTATAACAAAATCATTTGTAAAGCAAATATTACCGTTACAAATATGAGATTTAGACAATTTATAATCAATCTTCATCCGTTCTCCTGTAGAAAAATACAAACGAGTAGTACTTTTTTCTAAGTACCTTAAAGGGATGAGGCCTTTCACAATGCAATTGCGATCAGCTCTACTGTCAAGCAGAGCGATTTTGTTAAGAACTAAGTCTTTTGCAATAACCAATCGGATGGGTATATGCTGACTTAGAGATTTAATGGTAGCAACCTTGGAACGAGATTCCAGAAGGGACTCAGAATCTTCAGGGCTTTCTCCAGGGAAACTAGGATCAGCAAGATGATTAGAATCAGAGATGGATTTTTCCTTATTATTTTAGGAAGAAACATCTCGTAAAACCTGAGAGATGAGAGCATCTAATTCAACCTTTTCAAGTCGAGATTTGATCTCTTTAACTTCCTGCTTAAGAGAATTAATTTCTTCTCTCATTGCAGAGACAGAGGGCTCCTAAGGTTTATCAAACGTAGACAGGACAGTTTTCATACAAAAAGGTTCTACAGACCTAGAGTGTTCTCTTTTCTGAGAACTAAGAATGATCTTTTATAATTCTAAAAGATACTTGGCTCGGGATTCGTCGTCCTTATGTGTTCTATGATGTCAAAGAGAACTTCTTTAGAATCCTCAGTGATGATTTTGACTGTATTTCTAGTGCAGTAACAAAAGATACCATTACAAGAACATTCCTTACCAGACAGACTTCCATCAGTCTCATATGCGACATTGATATTATCATCGTCGATGTACTCTTCTGAAGAAGAGTATTTTGAAGGAAGAGTCGCTGCTATCTTGGAGGATACAAAAGAGCTTTTCCTTAGTATCATCATCTAGACCTAAAAAATCAATCTGCTTCTTCTTCTATGAAGATTTACACTGGTTGGCTCTATGACCTGCCTTACCACACTTCCAACAAACATCTTCCTTATTAGAAGGCCTACGCTTCTTAAACCTTTTTCTGGGTTTGTCAGACTTATCTCTATTAGTACTAGGCTTAGGTCTTCTTGACTTAAGGGAGGATTTCTTCACCATCTTCTTAGCAACCTTAGAAGGAGGAGAGTCAATTTTTCCGAAACCAAAGTCATGGAAAAAACTACCTAACTCAGCTCTAGTGGTCAACCTATCTTTCTTAAGTTGACTCTTAAGCTTGAGGTCAGTGCAAAGCTCTAGGCCTACCGTGTTTATGAAACTAGCAATGTCTCCGTAGGTCATTTGACTGTAAGGGATTTTGCCTTCACATCTATCCCTAATTTTGGTTCTAACCTTATCTGCAAACAGAGGTGGAAAACCACTAATGAACCTTTCTTTCCAAAAGTCACTATTGCAGTCTGGCCTGATCATATCTTTAGCAAGGAAGTTGTCTTTGTACCACCTAAAGTCGGTCTACTTGGGGAAGGACAGATTGTTAAGGATTTCTAGACTCCTATCCTGGAAGAGTTTAGGTTCACCTACAAAGTGTTTAGCGATGTGGTAAAGAAGGGTAGCACATGCATCCTCTTTAGGCTCTTGAACAATAGTTTCTACACCACTTTCAGTTTTAATAGTGGTGGCAATAGTGGTAGCACTGAAAATACTGTTCTTAAGACTATCGATGAAATAATTATCGCACCAATGTCTAAGCATGCCAGTGAACCCTGCTGCAATCAAAGTTGCTGCTTCTTTATAAGAGGATCCTCTCATTTTATAGGCAGTGATAGCAATGCCCATCTCATGAAGCTTAATGTAGATTTGGTGTTTAGGCAATCCATCAATGTTCCACTCAGTGATGTCACTGCCAGAGTGAGACGAGGTGGAATGAAAAGCGTTTTCCTCAAACTAAGTATCGGGAAAAGATTGTCTCTTATAATAATTATTCCGAGTATGATATTGGGACTGGGTCAGTTTAGAAAGAGAGTCTTCAGTTAGAGTTTGAACACTCGCTTTTTCCTTTTCTTTATCAGAAATGCTAAATCAAGCTAATTGCTCATTAATTTGTTCAAAATGTTTTCCAGAAACCTTAAAATCATTACTCAATTTAGGAAATCTTTCTTTCGAAAACTCGGAGGGTTTGAAAATAGGATTAGACTCGATTGTACTATTGCTAGTACTTGCCTTGGAAGGGCTAGGAGCAGAAAAAATCGATTTTCCTTTTGCTTCTTCAATTTGTTGAGAAACCGTATACAAAAGGCGGTTAGTATAATTATTTTGTTCAATAATTTTATCCAAATCCTTGTTGTAGGGGGAAAGATTAGGTTTTTCACTCATTAATTTAAAAGGTGAAGCTATGATAATTTTATTAGAATGAGGGATTTTAATTCCTTCAAGAGGGGGAACGATAGACTCTACAACTTTGTTAGTCTGAGTATACCATTGTTGACAAGGACTTGAAGAGATTCCTTTTGGTCATCCAATTTTCCATTAATTTCAAGCCATTTAAAAAATTCGATATCACATTTCAAATGTTTCATATCAGAAATCCATTCTTTTGAAAAAAGAGATTTTTGTTTTTGAGAATAGGTATTCGCATACCAAGAGGCCTTATTTTATTTTCTGGTGCGTTCCAGAGAGCTTTCAAGGACTTCATGTCAGGAGAAAAATCATTTTCAGAAGTAATGACACCTAAACCTGGGCCAGAATGGTTACGAGGGGGTTCCATGTCAGACTCAGTAGGACTACTAGACTCATGGACGGTAGGCTAGTAATAGACTTTAGGGATTTCTCCAGAAAAGTCTACTCCACGAACCTTGCCTGTATTACTACTAGATTCCTCTAGGGGTCTAGAAGTTGAGGCAGAAGATGCGAAACTTCGACGAGGTTCATTTTCGTGAAATTTAAGATCAATTGAACCATCCGGATGTTGGATGACACGTTCAATTTGTCGTTTCTCGGTGTGAGAAGGTAAAGGTTTGGAAATGGCTTCGAAATGCCAATCATTGTTGGCTAGGAGGTCATTCCATTTAAGAAGTCGAGGGACAAAGATAGAACTATGTTCATGATTGGCTTCCATTAGCATAGTAACACCTTTAACACTCTCGATTTTTTCCTTTGGGGCTGGAGTGGTTCCCATGAGTCGGTAATAGACTCGGTAAATGATAGCTATTTCCCTAGTGTCGATTTTACTATTCATATTTTTAGTCTTAATATGTATCCATAATATTTGGATCATTGATATCAACACCGAAATTAGGATAGCAGTTGAAGTAAACAGGGCCATCAGCTAAGTTACTTTCAAGTGTTCCTAACAAAGAATCATCAAAATTTAAGAATCTAGCATTACGCAACAAAGCACATACGGGAATATTAAGACCTTTTCGAAAAATGGGTTTAACAGCAACCTGAACAAGTCCAATATACAGATAATTAAACTGAGATTTATATCTAACAATGTCTTGCTCATGCAATAATTTAATAATTTTTAAGGAATTATTGATAGCAACAGTAGACTCACAGGTCTTGATGTTATGCTTTTTAATAAAAGAAAAATTACCTATCTGGTAAACTTTTGAAAAAGGTTCTTCAGGGATACTCTAGTTATCCAGATTACTTTCAGTTCTGGCAATCTGAGTTTCCTTAGAAGAAACATTAACAGTATTCAAAATGTTTTTACTCATTTTAAAAGGTTACTGTCCAGATACCTATGCAATACTATTCATATTATGATCATACAAGAAACAATATGCAAAATTTCAAACAAGTATTATTCTAAATTATCAAGGGTTTATTACATCCTACAAGTCCTCTTGGATTTTACCTCATCTATTTCTCTAGTGTTATCTTAGCGACGGGACCACCTAAAGGTCTAACATTCCCTTCTGGCTACGACCACACTAAGGCTGACCAACGTTTTAAACCGGGTGTTACTCAGAAGCCTCACACACATAGAGAGAGATAAGTACCTCATACAAAGTAGGAATAGTATAAAAAAAGATAATTTAAAATAATAATTAAAAGAAACTTAACATATATTATTCAAGTATAAACATAATCTGAAAAGTAAAGCAGTTAGGAACCGGACAGTATACGTATTTAGCTGCTCATACCAAAAATGCAATTTTGTCATTTCGGAAGGGTGAAAACGGTTTCTTAGGCCGTATTTGTTGTCAAGGAGAAATATTATGCGATCCCGATCCATGTCCGCCCCGGCCGAAAATTTGCGACTCGCGCGAATTTCTGGTTTTATGGCCGTAATATGCCTGAAAAATACCAAAAATACAATTTTGTTGTTCCGGAATGGTGACAACATTTCTTAGGCTGTATTTTGACATCCAGAATAAATATTAGGCGATTCCGAGTTGGATCCGTCCCAACCGAAAATTTGCGACTCGCACGAATATCTGGTTTTATGGCCGTAAAATGCCCAAAAATACTAAAAATGCAATTTTGTCATTTCGGAAGTTTGACAACGTCTTGTGAGGCCAGATTTGACTTCATTATAAATATTAGGGTATTCCGAGCCGGGTCCGTCCCGGCCAAAAAATTGCGACTGACAGATTTCTTGTTTTATGGCCGTAAAATGCTCGAAAAATACCGAAAATGCAATTTTATCGTTTCAGAAGGGTGACAACGGTTTCTTAGGCCGTATTTGTCGTCCAGGAGAAATATTAGGCGATTCCGAGCCGGGTTCGTCCCGGTCAACGGTATAGTTGGTTCGGGTCCGGAGTGGTTTTAGAGTGAATTGAGAGACTTAGTCTCTTATGAGAAGGTTTAAGTTGGAAGAGTTACACGGATAATAACTTTTGTGTAAACGGCAGATTTGAATTTTGATGGTTCAGTTAGCTCTGTTAGGTGATTTTGGACTCAGGAACACATCTGGAATGTGATTTGGAGGCCCGTAATAGAATTAGGCTTGAATTGGTGAAAGTTGGAATTTTGGAAATTTTGGTCTGTAGTGGAAAATTTGATATCAGTGTTGGAGTGGATTTCTGGAAGTTGGAGTAGGTTTGTGGTGTCATTTGTGACTTGTATGAAAGTTTTGTTGTCATTCAGACGTGTTTTGGTATGTTTCGGCATCGATTGTGGAATTCGGAAGTTTAAATTTCTTAGGCTTGACTCTGAGTGTGATTTGGTGTTTTGATATTTTTGTGGATAATTCGAAGGTTTTACTAAGTTTTAATGATTTTATGGGATATTTTGGTATGTTCGGGTGAGGTCCGAGGGCCTCCCATTGATTTTGGATGATTATCGGAACAAGTTTGGAAATGGAGAAGTTGGTGAAGTTTGAACTCAACAGACATAACTGCACCTATGTAGTGGGAGTCGCATGTGCGAGCCCGCAGGAGTGAAGAAGGAGCAATAGAAGTGGCCAAGGTTGAGCTGGGCAGAAGGCACATGTGCGATGGAATACATGCACCTGCGTAGGTAGTATAAGTGGACCCAAGGGCGCAGGTGCGAGGGGGGACCGTAGAAGCATGATGAATTCCGCAGCTGCGTAAGCACAGATGTAATCTTGAGGCTGCAGGAGTGAGGTCAGAATTTTCGATGGGTTCTGCACCTGCGATAGATTTTCCATAGATGCGGCATTGCAAAAACGACATTTGGACCGCAGGTGCAGTATCATTGGGCAAAATGTACAAATAGAAGACTTCGCGAAACATTTTCAAGTCAGACCTTGGAGCTTTAGGGGTGACTTTTGAAGGGGATTCAAGGGTTTTCATTGAATTAAGTTCCTTGAGCTCTAATATCATTAGCTAAGGTTTTTTCCCGTTGATTTCCCACTTAATTAGTAGGATTTTTTAAGTTAAATAATGGGTTAAGGCTTGGGATTTTTGAGAGAGTAATTTGGGGATTTGAGGGACCAAATGATGTAGGATTTTGATGAAATTGGTAAGGGATTTATACTTTTATGATTTTTATTGGATTTTGAGGTGTGGGCCCAAGGTCGGTTTGAGTGAAATCGAGACTTGGCCTATAATTTGGTACTTTTCTTGAAAAATTGGTCCTTTTAGCCTATGTTGATCGTATTGTATTTCTTGTGGTTAGATTTTGAGCATTCAGAGGCCGATTCGTGAAGCAATGGCATTGCGGAGTAGGATTTTTGCTCGGTTGAGATAAGTAATGCTTTCAAACTTGGTTTTGAGGGTTCAAGACCCTCAACTATGTGTTATGTGGTTAGTATTGAGGTGACGTATGTGCCAAGTGATGGGCATGTGGGTGTGCACCATGAGAATTGTGAATTGGTTCATTTCGTGGCACCGTTAAATGACTCCTTCTTGTTTATATTTGTGTTTCCATTATGTGATAAAGTAATTGAGCTGCCTAACATGCTAGATCTCATGTTAAGGCTTTTTGCCGATACTGTTGGAACCCCTAGTGGTAGTTTCTTGCCGTCATTCAGTAATTTCACTATTATTTTGTACTCAGTCATATTCATGCATTTCATATCATATCTCAATCTCAGTTTTCGTTATCGACATAGTATATCATTATTTCTGAGCTAGTTTCCATGTCAATGTGAACACGTGGATGAGGCTGGAGATTGATGACTGAGTGTGGCTGAGAGCCTGATTATGAGTGATAGTTATGCGGCCAGGTTGCGCAATATAACAGTTATATTGATTATGATAGCGCTTGGGCCGTAGGATCCCCTTCGGAGCCTGCACACCCACAGCGGGCGTGGATGATATTATTGAGGGATGCATTTACCTAGACATTTATTTGTTGGAAATATTGATATCTGGAGAAGGATTTCTCCAAAGAGTTTGATTACCATTTTACCTCGGTATCGGGTGACTTATGGTCAGTGATGAGTATGTTCCGGGATGCTTTTCCCATGGTCGGATGGCCATGTACGGTATCGAGTGGTTGAGTAATTGAATATATACCCGGAGATGGATTTCTCCTCAGGGTCGGATTGCCCTTTTTCCTCAGTACTGAGTGACTCACAGTCAGTTTTATATATGTTCCGGGATGGATTTCCTTGGGCTGGATGGCCATATCTAGTACCAAGTGGTTGAGCACTTGAGAGTGGAAGTACACTGTGCATTTCATATAGTTGGTGCATTAGTATTTAGAGGTAGTTGAGTTTTATATCTTAAACTATTCAGATATGTATTTACCTTATTACTTTGAGTTGTCTATTTAACTGAAAGCATGCCTATGCTTTTGTACGTTGTTTCTATTATATCTGTTGAGTTTGAGTTTGTAACTGCATTTGATTCCATAGGTTGGACTCGTTACTTACTAAGTTGGTGTACTCATGTTACCCTTGCACCTTGGGTGCAAATCCAGGCACTTTGGACCTAGTGGCGTCTATTGATTGAGGCTTCAGGCTTAGGAGATTATTGAGGTATCTGCACGGCATTCTCAAGCCTTGACTCTCCTTCTTATTCTCCAGTTGTATTTCAGTTTCTTCTTTAGGCATTATAATAGACCATGTATCTCCCTAAACATTCATGTACTCAGTGATACCCTGGTTTTGGGGTGGTTGCATCTTATCTTGGAATTTCTTATGTTTCTAATAGTTCTTTAACTATTAAAATCTTTCATTAATGTTTCAAATTTATTGTTGCTGTGTTGGTTATTGAGTTGAAGATGACCTAGTTCCATGATAGGCGCCATCTGGACGGGTCGAGTTTTGGAGCGTGACGCTTCTTCTGTAGATACCGGTGCATGTCCTAGCAGCGTGTAGCGAGACTACTCGAATTCGGCTGCTATCTGAATACTTGAGATATACTTAAACGACATCTACAGCCCTAAATTCCCTTTCTATTCTATCACTACTACTTATTTAGATTCAAGCTTATGTATTTATTCAGATTTTATTTGTAGCACTCTAAATTGCTCATGAATTCGTGACTCCAGATTTTGGGATATGTTTAGATTACGTTATTTTGCATTATATCACTCTATTACAAACAATTTCAGTTATTATTGTTAACTTTTTTATTTGAATTGTTAAAATTGGTTAGGTAAATTAGCTAACATTGGCTTGCCAATCAAGTGAAATGTTATGCGCCATCGCGGCCTTGGTTGTGGGATTCTGGACCATGATAGGTTGAGGTTCTTGGTTCTGGTATTATTTCATGTGTTCCAAATCAAGTAGGTCCGAATTATTTTTATGGACTTGTTGGTATTATTGGACAGGGTCCCAGGTGGCTTAGGTGAGTTCCAAACCACTCGGAGCAATGTTGAAGTTAGTAGAAGTTTTGTTGGTACTGGTATGCTTCATGATTGCGAATGTGGTTCCATGACACATTTTCTCTGGGCTTGGGAGAATTAGGAGCTTTTTGAAAGGGAAATTTCATCAACTATCACTAAATGAGTGACTTCTACTCTTTGTGAGTAAAATACACAGATTAGGTGTGCAACATGGTGCTTACCGTGAAAATGGTAATAACAATTAAATTTGTTGATAGGATTTTAAAAATGAGTGTTAAATAGTTGATTCTAGATATGTGGGACTTAGATAAAAAATAAATTTAAGGAGAGATCTATAATCAAATCGATAGCTAGTTATTCGGGGCCACGAGCTTGTCCATTCGGGGCCTCAAGGTCGATTCCAAGGCTCGGCTATGAGCTATCGAGGGTAATCAGGATAGGGCTTAACAGTTATAAAATAATCAGCGAAGGCTCCTCATGGCTAATGATAAGCAATAAATGAAGAAAAAATATGAAGATAATAAATGGAAACAATAATATCAAGAAAGTATTAGAGAGCAAAGAGAATGTTCTTGTATATTTTGTGTGAAGAAATTGGAGCAACATGGTTACAAAATGGTAAGGATCCCTTCATAGAAAGAGAATCCTAACTTAGTACAAAATATATTAATTGCAAATATATGAGGATAGGACAGCTAGATATGACACCTTGATTTGGGTTTAGAGTAGACTGGCAGGCTCTGTCAGTCTTGGCCACGTACCTTTGGAACTCCCCCTTTCCTATCATGGTCGTGGTCATCATTTTCCCTAGGTCGGGTGTCGACGAAACCTCGAGGGAGGGAACTCGACCACAACCTTGTAGCCTCGAGGCTTCGAGATAATATTTTGAAATGCCTTAATGACAAGAAATTGGACCCTCTAATTTCACCGTATACAAATAGGCCCCGCATTTCCTAGAACGAAGCGATACAAAATGATTTTGAGCTTCTTTTTCGAGGGCATCATCCTCGTGCCATGCCCAAAAAACTATGCAAGGGTCGCGTCAAACACGACTATCGAGAGGCCCATGAACTACAATTGTCACCATTCCGGAACGAAAAAATTGTATTTTTGGTATTTTTCGGGCATTTTACGACCACAAAACCAGAAATACGCGCGACTCGCAAATTTTCGGCCGACAGACCCGACTTAGAATCGCCTAATATTTATCCTGGACGACAAATACGGCCTAAGAAACCGTTGTCACCCTTCCGAAACGACAAAATTGCATTTTTGGTATTATTCGAGCATTTTACAGCCATAAAATAAGAAATCTGCGCGAGTCGCAAAATTTCGAACGGGATGGACCCGATTCGAAATAGCCTAATATTTATCATGAATTCAAATCCGGCCTCACAAGACGTTGTCACACTTCCGAAATGATAAAATTGCATTTTTGGTATTTTCAAGCATTTTACGGCCTCAAAACCAGAAAATCCGCGCAAGTCGTAAATTTTCTGCTGGGACGGACCCGGCTCAGAATCGCCTAATATTTCTCCTGGACGTCAAATACGGCCTAAGAAAGCGTTGTCACCCTTCCGAAATAACAAAATTTCATTTTTGGTATTTTTCGGGCATTTTACGGCCTTAAAACAAGAAATTCGCGCAAGTCGCAAATTTTTGCCAGGATGGACCCGGCTCGAAATCGCCTAATATTTCTCGTGGTCGTCAAATATGGCCTAACAAAACGTTGTCACCCTTCCGAAACGACAAAATTGCATTTTTGGTATTTTTCGGACATTTTACGGCCATAAAACAAGATATTCGTGCGAGTCGCAAATTTTCGGTTGGGACGGACCCGACTCGGAATCTCCTAATATTTGTCCTGGACGTCAAATAAGGCTTAGAAAAATGTTTCACCATTCCGAAAGGACAAAATTGTATTTTTGGGCTTTTTCGGGAATTTTACGGCCATAAAACCTGAAACTCGCGCGAGTTGCAAATTTTCGGCCGGGAAAGACCCGGATCGGAATAGCCTAATATTTCTCCAGGACGACAAATACGGCCTAAGAAAGCATTTTTACCCTTCTGAAACGACAAAATTGCTTTTTTGGTATTTTTCGAGCATTTTACGGCCATAAAACAAAAATCCGCGCGATTCGCAAATTTTCGGCCGGGACGGACTCGGCTCAGAATAGCCTAATATTTATCATGAAGTCAAATCCGGCCTCACAAGACGTTTTCAGACTTTCGAAATGTCAAAATTATCATTTATGGTATTTTTTGGGCACTTTACTGCTATACAACCAGATATTCGTGCGAGTCGCAAATTTTAGGTTGGGATGGACCCGACTCGGAATTGCCTATTATTTATCCTAGACATAAAATACGGCCTAAGAAAATGTTGTCACCATTCTGGAACGCCAAAATTGTATTTTTGGTATTTTTCGGGCATTTTTCGGCCGTAAAACCAGAAATTCGAGCAAGTGGCAAATTTTCGGCCAGGACAGACCCGGCTCGGAATCGCCTAATATTTCTCCTGGATGATAAATACGGCTTAAGAAACCGTTGTCACCCTTCCTAACTGACAAAATCGCATTTTTGGTATTTTTCGAGTATTATACGACCATAAAACAAGAAATCGGCGCGAGTCGCAAATTTTCGGCCGGAACGGACCCGGATCAAGATAGCCTAATAATTATCATGAAGTAAAATCCGGCCTCACAAGACGTGGCACACTTCTGAAATGAAAAATTTGCATTTTTAGTTTTTTTTTGGGCATTTTACGGCCATAAAACAAGAAATCCACGCGAGTCGCAAATTTTCGAGTGTGACAGACTTGGCTCGGATTGCCTAATATTTGACCTGGACGTCAAATACGTCCAAAGTAAATGTCGTCACCCTTCTGAAACGACAAAATTGCATTTTTGGTATTTTCGAGCATGTTGGCCTTAAAACCAGAAATCCGCGCGAGTCACAAATTTTCGGCTGGGGTGAACCCGGCTCGAAATCGCCTAATATTTCTCCTGGACGTCAAATAAGGCCTAAGAAAGTGTTGTCACCTTCCAAAATAACAAAATTGCATTTTTTGTATTTTTTGGGCATTTTACGGCCATTAAACCAGAAATTTGCGCGAGTCGCAAATTTTTGACCGGGACGACCCGTCTCGGAATAGCCTAATATTTGTCTTGGACGTAAAATACGGCATAAGAAAACGCTTTCACCCTTCCGAAGCGAATATTTTTCGGGCATTTTACTGCCATAAAACCAGAAATCCGTGCGAGTCGCAAATTTACTGTTGAGACGGACCCGACTCGGAATCGCCTAATATTTGTCCTGGACGTCAAATACGGCCTATGAAAATTTTTTCACCCTTCCGTAACGAAAAAATTGTATTTTTGGTATTTTCGGGCATTTTACGGCCATAAAACCAGAAATTCGCGCGAGTCGCAAATTTTCGGCCTGGACATACCTGGCTCGGAATCGCGTAATATTTGTCGTAGACGTCATATACGGACTAAGAAAACTTTGTCACCATTCTGAAACGACAAAATTGCATTTTTGGTATTTTTCGGTCGTTTGAGGGCTGCAATAAAACCAGAAATACGTGCGAGTCGCAAATTTTCGGATGGGATGGACCCGACTCGGAATCGCCTCATATTTCTCCTGGACGTCAAATACGACCTAAGAAAACATTGTCACCCTTCCGAATTAACAAAATTGCATTTTTGGTATTTTTCGGGCATTTTACGCCCATTAAACCAGAAATCCGCGCGAGTCGCAAATTTTTGACCGGGACGGACCCTGCTTGGAATCGCCTAATATTTGTCCTGGACGTAAAATAAGGCCTAAGAAGACGTTGTCTTCAGAAACGAGTATTTTTCGGGCACTTTACTGCCATAAAACCAGAAATCCATGCGAGTCGCAAATTTTCGGATGGGACGGACCTGACCCGGAATCGCTTGATAATTGTCCTGGACATCAAATACGGCCTTGGAAAATGTTTTCACCCTTCCGAAATGACAAAATTGCATTATTGGTATTTTTCGGGCATTTTACTACCATAAAACAAGAAATCCGTGCGAGTCGCAAATTTTCGGCAGGGACGTACCTTGCTCGGAATTGCCTAATATTTGTCCAAGACATCAGATACGGACTAAGAAAACTTTGTCACCCATCTGAAACGACAAAATTGCATTTTTGTTATTTTTCGGTCATTTTACGGCCATAAAACCAGAAATACGTGCGAGTCGCAAATTTTCGGCTGGGATGGACCCGACTCGGAATCGCCTCATATTTCACCTGGATGTCAAATACGGCCTAAGAAAACATTTTCACCCTTCCGAAGTAACAAAATTGTATTTTTGGTATTTTTCCGGCATTTTACGACCTTTCAACAAGAAATCAGTGCGAGTCGCAAATTTTCGATCGGGACGGACCCGGCTCGGAATCGCCTAATATTTGTCCTGGACTTAAAATAACGCCTAAGAAAATGTTTTCACCCTTCCGAAACGAGTATTTTTCGGGCATTTTACTGCCATAAAACCATAAATCAGTGCGAGTCGCAAATTTTCGGATAGGACAGACCCGGCTCGAAACCGCTTGATATTTGTCATGGACGTCAAATACCGCCTGAGATAACGTTGTCCCCCTTCAGAAATGTCAAAATTGCACTTTTGGTATTTTCAGGCATTTTACGGCCTTAAAACCAGAAATCCGCGCGAGTCGCAAATTTTTGCCGGGACGGAACCGGCTCGGAATCGCCTAATATTTCTCATGGTCGCCAAATATGGCCTAAGAAAATGTTTTCACCCTTCCGAAACGACAAAATTGCATTTTTGGTATTTTTCGGGCATTTTACGGCCATAAAACCAGATATTCGTGCGAGTCGCAAATTTTCGGTTGGCACGGACCCGACACGGTATGGCCTAATATTTGTCCTGGACGTCAAATAAGGCCTAAGAAAATGTTTTCACCATTCCAGAACGACAAAATTTTATTTTTGGTATTTTCGGGCTCTTTACGGCTATAAAACCAGAAACTCGCGCGAGTGGCAAATTTTCGGCCGGGACGAACCCGGCTCGGAATAGCCTTATATTTATCATGAAGTCAAATACGGTATTTTTGGGCATTTTACGGCCATAAAACTAGATATTCGTGCGAGTCGCAAATTTTCGGCCAGGACGAACCCGGCTCGGAATCGCCTAATATTTCTCCTGAACGACAAATACGGCCTAAGAAACCATTGTCACTCTTCCTAAATGACAAAATTACCTTTTTTGGTATTGTTCGAGCATTTTACGGCCGTAAAACAAGAAATCGGCACGAGTCACAATTTCTCGGCCGGGACGGACCCGACTCAGAATCGCCTAATATTTCTCCTGGACGACATATACGGCCTAAGAAACCGTTATCACTCTTCCTTAACGACAAAATTGCATTTTTGGTATTTTTCGAGTATTTTACGGCCATAAAACAAGAAATCGGCGCGAGTCGCAAATTTTTGGTAGGGAACGGACCCGGCTCGGAATAGCCTAATATATATCATGAAGTCAAATCCGGCCTCACAATACGATTTCACACTTCCGAAATGACAAAATTGCATTTTTAGTATTTTTTGGGCATTTTACGGCCATAAGACCAGAAATCCACGCGAGTCGCAAATTTTCGGCCGTGACGGACTTGGCTCAAAATTGCCTAATATTTGTCCTGGACGTCAAATACGGCCAAATAAAACTTTGTCACACTTCTGAAACGACAAAATTGCATATTTGGTATTTTCGAGCATTTTACGGCCTTAAAACTAGAAATCCGCGCGAGTCGCAAATTTTCGGCTGGGACGGTCCCGGCTCGGAATCACCTATTATTTATCATGGACGTCTAATACGGCCTAAGAAAGCGTTTTCACCCTTCCGAAATAACAGAATTGCATTTTTGGTATTTTTCGGGCATTTTACAGCCATTAAACAAAAAAATCCACGCGAGTCGCAAATTTTTGACCGGGACGACCCGGCTCGAATTGCCTAATGTTTGTCCTGGACGTAAAATACGGCCTAAGAAAACGTTTTCAGCCTTTCAAAGCGAGTATTTTTTGGCTATTTTATTGCATAAAACTAGTAATCCGTGCGAGTCGCAAATTTTCGGATAGGACGGACCCGGCTCGGAATCGCCTGATATTTGTCATGGACTTCAAATACCGCCTAAGAAAACGTTTTCACCCTTCCGAAATGTCAAAATTGCATTTTTGGTATTTTCGGGCATTTTACGGCCTTAAAATCTGAAATCTACGCGAGTCGCAAATTTTTGTCGGGACGGAACCGGCTCGGAATCGCCTAATATTTCTCGTGGTCGTCAAATATGGCCTAAGAAAACGTTGTCACCCTTCCGGAACGACAAAATTGCATTTTTGGTATTTTTCAGGCATTTTACGGCCATAAAACCAGAGATACGTGCGAGTCGCAAATTTTTGGCTAGGATGGACCCGACTCGGAATCACCTCATATTTCTCTTGGATGTCAAATATGGTCTAAGAAAATGTTTTCACCCTTCCGAATTAACAAAATTGCATTTTTGGTATTTTTCGGGCATTATACGGCCATTAATCCAGAAATCCGCGCGAGTCGCAAATTTTCGACCGGGACGGACCCGGCTCGGAATCACC
Source organism: Nicotiana benthamiana (assembly GCA_034376525.1). Taxonomy (NCBI): domain Eukaryota; kingdom Viridiplantae; phylum Streptophyta; class Magnoliopsida; order Solanales; family Solanaceae; genus Nicotiana; species Nicotiana benthamiana. The sequence continues at coordinate 32,702,724 of CM067335.1, read as the reverse complement.
TAATATTTTTCCAGGACGTCAAATAAGGCCTAAGAAAATGTTGTCACCCTTCCGAAACGAGTATTTTCGAGCATTTTACTGCCATAAAACCAAAAATCCTTGCGAGTCGCAAGTTTTCGGATAGGACGGACCCGGCTCGGAATCGCCTGATATTTATCATGGATGTCAAATAACGACTAATAAAACGTTGTCACCCTTCCAAAATGACAAAATTGCATTTTTGGTATTTTTCGGGCATTTTACGGCCTTAAAACCAGAAATTCGCGCGAGTCGCAAATTTTTTCCGGGACGGAACCGGCTCAGAATCGCCTAGTATTTCTCTGGGTCGTCAAATATGGCCTAAGAAAATGTTGTCACCCTTCCAAAATGACGAAATTACATTTTTGGTATTTTTCGGGCATTTAACGGTCATAAAACCAGATATTCGTGCGAGTCGAAAATTTTAGGTTGGGACGGACCCGACTCGGAATCACCTAATATTTGTCCTGGACGTCAAATAAGGCCTAAGAAAATGTTGTCACCATTCGGGAACGACAAAATTTTATTTTTGGTATTTTTCGGGGTTTTTACTACCATAAAACCAGAAACTCGCGCGAGTCGCAAATTTTCGGCCGGGACGGACCCGGCTCGGAATCCCCTAATATTTCTCTTGGATGACAAATACAGCCTAAAAACCGTTTTCACCCTTCCGAAACGACAAAATTGCATTTTTGGTATTTTTCGAGCATTTTACGTCCATAAAAAAAGAAATCTGCGCGATTCACAAATTTTCGGTCGGGACGGACCCGGCTCGGAATAGCCTAATATTTATCGGGAAGTCATATCCGGCCTCACAAGACGTTTTGAGAGTTTCGAAATGACAAGATTGCATTTTTGGTATTTTTTAATCATTTTACGGCCATAAAACCAGATATTCGTGCGAGTCCTAAATTTTCGACGGGGACGAACCCGTCTCGGAATCACCTAATATTTCTCCTAGACGACAAATACGGCCTAAGAAACCGTTGTCACCCTTCCTAAACGACAAAATTGCTTTTTTGGTATTTTTCGAGCATTTTACGGCCATAAAACAAGAAATCGGCGCGAGTCGCAATTTTTCGGCCTGGACGGACACGGCTAGAAATAACCTAATATTTTATCATGAAGTCAAATCCGGCCACACAAGACGTTGTCACACTTCCGAAATTACAATATTGCATTTTTGGTATTTTTTTGGGCATTTTACGGCCATAAACCATAAATCCACGCGAGTCGCAAATTTTCGGTCGTGACAGACTTGGCTCGGAATTGCCAAAGATTTGTCCTGGACGTGAAATACAGCCAAATATAACATTTTCACCCTTCTGAAATGACAAAATTGCATCTTTGGTATTTTTCGAGCATCTTACGGCCTTAAAACAAGAAATCCGCGCGAGTCGCAAATTTTTGGCTGGGACGGACCCGGCTCGGAATCGCCTAATATTTCTCCTGGACGTCAAATACGGCCTAAGAAAGCGTTGTCACCCTTCCGAAATAACAAAATTGCATTTTTTGTATTTTTCGGGCATTTTCCAGCCAATAAATAAAAAAAATCCGCGCGAGTCGCAAATTTTTGACCGGGACGACCCAGCTCGGAATCGCTAATATTTGTCTTGGACGTAAAATACGGCCTAAGAAAATGCTGTCAGCCTTCCGACGGACCCGGCTCGAAATCGCCTCATATTTCTCGTGGTCATCAAATATGGCCTAAGAAAACGTTTTAACCCTTATGAAACGACTAAATTCCATTTTTGGAATTTTTCGGTCATTTTCCGGCCATAAAATAAAAAATCCTCGCAAGTTGCAAATTATTGGCAGGGACCGACCCGACTTGAAATTGTCTAATATTTGTCCTGGACGTCAAATGCGGCTTAAGAAAACATGTCCCTTTCGGAACGACAAAATTGCATTTTTGGTATTTTTCGGGCATTTTACTGCCATAAAACCAAAAATCTGCGCTAGTCGCAAGTTTTCGGCCAGGACAGACCCCACTCAGAATCGCCTAATATTTGTATTGGGCGTCAAATACTGCCTAAGAAAACTTGTTCACCCCCCCGAAATGACAAAATTGAATTTTTGGTAGTTTTCGATCATTTTACAACCATAAAACCAGAAATCCATGCGAGTCGCAAATTTTTCGGCTGAGACGGACCCGGCTCAGAAATGCGTGATATTTGTCCTGGACATCAAATACCGCATAAAAACGTTGTCACCCTTCCGAAATGACAAAATTGCATATTTGGTAGTTTTCGGGCATTTTACGGCCTTAAAACCAGAAATTCGCACGAGTCGCAAATTTTTGCTGGGACGGACCCGGCTCTGAATCGCCTAATATTTTTCTTGGTCGTCAAATATGGCCTAAGAAAACGTTTTCACCCTTTCAAAATGACAAAATTGTATTTTTGGTATTTTTCGGTCATTTTACGGCCATAAAATCAAAAATTCGCACGAGTTGCAAATTTTAGGCAGGCGACCCGGCTCGGAATTATCTAATATTTGTTCTGGACGTCAAATGCGGCCTAAGAAAACGTGTCATCCTTTCGGAACGACAAATCCGCGCGAGTCGCAAATTTTCGGTCGGGACGGACCCCACTCAGAATTGCCAAATATTTTTACTGGACGTCAAATACGGCCTAAGAAAACTTTTTCACTCTTCCGAAATGACAAAATTTCATTTTTGGTATTTTTAGGGAAATTTTACGACCATGAAACCTGAAATCCGTGCGAGTTGAAAGTTTTCGGTCGGGACGGACCCGGCTCGGAATCGCCTTATATTTATTATGACATCAAATACAGCCTAGGAAAATGTTTTCACCCTTCTAGAACGACAAAATTTCATTCTTAGTATTTTTCGGGCGTTTAACGGCCTTAAAACCAGAAATCCGCGCGGGTCGCAAATTTTCGTCCGAGACGGACCCGGCTCGGAATCGCCTAATATTTCTCCTGGACGTCAAATATGGCCTAAGAAAACGCTGTCACCCTTCCAAAACAACAAAATTGCCTTTTTACTATTTTTCAGTCATTTTACGGCCATAAAATTAGGAATCTGCGCGAGTTACAAATTTTAGGCCGGGACCGACCCGGCTCAGATTTTCTAATATATGTCATGGATGTCAAATGCGGCCTATGAAAACGTGTCACCCTTTCAGATGACAAAATTGCATTTTTGGTATTTTTCGGGCATTTTACGGTCATAAAACCATAAATCCACGCGAGTCGTAAATCCGGGACGGGCCCGTCTCGGAATCCCCTAATATTTGTCCTAGACATCAGTTACGAACTAAGAAAGCGTTGTCACCCTTCTGAAATGATTATATTTTTGGTACTTTTTGTGTAATTTACGACCATAAAACCAGAAATCCGTGCGAGTCGCAAATATTCGGTCTGGATGAACTCGACTCATAATTGCCTAATATTTGTACTAGACGTCAAATGCCGCCTAAGAAAACGTTGTCACCCTTCCGAAAAGATAAAATTGCATTATTGATATTTTTCGGGCATTTTACGGCCATAAAGCTAGAAATACACGTGAGTCGCAAATATTCGGTCGGGAGGAACCCAATTCATAATCGCCTAATATTTGTCGTGGACGTCAAATACCACCAAAGAAAACGTTTCACCCTTCTGAAACGAAAAAATTGCATTTTGGGTATTTTTCGAGCATTTTACGGCCTTAACCAGAAATCTGCGGGAGTCGCAAATTTTCGGCCGGGACGAACCCAACTAATAATCGCCTAATATTTTTCCTTGACGTCAATACGACCTAAGAAAATGTTTTCACCCTTCCGAAAGCAACAAAATTGCATCTTTGGTAATTTTTCGAGCATTTATAGCCATAAAACCAGAAATCCGTGCGAGTCACAAATTTTTGACTGGGACGGACCCGGCTCGTAATCGCCTAATATTTGTCCTAGACGTCAAATAAGGCCTAGGAAAATGTTGTCACCCTTCTAGAATGACAAAATTGCATTTTTAATATTTTTCGGGCATTTTACGTCCATAAAACGAGAAATCCGCGCTAGTCGCAAATAATCGGTCGGGACGAACCCGACTTATTATCACCTAATATTTGTCTTGGACGTGAAATACGCCTAAGAAAACGTTGATTCCCTTCCGGAACTACAAAATTGCATTTTTGGTATTTTTCGAGCATTTTACGGCCTTAAAACCAGAAATCTGCGCGAGTCGCAATTTTTCGGCCAGGACGGACCTGACTCGGAATTGTCTAATATTTCTCTTGGACATCAAATATGACCAAAGAAAACCTTGTCACCCTCCCGAAACAACAAAATAGCATTTTTGGTATTTTTCGAGCATTTTACGGCCATAAAACCAGAAATCCTCGCATTTCTTGTTTTATGGCAGTATAATGCCCGAAAAATACTCGTTTCAGAAGGGTGAAAACATTTTCTTAGGCCGTATTTTACATCCTGGACAAATATTAGGCGATTCCGAGCCGGGTCATCCCAGTCAAAAATTTGCGACTCGCGCAGATTTCAGGTTTAATGGCCGTAAAATGCCCGAAAAATACCAAAAATGCAATTTTGTTATTACGGAAGGGTGACAACACTTTCTTAGGCCATATTTGACGCCCAAGAGAAATATTTGGCAATTACGAGCCGAGTCCATCCTAGCCGAAAATTTGCGACTCGCGCAGATTTCTTGTTTTAAGGCCGTAAAATGCTAAAAAAATACCAAAAACGCAATTTTGTTGTTTTCAGTAGGGTGATAACGTTTTCTTTGGAAGCATTTGACGTCCAGGACAAATATTAGGCAATTCCGAGCCAAGTCCGTCACGGCCGAAAATTTGCGACTCCCGTGGATTTCTGGCTTTATGGCCTTAAAATGCCCAAAAAATACCAATATGTAATTTTGTCATTTCAGAAGTGTGACAACGTCTTGTGAGGCCGGATTTTACTTCATGATAAATATTTGGCTATTCCTAGCCGGGTCCGTCCCGGCCGAAACCACACAACGTCTCTAGTTATATGGCCGTAAAATGACCGAAAAATACCAAATATGCAATTTTGTCATTGTAGAAGGGTGACAACGTTATCTTAGTCCGCATCTGACGTCTAGGACAAATATTAGGCGATTCCGAGCCAAGTACTTCCCGGCCGAAATGCGACTCGAACGGATTTCTGGTTTTATGGCTGTAAAATGCCCGAAAATACCTAAAATGTAATTTTGTCATTTCGAAAGAGTTACAACGTTTTCTTACGCCGTATTTGACACCCAGAACAAATGCTAGGCAACTCCGAGTCTAGTCCGTCCCAACCGTAAATTTTCAACTCGCACGGATTTCTGGTTTTATGGCAGTAAAATGCCCGAAAAAATACTCGTTTCCCGACAAAAATTTACGACTCGCACGGATTTCTGGTTTTATGGCCGTAAAATGCCCCAAAAATATCAAAAATGCAATTTTGTCATTTCGGAAGGGTGAAAACGTTTCTTAGGCGGTATTTGACCTCCAGGACAAATATTAGGCGATTCCGAGCAGGGTCCGTCCCAACCGAATATTTGCGACTCGCACGGATTTCTGGTTTTATGACAGTAAAATGCCCGAAAAATACTCGTTTCGAAATGGTGACAATGTTTTCTTGGGCCTTATTTGACGTCCAGGACCAATATTAGGCGATTCCTATCTGGGTCCGTCCCGGTCAAAAATTTGCGACTCGCGCGGATTTTTGACGTCCAGGAAAAATATTAGGCGATTCCGAGCCGGATCCGTCCTAGTCGAAACTTTGCGGCTCGCGCGAATTTCTTATTTTATGGCCCTTAAATGTCCGAAAAATACCAATAATGCAATTTTGTTGTTTCAGAAGGGTGACAACGGTTTCTTAGGTCCTATTTGGCGTCCATGAGAAATATTAGGCAATTCCGAGCCAGGTCCGTCTCGGCCGAAAATTTGCGACTCGCGCGAATTTCTGGTTTTATGGCCGTAATATGCCTAAAAAATACCAAAAATACAATTTTGTGTGCCGTATTTGACGTTCAGGCCAAATATTAAGCGATTCTAAACGGGGTCCGTCCTGGCCGAAAATTTGCGACTCTCGTGGATTTCTGGTTTTGTGGCCCTAAAATGCCTGAAAAATACCAGAAATGCAATTTTGTTGTTCCAAAAGGGTAACACGTTTTCTTAGGCCGCATTTGACGTCCAGGAAAAATATTAGACAATTCTGAGTGGGGTCGTTCCGAGTCTAAAATTTGCAACTCGCGCGGATTTCTGATTTTATGGTCGTAAAATGCCCGAAAAATACCAAAAATGGAATTTTATCCCTTCGGAAGGGTGAAAACGTTTTCTTACGCGGTATTTGACGTCCACGAGAAATATCAGGCGATTCCGAGCCGGGTCCGTCCTGGCCGAAAATTTGCGACTCGTGCATATTTCTTATTTTATGGCCCCAAAATGCCCGAAAAATACCAAAAATGCAATTTTGTCGTTTAGGAAGGGTGACAACGTTTTCTTAGGCGATATTTGATATCCACGTGAAATATCAGGCGATTCCCAACCGGGTTCGTCCTGGCCGAAAATTTGCGACTCGCGCGAATTTCTTTTTTTATGGCCCTAAAATGCCCGAAAATACCAAAAATGCCGGTGAACACGTTTTCTTAGGCCGTATTTGACATCCAGGACAAATATTAGGCGATTCCGAGTGGGGTCTGTCCCGGCCGAAAATTTGCGACTCGTGCGGATTTATGATTTTATGGCCCTAAAATGCCCGAAAAATACTAAATAATGCAATTTTGTCGTTTTGGAAGGGTGACAACGATTTCTTAGGCCGTATTTGTCGTCCTGTATGAGCAGCTAAATACGTATATTGTCTGGTGCCTAACTGCTTTACTTTTAAGATTATGTTTATACTTGAATAATATATGTTAAATTTCTTATAATTATTATTTTAAATTATCTTGTTTTATACTATACCTACTTTGTATGAGGTACTTATATCTCTCTATGTGTGTGAGGCTTTCGAGTAATACCCGGTTTAAGACGTTGGTCAGGCTTAGTGTGGTCGTAGCCAGAAGGGCATTTTAGACCTTTAGGTGGTCCCGTCGCTAAGACCTTTATATGAGACACACTTTTCCCGATACTCAGTTTGAGGAAAACGATTTTCTTTCCACCTCGTCTCACTCTGGCAGTGACATCACTGAGTGGAACATTGATGGATTGGCTGAACACCAAATCTACAATAAGCTTCATGAGATGGGCATTGCTATCACTGCCTATAAAATGAGAGGATCCTCTGATAAAGAAGCAGCAACTTTAATTGCTGCAGGGTTCACTGGCATGCTTAGACATTGGTGGGATAATTATTTCATCGATAGTCTTAAGAATATTATTTTCAACGCTACCACTATTGCCACCACTATGAAAACTGAAAGTGGTGTAGAAACTGTTGTTCAGGAGCCTAAAGAGGATTCATGTGCTACCCTTCTTTACCACATCGCTAAACACTTTGTAAGTAAACCTAAACTCTTCCAAGATAGGAGTCTAGAAATCCTTAACAATCTGTCCTGCCCTAAGTTGACCGACTTTAGGTGGTACAAAGACAACTTCCTTGCTAAAGTTATGATCGGGCCAGACTGCGATAGTGACTTTTGGAAAGAAAGGTTCATTAGTGGTTTGCCACCTCTGTTTGCAGATAAGGATAGAACCAAAATTAGGGATAGATGTGAAGGCAAAATCCCTTACAATCAAATGACCTATGGAGACATTGCTAGTTTCATTTACACGGTAGGCCTAGAGCTTTGCACTGACCTCAAGTTTAAGAGTGAACTTAAGAAAGATAGGTAGACCACTAGAGCTGAGTTAGGTAGTTTTTGCCATGACTTTGGTTTCGGAAAAATTGACTCTCCTCCTTCTAAGATTGCTAAGAAGATGGTAAAGAAATCCTCCTGTAAGTCTAGAAGACCTAAGCCTAGTACTTATAGAGATAAGCCTGACAAACCTAGAAAAAGGTTTAAGAAGCGTAGGCCTTCCAATAAGGAAGATGTTTGTTGGAACTGTGGTAAGGCAGGTAACAGAGCCAACCAGTGTAAATCTCCTAAAAAGAAGAAGCAAATTAATCTTTTAGGTCTAGATGATGATACTAAGGAGAAGCTCTTTTCTATCCTCCAATATAGCATCGACTCTTCCTCAGAATACTCTTCTTCAGAAGAGTATAGCGACGATGATAATATCAATGTCGCATACGAGACTGATGGAAGTCAGTCTGCTAAGGAATGTTCTTTAATGGTATCTTTTGTGACTGTACTAGAAATACAGTCAAAATCATCACTGAGGATTCTAAAGAAGTTCTCTTTGACGTCATAGAACACATTAAGGACGACGAATCCCGAGCCAAGTATCTTTTAGAATTAAAAAAGGTCATTCGTAGTTCTCAGAAAAGAGAACACTCTAGGTCTGTAGAACCTTTTTAGTATGAAAACTGTCCTGTCTAGGTTTGATAAACCTTCGGAGCCCTCTGTCTCTGCAATGAGAGAAGAAATGAATTCTCTTAAGCAGGAAGTTAAAGAGATCAAATCTCGACTTGAAAAGGTTGAATTAGATGCTCTCACCTCTCAGGTTTTACGAGATGTTTCTTCCCAAAATAATAAGGAAAAATCCATCTCTGATTCTGATCATCTTGTTGATCCTAGTTTCCCTGGAGAAAGCCCTGAAGATTCTGAGTCCCTTCAGGAATCTCGTTCCAAAGTTGCTACCATTAAATCTCTAAGTCAGCATATACCCATCCGATTGGTTATTGCTAAAGACTTAGTTCTTAACAAAATCGTGCTGCTTGACAGTGGAGCTGATCGCAATTGCATTGTGAAAGGCATCATCCCTTTAAGATACTTAGAAAAAAGTACTACTCGTTTGTATTCTGCTACAGGAGAACGGATGAAAATTGATTATAAATTGTCTAAGGCTCATATTTTTAACAGTGATATTTGCTTTACAAATGATTTTGTTGTCATTGAAAACATCAATGAAGATATCATCTTGGGTTTGCCTTTTATTAATCAGTTAAAACCCTACACTGATGATTTTGATGGAATTCATACCATCATCCTTGATCAAAAATTTTTCTTCCCCTTTGTGAAATCTCTTTCTCCTGAATAAAGTTCTTTTCTATAACATAAAACTGTTTTTCCGATTAATAGACTTTCAAATCATATCTCTTTCCTTAAGGAAGAAATTAAAATTAAACAAATCAAGCAAATTTTAAAAACCCCGGGAATGGTCACTAAGATCGAATCCCTTCTAAAGAAATTTGAAGATGAAATTTGCTCTGACTTGCCCACCGCTTTCTGGAAAATAATAAAGCATTCTGTCGAACTCCCTTACATAACTGGTTTCTGTGAACAGATATTCCAACTAAGGCTAGACCTATTCAGATGAGTCAAGAAATGATGGAAGTTTGTAAAAGGAAAGAAATCATTTACTAAAAAATGGTATCATTCATCCCTCTAACTCTCCTTGGAGTTGCTCTGCATTTCATGTAAACAATAATGCAGAAAAAGAAAGAGGTGTCCCTAGGCTTGTAATTAATTATAAGCCCCTCAACTCTGTCCTAAAATGGATCAGGAATCCGATTCCTAATAAAAGGGATCTTCTTAAACGAACTTATAAAGCAAACCTTTTAGTAAGTTCGATATGAAATCTGGCTTTTGGCAAATTCAAATTGCCGAAAAAGACAAGTACAAAACTGCTTTTAATGTACCCTTTGGCCACTACGAGTGGAATGTCATGATAGTCGAGACAGACGCCTCTGACATAGGTTATGGAGGTATTCTTAAGCAACGAGTCAACCCAAATAGTGATGAGCAACTTGTGAGGTTTACATCAGGAGTCTGGAACTCTGCCCAGAATAACTATTGTACTGTAAAGAAAGAAGTTTTGTCTATAGTGCTATGTATCACTAAATTTCAAGATGATTTGGTAAACAAAGAATTCTTACTTGGGGTTGATTGTAAATCAGCCAAAGAGATTTTACAAAAAGATGTTAAGAATCTTGTTTCAAAACAAATCTTCGCTAGATGGTAAGCTCTACTATCTAGCTTTGATTTTCAAATTTATTTTATTAAAGGAGAAAACAACTCCCTTCCTGATTTCCTAACCCGAGAATTTTTACAGGGTCATGAAGCCATCAAGGCCTGACTCTCCCTTCAAAAACGTCAAAACTGAAAGGTAGTCACCTTCGATCAGACCTTTCGCACCAACAGGTCTAGCCCAGCTATGGCCTTCTTTTCCCCATTTACCTTTACCTGGCCCAAGCAAAAACAAATTCTCTGTCCTAGCAGACCTTCCCAAAATAGAAGGCCCAAAGCTAGAATTCGGATCATCTTCTCAAGCCCGTTCTGTTACACAGAACAAAAAGAGCTATGAAATGAAAACTCCCGAATCCTTTGCCCAAGCAGTAGACCCTAGAGTCTCCACACAAAAAACCCAAGCCTCAACTGAAGAAACATTTGAATATATTACCTCCAACGTAGTCCCTATCCTCGCTTTAGACAAGGATTACGAAAATGGCAGGCTACTAGATTTAGTTAAGCCTTGTTACAACAACCAAGACTATGTAGATAGTCACGACCCATTCAAGACCCCTTTATACTTCGAAGCAATCCTAGTGGATACCAATTCAATTGAAGTTGAACACACTTATAGGGATAAAGACCCCAGTTTTATTTAGTACTCCAGATGTACTATTTAGAAAATACTCTCCCCATTTGAATGGCACACAGACCACTTGATCACTCCCATATCATTGAGTATGGTTCACCGTCCTCAGACGTATAACTGGTTCACTTATCAAGAGGCCTTGTTTAATTTCATATACCTTAGATCCGATCATACTTGGTTTCTTAAGTACAGCCCTGAGCTGTCCACTACTACCATTCCCAGATTGTTTTATGATTGGTGGAAAACATTTGGAGGAAAATTAGAAATCCTCCCACGACAATTCAAGCAGAAATTTGAAGAATTTCAAATTCAGCAAGAGATTTCATCTTTACCAGCACACATCAAAGCGTGTAAATTCTTTATTCAAAAAAGGATTTGTTATATTACCACTTGGAATTTTACCATTTTAGAATTCTAAAGAATTAGGTACTTATCCAAGGAGATAAATGTAAACGGTTGGGTTCCAAAATCCAAAACTCCGTCGACTATCAAAGAAAAACACTAGCTCAGTCTCTGCAGTCCAGTTCATCCAAATGCCCGAAAAATACTTGTTTTTATTGGATACAACATTTTCATAGGCCGTATTTTACATCCAGGACAAATATTATTCGATTCCGAGCCGGGTCAGTCCCGGTCGAAAATTTACGACTCGTGCGGATTTCTGGTCTTAAGGCCGTAAAATGCCCGAAAATACCAAAAAATGCAATTTTGTCATTTTGGAAGGGTGACAACGTTTTCTTAGGTGGTATTTGACGTCCAGTACAAATATTAGGGGATTCCGAGCCAGGTCCGTCCCAACCGAAAATTTGCGACTCGCGTGAATTTCTGGTTTTATGGCCGTAAAATGCCGGAAAAATACAAAAAATGCAATTTTGTCGTTTCAGAAGGGTGACAATGTTTTCTTAGGCCATATTTAACGTCCATGAGAAATATTAGGCGATTTCCAGCTGGGTTTGTCCCGGCCGAAAATTATACGACTCGCGCGGATTTCTGGTTTTATGGCCATTAAATGCCCGAAAAATACCAAAAATGCAATTTTGTCGTTCTAGAAGGGTGACAACATTTTCCTAGGCCGTATTTGACGTCCAAGAAAAATATTAGGCGATTCCGAGCAGGGTCCGTCATAGTCGAAAATTTGTGACTCGTACGAATTTCGGGTTTTATGGCAGTAAAATGCCCGAAAACACTCATTTCGGAAGGATGACATCATTTTCTTAGGCCGTATTTTACGTATAGGACAAATATTATGCGATTCCGAGCCGGGTCCGTCCCGATCGAAAATTTGCGACTCGCGCCGATTTCTGATTTTAAGGCCGTAAAATGCTCGAAAAATTACATAAAATGCAATTTTGTCATTTCGGAAAGGTGACAACGTTTTCTTAGACAGTATTTAAAGTCCAGGACAAACATTAGGGGATTCTGAGCCAGGTCCGTCCCGGCCGAAAATTTGCGACTCGCGCAGATTTCTGGTTTTATGCCTATAAAATGCCCGAAAAATACCAAAAATACAATTTTGTCATTTCGGAAGGGTGACAATGTTTTCATAGGCCGTATTTGACCTCCAAGAAAAATATTAGGCGATTCCGAGCCGGGTCCGTCACGGTCAAAAATTTGCGACTCACGTTGATTTTTGGTTTTATGGCCGTAAAATGCTCGAAAAATACCAAAAATGCAATTTTGTCATTTCGGAAGGGTGACAAAGTTTTCTTAGGTGGTATTTGACGTCCAGGACAAATATTAGGGGATACCGAGCCGGGTCTTCCCCGGCCGAAAATTTTACGACTCACGCGGATTTCTGATTTTATTGCCGTAAAATGCCCGAAAAATACCAAAAATGCAATTTTGTCGTTCTATAAGGGCGACAACATTTTCCTAGGCTGTATTTGACGTCCGGGAAAAATATATGGCGATTTCGAGTCGGGTCCATCCTAGTCGAAAATTTTTGATTCGCACGAATTTCTGGTCTTATGGCCGTAATATACTCGAAAAATACCAAAAATTCGATTTTGTCATTTCGGAAGGGTGAAAACGTTTTCTTAGGCCGTATTTGACATCCAGGACAACTACTACGCGATTCCGAGCTGGGTTCGTCCCGGCCGAAAATTTGCGACTCGCACGTATTTCTGGTTTTATGGCCATAGAATACCCAAAAAATACCAAAAATTCAATTTGTAATTTCGGAAGGTGGAAACGTTTTCTTAGGCCGTATTTGACATCCATGACAAATATTTGCGACTCGCACGAATTTCCGATTTTATTGTCGTAAAATGCCCGAGAAATACAAAAATGCAATTTTATCATTTTGGAAGGGTGAAAGCATTTTCTTAGGCCGTATTTGACGTCCACGACAAATAATATTCGATTTTGAGCAAGGTCCGTCCTGGCTGAAAAGTTTCGATTCGCGCGTATTTTTGGTTTTATGGCCGTAAAATGCCCAAAAATAACAAAAATGTCATTTTATAATTTCGGAAGGGTGACAATATTTTATTAGGCAGTATATGACGTCTAGTACAATATTAGGCGATTCTGAGTCGGGTCTGTCCCGGCCGAAAATTTGCGACTTGCGTGATTTCTGGTTTTATGGACGTACAATGCCCAAAAAATGCAATTTATCATTTTAGTAGAGTGACAATATTTTCATAAGCTGTATTTGACATCCAGGACAAATATTAGGCGATTTTGAGCCGGGTGCGTCCGATCGATAATTTGCGACTTGCGCGAATTTTTAGTTTATGGCCGTAAAATGCCCAAAAAATATCAAAAATGCAATTTTGTCGTTTCGGAAGGGTGACAATATTTTCTTAGGCCGTGTATCACGTCCAGGGAAAATATTTGGGAATTCTGAGCCGGGTTTGTGAATTTTCCGACTTGCGCGGATTTCTGGTTTTATGGCCGTAAAATACCCAAAAATAATAAAAATGTAATATTATCGTTTCGGAAGGGTGACAATATTTTATTACGCAGTATTTGATGTGTAGTACAAATATTAGTCGATTCTGAGCCGGGTCTGTCCCGGCCGAAAATTTACAACTCACGCGGATATCTGGTTTTATGACCGTAAAATGCCCAAAAAATACATAAAATGCAATTTTGTCATTTTGTAAGGGTGACAATATTTTCTTAGGATGTATTTGACATCCAGGACAAATATTAGACGATATTGAGCCGGGTCCGTCCGACTGACAATTTGCGACTCGCGCGGATTTTTATTTTATGGCCGTAAAATGCCCAAAAATACCAAAAATGCAATTTTGTCGTTTCGGAAGGGTGACAATATTTTCTTAGGCCTTGTTTCAAGTCCAGGACAAATATTAGTGGATTCCGAGTCAGGTTCATCCCGGCCGAAAATTTGCTACTCGCACGACTTTCTGGTTTTATGGCCGTAAAATGCTCGAAAAATACCAAAAATTCAATTTTTTCATTTAGGAAGGGTGAAATCGTTTTCTTTGGGCGTATTTGATATCTATGATAAATATTAGGTGATTCCGAGCCAGGTTAGTCCCGACCGAAAATTTGCAACTCGCACGGATTTCTGGTTTTATGGCTGTAAAATACTCGAAAAATACCAAAAACTCAATTTTGTCATTTTGGAAGGGTGAAAACGTTTTCTTAGGCCGTATTTGACATCCAGGACAAACGTTAGGCGATTCTGAGCCGGGTCCGTCCCGACCGAATATTTGCGACTCGCCCGGATTTCTAGTTTTATGGCCGTAAAATACCCGAAAAATACCAAAGATTCAATTTTGTCATTTGGTAAGGGTGAAAACGTTTTCTTAGGCCGTATTTGACATCCAGGACAAATCTTAGCCGATTCCGAGTCAGGTTCGTTCTGGCAAAAAGATTGCGTCTCGAGCGGATTTTTGGTTTTATGGCCGTAAAATGTAAAAATACCTAAAATGCAATTTTGTCATTTCGGAAGGGTGATAACATTTTCTTAGCCCGTATTTGACGTCCAGGACAAATATTACGCGATTCGGAGCCGGGTACATCCTGGCCGAAAATTTGCGACTCACACAGATTTCTGGTTTTATGCCGTAAAATGCCCAAAAAATACATAAAACACAATTTTTTCGTTTCGGAAGGGTGACAATATTTTCTTCGGCCCTATTTGATGTCCAGGAGAAATATTAGGCAATTTTGAGTCGAGTATGTCCCGGCCGAAAATTTGTAACTAGCGCGGATTTCTGGTTTTGTGGTCGTAAAATACCCAAAAAATACCAAAAACACAATTTTATCGTTCTAGAAGGGTGAAAACGTTTTCTTATGCCGTATTTAACGTCCAGGACAAATATTAGGCGATTCTAAGCCGGGACTGTTCCGGTCGAAAATTTGCAACTCTGACAAATTTCTGGTTTTATGGCGGTAAAATGCCTTAAAAATACCAAAAATATAATTGTGTCGTTTAGTAATGGTGAAAATGTTTTTAGGCCGTATTTGACGTCTAGGAAAAATATAAGGCAATTGTAAGTCGGGTCCATCGCGGCCGAAATTTCTGGTTTTATTATCGTAAAATGCCCGAAAAATACAAAAAGTGCAATTTTATCATTTTGGAAGGGTGAAAGAGTTTTCTTAGGCCGTATTTGATGTCCAGGACAAATAGTATGCGATTCTGAGCCGGGTCCGTCCCAGCTGAAAATTTCCGACTCGTGCGTATTTCTACATTTATGGCCGTGAAATGCCCAGAAATAACAAAAATGTATATTTGTCGTTTCGGAAGGGTAACAATATATTAATAGGTCATATTTGACATCTAGTACAAATATTAGCCGATTTTGAGCCGGGTCTATCCCGGCCGTAAATTTGCGACTCGCGTGGATTTCTGGTTTTATAGCCGTAAAATGCCCCAAAAATACAGAAGATGCAATTTTGTCGTTTTGGTAGAGTGACAATATTTTCTTAGGCTGTATTTGACATCCAGGACAAATATTAGGTGATTCCGAGCGGGGTCCGGCCAAAAATTTTGCGACTCGCGCGGTTTTTTTTTGGCCGTAAAATGCCCAAATATACAAAAAATGCAATTTTGTCATTTTGGAAGGGTGAAACCGTTTTCTTAGGCCGTATTTGACGTCTAGGACAAATATTATGCGATTCTGAGCCGGGTCTGTCCCGGCTGAAAATTTCCGACTAGCGCGTAATTATGGTTTTATGGCCTTAAAATGCTCAAAAATAACAAAAATGTAATTTTGTTGGTTCGTAAGGGTGACAATATTTTATTAGGCCGTATCTGATGTCTAGTACAAATATTAGTTGATTCTGAGCCGGGTCCGTCCTTGCCGAAAATTTGCGACTTGCGCCGATTTCTGGTTTTATGGCCGTAAAATGCCCAAAAAATTCAGAAAATGCAATTTTGTCATTTTGGAAGGGTGACAATATTTTCTTATGCTGTATTTGACATCCAGGACAAATATTAGGCGATTTTGAGCCAGGTGCGTCCGGTCGATAATTTGCGACTCGCGAGAATTTTTATTTTATGGCCGTAAAATGCCCAAAAAATACCAAAAATGCGATTTTGTCGTTTCGGAAGGGTGACAATATTTTCTTAGGCCATGTTTCACGTCCAGGGAAAATATTTGGGAGTTCCGAGCTTGGTTCGTCCCGGCCGAAATTTTGCGACTCGCGCGGATTTGTGGTTTTATGGCCGTAAAATACCCAAAAATAATAAAAATGTACTTTTATCGTTTTGGAAGGCTGACAATATTTTATTAGGCAGTATTTGACGTGTAGTAGAAATATTAGTCGATTCTGAGCCGGGCTGTCCCGTTCAAAAATTTTCAACTCGCGCGGATATCGGTTTTATGGCCGTAAAATGCCAAAAAATTACAAAAAATGCAATTTTGTCATTTGAGTAGGGTGAAAATATTTTCTAAGGCTGTATTTTACATCCATGGAAAATCTTAGGCGATTCCGATAAGGGTCCGTCCGGCCGAAAATTTGAAACTCGCGCGGATTTTTATTTTATGGCCGTAAAATGCCCCAAAACTACAAAAAAAGTAATTTTTTCCATTTTGGGAGGGTGAAAGATTTTTCATAGACCGTATTTGACGTGCAGGACAAATACTATGCGATTCTGAGTCGGGTCCGTCCCGGCTGAAAATTTCCGACTCGCGCGTATTGCTGGTTTTATGGCCGTAAAATTCCCAAAAATAACAAAAATGTAATTATGTCATTTCGAAAAGGTGACAATATTTGATTAGGTCGTATTTGACATCTACCACAAATATTAATCGATTTTGAGCCGGGTTCGTCTAGATAAAAAATTTGTGACTCGCGCGGATTTCTTGTTTTATGGCCTTAAATTGCCAAAAAAATACAGAAAATGCAATTTTATCGTTTTGAAGGGTGAAAATATTTTCTTAGGCTGTATTTGACATCCATGACAAATATTAGGCGATTCTGAGCCGGGTCCGTCCGGTCGACAATTTGCGACTCGTGCAGAATTTAATTTTATGGCCGTAAAAATCCCAAAAATGTCAAAAATACAATTTTGTCATTTCGGAAGGGTGGAATATTTTCTTAGGTCATGTTTCACGTCTGGGTTCGTCCGGGCCAAAAGTTTGCAACTAGCACGGATTTCTGGTTTTATAGTCATAAAATGCTCCAAAAATTCAATTTTGTCATTTCGAAGGGTGAAAACGTTTTTAGGCCGTATTTGACATCCAGGATAAATATTCGACGATTCCGAGCCGAGTCCGTCCCGGCCGAAAATTTACAAATCGCACAGATTTCTGGTTTTATGGCCGTAAAATACCCGAAAAATACCAAAAATTCAATTTTGTCATTTCGGAAGGGTATAAACGTTTTCTCAGGCCTGACGGATCCGGCTCGGAATCTCCTAATAGTTATCATTTCTGAAGGGTGATAACATGTCCTTAGCCCATATTTGGCGTCAAGGACAAATATTACGCGATTCCGAGTTGGGTACGTCCTGGTCAAAAATTTGCGACTCACGCATATTTCTGATTTTATGCCGTAAAATGCCAAAAAAATACATAAAATGCAATTTTCTCGTTTCGTAAGGGTGTATTTTCTTTGGCCGTATTTGACATACAAGAGAAATATTAGGCGATTTTGAGTCAGGTGTGTCCCGGCCAAAAATTTGTAACTAACGCGGATTTCTGGTTTTGTGATCGTAAGACACCCAAAAATACCAAAAATGCAATTTTATCGTTCTGGAAAGGTAAAAATGTTTTCTTAGGTCGTATTAGACGTCCACGACAATTGGTAGGAGATTCCGAGCTAGAACTGTTCCGGCCGAAAATTTGCGACTCGCGCGCATTTCTGGTTTTATGGCGGTAAAATGCCCGAAAAATACCAAAAATATAATTTTGTCGTTTCGGACTGGTGACAATGTTTTCTTAGGCCATATTTGACGTCTAGGAAACATATTAGGCAATTTTGAGTCGCGTCCATCGCGCCCGAAAATTTGCAACTCGCACGAATTTCTGGTTTTATTTCCGTAAAATGCCCGAAAAATACATAAAATACAATTTTATGATTTTGGAAGGGTGAAAGCATTTTCTTAGGCCATATCTGTCGTCCAGGACAAATATTATGCGACTTAGAGCCGGGTCCATCCCGACTGAAAATTTCCGACTCGCGTGTATTTCTCGTTTTATGGACGTAAAATGCCCAAAAATAACAAAAATGTAATCTCGTCGTTTCGGAAGGGTTACAATATTTTATTAGGCCGTGTTTGACGTCTAGTACAAATATTAGGCGATTCTAAGCCAGGTCTATCCCGGTCATAAATTTGCGACTCGCGTAGATTTCTGGTTTATGGCCGTAAAATTCCCAAAAATACAAAAAATGCAATTTTGTCGTTTTGGTAGGGTGACAATATTTGCTTAGTCTGTATTTGACATCCAGGACAAATATTAGGTGATTCCGAGCCGGGATCGTCCGTCCGAAAATTTGCGACTCGCGGATTTTAATTTTATGGCCGTAAAATGCCCAAAAATACAAAAAATGCAATTTTTTCATTTTGGAAGGGTGAAAGCGTTTTCTTAGGCCATATTTGATGTATGCAATTCTGAGCCGGTTCCGTCCTGGATGAAAATTTCTGACTTGCGCGTATTTCTCGTTTTATGTCCTTAAAATGCTCAAAAATAAATAAATGTAATTTTATCATTCCGTAAGGGTGACAATGTTTTATTAGGCAGTATTTGACGTGTAGTACAAATATGAGTTGATTCTGAGCCGGGTCTGTCCCGGCCGAAAATTTGCAACTCGCGCAGATATCTGGTTTTATGGCCGTAAAATGCCCAAAAAATACATAAAATGCAAATTTGTCATTTTGTAAGGGTGACAATATTTTCTTAGGCTGTATTTGACATCCATGACAAGGCGATTCCGAGCCGGGTCTGTCCGGCCGACAATTTGCGACTCGGGAGGATTTTTATTTTATGATCGTAAAATACCCAAAAATGCAATTTTGTCATTTCGGAAGGGTGACAATATTTTCGTAGGCCACGTGTCACGTCCAGGACAAATATTAGCGGATTTCGAGCTGGGTTTCTCCCAATCAAAAATTTGCTACTCGCACGGATTTCTAGTTTTATGGCCGTAAAATGCTCGAAAAATACAAAAAATTCAATTTTGTCATTTCGGAAAGGTGAAAACATTTTCTTAGGCCGTATTTGACATCCAGGACAAATATTAGGCGATTCTGAACTGTGTCTGTCCCGGCCGAAAATTGCGACTCGCACAGATTTCTGGTTTTATGGCCGTAAAATACCCGAAAAATACCAAAAATTCAATTTTGTCATTTCGGAAGGGTGAAACATTTTCTTAGGCCGTATTTGACATCTAGGACAAATATTAGACGATTACGAGTCGGTTTCGTTCTGGCAAAAAATTTGCAACTCGCGCGGTTTCTGGTTTTATGGACGTAAAATGCTGAAAAATACCAAAAATGCAATTTTGTCATTTCGGAATGGTGATAACATTTTCATACCCCATATTTGACGTCCAGGACAAATATTACGCATTTCCGAGCCGGGTCTGTCTTGGCCAAAAATTTGCGACTCACGCAGATTTCTGGTTTTATGACGTAAAATACCCAAAAATACATAAAACGCAATTTTGTTATTTCGGAAGGGTGACAATATTTTCTAAGGCCGTATTTGACGTCCAGGAGAAATATTAGGCGATTTTAGTCGGGTTTTCCTAGCCAAAAATATGTAACTAGCGCAGATTTCTGGTTTTATGGTCGTAGAATACCCAAAAAAATACCAAAAATGCAATTTTATCATTCTGGAAGGGTGAAAACATTTTCTTACACCGTATTTGACGACCAGGAAAAAATATTTGGTGACTCTAAGCCGGGTCTTTTCCAGCGAAAATTTGCGACTCGCGAGGATTTTCTGGGTTTATGGCGGTAAAATGCCCGAAAAATACCAAAAATGTAATTTTGTCATTTCGGATTGGTGACAATGCTTTCTTAGGCCATATTTGATGCCTAGGAAAAATATTAGGCAATTCTTAGTTGCGCCCATCGCGGCCGAAAATTTGCTACTCGCAGAATTTCTGGTTTTATTGCCGTAAAATGCACGAAAAATACAAAAAATGTAATTTTATCATTTTGGAAGGGTGAAAGCGTTTTCTTAGGCCCTATTTGACATCCAGGACAAATATTATGCGATTCTGAGTCGTGTCCTTTCCCGGCTGAAAATTTCCGACTTGCGTGTATTTCTCGTTTTATGGCCTTAAAATTCCCAAAAATAACAAAAATGTAATTTTGTTGTTTCGGAAGGATGACAATATTTGATTAGGCCGTATTTAACGTCTAGTACAAATATTAGGCGATTCTAAGCCGGGTCTGTCCCGACCGAAAATTTGCGACTCGCGTGGATTTTTTGTTCTATGGCCGTAAAATGCCCAAAAAATACAGAATATGCAATTTCGTCAGTTTGGTAGGGTGAAAATATTTTCATAGGCTGTATTTGACATCGAGGACAAATATTAGGCGATTCCGAGCAGGGTCCGTCCGGCCGAAAATCTGCAACTCGCGCGGATTTTATTTTATGGTCGTAAAATGACCAAAAAATACAAAAAATGCGATTTTGTCATTTTGGAAGGGTGAAGGCTTTTTATTAGGTCGTATTTGACATCCAGGACAAATATTATGCGATTCCGAGCCGCGTCCGTCCCGGCTAATAATTTCCGACTAGCGCGTATTTGTGGTTTTATGGCCATAAAACGACCAAAAATAACAAAAATGTAATTTTGTCATTTTGGAAGGGTTACAATATTTTATTAGGCCGTATTGAAATCTAGTACAAATATTAGTCGATTTTGAGCCGGGTCCGTCCAGGCCGACAATTTGCGACCCGCAGGGATTTCTGGTTTTATGGCCATAAAATGCCCAAAAATACAGAAAATGCAATTTTATCGTTTTGGAAGGGTGACTATATTTTCTTAGGATTTATTTGACATCCAGGACAACTATTAGGAGATTTCGAGTCGGATCCGTCTTGCCGACAATTTGCGACTCGTGCGGATTTTATTTTATGGCCGTAAAATTTCCAAAAATACCAAAAATGCAATTTTGTCGTTTCGGAAGGGTGAAATTATTAGGCCATATTGGATGTCCAGGACAAATGTTATGCGATTTTGAGCCGAGTTCGTCCGGACTGAAAATTTCTGACTCGCGCGATTTCTGGTTTATGGCCGTAAAATGCCCAAAAATAACAAAAATATAATTTTGTCATTTCGGAAGGGTTATAATATTTAATTAGGCCGTATTTGACATCTAGTACAAATAGTAGTCGATTCAGAATCGGGTCCGTCCAGGCCGAAAATTTGCGGCTGGCGTGGATTTCTGGATTTATGGCCGTAAAATGCCCAAAAATACAGAAAATGCAATTTTGTCGTTTTGGAAGGGTGACTATATATTCATAGGCAGTATTTGACATCCAGGACAAATATTAGGCGATTCCAAGCCGGGTCCGTCCGACAATTTGCGAAATTCCCCAAAAATACCAATAATGCAATTTTGTCGTTTCGGAAGGGTGACAATATTTTCTTAGGCCGTGTTTCATGTCCAGGATAAATATTAGGGGATTGCGAGCTGGGTTCGTCCCGGCCGTAAATTTGCGACTCGCATGGATTTCTTGTTTTATGGCCTTACAATGCTCGAAAAATACCAAAAATTCAATTTTGTCATTTCAGAAGGGTGAAAACATTTTCTTAGGCCGTATTTGACATCCAGGACAAATAATACTCGATTCTGCGCCAGGTCCGTCTAGACCGAAAATTTGCCACTCGCACAGATTTCTGGTTTTATGGCCGTAAAATATCCGAAAAATATCGAAAATTCAATTTGGTCATTTAGGAAGGGTGAAAACGTTTTCTTAGGCCATATTTGACATCAAGGAAAAATATTAGGGGATTCCAAGCGGGGTCCGTCCCGGCCGAAAATTTGCAAGTCGCACGGATTTCTGGTTTTATGTGTTGGACAATACGCTTTACGCTAGAGGGGGGGGGGTGAATAGCGTTTTAAAAATATTAAGCGTTTTAGTGCGGAATTTAAAAACTTTGCAGAAATTAAAACAAGTGCAGTAGAATAAACTTACACAATGATGTATCCTGGTTGGCCACAAACGTGGTTAGTCCAGTCCCCGAGAGACTCTCTCGAGATTTCCACTAAACTTGTCAAGCTTACGGGTGCTTAACAAACCGTTACAGCTGAGGACACAAGCCTCACCTAGGTGCTCGGGGATCACAATCCCAAAGACTTCAATTGCTCGGGGATACCAATCCCAAAGACTTCAATTGCTCGGGGATAACAATCCCAAAGACTTCAACTGCTCGGGGATACCAATCCCAAAGACTTCAATTGCTCGGGGATAACAATCCCAAAGACTTCAATTGCTCGGGGATAACAATCCCAAAGACTTCAACTGCTCGGGGATACCAATCCCAAAGACTTCAATTGCTCGGGGATAACAATCCCAAAGACTTCAATTGCTCGGGGATAACAATCCCAAAGACTTCAATTGCTCGGGGATAACAATCCCAAAGACTTCAACTGCTCGGGGATAACAATCCCAAAGACTTCAACCGAGGAATCACAAGTTCCTCAACAAACGAGAATCGCAATTCTCTTACAAACACAAAACACACTCACTTTACAAAGCACTCCTTAATGAGTAGATATGAGTAGAAATAGTACGCTCAAGATCACAACAACTTAGCTCAATAGAATGGCTCTTCAAAAAGCTTTATGGATGAATGGAAAATGATGATCAATGTAAGAAAGCTTTTAGCAATGAAAATACTCAAAGTGTATATGTTGTTGTTGTGAAAACACTGAGTTGAAGCTGTATTTATAGGTGAAAAACTCAGTCTTACCGTTGTCTAATTGCCAATTAAGGATTGCTGAAATTACTCAGTGACAATCGATTGTCAAGACTAAACAATCGATTGTTTGCCTATCAGATCAAAAATTCAATCCCAGATTTTACGTCAACAATCGATTACTTCAAATCAATAATCGATTATTTATAACGTTAAGAAATCCTTTCCAATTTTTGGCATAAAACATCGATTGTCCGGAAATCAACAATCGATTATTTTAACAACGTTCAGAAAATCTTTTCCAGATTTTACGCAAAACATCGATTGTTAAATATCAACAATCGATTACCTGACGGTAATTGAAAATATATGACAACGGTCAGCTTCAACAATCGATTATCAAATGGAATAATCGATTATTAATTAATTTCAAAACTCTCTGTCTCATATATAATCGATTATCAAAAGCCACAATCGATTATCATTTTATTTAAAATCACTGGGAGACATTTTTCTCATTCTAATCGATTACCATTAGTTCATAATCGATTTTTATGAGTTTTGAAAACTTTGCCTCAGTTAACAATCGATTATCATAAGTACACAATCGATTGTTATGCAGTTTGCAAAAACCTGATGTTAACTGACTTACTCACAATCGATTATCATTAATTCACAATCGATTGTCATGCAGTCTTGGCTTAGAGATACTCGATTATCATAAGTACATAATCGATTATCTTAGCCCAGATTTTTGAGGCATGCTTGGAAAACATTTTAACAAATGTAAATATGCATAGTTTAAAATCATTTGACACTTAATTTAAATATGCATGATTTTGGAAAAATAATTTTAGTAGAGAAGCCATGTTATGAGCCAAGTTGAGGAATCAAGATCACAATTAATATTGACTCAATTATAACATTTCTAAACTTTGTCTTGAGCTTCTTGTAATGCATCCATTTTGTGCTTGTCCTTGAGCATTGCTATATATCGCTTTTTGCTTTGTTTGACATTCATCAAAACCTACAAAAGAACACACGTTTAGTATATTGCATTTGAAACGTGTTTCCAACAATTTCCCCCTTTTTGATAATGGCAAACATAAGCGGGATATATGCAATAATTATTTTGATGATCCAAGACAAGTGTAAAGTATGCAATTTGATGTTCCCCCTCAATTCATGTTCCCCCTCACTTTAAGCATGAATGAAGTTGAGAGTGATATAGCATACTTCTTGATATCCCGTTTCTTCCCCCTTTTGCCATTAGCAAAAATATATACAAGAGAAGAATATGCAAAAAAAAAAAAAAAAAAAAAAAAAAAAAAAAAATGAAATAAACAAAAGTTTATTTATTGGAAAATTACATTACATGGGTGGAGCCAAACACAATAAAACGAACAACTAACCAACCAAGGAAAAACAAATCAAAAACAACAATTTCATCATTCATCACCCCCATCCCCTTCATCATCATTGGGAGGCGCTTGATATGGCACCACCTGAGCATAGGCATAATGCACGTGATCAAAGTAACCATGGACCTCACGGGTTAATTGAGTAATTTGGTCAGAGATAGTCCGGAGGATAGGCTCCTGAGGAGGATGAGCACGACGGGCTTGTCGATTTTGAGGAGGAGCGGGAGCATGATCACCATCATGATGAAAGGAAGACTCCGAAATTTCCCAGATTTTGGTGCTCTTTTTGAGAGGACCATTAGCAATATTGACCCCGGAAGCTTCAAGAAATTTCATTATTAAGAGGGCATAGGGGAGAGGTATGTCATCTCTGGTGGCATTGAACATATGAGATTGAATAAGCTTGCACCAATTGATTTTAACACCGGTGATAATGGCATGAAGAAATTTGGCATCCTCTTGGGAAATGGTGGTGTGATTGAGTTTACGGGGTTTGAGAACACGAGTGATGAAATAGAGAATGAAACGATAATTCGGGTCCATACCCTTTATGGTGGGACGACGGGAAGAAGACTCATCATAGGCGACTCCGGCTTGGCGGAAGAGATTAGCTTCATCAATCATGTCCCCGGCATCATTTATGTACTGGTAGATGTCTTCACCATCATGCGGAATGCCGGCAATGAGGTGGAGGTTATCTTCAGAAATTAGAATGGGAATGCCGTTAACATTGGTAACGAGTTCACCCTCATCATCTTTGTGAAGGTTGGAGTAAAAAGCTTCAACCAAAGTAATGTTGTAGTAGGGGTGAGTAAGGAGTAGGAAATTGAAAAGTTGGCACTCTCTTAGCATATTCGCGGCTGGAATGAATGGTGCAACAAGAGCGTTTGTTGAAAAGCGAGGAGGGAGAATAAGGCGTTTCTCAAATTTGGTTAAGAAACGGGTGAGCTCTTCATCGGATTCAAAGAATAGAACCGATCCATCTTGATATGGATGGCGAGAAGAAGAAGCACCTTGTTTGGAACGAGCACGTTTGGAGTTGCGGCTTGACATTTTTGAAAAGGATGTGCTAGGATTTTTCAAAGATAACAAGATAATTTGATGCTTAAGAGGCTTGAGTGAGTATACAAGAGCATATGTGCAGCCCATATATAGAGAAGGAATGAATCTTACACTTATTTGAAAAGATTTGAAGAGATTTGAAGAGCTTTGAAGTCTGAAACGGTAAAAATAAATTCACTGACCGTTCAATAATCGATTGTTTGAATAGAATAATCGATTGTCATTAATGAAAATGATCTGACACATCGATTACACGCCAGAACGGTAAAAAAATTTGAAAAAGATAGTCGATTGTCAAACTTGGTAATCGATTGTTTTTCATATTTATGACCTGACAGGAATCGATTGTAGAGCCAAAACGGTAACGTACGTTTAAAACAGATAATCGATTGTCAATATATAGTAATCGATTATTTCACTCACAGAGAGTTTGGATTTTGGCAAATAATCGATTGGCAGAACAAATAATCGATTGTTTTGAAGGGGGATGCTAAAATGATGAGACTTAATTCTATCAAGCAATGTAAACATTCAACAAGATTTCATGACAAAAGGAATTGAATCAACAAATAATCGATTATTGATACTGATAATCGATTGGAAGCATAAATAATCGATTATGATCGATTTTTCTTGTATCAAGGCAACTTATACTTTCCTCTTACCTTTTGGGGGATACCTGCAAAATAGAATTAAACATCTCCGACGCTCAAGTCAGTAATCTATAAATGAAATAATAACTTTGAAACTAGTGTAGTCGGGTGAAAAACGTGAACTCTTAAGAATTTTGTCCTAGGATGTTCTTAAGAGGGTTTAGGGTACTTACCTTCCCTTCGACTTTGCCAATTACCTGATTTTGAACATCCTCCGTTCATTTTGGTCTTTTGGCTCATTCTTCAATTTAAGAAGCTTCTTCCACAATTTTGCCTTTGTCTTCCTTGTATTTTGTCTTTTAGATTTTTCGAAAATACTTCCGATTTTAAAAAATGCCTAAATCGACTTTTCCGTCTCTTCCTCCTTCTTTGTGCTTTAATTGAAGGAATTTTGAATTCGTCTCCCGTCAAGTGTTTGGAGAATCCACTACACTTGATTCCTTCAAGCACACCTGCAAAACAAATCAATGCTCTTTTGGTACCCATGCCATTTTGGGTCCTTGAGGGTTATGCATACTATAATGATATGTTTGAGTGGCATGTCTATGTCTAGTAAAGCATGCGGGAGCAATATGACCAATTCGTCTACAATAATGACATGTCACATTTGGATTATGCATGCGTCTAGGCTCATAGTAGCTAGAATAATGCACATTGTTTACTCTATTTTCATTTCTCCTAATTTGAGCACCATAATCATTTCTAGGTTGAACATTTCTGGATCTTCTAGCATGATCACTGTTGTGCCTAAAATATGCATCATGTCTATGGTGACGATTGCTAGGCGGAAGGTCATGTCTAGGTCTCCTAATATTTTGTCTAGCATGCATGTTTGTTTTAGGAGAGGCATTTTTGTTATTAATCCTAGATTGAGCTCTAGGTGGTTGGGTTTTTGCATCAACCTCTTCTTCATTTATGAAGCCTATTCCATGCTTGGTTGATTTCAAGTTATCAAGCACCACATTCAAGTTTTTATGAGAGGAGTTGAATTTATCTAGTGTGCCTTTTAATCTACCTACTTCATTCTTAAGGTCTACACAAGAAGCACAATTTTTTGTAGAACTCTCGGGCTTGTCAGAACTTCTTTTCCCATAAAACTTGTTTTGTTCTAGTAGCTTCTCATTTTCCAAAACCAATTTTTCTAATTCTTTTTCTTTTAATGAAAACTGTTTTTGAAAATCTTGTTCTTTTAGAGAAGCACTTTCTCTTAAGCTAGTGACGGTTTTTGTAACTTTGAGATATTCAGCATACAATTCATCAAAGGCATTTCTCATGTCATCAAGAGTATAAAAATTTTGAGAAGAGATTTGACTTACCTCACTTTGATTTTCTTCCTGTGCCATGAGGCAGAGATTTGCCGCTTCTTCATTTTCTTCTTCACTGGATTCGTCTCCGGAATCTCCTCCCCAAGATATGTATGCTCGTTGCTTCTTGAAGGGTTTCTTCTCCTTTTTAAGATTTGGGCAGTTTGTTTTGATATGCCCTGTTTCACCACATTCATAACATTTAACTTGCTCACCTTGCTTTTTCCCTTTGCGGTCATATTCTTTTCGCATGAATTTTTGGAACTTTTTGATGATGAGTCCGAATTCGCTATCTCCATCCTCTTCAATTGGTGATTGACTTGTGCTCGCCTTTAGAGCAATCTTTTGCCTTCTTTGTTCATCAATAACAGGGTTAAGAATAGTGGATTCATAAGTCTTAAGATTACCTCTAAGAGCGTCTATGGTGACGTTCGTGATTCCAATTGACTCTTGAATCGCATCGGCCTTTGATCGCCATGCCGGTGTTAGACTCCTAAGGATTTTTCGAACTAGTTCTTTGTCTGTGAACGTCTTCTTGAGCGCGTGGAGATCATTCACTATTGATGAGAACCGCTCGAACATCTCGTCTACCTTTTCGCCTTCCTTCATATGGAACAATTCGTAAGCATGAGTTAAAAAGTCAATTTTAGCTTCTCTTACCTGGTCAGTCCCTTCGTAAGTGACCTCAAGCTTGTCCCACATTTCTTTCGCTGTTTTGCAGCAGGAGATTTTCCTGTAATCATTAGCATTAACAGCACAAAGTAATAAATTAATAGCTTTAAAGTTATTTTGGACCATTCGATTATCCTCGGCGTTGAATTCCTCTTCTGATTTTGGCACCCATTCTTCTTCCACCTTTTTGACAGGAACCTCATTTCCTTTGGTGTACACCTTCCACAAGTAAGGGCTGTTTGATCTGACGAATATCTGCATCCTTTCTTTCCAATATGAATAGTTAGTCCCGTTAAACAAAGGAGGTCTTGTGGGGCATTGTCCTTCATCAATACCTGCAAAAGAGTCTAGAGTAGAAGCCATGGAAAGATTCTCTCAAACGGTTAAGTCTTTCAGAGAGTATGGCTCTGATACCAATTGTTGGACAATACGCTTTACGCTAGAGGGGGGGGGGGTGAATAGCGTTTTAAAAATATTAAGCGTTTTAGTGCGGAATTTAAAAACTTTGCAGAAATTAAAACAAGTGCAGTAGAATAAACTTACACAATGATGTATCCTGGTTGGCCACAAACGTGGTTAGTCCAGTCCCCGAGAGACTCTCTCGAGATTTCCACTAAACTTGTCAAGCTTACGGGTGCTTAACAAACCGTTACAGCTGAGGACACAAGCCTCACCTAGGTGCTCGGGGATCACAATCCCAAAGACTTCAATTGCTCGGGGATACCAATCCCAAAGACTTCAATTGCTCGGGGATAACAATCCCAAAGACTTCAACTGCTCGGGGATACCAATCCCAAAGACTTCAATTGCTCGGGGATAACAATCCCAAAGACTTCAATTGCTCGGGGATAACAATCCCAAAGACTTCAACTGCTCGGGGATACCAATCCCAAAGACTTCAATTGCTCAGGGATAACAATCCCAAAGACTTCAATTGCTCGGGGATAACAATCCCAAAGACTTCAATTGCTCGGGGATAACAATCCCAAAGACTTCAACTGCTCGGGGATAACAATCCCAAAGACTTCAACCGAGGAATCACAAGTTCCTCAACAAACGAGAATCGCAATTCTCTTACAAACACAAAACACACTCACTTTACAAAGCACTCCTTAATGAGTAGATATGAGTAGAAATAGTACGCTCAAGATCACAACAACTTAGCTCAATAGAATGGCTCTTCAAAAAGCTTTATGGATTATGGAAAATGATGATCAATGTAAGAAAGCTTTTAGCAATGAAAATACTCAAAGTGTATATGTTGTTGTTGTGAAAACACTGAGTTGAAGCTGTATTTATAGGTGAAAAACTCAGTCTTACCGTTGTCTAATTGCCAATTAAGGATTGCTGAAATTACTCAGTGACAATCGATTGTCAAGACTAAACAATTGATTGTTTGCCTATCAGATCAAAAATTCAATCCCAGATTTTACGTCAACAATCGATTACTTCAAATCAATAATCGATTATTTATAACGTTAAGAAATCCTTTCCAATTTTTGGCATAAAACATCGATTGTCCGGAAATCAACAATCGATTATTTTAACAACGTTCAGAAAATCTTTTCCAGATTTTACGCAAAACATCGATTGTTAAATATCAACAATCGATTACCTGACGGTAATTGAAAATATATGACAACGGTCAGCTTCAACAATCGATTATCAAATGGAATAATCGATTATTAATTAATTTCAAAACTCTCTGTCTCATATATAATCGATTATCAAAAGCCACAATCGATTATCATTTTATTTAAAATCACTGGGAGACATTTTTCTCATTCTAATCGATTACCATTAGTTCATAATCGATTTTTATGAGTTTTGAAAACTTTGCCTCAGTTAACAATCGATTATCATAAGTACACAATCGATTGTTATGCAGTTTGCAAAAACCTGATGTTAACTGACTTACTCACAATCGATTATCATTAATTCACAATCGATTGTCATGCAGTCTTGGCTTAGAGATACTCGATTATCATAAGTACATAATCGATTATCTTAGCCCAGATTTTTGAGGCATGCTTGGAAAACATTTTAACAAATGTAAATATGCATAGTTTAAAATCATTTGACACTTAATTTAAATATGCATGATTTTGGAAAAATAATTTTAGTAGAGAAGCCATGTTATGAGCCAAGTTGAGGAATCAAGATCACAATTAATATTGACTCAATTATAACATTTCTAAACTTTGTCTTGAGCTTCTTGTAATGCATCCATTTTGTGCTTGTCCTTGAGCATTGCTATATATCGCTTTTTGCTTTGTTTGACATTCATCAAAACCTACAAAAGAACACACGTTTAGTATATTGCATTTGAAACGTGTTTCCAACATTATGGCCGTAAAATACCCGAAAATACCAAAAATTCAATTTTGTCATTTCGGAAGGGTGAAAATGTTATCATTGGCCGTATTTGACATCCAGGACAAATATTAGCCAATTCCGAGTCTGGTTCGTTCCGGCCAAAAATTTGCAACTCGCGCGGATTTCTGGTTTTATGGCCGTAAAATGCCGAAAATACCTCATTTCAGAAGGGTGATAAGATTATCTTAACCCATAATTGATGTCTAGGACAAATATACGCGCTTCCGAGCCAGGTGCGTCATGACTGAAAATTTGCGCCTCACGCACATTTCTGGTTTTATGTTGTAAAATGCCCAAAAAATACATAAAACGCAATTTTGTCATTTCAGAAGGGTGACAACATTTTATTAGGCCGTATTTGACGTCCAGGACAAGTATTAGGCGATACCGAGCCGGGTCCATCGCTGCTGAAAATTTGCGAATTGCGCGAATTTCTGATTTTATTGCCGTAAAATGCCCGAAAAATACCGAAAATGTAGTTTTATCGCTTAGGAAGGGTGAAAACATTTTCTTTGGCCGTATTTGACATCAAGGAAAAATATTATGTGACTCCAAGCCGTGTTCGTCACGATAATAAATTTGCGACTCGCGCAGAATTCAGGTTTAATGGTAGTAAAATGCCCAAAATTTAAAAATGCAATTTTGTCGTTTTGGAAGGGTGACAATGTTTTTTTAGGCCGTATTTCACGTCAAGAACAAATATTAGGCAATTCTGAGCTGGGTCCGTCCCGGCCGAAAATTTGCGACTCGCGCGGGTCTTTAGTTTTATGGCCGTAAAATCCCCCAAAAATACCAAAAATGTAATTTTGTCATTTCGTGAGGGTGAAATATTTTCTTAGGCCATATTTGACGTCCCAGACAAATATTAGCCGATTCCGAGCCGGGTTTTTCCGGCCAAAAATTTGCAACTCGTGCGGATTTCTTCTTTTATGGCCGTAAAATGCCAAAACATTCCAAAAATGCAATTTTGTTGTTTCAGAAGGATGAAAACTTTTTCATAGGCCGTAGTTGACGTCCAGGACAAATATTAGGCGATTCCGTGCCGGGTTTCCGACTGAAAATTTGCAACTCGCGCGAATATTTGGTTTTATGGCTCTTAAATCCCCAAAAATACCATAAATGTAATTTTGAAATTTTGGAAGGGTGATAATGTTTTCTTAGGCCGTATTTGATGTCCAAGACAAATATTAGCCGATTTCGAGCCAGGTTCATTCCGGCCAAAAACTTGCGACTCGCGCAAATTTTTGGTTTTATGGCCTTAAAATGCCGAAACAAAATACCAAAAATGCAATTTTATCGTGTCGAAAGGGAGATGACATTTTCTGAGGCCGTAGTTGACGTCCAGGAAAAATATTAGGCTTTTCCGAACCAGGTCTCTCCCTGCCCAAAATTTGAGACTCGCGCGGATTTCTGGTTTAATGGTCGTAAAATGCCCTAAAAATACAAAAAATGCAATTTTGTCTTTTCGAAAGGGTGAAAATGTTAACTTAGGCCTTATATGACGCCCAGGACAAATATTACGCGATTCCGAGCCGGGTCCGTCCCGACTAACAATTTGCGACTAGCGCAGATTTTTAATTTTTATGGACGTAAAATACCAAAAAATGCAATTTGGTCATTTCGGCCAGGTGACAATGGTTTCTTAGACCGTATTATATGTCCAGGACAAATATGAGGTGATTTCATGCCGGTTCCATCGCGACCGAAAATTTGCGACTCACGCGGATTTTTGGATTTATGGCCGCAAAATGCAAAAAAAAATACATATTGGTCGTTTCGGCCTGGTTTCAATGGTTTTGCAGGATGTATTTGATGTCCATGATCGATATCAGGCGATTCCGAGCCCGGTACGTCCCGGCCAAAAACTTGCGACTCGCACGGATTTCTGGTTTGATAACCGTTAAATGTCAAAAATGTAATTTGTTCGTTTCGGCCAGGTAACAATGGTTTCTTAGACCGTATTTGATATCTAGGACAAATATGAGGTTATTTCGAGCCGGGTCCATCCCGACCGAAAATTTGCGGCTCACGCGGATTATTGGATTTGTGGCCGCAAAATGGAAAAAAATACATATTGGTCGTTTCGGCCAGGTGTTCGTAGGCCGTATTTGATTTCCAGGACATATATCAGGCGATTCCGAGCCGGGTCCGCCCCGGCCAAAAACTTACCACTCGCGCGGATTTCTGGTTTGATAACCGTAAAATGTCAAAAAATATAATTTGGTCGTTTTGGCCAGGTAACAATGGTTTCTTAGGCCGTATTTAATGTCTAGGACAAATATAAGGTTATTCCGAGCCGGGTCCGTCCCAGCCAAAAATTTGCGACACGCGCAAATTTCTGGTTTTATGGTTGTAAACGCTAAAAATGTATATTCATTGTTTCGGCCAGGTGACAATGGTTTCTTAAGCCATATTTGATGTCTTTGACAAATATCATGCGATTCTGAGCCGGGTGTGTCCCGACAAAAAATTTGCGACTCGCGCGAATTTCTGGTTTTATGTCCGTAAAATGCCAAAAAATGCAAATTCTTCGTTTCGGCCAGGTGACAATGGTTTCTTAGGCGGTATTTGATGTCCAGGAAAAATATCATGCGATTCCGAGCCGGGTCCATCCTGGCCGAAAATTTGTTACCCGCACGTATTTTTGGTTTTATGGGCGTAGAATGCCAAAAATGCAATTTGGTCGTTTCGGCCAGGTGGCAATGTTTTCTTAGGCCGTATTTGATGTCCAAGACAAATATTTGATGATTCCTACCCGGGTCCGTGCCGATCGAAAATTTGCGACTCGCGCAGATTTTTGGTTTAATGGCCGTAAAATGCTAAAAAATTCAATATGGTCCTTTTAGCCAAGTGATAATGGTTTCTTGTGCCGTATTTGATGTCTAGGAAAAATATCATGCGATTCCGAGCGGGGTCTATCCCGACCGAAAATTTGCGGCTCGCGCGTAATTCTGGTTTTATGGCCGTAAATTGATAATAAATGCAATTTAGTCATTTCGGCCAAGTGACAATGATTTCTTAGACCGTATTTGATGTCCAGGACAAATATCACGTGATTCCGATTCGGGTCCGTCCCGGCCGAAAATTTACGACTTGCGTGGATTTTGGTTATATGGCCGTTATATGCAAAAAAAAAACAATTTGGTCAATTCGTCCAGGTGACAATAGTTTCTTATACCGTATTTGATGTCAAGGACAAATATCAGGCGATTCCGAGCCGGGTCCGTCCCAACCTTAGCGAGTCGCACGGATTTCTAATTTTATGGTCGTAAAATTCCAAGAAATACAATTTAGTCGTTTCAGCGAGTTGACAATGGTTTCATAGGCCGTATCTGAAGTCTAGGACAAATATCAAGCGATTCCGAGTCGGGTCCGTCCGGGCCGGAAATTTGCGGCTCGCTCGAATTTCTGGTTTATGGCCGTAGAAAGCCAATAATGCATAATGGTCATTTCGGCTAGGTGACAATGGTTTCTTAGGCCGTATTTGATGTCCAGGATAGATGTCATGCGATTCCGAGCCGGGTCCTTCTCGAAAGAAAACTTGCGACTCGCGTGAATTTCTTGTTTGATGGCCGTAAAATGTCAAAAAATATTTTGGTCGTTTTGGCTAGGTAACAACGGTTTCTTATGCCGTATTTGATGTCTAGGACAAATATCAGGCGATTCCAGTCAGGTCCGTCCCGACCGAAAATTTGCGACTCGCGCGTATTTTTGGTTTTATGGCCGTAAAATGCCAAAAATGCATATTCATCATTTCCGCCAGGTGACAATGGTTTCTTATGCCATATTTGATGTCTAGGACAAATATCATGCGATTCCGAGCCAGGTTCGTCCCGACCAAAAATTTGCGACTCGTGCTGATTTTTGGTTTTATGGCTATTAAACGCAAAAAAATGTACATCTGTCATTTCGGCCTATGACAATGGTTTCATAGGCCGTATTTGATGTCTACGACAAATATCAGGCGATTCCGAGCTGGGCCCGTCCCAGCCAAAAACTTGCGACTCGCGTAGATTTCTGGTTTTTTTATGTCCGTGAAATGCCAAAAATGCATATTCGTCGTTTCGGCCAAGTGACAATGGTTTCTTAGGCCGTACTTGATGTCTAGGACAAATATCATGTGATTCCAAGCCGGGTCCGTCCCGACCAAAAATTTGCGACGGATTTCGAAATTTTATGGGCGTAGAATGCCAAAAATGCAATTTGGTCGTTTCGACCTGGTGGCAGTGTTTTCTTAGGCCGTATTTGATGTCCATGACAAATATTAGATTATTCCGAGCCAGGTCCGTCCCGATCAAATTTTTGCGACTTGCGCATATTTCTCATTTTATGGCTGTAAAATGCCAAAACATACAATATGGTCGTTTCGGCCAGGTGACAATGGTTTTTTGGGCCGTGTTTGATGTCCAGGAAAGTATATAAGGCGATTTCGAGCGATGTCCATCCCGATCGAAAATTTGCGACTCGCGCGGATTTAAGATTTTATGGCCGTATAATGCCAAAAACGTAATTTTAGTCGTTTCAACCAAGTGACAATGGTATCTTAGGCCGTATTTGATGTCGAGGACAAATTTCAGGCGATTCCGAGTCGGGTCCGTCCCGGCCAAAAATTTGCGACTCGCGCGAATTTTGGTTTTATGGCCGTTATATGCAAAAAAATACAATTTGGTCAATTCGGCCAGGTGACAATGGTTTCTTAGACCATATTTGATGTCAAGGACAAATATCAGGCGATTCCGAGCGAGGTCCGTCCTAGCCTTTGCGAGTCCCATGGATTTATGATTTTATGGCCGTAAAATGCCAACAAATCCAATTTGGTCATTTCGGCCAGGTAACAGTGGTTTCTTACGCCGTATTTGATATCCAGGACAAATATCAAGCGATTTCGAGTTGGTCGGTCCCGGCCAAAAATTTGCGGCTTGCGTGAATTTCTGGTTTTTGGCCGTAGAAAGCCAAAAAATGCATAATGGTCGTTTCGGCCAGGTGAGAATAGGTTCTTAGGCGTTATTTAATGTCCAGGACAAATATCAGGCGATTCCGAGCCGGGTCGGTCCCGGCCGAAAATATGGGACTCTCGTGGATTTCTGGTTTAATGGCCGTAAAATGCCAAATATGCAATATAGTCATTTCGGCCAGGTAACAATGGTTTCTTATGCCGTATTTGATGTCCAGGACAAATATCTGACGATTTTGAGCTGGGTGCGTCTGGGCCGAAAATTTGCAACTTGCGCGAATTTATGGTTTTATGGCCGTAAAATGACAAAAATACAATTTGGTCATTTCGTCCAGGTGACAATGATTTCTTAGGCCGTATTTGATGTCCAGGGCAAATATCAGGCGATTCCGAGCCGGGTTCGTCTTGGCCGAAAATTTGCGACGAATTTTAGTTTAATGGCCGTAAAATGCCAAAAAATATAATTTAATCATTTCGGCCAGGTAACAATGGTTTCGTAGGCCGTATTTGATGTCCAGGAAAATATCAGGCGATTCCGAGCTGGGTTCGTCCCGGCCGAAAACTTGCGACTCGCGTAGATTTCTGGTTTTATGGGCGTAAAATACCAAAAAATTCATTATGGTCGTTTCGGCGAGGTGACAATGGTTTCTTAGGCCGTATTTGATGTCCAAAATTGTTGTTTTCTACTTCATGTCATCCACAAACTGATGGGAAAACCGAGGTAGTAAATAGAACCTTAGGAAATATGTTAAGGGCGGTTCTAAAAGGAAAGTTAACTTCTTGGGAGGATCACTTGCCTATGGTAGAATTTACTTACAATCGAACTGTTCATTCATCTACGGGTTATTCTCCTTTTGAAGTTGTTTATGGCTTTAACCCCCTTACACCCCTTGACTTATTGCCGTTGCCTGCTAATGAGATGGTTAGTCTTGATGGAAAGAAGAAAGCGGATTTGATGAAGACTATTCATGAGCATACGAGACTTGCAATTGAGAGGAGGAATGAGCAAATAGCTTTACGAAGAAATAAAGGTCGAAAGCCAGTTATCTTCGAGCCTGGTGATTTGGTTTGGGTTCATATGAGGAAGGAGAGATTTCCTTCAAAAAGGAAGACAAAATTGCACCCTAGAGGAGATGGACCATTTAAAGTACTTGAAAGGATTGGAGATAATGCTTACAAATTGGACCTTCCAGGTGAGTTTCAAGTAAGTGCTACTTTCAATGTTGCTGACTTCCTTGTTTGATGTAGGTTCAAATTCGAGGACGAATTCTTTTCAAGAGGAGGGGAATGATAGCTTCATGTACAAGAATAAAGCTGTAGAAGTACCAAGAAAGTCATTTACAAGGTCTCAAGCTAAGGAGAAGCAAAGCAAGGTTGTTGGGCTTCAATGGGAGATCAAGAAGGCGCTAATGGTGGAACAAGATCTCAAAAATTATGGAGAGGATTTAGCTAAGTGCTACACTCATTTCATGATCCAAGTCCAAGAGGAGGTTGATTGGGGTCCAAGCATCAGCCAAGGAGGGCCTAAATGGACTTTATTTCCTTGTTTTTAAGGTAGAATTTCGTGACCCTTTCCCTTTATAAAAGGGGTATCTTTTTGCTTTTAGATTATTCAGATTATCAATAAAAATTGTGAGATTTCTCTTGCACTCTTGTGTGGCTATTCTTGGATTTATTCTTCAACCTTCAAGACTCAACTTAAGGTGGTAATATTAAACTCATTCGAAATCTTAGATCACTTCTAGGTATTCAAGAAAGGTGATAAGTTTATGCTTATTGTTGTTCTTGTTATTCTAAAGGGTCGGGTTTCACAATATATCTCTTGTTTTTAAGTCTCTACCAAATGCAATTAGTTTTTAGTTAGCTAATTGTTGTTGTTAGGATTCAACCTCAAGAATAGACTTCTTGAATTCAAGAAACCCTTTCCTGGATTCAATCTATCTTTAATTTTCCGTTTTTTTTTCATTTCTTTATTTTCTTTTAGCTTCCCCATGTTTCTTGATTTTTCTTGTTTTTCTTTAGTAATTCTTGAATCCCCTATTGTGTTGTTATCAATTAGGCGCTTAAATCAACTCGCAAAGGAGCCAACTTAGCGCCCAAGTTTCCTAGTTTGTTAGGACATATTTGATGCTTTCCTAGGTAGTTAAGGTTTTATTTTCCTTGGAATTACTTTCCAAGATTGACTTGGTTTTTGTTTCCTAGAGTTTTACCTTTTCCTAAGGTAGTTGGACTTGTTGTCCAAAGTAGTTTAGGACTTTATTTCCTTGTTTTTTAGGTAGAATTTTGTGACCCTATCCCTATATAAAGGGGGTATCTTCTTTGCATTCAGATTATTATCAATATAAATTGTGAGATTTTTCAACCTTTAAGACTCAACTTAAGGTGGTAAGATTAAACCCTTTTCGAAATCTTAGATCACTTCTAGGTATTCAAGAAAGGTGATAAGTTTAGGCTTATTGGTGTTCTTGTTATTCTAAAGGGTCGATTTCACAATCTATCTCTTGTTTTTAATTCTCTACCAAAGGCGATTAGTTATTTGTTAGCTAATTGTTGTTGTTAGGATTCGATGAATTCAAGAAACCCTTTCTTGAAATCTATCTTTAATTTTCTGCTCTTATTTATTTATTTTAGCTTCTGCATGTTTCTTGATTTTCCTATTTTTCTTTAGTAATTCTTGAATCCCCTATCGTGTTGTTATCAAGGAAGAGGTTTTTTCTTTAGATAAAGCGGAAGCTCGTTCCTGGCCTATTTGGCTAATCTGAATTCATAACCCGCCATATTTTGGCAGGAGTTGTCAGATCTCGATAACATCATAGGATGCTCAACACTATTCAAGTACAAGGATGAAGCTTTGGAATCTCAAAGATGGCCTTTAACAAGATGTCAAGATAAAGAATTACAAAACAAGGCCATTAGACTTCAAGTGCAAATAAAGAAGCTTTTAATTGTAGAGGAAGAGATCAAGACCAAAGGAGATGAATTGTCCATGTTTTATAATTATATGGTGGTCCAAATTGAAGTCCAGGAGGTGGAAGACTGGGTCACCAAATCATCCCATGAAGTCCACCAAAAAGGGCTCAAAATAAGTTTAAAAGAAGTCCACCAAACCAATTGCCCAAATATAGTTGTTTTAAGGCCCAAATATGCCCCAACAGGTCTTGTCCACCCCTACATAATTTTAATGACTTTGGATACCTTAGCAATCATCCTACCTAATTGTAATGACTTTGGATGCCTTAGCAATCATCATACCTAATTGTGATGACTTTGGATGCCTTAGCAATCATCCTCCCTAATTTTAAGGACTTTTATGCCTTAGTACTCTCCTATAAATAGGGAGTTCTTCTTATTCATAAGACAGAACATTATTGATTAAGTATATCATACTTTGAGAGTTCTTTTGAACCTTTGTTACTTGTGCTTTGAGATTTATCTTTCAACCTTTACTAGTTCATAGTTCAAGGTACTAAGATTTCTTCTCTTTTATGATATCTTTGATTCCTTTGTGGTACTCTTAGAAGGCGGTTAATACTAGTTATAAATTATTGTCTCAAGTTACTCGTAAAGCATTCAAGATCCAAATCTATTGTTTTGATTTGCTTTTTAAGTAAAGGCGTTTGATTTCTTCCATAAATCAAGATGTTGTTACTTTGATCTTGTCAAGGCTATAAAACTTGCGTTCTTGGAAGTTCTAGGAATTCTTTCCCTGAATTTTCCCATATCCTTTATTTTCATCTGTTTAATTCTAGATATGGAATTCCTTGTTGTTATTGCTTCCGCATTTACTTCTCAAATTCTTACTCTAGTTTGGATTCCCGACCTAGTTGTTATCAGATCTTGCCCAGGTAATGGAGCTACCGACACTCGCTCGCAAGTTTTAAGATGTGGTAAGCGCAAGGACAAGTTAATTCAGAAAGGGGAAGATGCGTAGAGTAGCCTGGTTCTTGTTTGTTTTCCTCAGCAGTATAGTCAGCACATGGGAAATCCCAATCATAGAGAAGTAACGATACGATAGATCCGTTGGAAATAGCGAAGTACATGAATTGTCTATCTCTTTCCTTAGCGGAGAGAGAGGGAGCGAACTCTCGACATGCAAACATATCTGGTTGAATAAGTCTTTTTTGTTAAATTGCGTATACCGAGAATCGAACCCCCTCCGCTGTTGGCGGGTAGATGTATAATGTACTACTTCGATCCAGCAACTTGTTAGGAGTTTTTGTCTTGGGAAAAATCTGTCGATGAGTGAGAATACATAAATATTTTTGTCCGATGGTTTCCCCGTGCAGTCTTTTTTGTTAAAATAAATGATGATGGGTGTCTGCTTTCTTTGAGAATTTGGATTGTACAACCAAGAATGTGGCTGAATTCTAGGCCATCTACCGTGGCCTTATATATTCATGGGATTTGGGTTACAAGCAGGTCATTCTTGAAACTAATTTTGAATATTGCCTGCATGCTATGATTCATTTGATTTCCTTTAATCACCCTCAAGCACAACTGATCCAAGATTGATGGAATCTTGTTCGAAGGGATTGGCAGTGCTTTTGTAAGCATACTCATAGAGAAGAGAGAAGGTAAGATCGCGGCCGACTGGCTGTCACCTGAAGCTCTAAACTTATCCCCCTTGCTCGGTCTCCCTTGCACTAAGTTCTTCAGCAAGTCTTCCATTAAACCAACGACTGGAGTCTGGCCATCCTGAGTAATAAGCACTACTAAACCTCAGTTCAGTGCCTAATTTCATCCATAGCACCCTCTATTAGAGGGCATACTGCTTTCTTGATCGAGCATAATGCTCTCCCTTTGTTATAAGGCGTGCTTTCTACCACCTAATGATGATAAAATCATGATCATGGGGTTGCTCGGTTCTAATTCCATATGAAGAATAGAATGGAAATCAAGACCCCGAAGCTTCTTTTGTTCCAGATGACGCGGATCCAATCTCATCTCCTAAGCTATACCTATAACTTATGTAAATTTTTATTTTCTCGAACGTAGTTAATAAATAAGGCGAGATCGAGACCCTGATTTGGATCCCCGTGATCGGGCTTATGATTGTAAAGAACGCGGAGCCATAGTCAAATGATCCAAACCAGGTTGAGAGCGCCGAAGCTTATCCACCTGAAGCACTCACTTCTACTCCTTCCCTGCAGTGGAAGTTATAGCCGGAAGCTTCACTGTGGAGGCAGTCAGTCAGATGTAGCTGATTAGATCCACAACCAAGATGGGGCCATCCCTGGAGTCAAAGAGTTATCACCAGCTGTATCATTGACGCAGACGGCGCTTCCTCGCATCATACCGTCGTTTCATCGAAAGATGATTCGACGTCGTGATGCAAAGGCTGACCGGTTTTGCTTCATCTCTCATGGTTTTTGATATCACAAGTAGTCCACTTATATTATAAGATATGTATGGCTACCTTCGAGTCGATCTTTGAGATATGTAGCTCCTACTATGGTGTTCAGTCTATTTATAGTGAATTAAATATGCCTTTTCATCACCTACAAAAGACATATCTCCCGTGGATGTCGGAGATCCCTCTTTCTCGGGGTATTTCCTGGGTGCTTGTATTCCGCTCGTTTGTTGTCAGTAATTCAGTAGAATGGTCTTGAAAGAAGCAAGCCTACTCTTCTTCATGTGTAATGCTTTTGTTAAGGATATCTTTCTTTTCGTAAGCCCACAAGGGATTTCATCAGGGTAAATTCCAATCTATCTGTTAAATAAATAATTATGAGTAATCATAAGATGAACTATTCTATATGTAATCTTCAGAATCTGATAACACTCTAATGAAAGAAAAAATCACGAGAAAACAATCTAGAAGAGCTTGAGGATTTTAAGTTACCTTTAGGGCTAGTTAAGTAAAACCTTATACACACAATTATCAGATCGATCTTTGAAGGACACGATGGAACTTTCCTCCTTGACTTCAGTTCAGGAATATTTTCATTCGGGATTGGAACGACCTATGTTGTAACGGAGGAGAGAAGGTGAACCAGCTTCCTTTGGTCGCCTCTCCCGTTTGGTTGAGTAGCTTTCGCTCCTTCCTACTTACTTTATTATAATATAAGCTTAAGCTACTATGTGGCCTATTGGGAGATTTTTAGTCATAGTGGGAGCTATCGGAAATACTTAGCAGATCTTCATCATAGGAAGAGGGAAGAACAAGGGAGAAGATCTTATTTAAAAGAAGATGATTCCAAAAGAAAGTCAAACGAGGAATAGGATGCCTTAAAGTAAAATATGAAAGATCCTAAATAAAAAAAATACCTACCTTTCTAATGAGATGTGATCTGTCTAGGGCTAGCTGAACTAAGCCTCATCGGAGGAGGAAAGATTTGCTGCTTTTGTAACGACCCCACCGATCGTTTTGAACAAGTACAATCTCGTCTTTCCATATACTACTAAATTCACGCTTTACGGTTCTAATGTAACATGTTGGGAGAATTGGTTCGGGTTCGGAAATGTTTTTGAAAAGGATTAAGAACTTATCCAAGAAGAGAGCTTAAGTTAAATTAAAATCGACCGGTGAAATATGAGTAAACGAATCCAAAATGAAATTTTAGCTCTTTCAATAGCTTCGTGTGGTGATTTTGGACTTAGACGTATGTCCGAATAATGATTTAGAAGTCCATGGGACAATTCGACGTATTTTGGCGAATAATAAGTTGGCGTGTTCTAATTATATTATATTATAAGTAACATGTCTATTACCATGATGGATACTAAATGGATATGATGACAAGTTGACGAGGCGTACTATAAGACATATGGGGTTTAAGGAAAGTCTTATGTCTAAGCTAAGTTGGAAAAATTCATAATAGACTAAAGTTGCAAATGAGTACGCTACTAGATCTCACTTTGGACGATCATATCTCTAGTTATTTAAGAATATATGTGATGTATAACATATCAAATTAAATATATTTGAGTCTAGTTTCCAACGCTTCAAGCCATTCGTCATTCGGACACTCCTACAAAAAATTATGCCCAATTTACCAAAGCAGTGCAGAAATATGCACTACTGCGGCGCCCATGCGCCGTGCCAGTACAAATTCCAGAATGGGTTCACATGGTTGCAAATTAAAGTACTTTTCTGAGTGCTTGGTGGGAAACATGTTTTCCACTCTTAAAGAGGTAATAAGCTAGAATATCTAGCATGAATAATTAAAGTGTATCAATAATTAAAGTGATCATTTAAGTGTATCAATAATTAAAGTGATCATTTAATAATACATGGTCAGCCGTGTGGGACATTTGGGAGAGGACCTAAGACTACATCTTCTTCTTTTTGAAGAGAACTACAAGACAAACGCTAGGATGGATAAACAAAAATAGAAAAGAAAGAAAAACCTAATACTTTCTCACTACAACACACACCTACTGCCTTTGCTTTTAAATATTCTTCTTGTGTCATGCACTGGTGCGACAACCTTCACTAGAAAGAACGTCCTCCATTTTTGTTCTCTACAAATTTATTACACAAATTTAGAGCTACCAAAAAAAAAAGCCACAACCAAAAAAATTAGCTATCTCTAGCATGATGACATTCAAACTTGCCTTATCTTCCTGCTACACTTTCTTGCTCATTTTAGTTCTTTCACTCTTTTCTCTATGCTATGTTAAAGTAGTACCCACGACCACAACTCTACACCTTCCAGTAACCAAAGACTCATCAACACTACAATACATTACAGTAATAAGGCAAAGAACTCCTTTAATCCCAGTCAAACTCACAGTTCATCTTGGTGGCATGAGCTTATGGGTGGACTGTGAAAGGGGTTACAATAGCTCAACTTACAAACCAGGTCTCTGCAACTCCAAAGCTTGCTCTTTTGCCGAGCCTGATTCTTGTGGAGACTATTGCGTATTCAAACCTGGACTGCAACCCGGATGCAACGACAATACTTGACATACTCTAGCTGAAAATCCCATGATTAATTCATATACGTTTGGCGCTGAAGTTGCCGAGGATGTATTGGCTATTGGTTCAACGCCTGGAATCCGTGTCACTCGGCCTCAGTTTATTTTAAGTTGCGTTGAGTCCTTCTTATCCGTAGACCTTGCGGAAGGAGTCATAGAGAATCTCACACTCGACGAGAAATGGCGGAGAAGAAGCGATTGGTAACTGTTTCTACTCTGCAGTTTACCTGTACCGAGTATGTTTCCACCAACGTCGCCACTGCCAAGAGATTCTATGAAAGAATTATTCGTGTGAGTCTTGTATTATAATTGTTATGACTCCATTGTAGTTTGTTGCGCTTCATGTGTTATTATTATTCCCTTGCCGGGATGTTTGTTTTGATATTATTGTTTTCTTGTCGGGATGTTTGTTTTAATAGTATTGTTCCCTTGCCGGGAAAGTTAATGAAGTAATTGTGGTTCTTGAACTTCGAGGAGCAATGACTCAAGTTATATCATGAAATTGTGAAAGCAAGTGGATTGATTGAACCCTTGGAGCATGGGCTCAAGTTATAATACGAATTGTGAAAGTTTATGAGATAATTGCATACTTTGGAGCATTGGATCAAGTGTTAGAGTGAGTTATGAAATGAAAGTGAAAGAAAGAGAAAGAGGCATCAATTATTCTGTTGCCGGAGAATTTATATTATTAACATTGTCCCTTTGCCGGGATCTAAATCGTTTACTTATTGTTCCCTTGCCGAAATTCCTATTTTAGCCTAGTCTATTCCCTTGCCCCATTGTTTGTCATTGTTGCTTGATTGAGGAAGAGTGATAAAGCACGAAGGGTGATGTCGTGTATTGTTGTTTGTGAGGAAAAAGTATAAAGCACGAAGGGTCATTTGTGCCATGTTTTGATATTTATGCACGAAGGGTCATTTCGTGCCATGTTTTGAATAATTATGCAAGAAGGGTCATTCCGTGCCTTGATATGAGAGTATGTGAGGAAAAGCACGAAGGTTGATGCCGAGCACTTTATTTGACTGTTTTGTTGAGAACGAGAGTAAAAGCATGAAGGCCGGTGTCGCGTAGTTGTTGATTTACCTATTCTCCTTACTCGATGTTCCTCTATATGTAGAATTGTTCTGTGTTTTTCCTTATTCTTGTTAGTGGCTTGGTTTTGATTCCTTATAATGGTGATGTCGTGCACTTTCTACTGTTGTGTTTATTTTTTGTTATCAATTCAA
This sequence comes from Nicotiana benthamiana, assembly GCA_034376525.1. Lineage (NCBI taxonomy): Eukaryota > Viridiplantae > Streptophyta > Magnoliopsida > Solanales > Solanaceae > Nicotiana > Nicotiana benthamiana. Next base: position 32,658,155 of record CM067335.1, on the reverse strand, counting down.
GTGTTTAAACCGTTTGAATCCCTTATTGTTGTGACCCTTCGTATTAGAACCTACAGAGTTTGCATTATTTCACTGCATTTATACATATATGTATATACAGTTCAATACTTCAACCTTAAAAACAAATTGTACTTTACTTAAAGGAATTGCTACTATGCTTCGATTTATTAATTTCTCGTGTTAAAGGTAATAATTTATTCGATATTGTACTTTAATTTTAAAAGGTATTTTCTTTATCAAATGATTTCCAAAAACAACTTCATCTCTCCTCATTGATTTCCTAATTGGTTTGGAAGCTGCTCTTTACTTTATGTTAAGTAAATGTGGCTCTTTAAACATTCTTAATTGTATTAGGTTATGGACCCTGTGAATTGGGTGACATGAGAATAGTGTTGCAAAGTGAAATAGAAATATGTTGGCACAAGGTGCCAGGGAAAATATTATAGTTTTATTTAATTGCACTTGAGTTGACCGTGCGGTTGTAATATAAATATGGGTACAAGATGCAGTAAAAATATGAAAGTGGGCCGAGACCTATATTATTATGATTTTGAAATGAAGCATCACACGATGACCTTTACCCGAAGAATGATATTCGAAAGATACTTATTTGAAGGAAATATATTTATTTAAAATCATATTATCCTAGAGATTATTACTTGAAGAATTTATAGGCGAAATATTTATATTTGAATGACTTGATTAATTAATTGCACTTGTATTTATTATTTGTTGAGAAGCAATTTTGGTGTTCTTGTTGCCTGCTATTTATATCATTGGTTGATCATCGTTGCCATTATTGTTATTTGCTTCCTATTATTTTTTACGTTATAAACTTTACAGGTTTATGTAAGTGTATGGTCCTAGCCTTGTCACTACTTCGCCGGGATATGCTAGATACTTACCAGCACATGGGGTCGGTTGTGCTGATACTACACTTCTGTACATTTTTGTGTGCAGATCTAGGCATTTGATCGATGGTACTATTCATTGTGGTGGAGACTCAAGGTAAACCTGATATAGCGTTCGCAGTCCTCAGAGTCACCTTTAATTGTACTTATTTCCATTTGTTCTCTTTGTTTCGGAACAATGATGTAATTATATTGTATAACTACTCTTAGAAAGGCTTGTGACTTGTACTATCGATTTTGGGAATTGTAATTGCTTAGAGAAAATTTTATTTGAAGTTGATAAATATCGATGTTATTTCAGTTAATGTTAGGATTACCTAGTTTAGAGACTAGGTGCCATCACGACTCCTTTGGAGGGATTTTTGGGTCGTGACAACTTTCATACTTTTTCTTTCTGCTACACCCTTGCTTTCCCACCGCTATGTGGGGGGCCTTTTCTTTTCACTCGAGAGATGCGATTTGAAAGAAGAAAAGAGGTTCTATTAGTTAATCACCATCCCTTCCTCTAATGAATTAGATCCCATCTTCTAACTATAACTCAACACCGAGGGAATAATGAAAACCAATAAAATCCTCTACTCGAAAGCTGTTGCTGGTTTGATCTTTTCTTTCATAGGCGTGAGCGAACAAAGTCTTCTTAGAGCACTTTTTCGGTGATATCTATAAGAAGGAATACCTGTCTCAAGGTAAACATTAGTTCCCAGCTCAAGCGAAATGATACCAGCGCAAGGTAAGTCAATTATTTATTTTGTGGAAGAGAGTTTTAGAAGACTCTCGGTTATTAAGGTTACTGCTTAACAAAGCGATCTTGATAACCGCCGACGTACTAAGGAGTTATGTATTGGAGCTTACCTGTTTTCTCTTCCGGTAATAAGGACGTCCCGGCGTTCGGGGATGTTGCATTGCACTTTCTATTTAAAGCAGTGTGCATCCTCGCTTTATAGGGCTTGTGGCATAAAATTTAACCATTACTCACTATGCGTACCCATATTTCTGACACGCTCCTAGGGTATCATAATCCCCTCTTTTCATCGAAAAACTTATATACATACAAGAGGGATGATTATAGTGATTGTGTTAGTTCAGATCTATCTTTCCTTTGGAACCTTGGCAAAGGTTGTTTGCCTTGCCAAGAAGGATATCTCTAGCATTATCACTCAAGTCTTGGACTTGGATTCTGTGTTGTCTTTGATTTCTGATATTAAGATAGTCTAATTCCAAACCAACTACAGTACCTAAGCTATCCTTTAACACATTACCCATTCCATAAATAAGGGGTCGTTACAAGAAGTTCCTAGACTAGGGAGATCAAACATCTCCTTGGGAATAAGACGTAAATCCTGGGTTTCTTTTATAATTAAAAAAGCCAACATCCCCTTCCAATACGAGCTCAAAGGCCGAGCCAAAGCTAAAAAGGAAGTCGAAGCTTGGTCTACAACGAGAAAAAATGTTCATAATGAATGGATCTCCGATGGTCGAGCCTGCCAAGGACACGGAACCCAGCACCACCTACTCGAGCCAAGGTACTCAACCTTTGGAAATGGTCTTTAAATAGATGAAAATAAAGGATATGGGAAAATTCAGGGAAAGTATTCCTAGAACTTCCAAGAACACAAGTTCTATAGCCTGCACAAGATCAAAGTAACAACGTCTTGATTTATGGAGGAAATCAAACGCCTTTACTTAAAAAGCAAATCAAAACATTAGATTCGGATCTTGACCGCTTTACGAGTAACTTGAGACAACAATTAATAACTAGTATTAATCGCCTTCTAAGAATACCACAAAGGAATCAAAGATATCATAAAAGAGAAGAAATCTTACTACCTTGAACTATGAACTAGTAAAGGTTTAAAGATAAATCTCAAAGCACAATTAACAAAGTTTCAAAAGAACTCTCAAAGTATAATATACTTAATCAATAATGTAGTTTTTTATGAATGAGAAGAACTCCCTATTTGTAGGAGAGTACTAAGGCATAAAAGTCCTTAATATTAGGTAGGGTGATTGCTAAGGCATCCAAAGTCGTTACAATTAGGTAGGATGATTGCTAAAGCATCCAAAGTCATTACAATTAGGTAAGATGATTGCTAAGGTATCCAAAGTCATTACAATTAGGTAGGGGTGGCCAAGATCCTTTGGGGCATATTTGAGCCTTAAAACAACTATTTTGGGCAATTGGTTTGGACTCCAAGTGGGCTCCTTTTGTAACACTTCCTTTTGGACCTCTTTTAAGCTCATTTGATGGACTTCAAGGGCTGTTTGGGGTGACCCAATCCTGCTCTTCTTGGAATGCAATTTGACCCACCAAATAATTGTAAAACTTAGACAATTCTTCTCCTTTGGGCTTGAGCACTTCCTCTATAGTTAGAAGCTTCTTTATTTCCCATTGAAGTTCAGCAACCTTAGTCTGCAATTCTTTAGCTTGAGATCTTGTAAATGGCCTTATTGGAGCTTCCAAAACTCTATCCTTACCAGTGATGCTATCAAAATTGCTCCCACAGACACGCATGATAACGGGATGTATGGACAACCAGGCCACCACTTTTACCATTTATGGTTCCGAACGACCCCAGAGCCCACCACTAGAACCCAACCGTTAAGATGCTAAGGTCCAAGGGGCTACCGCAGGAAGTCAGCTTCACCTGTATCCTTAATGAATATAGAAATTTATTCGGAATTCCTAGCAAGGACTTTGCCTGCTATTTAATCCTAAATCCCTTTTACCCTTAACTAGCTAACTCGATGTGACGTCAACAGCGGGAATGCCAAATGCAAGACCTCCCTGGTTCACGCAGTCAAGCAGCAAAGACCTCTTTCTCTTCGGGAGCTGTTGTAATGACTATAAAGAATGGGTCTTTCCCCCCGTGAAAGGCTATTGGGATCGATCGCTTCAACCCTCCATGGCATGGAAGATCGCAAGAGAAAAGAAAACTTTTCTTCTTTGTAGTTTTTTCAACCTACCCGAGGTAACAAAGTAAATAAACCGATATTCCTTGTCATTCTAATCTTAATATAGTTCCAACAGGACTATTCTTTGACTCTCCTATAGTGTATAGTATATTCTTTCCATCTTCCAACCAGGATAGATATTCTAACAACAAACTACCAAGCTTAGCTAGTTGGAAGCTCCGCATCATGAACTGCATCGGAAAGGGCATCCGATCTCTCTTTTATGGGCTATTTCCCTCGTATCTAACCTATCCGAGTTAGCCCTCCCAAGCGGACAAAGAGGTGGATTCATCTGATCTTGAAATAGGTCATCCCGGCTATCCCGATCTTTTTATCTGTTCATTTCGTCAGGTATATGAATCATACGATTCTGAGGATTCTACTTTTCACATTTATTCTACAGGACCAAAATGAGGCCTTTCCTTGTTAGTTGGAATAAAAAATCAACATCAACATTCATTGAACCCCTTCTTCCTATCATTGCTACCTATGAAACGAGCCCCTCTTTCATTCACTAAAGAAGATGCAGCTGATAGATAGATGAATATACATGTGATGGCCAGTTTTATGAAAAACAATCTCGAGTTGGAGGCATTGCTGGGAAAAAAAGCCAATTGATTCGGTTTTCTCGAAATCAACGAGTGGACTTGAAATAATAGATCCATTTTGTGATCCACTCGACTCAGACAAGAATCCTATATCTTACCCACCCAGTGTTGTTCTGATCAAATTTCAAAGATCTCGCTCGCTGTCAAAGCGTATTTTGTGAAGTATTCTCCTGCTCCCATCACCTGAGATAAAGTCAACTGGAAACCGTGATCGGAGTCGTGGTTTGAAGATGATGATTTGAAGATTCATTCGACAGAGAAAAGTGTCTTGGTTGCCGATACTGAGGTTGAATGAATCATTCCACCTGGCAACAACAAAAGTGGAGCTTAGCACAGGTCAAAGGGGAAAGCAAGGAGAAATTCCACTTTGGAAAGGAAAAGTGCAGTTCCAAATGAAGGACCCAGTCTTAAGGGGCAAGCTTACCGGTGTCCAAGTATCAAGTCCCGAGGCCTTGTGTCCGCCGAAAGCTTCCTTTTTTCTTTTTAGTCTTTCCTTGCGATGAACCAAAAGGTGAGAAGCAGGGCTCAGTCTCAAGGTTTAATTTAACGTCACTAGTCAGTCCAACCGCACGAGTGAAAGGAGAAAGTAAAGATTATGTGCAACCAGGGGTAACGTGTCAAAGGTCACCTAGTCGTCGTAAAGGGGAGTATGTTATTTTGCGCATCCAGCAACTGAAAGATTTTGCAGATAAGGGTTGAGTTGCGTAATAGCGGATTCGTAGGTTAATAAGTCGTTGTATTTGAAATCAAACTCTCTACCTTGGGCATATAGGATTTGAGACTTTCTATGGTACGCTCTTCTCTCCTTATGATCGAAGCTGACCTCAGAAGTTGGATATTCTTTCTTAAGAGGACACTGACCCTCCCGGTCATGCTATCTGGGGGCTCAAGTCATTCAAGATTCAATCTTTCCCCTTCCAGTCCCAAGAAATTGCTCTAATAGTAGGAGGTTTACTATGTCCACAACTTCTCTTTATTAAGAAAGTCGGTTGTCTACTATAATTAGATTAAGATCGTAAAAACATAATCTTATAATATAGCTAGACCAAATTCAATAAATGGAGTCCGGTAATAACATTAGGAAACTGAACCCATATGGCAAAAAGCATAAGCAGCGGGTACGTCTTTTCCGATTCATTCATGTCCAATAAACTTCAAACAAAAGGATATTCGAGTATCAGAGTTGAGTGGACATGCGATGGGAGGATGGGCGGAAGAGTAAAGACAAGACGAAAGCAAGAGTTTCGGCATATTACTTTACTAGTTTCATTTCCGTATGATAGTCACCCCTTTGTCGGTAAAGTAGAGTGAGCAGCTCCTTTCTTTGCTACTGCTGCCATACCATAAAGAAGTCATATATGCTCTTCCTTCTTCCTTTAACCCTAAAAAGAGCATATACGTCCCGGGATTCCTTCCATCTCAGAAGTGGATTCCCCTACAAGGGTACTTGAGTACGACTACGACTATGAAAAATCTTATCGAAAGAGGAGGAAAGTGCCTAAACTCGACTCTAAAAGTTTCAGTTGCCTCCCTCTCTCCGCTCTGAAAAAAAGAGCACGACAAAAAGCCAACCATATCTTTTTTTATTCATTTGACGAGGAAGACCTTAAGTACTGAATTAATTAAATTACACCTATATCACAAAAAAGAGTTGCTCTAGCTTTAGCGCACACCCTTTCTCCTATGAGTAAAGTGACTCGTTCCAATTCATGTCTGGCCCTTCCTGGATCCGGATCACTATATACCAGCGACTTTGTCCTTGAATTCATTCTATTTAATTTCCACCGATCCGTGGAAGAGACTAAGGAAGAGTAAGATATATTTAGGGTCGGCATGCGGGTCTAGAATAGATTCCAGAACGGGTCTTGACTTTTCAACGACAGAGGCGAAAACTTACTCTTTCAAGTCAAAGTCAAAGTCGGGTAGACTAAGATGAAGTTTATATTACAGTTTTTCCAGGGATATGGGTATAGAGTGAATTCTATTCATTCTTCATGAATTTTCGTGCACTCCTTATATCATAAAGAAAAAAAGTAAGTATGGTGCCCCGGTAGAAGCGTAGACCGAGTGAGTTTCCGCCGATCCCGATCCAAATGTGCCAAAGATTGAGGACTATGAGGGTACGGTGATATCCTTGTGCTTTGTTTGTTGCACATGGGCTAATGTACACTTCCCCCTTTTTTCGAACTCTTTTGGTGGTTTGTCAATTTGAATTTATTTTCTTTATGCTACCGAAAGATGGAAAGGAGAACCGACTCGTTCATTCCTTGCGTAGGACGAATCAAGGCCTGAAGTTGGTTCGTCGAGCAAGCGAAGAGAAGGATAAACAATAATTTCATACCCTATTCTAGTTCTTTTTCTCTCTCTCCCAAAAATGCCTTAAGTCCTCCACCTATTCTCGTGTGATGACATCTATGATTGTGAAATTTAGGAATGAACAGTTACAATAATCATGTTCAGTTTCTTTTGACAGTTTTAGATTGTGGTGATTTTTAATCAAGGGCAAGAAGAAAGTTCATGGAAAGGTAGCTCACATACCTTTTTCAGGCCTAATTATTTAATAATCACTTTAGATCTTTCATACTTCTGACGTCGACTCATCTTGCTTGGAAGTCTTAATAATGCAGCAAAAACTAAGGGTTCCTCTACAATCAATTGTGGAAGAAGCATATCATCTTGTGTCACGAAACCCACCTAGCATAGCATTGCTCAATTCGGTAGGAAAGTAAATAGAAAATCATGTACATTGAAAGAAAGACTTTTCTATATTCTTGGTTTTAAGGCTATACAGAGAGAAGGAAAAAAAATTATTAATGGATAGGTAATATACCTCCTATTGATAGTTGTATTATATGGGATGCCATTGTATGTGACAGTTCCTCTGGCATTTTCTTGCAATCTTTCTCCCATTATCTCTAACAAGGTTGTTTTCCCACTGCTAGAAGGCCCCATTGAGGCAAGAATTTCACCCTTCCTGTTATACCCTTGAGTATCTGCTTGTAATTCTCATGCTCAAACTAGGAAGCTACCTTTGATACAACTGCCTTGACATGATTGATGGAGGAAACTTGGCTAATCTTCACATTGTACTCAACATCCGCGAACTGCATTCAAAGACCATTTAAATGACAGAAGCCAAAACTCTGAAACATATAACAACAATTTGATTCTTTGAAACATTTCTAAGAAATGAAAGATTGGTTAGAGAGAAAAAAAGTACCTTGAGAACTATGGGGAGGGGTTGATCTTTATCAGAAATTTATGTATCATCCTCTACCTCTATATCAATTTCAGAGCTTCTGTTTCTGAGGTAAGCTTGAGACGTGAACTCTATGTTATGACCAAAGCCATTGCTTCCAGCAATCTGCATGGAGCCAACAGCTGGAGGGGACAATGACAAATCCTCAATTTCATCTTGTCTAAGATGCTCCATTGTGTCATGAACTGCAAGTTACGCGTTGATCTATCCTGTTTAATGGTGTTGGACAAAGTTCATTGTTATATATGGTGGATAAGATAGACATAACCAAAACTCTGCCAAAATCTGAAATTGTTGAGCCACATGATTTCTGTGGGAAACTATAGACTCTTTCTAATTGTGAATTTCTAGTTATCACACGCACTTGGTGCGCTTGACTTTAATCAAAATTCGTTTTTAACCAAGTGTTCAAATGACACTGTTTGGGGTATTTTAACTCAGCAACGACGTACTAGTTGTTAACACATAATTAACTAAATCAAAGTATTCCCTCTCTGATATCTAAGTGTTTAAGATGAGACAGCTCACACAATTCACCATAGTAGAGCAGGCAGAGGTCTAGGATTCGAGTCTCGCCGCCACTTATTAACAGTGGAGGTAGGATATCCAGTTAACGAAAAGGCTAGGTTGCAGCTATTCAAGCATCTCAAAGTCTATCTATAACAATTGCTATTTCATATCAGGGCTTCTGCTAAAGGAAGTGGTGATCTCTAGCTTGAGACTCAAACTCCTTAAGCCGACCTGCCAATAGACATTGTGGGAGAATACTCTTCACCATCATCAGAAAATGTTGCTTAACGGCTACCTTGAAATAGGATCAAGTTTGACTGCATCAAGCTCTAAACTCGAGTATTCTGAGCCATCTTGAAGCCTTATAGCTAGATCAAAGACCGCCGTAAGTTGTATCTTGAGTCTTAATAATTGGGTCCCTTAGCCCTTGGAATGGTGCGCAAGCAAAAGAAGAAGAAAAAAGAGGGGCATCTGGCTTATTAAGAAGCATATAAACGACATACTAAGCAGAAGCGCGTAGACAAAATGAGAGGGGATTTTTCGAAAGGCTAGAAACTTATACGTATATAGATATAGTGAGTGTGTGTGCGGGGTTTAGGTATACCACTTATGAGAAAGAACCCCAAGTCAGTAAAGTAGTTACCTAAAAACAAGTAAGAAGTTCGTTAGTCGTTCCTCCGATGCCTCCCGTTCATTCTTCTTCATTTCATCATTTTGTTGTGTTTTTTTGTTCATAGGTCCCAAGCCCTTCTTACAAATCCCTCTTCCCTCTCCTTAAGCTATGAAAAAAAGAATGCTTCTTGATTGAACGAACATTGTAAGAACCTTTCTAACTGACACCCCAATCATAATGCCACCCACGTCTTCTTTTTTTTTTTTGAAGAAGCCTTCTAAATCCATACTTTTTTTATTTGAGTTCATAATAACTGGCGGGTTTCATTAAATAAAAGAAAAGCGGAGGCCCGCCATCTGCTAGCATTGTGGTTTTCCATCGATTCTTTATCACTGGCCCACCCTTTCTTTGAACCTTGTCAATGATCGAGCTTAAAGATATGAACTGAGTGCCATTTGATGAGTAACTGAGAACAAAAGAGAGGGATATGGAAAGAATGAAGTAATGAAAGAGGAAGTCATTGCTAGTAGTAACGACTTGTCACAATCTATTGGTTCATAATAGAATCCATGTCCTAGGTGATAATGACATGATAGGGGATTCAAGAATTATTAAAGAGAAATTAAGAAATGTGCGGAAGCTAAAAGAAATTAAGTAAACGAAAAAGACGGAAATTAAAGATAGATTGAATTCATGAAAGCGTTTCTTGAATTAAAAAAGTCTATTCTTGAAGTTGAATCATAGCAACAACAATTAGCTAACGAAGAACTAATCGTCTTTGGTTGAGAATTAAAAAACAAGAGATAGATTGTGAAACCCGACCGTTTAGAATAACAAGAACAACAATAAGCCTAAAATTATATGCTTTCATGAATACCTAGAAGTGATATAAGATTTCGAAAATGGTGAAACACGACCCTTAAGAATAATAAGAACAACAATAAGCCTAAACTTACCGTTCTTGAATACCTAGAAGTGATCTAAGATTTCGAAAATTTGTTTAATCTTACCACCTAAGTTCATTCTTGAAGGTTGAAGAATAAATCCAAGAGTAATCACACACCATGGTGAAAGAAAATTCTCACATTTCTTTATTGATATATCCATCATACTCTCTATAAAAATAAAAAAGAAACCCCTTTATATAGAGAGGGAGTTACTTAATTCTACCAAAACAAAGAAACAAAGTCCTAACTACTTTGGGAAAAAAGTCCTAACTACTTTGGACAAAACATCCAACTACCTTAGGATATGATCTTGAAAGTCCAAAACCAATCTTACAAATCTTACAAATCTTTATAAAATAAATAAAGTCCTAACTACTTTGGACAAAGTGTCCAACTACCTTAGGATATGATCTTGAAAGTAAAAAATCAATCTTGGACTTGGAAATCTTGAAAATCTTGAAGGAAATTTGCAATCAACTTGCTACCAACTTGCACTCACCTTCTAGCATGACTATTGTACCCTTATTTAACATCAAGTAAGTCCCTTTTATGTTATAAGATCGTGACTTCATGTAGGACTTATTAGGTTGCAAGTTTGGAAACATTTTAGGTGGCAAAATGGTACAAAAGTGGACTCATTTGGACCTTGCTCAAAAAGATGTCTCTTGGGATGTAATACTCCTCTTCTTGGATATAAATTTGGTCAATAAAATAATTTTAACACCTAGACAATCCATATCCTTAATCCTTGAGTTCTTTTTCCCAATTAACAACTTCTTTATTTGCACTTGAAGTCTAATGACCTTGTTTTTGCAACTCTTTAGCTTGACATCTTGTTAAAGTCCTTTTTCGAGATTTCAATGTTTCATCCTTGTCTTGAGTAGAGTTAATCTTCCTAGGATGCTATCATTCCTCTCTTCTTGAAAAAAATTCGTCCTCGAGTTTTTACCTGAATCTTCAAGAACAAGGATCCACTTTTCTTGACTTGGAAACTCTTCTTCTTCTTTTTTTCTTTTTTTTTTGGGTTGATTTTTTTTTCGGCTCAAGAACCTCCCAAGATTATAAAGATTGGAATCTTGATACGCTTATGCTCTTATACCACTTGATAACGATATGATAAGGGATTCAAGAATTATTAAAGAGAAATTAAGAAACGTGCGGAAGCTAAAAGAAATTAAGGAAACGAAAAAGACGGAAACTAAAGATAGATTGAATTTAAGAAAGCATTTCTTGAATTCAAGAAGTTTATTCTTGAAGTTGAATCCTAGCAACAACAATTAGCTAATGAAGAACTAATCGCCTTTGGTAGAGAATTAAAAAACAAGAGATAGATTGTGAAACCTAGCCCTTTGGAACAACAATAAGCCTAAACTTATCACCTTTCGTGAATACCTAGAAGTGATCTAAGATTTCGAAAATGGTGAAACCCAACCCTTAAGAATTACAAGATCAACAATAAGCCTAAACTTATCACCTTTATTGAATACCTAGAAGTGATCTAAGATTTCAAAAATAGTTTAATCTTACCACCTAAGTTGATTCTTGAAGGTTGAAGAATAAATCCAAGAGTAACCACACACCATGGTGCAAGAAAATTCTAACATTTCTTTATTGATATTATCCATCATACTCTCTATAAAATTAAAGAATACACCCCTTTATATAGAGAGGGACTTACTTAATTCTACAAAAACAAAGAAAGAAAGTACTAACTACTTTGGACAAAACATCCAACTACCTTAGGATATGATCTTGAAAGTCCAAAACCAATCTTACAAATCTTACAAGTCTTTATAAAAGAAATAAAGTCCTAACTACGTTGGACAAACTGTCCAACTACCTTAGGATATGATCTTAAAAGTCAAAAATCAATCTTGGACTTGGAAATCTTGAAGGAAATTTGCAATCAACTTGGTACCAACTTGCACTCAACTTCTAGCAAGAATATTGTACACTTATTTGACATCAAGTAAGTCCTTTTTATGTCATAAAATCGTGACTTCATGTAGGACTTATTAGGCTACAAGTTTGGACACATTTTAGGTGCCAAAATGGTAAAAAAGTGGACTGATTTGAACCTTCTTCAAAAGATGTCTCTTGGGATGTAGTACTCCTTTTCTTGGATATAAATTTTGTCAATAAAACAATTTTAACAGCTAGCCAATCCATATCCTTAATCCTTGAGCTCTTTCTCCCAATTAACAACTTTTTTATTTGCACTTGAAGTCTAATGACCTTATTTTTGCAACTCTTTAGCTTGACATCTTGTTAAAGGCCTTTCTTGAGATTTCAAAGTTTCATCCTTGTCTTGAGTAGAGTTAAGCTTCCTAGGATGTTATCATTCCCCTCTTCTTGAAAAACATTCGTCCTCGAATTTCGACCTGAATCTTGAAGAACTAGGATCCGCTTTTATTAACTTGGAAACTCTTCTTCTTTTTTCTCTTTTTTTTTTGGGTTGATTTTTTTTGCGGCCCAAGAACCTCCCAAGATTATCAAGATTGGAACTATGTCTATGCTCTGATACCACTTGATTATGACACAATAGGGAATACAAGAATTATTAAAGAGAAATTAAGTAAACGAAAAAGACGGAAACTAAAGATAAATTGAATTCAAGAAAGCGTTTCTTGAATTCAAGAAGTCTATTCTTGAAGTTGAATCCTAGCAAGAACAATTAACTAATGAAGAACTAATCGTCTTTGGTAGAGAATTAAAAAACAAGAGATAGATTGTGAAACCTGACCCTTTGGAACAACAATAAGCCTAAACTTATCACCTTTCATGAATACCTAGAAGTGATCTAAGATTTCGAAAATGGTGAAACCGACCCTTAAGAATAAAAACAACACCAATAAGACTAAACTTATCACCTTTCTTGAATACCTAGAAGTGATCTAAGATTTTGAAAATGGTTTAATCTTACCACCTAAGTTGATTCTTGAAGGTGAAGAATAAATCTGGAAAGCTGCAGGGATGACAAAATGAGGGCTCCTTCCTATGTTGCACTGGAAAAACAAACCTAGGAGATGATTGTCTTCTCTTAGGTTTCTTTCTCCGGCCCCATCGCCGTCCGGCCCGTGTTAGTGGGAAGATTAGCAAAGCGGAAAGAAATAGGGAAGGGGAGCAGCATCTTATTCTCTTCGCGAGAACTTCCGAATTGTAGAAGAATTCGGAACGGGCTCCGAGTTCATTTAGTTGGCAGAAACGATCCATTCCATTCGGGGGCTTCGGGGAACCAAAAACGAAGTCTTTTAACTTGAGAATCAATGATAGATAGACAAGAGATAGATAAACGATATATACATTTATCACAGGAAAATTGTGAGATAAAGAGCAGATGGATCCTATCCCCTATATCGAACACTCATTCCTATCTATTGATAGAAAAATCTTCATCATATACTGGACTTTGCCTTTTTTTAGGAATTACTCATATCTAAAGCAGCTTTTCACAACCACCCCACCCCATACAACTAATTGGGTGGTTGTTCACCTTCTGAATCAAACAAAAAAGGTAGTAGGGGCTTTGTAGAAACTTTCATTCTAAAGGAAATCATTTAGTCAAAGGAGCCCTACTTCCCTCTTTCCGACCTCATCACTTCAATTCAAGGGCAAACCCATTTCCTAGTCACCGGACTGAGCGTACCTATGGTACTTAATAGGACGAGCTGTTTGATAGTGACAGATTTTGTTTGGTAGGGCGACGAAAGGCTACCTCAACGACGCAAAGAGCCGAAAACTCGAGAAGGTCGCCTTTGGAGAATCGTTTGCCGGTAACCAAAGCCTCACTCTGATTATGTCGTGAGGCTGACTGAATCCAATCCATAAACCCGAAAAAGAAAGGTTGTTTGTTTCCTTTCGTCAAGTAGGCATACGAACCACTTTGCCTTAGACTCAATTGGAACAAAGCAAAGAAGGAGGCGGAATGGAGAAAGGAAAGGGACAAGGGTGGTGTTGCTTGGCGCGAAGGCTGATGGTTCGGGGTTAGAGTACAGTACTAAAGGTCCTTGGACTTCCAGGCGGCTTTCTTTTGGGCAACTGTTCACCGTTGGATCTTGCCAATACAGCCCCCTATAGTTTTCGTTACCGAGATATCTTTTTTTTCATTGTTCCCAGGGATTCTTTGGGGAATATGCTCCCATGCTACATACAGTCAAATATGAACTAGATCCTATAGCTATTCTTTCTTTCCTTGCGAGCAGGAAGTAAATCAGTAGCATGCGTTGAGTGGTTCTACTTTGCTTATTGCATTTGTCTGGGTGGACAGTTAATCGGAAAATAACTTCGATTCGCCCAGCCAGCAGGCAGGCAGCGTGCTTATCTTGTATGACAACACTACAGAGTGAGTTGCTCTTCTAGGCGGGCAGCTATGTGACAACACTATAGAGAAGGCGGCGCTTTCGTGCAACATGCAATGGTCTCAACGCCCTTACGAGGTAGTGATGAGTTTCACGTGATCTAACCCCGTCCCGCACGTGGTTAGGAAGATTAGCCGCAATCTAAGGAGTACCACCCACCCTACCCTACTACCTATAGGTAGCCATCCTACAACCTCCTAAAAAGGAACTGCAGTCATCTTGAATAGGGATCCTACAGCGATAAATAGAATCCCCATTAAAATACCACTAGACCAAGCACCGGTGATTTTGTATCCGGACAAAATCTTGGCTAATTGATTGAAGTGGGTAGCTCCAGTAGACCCATAGATCACGGCACGTAACAGCGACTCGCACAATCTCCTTATAGGATCATACTCAATAGAGTATTTTGTTCTTCTAGTCAAGAGAGTAGAGAGTTTATATATAAAGTACTACATTATTTCATTACCATCAAGCTATAATCGATGGGCAGACCTCTATTGGCTGAGCGCTTATGAGCGAGCCCAGTTAGCCTATATACAGAGCCTAGTATGGTCGAGCGCCTATGAGCGAGCCTACTATGGCAGAGTAGTTATATATATACCGAACCTTCTGTGGCCGAGTGCGTATGAGTGAGCCCAACATGGCCGAGCGCATATGAATGAGCCTAATACGGCAGAGAAATTATACACACACACACACACACCGAGCCTTAGAAAGCTGTTTTACTTACTATTTTGAGAGAGTTGAATTAGTATCAGCTGCTAAGCATATCTTCATATTATCTTTTACTTCCAGCTACTTGCAGTTATTATATTATCAGTTTAGTTTCAGCTTTCAGTATATTGGTTTACATGCTCAGTACATTATTTCGTATTGATGTCCTTTTGTTAGGGACGCTGCATTTCATGCCCGCATGTGTAGACAATCAGTTGATGATCCCTTATAGTAGACAAGATTGACATTCAGGGAAGGATCTGTAAGACTCCACCTCATTCGGGGTGCAGCTGATTCTATGAGTCATCGTGTAAGAGTTTTACTACATACTTATAAGTCAACCGATACCCTGTCCCATTTTATATCAAACAATCTTAGAGCCTTTGTAGACACAGTGCTTCATGTTGTACAGTATGTCAGAGCCTTGACGGCTCATATGTATTCATGTCTTAAGAATAATAGTTTATTGATACAATGGTACCCACTTACAGTTATGCACTACGAGTTGTTGCCATGTTGGCCCATGATGGTCATAGAAAGAATGAGTTACAGAATGGTTCGCTCGGTCTAGTACGACACCGGGTGCTAGTCACGTCTCACTAGGTTCGGGGCGTGACAAGACTGGCCCTAGAAGAAATACCGCTTAAACCACTCGAACCACGAGGACTCTTGGCTTCCCTCTCCTCACGCACCTGACTATGGACCCGCTCTAGCCGCCGATCAATATCAACCACCATGTCGAACATAGCACCTGATACATTCTGTCGAGTTATAACAAAGCGCAGTACATAGTTGAGGCCATCAATGAACCTCCTAATCCTCTCCCTCTCTATGGGGACCAACCAGACCACATGATGAGTAAACTCAGAAAACCTCATCTCGTACTGGGTCACAGACATACCCTCTTGGTGTAGCTGCTCAAACTGCATATGAAACTCTTCCCTATGGGTCGGTGGAACAAACTTCTCCAAAAAGAGAATGGAGAACTCGTTGTATAAAAGTGGTGCAGCACCAGCTAGCCTACTCATCTCATAGGTCTCTTACCATCTAAAGGCTCCCCCCATCAGCTGAAAAGTAGTAAATGAGACCCCACTAGTCTCCAGAATACCCATCCTGTAAAGAGTCTTCTGGCACCTATCCAAGAAATCTTGAGCATCATCTAACTTAGCCCCACTGAATGATGGAGGCTTGAGCCTCCCGAACCTCTTTAGTCTTTTTTTGCTCCTCATCACTTATAATGGGTCCCACTTAGGCCTGAGCAACTGCAACTGGCTGGGATGGTAGTACCCCTATGTGTGAAGTTCCAGTACCACCTGCTATGGAGTATGGGCGACGGGAGTCTGAGCACCTTCCCTGGACTTAGGAGTGGCTAGTATGACCTGAATTAAACCGCCAGAGGAGGGCTAGTAAAAATAGTTAATATTTGAGGAAAAAGCCTCCCGAAGGCATAGGATCATAATGGACAGAGCTGGTGCCTGATCTGGTCCCATTGGCTCAACCACATCTGGAATCTGCTCCTGAGAAGGAGCAATTGGTGGGTCTACAGGTGCGACTCTAGCAACTGTACTAGCTGCACCTTGTCCTCTACAGCGACGCCGACCTCTCCTGGCCCTAAATAGCTGTACTGGTAGCCGTCCACTCAGTCTGGTGGCACGTGTCCTCACATTTGTAAGAGAATAGAGTAATAGAAGCTTAATCTCGAGAATCAACAACTTAGCACAGCAAAAATACAAGAAAATAAAGTTTTCCCAAGGGTTTGATAGCCTATCGAAGATAAGTACATATGTCTCCATATCGATTCGCAAGACTCTATTAAACATGATCATGACTCGTGAGACTATGTAACCTAGGCTTTGATACTAACTTGTCACGACTCCAAATCACATGTGTCATGATGGCGCCTATTGCGATACTAGACAAGCCGACAACTCACAAAATAACATGCAACTTTAATTTAAACACACTGCAAAAGGCTTAAGTAAATAAAATCTCAAAATAAATAGAAGAAATCACACAACTCATTATAGAATTTTTTAAAATTCGGGTGTCACTGAGTACATGAGCATCTATACAATAGCATGTCTGACTGCCGAAACACTATCTAGAAGGGTGGTGTTAATAAAACTAAAAGAAAAAAGGAGGAGAGTCAAGGTCTGCGGACTCCAAGGCAGCAACCTCGATGGTCTCCAAACTGAATAAGCTCCATCACTAGTAACCTCCATTCCCGGAAGTACCTAGATCTGCACACAAAGTGCAGAGTATAAGAAACAAAATTAACCTTGAGCCGAAAGCAATGATGAGCCCAACACATATGGTCCAAATGCAGAATTAAACAGTACAGAAATTGACAGGAAATATGACAATAATATCTCAGAGAAACTCATAATCTGTACACAACACATATTTATGTAGACATGCTTCAAGCTTAACAATTAAGCTTAATACAGATAAAATATACCGAGTATGACTGATATGAGGAATATTAAATCTCTATATCTACATGACAATGTTCATAGAATATTATGCAACACAATTAAAATCTCATGTACTCACACTGTCAAATTACTCAATCTGACTGCATCAGTTCTCGCTGAACATACTCAGTCACTCAGCATTGTACGGCAGTGCTCACTACTGGTATGTTAGACTCCGAAGGGGTGGATCCTACCCGAGCGCTAATAATAAGCCGATATGTCCTACCGCAGCGTGTAGCCCGATATCATAATAATAAAGCCTAAATGGACTGTTGTGGCATGCAGTCCGATCCATATAATAATAATAATATATATAAAGCCATAATGCATGTTGCGGCATGCAACCCAATCTAAAAATCTCACTCACAACACTAAGGTCTGTTGTGGAGTGCAACTCGATCGATAACACAATAAAAATATATATACATCCATAAGTCTTGCTGCAGCGTACAGTCCGATCCACAAATCTCACCCACAACAAAGCTCTTAGGCCTCAAACTCAGTCATCAATCTCTCTGATGCAAGATCAAGAATGCTAAAAATTCATGAAATTCAAGAAGCGAAAAATCCATCGAAGATTATGATTTCTTTTCCTTAAAGATTAGGATTTGTTATTTCTTATTTCCTAGTAATTTAATTCTTGTTTTAGTAGGATTATATTTGTTGTTCTAGTCAAACTAGGATTGTTAGTTGGTATCCCATTCTTACTAGAATTCTTTTTCCTATTTTAGTTAGGATAGGTTTTCTTAGCCTTATTCTTATTCTAGTCTAATTAGGATTAGTTTTCCTTAACCTTACCAATTTTACTCATTGTAAGGCCTATTTAAAGTGCTTAATATGCTGAAAATAAAGATTAGTGATTAGTTTTTCTAAGCTATTGCTTCAAAAACGTGATTTATTTTATATTTCATTGTTCTTCCTTTATTCAACTCTTCTTGAAATCTTTCGGAATTGGGGAACGTGTGGGTGAGGTTTATTTCCATCTTACATTCTTATAACGTGAGTTTGAAGAACACTTTCGCTAGTTTTGTGAAAAACTTTAGCGGGGTGATTTTGTTTTTCTCTCTTCTTTGTTCTTGAGAGGTGCAAAACCCTGAAAGTACATCAATTTGGTATCATAGCTCAAGTTCCAGGTCAAAATTCTTGATTTTCTACAGTGTTCATCGTGTCACCAAACAAGAAAATACCAAGTTCAGAATCCCCTTCAATGGATCTTCAGTTAGGAGTTCATAAATTAAGAATTAGAATCCTTGAACGAGACAACGAAGAAATTAAAGTGCAGCTAAATGACTTGAAGGAATCAATGGAGATTCTAGCTAAATTATTTGAAGGTTTGGTGTTTCAATATCAACTACCAACTCTGCTACAACGCCTACAACCGCTACATCCACCACTTGTATATCTACCAATTCATTCACAAACAACTTAACAGGTTGAAGCTGATCAAGGCACAAGAGAACGAAGGCACCATTCCCATTATGATAAACATTTAGATAGTCAGGGGCGTGAAGAAGGCAAAGTTGATAATGACCAATATCAAAGAGACGAGGAACATGCATTAGATCCAAAACTTGAGGAATTACCACCGAAGTTTTATGATAATCCGAACCCAACTATGTGTGTTATTGGCTTTTCATCTTTTAGAGATGCTCCACACAATATTGACTTGATTGCTGACTCTATCAACCCAAACAAGGCAAAATATTGCGTTAATTCTAAAGTCAGTAGAAATATACTAGAACAAGAGGAAAAATTACCTATAAAGAAGTGGGTAATGAAGAGTTTGAGTCCAGATATTGGGAAAAAAAGGATGTCTTAACGTCATAAGTATATATAGTTATCATCAAAGTGTCTGTTGGTGTATGAGTGATGCAATTGATGCATTCCCAAGAAGAACGTTGATCTCCATGCTTAACTCAAAGCTAGACATGGAGTTAGTTAAGTCTATACCAATTACATCATATCGTAAGTTGAAGTTTGAGAGTTCGTATAGAAAGATTACATGGAGAAGACTTGGTAGAAAGTTGAAACATAGAAAACGGGATTTAGTAGACCACATGCCAAATTTTCTTATAACGTGAAGAAGCTCTATGATAAACTAGTAAAATGTAACTTAAAACCTGGTGAGCATTGGGTCCCCATTTTTTTCCCCTTGGGTCTCCGTTCTTACTATAGCAAATCTTGCGCCATCTATGGAAGCTGTTAGACTCGAGGGCGAGTCTTTTTCAACCAGGGGAGAATGATGCAAGATCAAGAATGCTAAAAATTCATGAAATTCAAGAAGCGAAGAATCCATCCAAGAATATCTTTTCCTTAAATATTAGGATTTGTTATTTCTTATTTCCTAGTAATTTAATTCTTGTTTTAGTAGGATTATATTTGTAGTTCTAGTCAAACTAGGATTGTTAGTTGGTGTCCCATTCTTACTAGAATTCTTTTTTCTATTTTAGTTAGGATAGGTTTTCTTAGCCTTATTCTTATTCTAGTCTAAATAGGATTAGTTTTCCTTAACCTTACCAATTTTACTCATTGTAAGGCCTTTAAACCTATCACTAATCTTTATTAAAGTTCATAAATTAAGAATTAAAATTCTTGAACGAGATAACAAAGAAATTAAAGTGCAGCTAAATGACTTGAAGGAATCAATGGAGAATCTGAATAAATTAGTTGAAGGTTTGGTGTTTCAATATCAACTACCAACTCCGCCACAACGCCTACAACCTCCACATCTACCACATCTACCACTTTTATATCCACCAATTCATTCACAAACACCTGAAGAGGTTGAAGCTGACCAAGGCACAAGAGAACCAAGGCACCATGTCCGTTATGATAAATATTCAGATAATCAGGGGCATGAAGAGGACAAAGCTGATGAAGACCAATATCAAAGAGACGAGGAACATGCGTTGGATCCAAAACTTGAGGAATTACCACCAAAGTTTTATGACGATCCATTGGATTATCCATGCATATGTGTTATTGACTTTTCGCCGTTCAGAGATGCTCAACACAATATTGACTTGATTATTGACTCAATCAATCCAAACAAGGCAACATATTACGTTAACTCTAAAGTCCATAAAAATATGCTAGAACAAGAGGAAAAATTACCTATAAAGGAGTGGGTAATGAAGAGTTTGAGTCCAGATATTATAGAGACAAGATATCTTAACGTCATAGGTATATATGGTTATCATCACAGTATATGTTGGTGTATGATCGATGCAATTGATGCATTCCCAAGAAGATCGTTGATCTTCATGCATAACCAAAAGCTAGACATGGAGTTAGTTAAGTTAATACCAATAATTTCATATCGTAAGTTGAAGTTTGAGAGTCCATATAGAAAGATTACATGGAGAAGACTTGGTAGAAAGTTGAAACATAGAAATTGAGATTTAGTTCGACCACATGCCAAATTTTCTTATAACGTGAAGAAGCTCTATGATGAACTAGCAAAATGTAACTTAAAACCTGGTGAGCATAGGGTCCTCATTTTTTTCCCTTGGGTCTCCGTTCTTACAATAGCAAATCTTGCACCATCTATGGAACATGTTAGACTTGAAGACGAGTTAGACTGAGGACGAATCTTTTTCAACCAGGGGAGAATGATGCAAGATCAAGAATGCTTAAAATTCAAGAAATTCAAGAAGCGAAGAATCCATTCAAAATTAGAATTTCTTTTTCTTAAAGATTGAGATTTCTTATTTCTTGCTTCCTAGTAATTTAATTTTGTTTTAGTAAGTTATATTTGTAGTTCTAGTCAAAGGATTGTTAGTTGGTATCCCATTCCTACTAGAATTCGTTTTCCTATTATAGTTAGGATAGCTTTTCTTAGACTTATTCTAATTTAGTTTAATTATGATTAGTTTTCCTTAACCTTATCAATTTTACTCATTGTAAGGCCTATTTAAAGGGCTTAATATCCTGAAAATAAAGAATGGTGATTAGTTTTTCTAAGCTGTGGCTTTAGAAACGTGATTGATCTTTTATTTCATTGTTCTTCCTTAATTCAACGCTTCTTGCAATATTTCGGGATTGTGGAATGTGTGGGTGAGTTTTCTTTCCACCTTACATTTCTTCTAACATGAGTTTGAAGAACGGTTTCACTAGTTTTGTGAAAAACTTTAGCGAGGTGCTTTTGTTTTTCTCTCTTCTTTGTACTTGAGAGGAGTACATCAGTCTCCAGTCTAGCAGGCTCACAAATCTCATGCTAATAAGCCCAAATAATGTTATATAAAACAACAAGAAATAGTAACAGCGATTGATATATGATATGCAATGATGGATGTGACTGAGTACAAAATTGCCATCTAAGAAAATAACTCAACAACAGAAATGACCCTAATGGGTCTCCACGGGATAAGCATATGGCCTAAACATGATTTCTAATATGGATTGTAGCTCAAACACTCTAACACATAGAGATCCCATGAATTACAAGGTTTAATGATTACACAATATCACCGAATCGACCAGATCACAGTTACTGCGGTGCATGCCCATTCGCATGCCACTTAGCATGTGGATCACCTCAACACTAACCACATAACACATAATTAGGGATTCATACTCTCAGAACCAAGTTTAGAAATGTTACTTACCTTAAACTGTGCAAATCTCTACTCCAACAAGCCCTTGCCTCATGAATCGGCCTCTGAATGCCTCGAATGTAACCACAAACAACTCGAACAATCAACACTAGGTATAGGAATCAATTCTATATAACAAAGCTAAGTTCTTTAACAAAAGTTAAAAAGTCAACCCAAAAAGTCAACCCTCAGCCCACGTCTCGGAATCTAACAAAGTTAACAAAATCCTAACATTCATTCAACCACAAGTCCAACTATAATAAAATTACTCAAATCCGATCACAATTCAACCTTCAAATCCTCACATTTAAGCCTTTGAAGTTTCTACAATTTTTCCCAAAATTTTCAACCCAAAATACTAATTGAATGATTAAAACAGTGATATATTCATGTATATTATCCAAATTCGAGTTGGAATTACTTACCCAATCAATTTCTTGAAACTCCAAAAATTGCCTCAATACGAGCTCCCAAAGTCCAACGACCCTTATTTTGGAAATCTTATATTCTGCCCAAACGTCCTTCTTCGTGAACGCGGAAAAGGCCTCAAGTTCGCGAACTACCAAACTCAGCTTCCTAGAAGTGCTCTTACGCAAACGTGAAGTCTCCCTCACGAACCCGATGCTTCACATATCTTTTTCCTACGCGAACGCGTCCCCCTGACCGCGAACGCGAAGGTTTAAGGCCCGGTGCCCAAGCCTGCCTCTAAATTCTACGCGAACGCTAGCTCCCCATCGCGATCGCTGATGCATAATTTCCCCAGAACTTTGAGAACATGTTTCTCACTTCGCGAGTGCGAAAAACAAATTCTCACCGCCTCCCAGATTCTATTTGTGAAAGCGAGACCTCTCTCGGCATATAAGGAAATTAGCACCAGCAAAAATCAGCAGTCTTCAAGTTTCGTAATGCGGCGAACATGGTCCAATTCACACCCGAGACCCCTGAGACCTCAAACAAACATACCAACCAGTCCTAAAATATCATACAAACTCGTAAAAAGCGCCAAATCACATCAAATATCACTAAAACCACAAATCGCGCATCGATTCAAGTCTAATGAATTTATGAACTTCTAACTTCTACATTTGATGCTGAAACCTATCAAATCAACTGCGATTGACCTCAAATTTTGCAGACAAATCATAAATAACATAACAGACATATTTTAACTTTCGGAACAAAAATCCAAGCCCGGTAACTAAAAAGTCAACTCTCAGTCAAATTTCTCAACTCTCAAAACTTCCTTTTTTTCCAACTTTCGCCAATTCAAGTCCAAATCATCTATGGACCTCCAAATTAATATTCGAACACAATGCTATATCCAAAATCACCCTACGTAGATATCGGAACCATTAAGGCTATATTCCAGAGCCATTTAATAGTTAACATCTGATCATCTCTTTCAACTTAGGCTTCTAACCTTGGGACTGTGTCTAAATTCATTCCAAAATGTCCCCGAAACAAAACCAACAACCTCGACAAGTAATATAACAATAATTGAGAACAAAATAAGCAATAAATAGAGGAATGATACTACCACACATAAAACGACCGGCCGGATCGTTACATCTACGGATGTGAGACAATCGGTGACTACTTTTGGACACACCCCAACCTATTAAAGTTGGATGCACCTGGCCGATAGGATGGCGATCAGGAATTTATTTTATGGTAAGGATATGAAATTCCGGATTGGATTTTCAATTTTCGAATTGACGAAATGGAAATCCAAATCCAATCCAAATAAGTTTGGATTGGATCGGATTTTTTATGTTCGATTTTGGATTAATCGGTTTGGATATTTTGAATTTTTGGTATTGAGCTTATAAGTTGAGATGTCTCTTCTCTTTATAAAAATGAAAATCGAAATGAAGTACTCGTGTTAAATTGCCGAAAAAATTCTTCATTCTCACCCTAATCATCCAAATGAAATATTAAAGTAATGAAATTATTATATTAAAAAAATACAATAGAGATGTTAATACAATATATAAGAAGTGAAAATAGTAAAACCATGTCCAAATAGAAAATATTATCATAATAACTTAGTAATTAATATTGAATATATATGATAATCTTTAATGGTAGGGTATTGAACTTATTACTATTGACATATGGATAATGGACTAAATATAAAGTATAAGAATTTCGGATTTTCGAATATCCATAAATTCGAAGTACCAAATCCAATATCTAATCCGAAATTCAAAGATTTTAAAAATGATCCAAAATCCAATCCGTAATCCAAAAATTCAAACCAAAAATCTAAGAAATTTAGATTTCGATTTGGATTTCGGTTTTGCCCAAAGTATGCCCACTCCTAAGTAGGGTCATAAATGCAAGCAATACTATATTATTTTCTCATTTTTGTTGTCATGTAAGACAGTAAGTGTAGTATTTTAGACTGTAAGGACAACATCTTGTGTATTTGATGTCTTTGAGTATTTTATACGTATTAAAATGCTCTATGTTTTGAATTGCTATTTGGAAGTTCCTTAGTATAATGCTTTAAAAAAGAAAATTTAATTTTAGGTCACTAATATTATTGAACCACCCTTAATCGATTTAAAATAAATGTTTGAACTTAATGTGCCATATTTAACGTGTCATTAGGTACCTAATCATCATAATTATACTTACTATATTATAAGTGTAAAGATTTTTAGGTAAAGTTATTTTACTAAAATATCCTTCAAAAATTGAATGACCATATTAGCCTTTAGCCAAATAAAATCCATTAAATGATTATTTACCACAATCAATCATTTCTAAAATACTCTAACATATGTGAAGAGTTGTTCATCTTCTGCTAATTATTCTCGACCGTGTTGTATGTCAGTTTGGTTTCAACCAATATGGTCATTACTCATTTGGCCAACAAAAACTTAAGTTGGCTATTACATTATATTGGAACCCTATTACTCCAAATGGTAAGTAATTACTTCAATGAGCTGTTAATTGGAAAGAATATTTATTACAATCTTTGCCTCTTCACCTCCTAGCTTTAAGAGTTTAACGTTAGCTCAAGAATTTTAATTTCATTTCTGATCAATGATCACTTTATGTTGTAAAATCTAAACTTCTTTATTTTTCTGTCATACGTTAAAACTAAAAAGTTTATATATACAACCGATATGAGGTTTGGTGAAACTTAAACTTTTGAAAACCAAACTAAAAGTCTAATATCAACTACATATTTAGTAAAAATAAAAGAGAAATCAGCGTAACAATAAAAAGCTTAAAACGAAAGTGTCAAAATATTTCTAAGGTCAAAAGCAAGTTATGGTTTCTGAGGCAATTAGAGGAAGCAACTATGTGTCAACAAAATATCCATGTATATTGAATGATCAATTTAAATTCTATTTTGTTTATTAGTGTATCTAACTAATCAATATAATATAATTAACTAATCAAATAATCAGCTATAAAATGTATGTCAATTCATCAAGATCGATTTTCTCTTAATTAAAAATACTCACTTCTTATTACAAACGATATTCATCATTCTTTTAACTACTATATAGGTATTGTTTAATATTTTCTCTGAAAGTTTCATTGGACCAATTACTCAAGTTCCATTGCAAAAGTGATTAAAAGATATTCTAGACAAAAAAATTCTCATAAATTTAGTATCGAGTAATGCAATTAAATTTAAGCGTGAAAGATTTTCAATACCCCGTTGTGACTATTGCTCTTTTTCTTCTTCGTTTTTCACTTCTCTCCACATGTAAACAATTTAATTGGATTATAATAATAATTTGAAATAGATTATAGCGCCATGGTTCAGATATTTCTTAAATGATTAATAGTCCATTTTACAATCTTTTTGTTATATTAAAGACATAGTTGGCATATTCGAATTCTTTTATTTATTTATACTTTCTATAAATGTGTTTATATACATATCCTAATATTTAATATTTTTCTTATACATTTATTTCGTTTATTTATCCTAATATATTTATTTTAAAGGATGGAGCGTTAACAGAAAAAGGACAAAATAAGTAACTCAAAACTTCCAAAGCTTTGAATCATATTTAATTACTATTTACTAATGCTTCAATCTTTACCGACTTTGTATATATATGGAACATTCCTTTTTATATTTCTCTGTTCCTTCTACTCCTTGTTTGTTTTTGTTTTCCTTTGTTATGACGATACACTTTCCTCCTAATTTTATACAAATCTCCGAAAACTAGAATTTTTCTCGAAGACTCTTTCAAGTTGTATCATTGCCCTATAAAGTGAAGATGTTCTTTTTTAATACATAATAGATCAAAGTGCAACAACGAAAAAATGGGAGAAGAAACTACATTCACACAAACTACATCAAAGTGATTGTTGCTTCAATGAAGAACTTCAACAATGCTTCTAACCCCTCTCTTCCTTTCTTCTTAGCTTGCTTCTCCCCATTATATCCATAAAATTTAAACCCCTAACGGAAGCTGCCTGACTCCTTTTTGCCATGGATCAAGGAAGAGCTATTTATATATTGTAGTATGATCCAAGAGGAGTGCCAAATAGCAGTGGTTTTGATGCGTGAATGAGAAAATGACCTTGGATTGCTAATGACTTGGTCCCTTGACCTCTTCCATCTTAACAATAAACCTATTTATGCTATACTTTACTGCACCATGTGTGGATGTGATGTCTGCTTATATAGTGGTTTTCAATTTAAAATATAACGGTAAAGATTCCATTTATTCAAATTCTGTAATTAAGGGATGCATATATAAAGGCGTAACTGAAAGAATATGAAAAAATCCATGATCACATAAAGTTGTAATTTAAAGAAAGAATAATCAATTTTATAACTGAAACTTTTTGTTAAGGTTTTAACATCAAAATATAAAATGAATCCCATATCGGAAAAATAGGAAATAATTGTGAAAATCTGAGAAAAAAGATAAATAGAATGGTGGCTTAATATTATTTATATCATTCTAAAAGCATGCACTCAATGACAATGCATACACGTGCAACAGTTAATTTGTATTGAAAATCAAGGCATATGTGTGCAACGCACATATTCAGAAACTAGTTACTCAAAATCCTAAAAGAAAAATGTATCTCAAATCAATTAGAAATTTAAAATGTCATACTAAAAAAATTACTTTGTAGCAAAAAATAATAGAATAAAGGAATTCACTTTTTAGTAATTATGTTGTTTTATCATTGTTTTTTTCAAAAATATAAAAATAAAAATAAAAAATTTTTCTCTAAAAAGTAAAAGAAAATTGCATGAAGGTGGAATAAATTCTCAGAAATTGTATTTGGTTGATTGTGATGCTTTGAATAGTGAATGTGAAGTTGCTAAGACGTATGTTGATACCTTAAGGATTATATTGACTAAATAAAAAAGGGGGCCAAAAAGTACCCCTGCTATTAAAATTTATCCATGTTAGTACCCCATTTTACTATGGGTCCAAATAAGTCTCTACCATTAAGAAAGTAGAAGAAAAAGTACACAGATCCAACGGAACTCATACGGGGCAACCGGGTTCCTTTTTAACAAAAAATGTCACGTAATCAAATAATTTGCCACACAATTAAATAATGGAAAAATGGCCAAAAAAGTACCCCTATTATTAAATTTATCCACGTTAGTACCTCGTTCTACTAGCTGTCCAAATAAGTCCCTACCATTAAACAATTCTAAATTTTTATTCGTTTTCCCTTTCTTCTACCCCCTCCCCCCCCCCCCCCCCACACACACACACCCTAACACCTGAATCTTTTGCCTCCACCATTAGCAACCTTAACATTTGAAACTGTTTTCTCTTTCCATTAATTTGGTAATAAATTATGTAGTATTATTCAAATCAACTTAACCTGCTCTTTCCTTTCTTCTATTTCTTCCTCTGTAGGAATTCCGGCGGGTTGTGGTTACCAAGCGCTGCTGAGATTTCTGTCACGACCCGAATTTTTCACCATCGAGACTCATGATAGCGCCTACTAATAGGAGCTAGGCAAGTCAACTCTTACTTATATATCCATTTTTAGCAACACTTATTTTAAAATAATTAGCAATAATTAATACGAATACTGAGGAGTAAATAAAATTAGCGAAAAACTTAATAAATTTTACTAAGTGCGAACTTCTAAGAATAATATACATAATCGTCCAAAAGAAATGTAATACTGGTTGTCTCGAATACATGAGATAACAGACTGAAAAATAAAGATAGAGGATACACTGGGTCCTGCGGACGCCTGCAAGGCTACCTCGGTGTCTCGGTGATCAAATGTTAACGCTCGTACAACTGCCGCGGCTGCTGTCCAAAACATGCATCTGCGCAAAAAGAGCGCAGAGTGTAGAATCAGCACAATCGACCATATGTGTTGGTAAGTTTCCGGCTTATCCCGGCGAAGTAAGTTACAAGGCTAGAACCAGACACTCACATATACCTGTACAGTTCATAATATACATATACAACAAAATCACATGAAAATAACATTTAATATCTGCGAAGGGAAATCATGCTATGGGGTAGCAATAAGATATAATGGCAGAATATAATTAAAAAAAATAAAAGAATATCAATTGAAGATAACGGGTAAATAAATATCTGTACGGCACCAACCATCGTACTTTTACTCTCTTTCTCACCAATACAATCATATACAGTACACGGCATCACCCACCGTGCTTTTCCTCCTATACTCTCATATCAAGGCACGAAATGATCCATCATGCATAAATATTAATAAAATGGCACGGAAAGACCCATCGTGCATAATCCCTCTTCCTTGCCAATTCAATAATCACATCCAATCAGGGCAAGGGAAATAAATAGATAATATTAAATATCCCAAAAAGGGAGAATAAAATAACATCAGTCAATACGTTCCAGTAAGGGAACAATTATATCTCAATTCTTCTTATTCACTTCTTACTAAATTCTCATATCATCATTCGAGCCAATGCTCCAGGGAAATTATCTTTTATAATTTTCTTCTCACATTTGCCTCATTATTTAGAAATCAACAATTAAATGTGGAAGAGATACTACAACATCAAATAATCACGAGTAAAGACTCACGGTCATGCTAGACTCCTAACATATGGATACTTGTCACCAGGCCCATACATCGGACTCCGCACATAGCAATTAGAAAATAGACTCAATTCCTATTCCCTCAAGCTAGGACAGATCAAACACTTACCTCGAAGGTTTACCGCAAATTCAATCCTTAAGCGATGCCCTTTACTTTCGAATTTGGCTCCAATTCAATTGTATCTATACACAATTGATTTAATATCATCATTACTACTCAACAAGATACTCCAAATGGCTAAATATATATTTTATAACATTCTGCCCGGAATAGAGAAAATCGACCTCAGGCCCATGTGGTCAAAACATGAGGTTCAAACCAATTTGCGACAACCCATTCATCCACGAGTTCAATTATGCAATTTGTTCTTAAGTTCGACCCCAAAACGAGGTCTAAGTCACAAATTATTTGAAAGCCCTAACTAAACTCAATTCTCTAATTTTCTACCTAATTTCACATGTTTAGGCCTAAGATTTTCATTGATGTTGATGATAAATAAAGAAAGTGAGTTAATAATACTTACCCAAAAAGTTTGATGAAGAATCTCCCATGAATTGCCCAAAAATGGTGCTGGAGAAGAGAGAGTTTTGAGAAATGAGATAAAATCCCGTTCTGTTCTGTTTTTTCAGAACTTAAAAAATCACAAGGCTTATTTTCTTCATCACGTTCGCGACACTGTGCTGCGTTTGCGAAGATTTGGATTTTTCTGGGCATTGCGTTCACGAGGTGGCCACGCGAACGCGTAGAGGAAAATTGAGGGTTTCACAAAATGGCCTACACAAACGCGTATCCCACCCGCGAACGCGCAGGGGTCCTGGGCTGCTTATACGCGAACGCGAAGGGCATCCGCGTCCAAGAAAAGATGGGGATCACTGGACATCGCAAACGCTAAGAAGGGAGGGCAGGTTGGGCATCGCGAACGCGAGGCATGTCCGCATTCGCGAAGAAGAGAAGGCTTGTGCAAACATTGTAGCAAATCTTCCAGATTTCCTAAGTCCAAATCACCCCGAACCACCTCCAAAACACTCCCGAGCCCTCAATGGCTCCAAACCAAATATGTACACTGACTCAAAAAATCATACGAACTTGCTCGAATGATGACATTGCCAAAATAAGATCAAAATCAATGAATTTAGCCTTAAATCCCAAGAAATCTTTCAAATTTTTCATAAACTTTCAAATTTTCCAATTTACGGCCGAAACACGTCAAACAACGTCCGTTATCAACCAAACTTTATAGGAAGCGCTTAAACAACATATATGACCTGTGCCGGGCGTCGGAACAAATACGTGCCCGATACCATTACTTTCTGATCAAAATTCATTTTCATTTCCTTAAGCAGTTTCAGAAAACAAATTTCACGAAAAATTCTTTTCTCGGGCCCAGGACCTCAGAATTTGATCCGGGCATACACCCATGTCCCATATTATTCTACGGAGCTTCCGAAACCGTCAAATCATGGGTCCGAGTCCGTTTACCAAAATGTTGACCAAAGTCAACTTTATCAATATTAATATCAAAATTCTTCAAATCTTTCAAATAATTCCTATATATCAACATAAAGATTTTATGGTTTCGCGCCTGGACTGCGCACGTAAATTGAGGCAACTAATAGTGAGGTTTTCATGACCTCTGAAGCTCAAAATGACTAATAAAACAAGTGATGACCCTTTGAGTCGTCACATTCTCCACCTCTAAAACAACCGTTCATCCTCGAACGGACAAAAGAAAGAAGTACCTGAGTCAGAGAATAGATGTGGATAACGGCTCCGCATGTCAGACTCATACTCCTATGTCGATGCCTCAGGAGGCTGACCTCTCTACTGAACACGCACAGAAGGAAAACTCTTCGACCTCAACTGTCGAACATGCCGGTCTAATATAGCCACCGGCTTCTCCTCATAAAACAAATCCTTGTCTAATTGGACAGTGTTGAAATCTAATACGTGCGATGGATCGTTGTGATATTTCCGGAGCATGGATACATCAAACACTGGATGCACAGCTGATAAATTAGGTGTCAAAGAAAGTTATAAGCCACCCTTCCCACGCGATCAAGGATATCGAATGGGCCAATAACCTAGGGCTAAGCTTGCCCTTCTCACCGAACCTCATTACGCCCTTCATAGGCGATACACGGAGCAATACCCGCTCACTAATCATGAAAGCTAAATCTCTAACCTTGCGGTCTGCATAACTCTTCTGCCTGGACTGAGCTGTACGAAGCCTATCTTGAATAATCTTGACCATAGGCCTCTTGAACTATATCCGTACCCAACAACCGATCCTCTCCCGGTTCAAACCATCCAATCGGAGAACGACACCTTCTACCATACAGAGCTTCATAAGGAGCCATCTGAATGCTCGATTAATAGCTGTTATTATATGAAAAATCTGCCAAAGATAGGAATTGATCCCACGAACCTCCAAAATCAATAACACAAGCTCGAAGCATATCCTCCAATATCTGAATAGTCCTTTCGGACTGACCGTCTGTCTGGGGATGAAATGTTGTACTCAAATGAACCTGGGTGCCCAACTCTTTCTGAAATGCCTTCTAGAAAATGTGAGGTAAACTGCGGACCTCGATCCAATATAATAGATACAGGCACCCCATGAAGGCGAACAATCTCCCTGATATAAATTCCCGCTACTTTCTCGGACGAGTAAGTGGTGGCGACAGGAACAAAATGTACTGACTTGGTTAGCCTATCAACAATAACCCAAACCGCATCAAACTTCTTCCAAGTCATTGGAAGGCTAGTAACAAAGTCCATAGTGATCCGCTCTCACTTCCACTCGGGAAGCTCAATTTTCTGAAATAAACCACCAGGCCTCTGATGCTCATATTTAACCTGTTGACAATTCAAACGCCGCGTTACGTACGCCACAATCTCCTTTTTCATTCTGCGCCACCAATAATGTTGCCGCAAATCCTGATACATCTTTGTTGCTTCTGGATGAATAGAATACGGGGAACTGTGAGCTTCTTCTAGAATCAATTCCCGAAGCCCATCAACATCTGGCACACAAATTCGCCCTTGCAATCTCAAAACTCCATCAGCATCTAAGGTGACCTGCTTGGCACCTCCTCGGTGAATAGTGTATTTAAGGACACATAAATGGAGATCATCAAACTACCGATCGCGGATACGCTCAAATAATGAAAAGCGACCGTGCAAGCTACCACTCGACTAGGCTCAAAAATATCCAATCTCACTAAACGATTGGCTACGGCCTGAACATCCATAGCAAATGGCCTCTGTCTGACCGGAATATAAGCAAGATTGCCTATACTGGCTGACATCCTGCTCAAAGCATCGGCCACCATATTTGCCTTTCCCGGGTGATACAAAATGGTGATATCATAATCTTTCAACAATTTCAACCATCTTCTCTGCCTTAAATTCAACTCCATTTATTTAAACAGGTACTGAAGGCTCTTGTGATCAGTGAATACTTCACATGCCACGCCATACAAATAATGCCTCCAGATTTTCAATGCGTGAACAATTGCCGCCAACTCCAAGTCATGAACTGGATAGTTCTTCTCATGAATTTTAAACTGTCTCGAAGCATAGGCAATAACCTTGCCATCCTGCATCAATACTGCGCCAAGCTCAATACGAGAAGCATCATAATAAACAGTATAAGGTCCCGAACCTGTGGGCAAAACCAATACCGGTGCGGTGGTCAAGGCGGTCTTCAGCTTCTGAAAGCTCGCCTCGCATTCATCTGACCATTCGAACTAGACACCCTTCTGGGTCAATCTAGTCATCGGGGTTGCAATAAATGAAAACCCCTCCACGAATCGCCAATAGTAACCTGCTAATCCCAAGAAACTTCGGATCTCTGTGGCTGATGCTGGTCTAGGCCAATTCTTGACTGCCTCTATCTTTATTGGATCAACCTGAATACCTTCTGTCGTCACAACATAACCCAGAAATGCAACTGAACTTCCCCATTATTCATATTTTGAAATTTTGGCATAGAACTGACTATTCTTTAGAGTATGAAGAGCCACTCTGAGATGATATGCATGCTCCTCATGGCTGCGAGAGTATATCAATATGTCATCAATGAAGACGATCACAAAAAGGTCTAAAAAATGCCTGAACACTCTGTTCATCAATTCCATAAAAGCTGCTGAGGCATTTTTCAACCCAAAAGACATGACCAGAAATTCATAATGCCCGTACCGAGTACGGAAAGTTGTCTTAGGAACATCCGATGCCATAATCTTCAACTGATGGTAGCCAGATCTCACGTCTATCTTTGAGAATACCTTAGAACCCTGAATTTGGTCAAATAAATCATCAATCTGCGGTAGTGGATACTTGTTCTTGATTGTAACTTTGTTCAATTGCCGGTAATCAATGCACATTCGCATCGAACCATCTTTTTTCTTGACAAATAATACCGGAGCACCCCACGGGGAAACACTGGGTCTGATGAAACCCTTTTCAAGTAAATCATGCAATTGTTCCTTCAATTCTTTTAATTCCGGAGGCGCCATACAATATGGAGGAATAGAAATGGGCTGAGTGCCCGGATCCAGATCAATGCAAGAATCAATATCCCTGTCGGGTGGCATACCCGGAAAGTCTGAAGGGAATACCTCAGGAAACTCGCAAACCACGGGCACCGAATTAATAGGAGGATCCTCGGCACTGGAATCGCGAACATAGGCTAGATAAGCCAAACACCCTATTTCAGCCATACGCTGAGCCTTAACAAATGAAATAACATTGCGGCTAATATGACTAGAAATTCCCTTCCATTCAATACGAGGCAAATTTAGCAGAGCTAAAGTTATGGTCATGGCATGACAATCCAAGATAGCATGATATGGAGAAAGCCAGTCCATTCCCAATATGACATCGAAGTCAACCATATTTAGAATCCATAAATCAACACTGGTCTCAAGACCCCCAATCGCCACAACTCAAGACTGATGAACTCGATCAACCACAATGGAGTCACCCACTGGTGTAAAGACATAGATAGGGACACCCAATAGATCACTAGGCTGAACCACGTACGGTGCAAAATAAGAAGACACGTACGAATATGTAGACCCAGGGTCAAATAACACTAAAGCCTCTCTATCATAAACCAGAATAGTACATGTAATGATTGCATCTGACGACTTAGCCTATGATCTGGCCTTAAGTGCATAGAATCGGGGCTGGGCCCTACACCCTGAGTAGTGTCTCTGGGACGATCAGCTGCTGGCTGACCTCTACCTCCACCGGTTTGAGCTCCACCTCTATGAGCTCTAGCTCTAGCACCCCTGCCACCAACTCTAGCTGGCTGGGCAGGCTGTGGAACCTCTGGTGCCTGAATCATGGAACGAGAACTCTGATGCTAATGTCTACCTGAAGTTCGAGGGCAAAATCAGATAATGTGGCCCGTCTCACCACAACCATGACAAATCCTCGGCTGTTGAGGATGTTGGCCCTGTCAACCTGAATATCCTCCCCCATAACTCTGAAGTGGTGATGCACTGATGGGAGCTGGTAGTGCACTGAAGAACTGCTGCTCAGAATAATACTGTTGTGAATCACTGCTTCCTGGAGTACCATGAGAAGCCTGAAGGGCTGACTAAAAAGGCCTAGGAGGATGGCCTCTACCATAAGAATATCTACCTCTAGACGAGGTACCACTGAATCTGCCTGAACTACGGGGCCTCTTATCCGATCCATGACCACCTCCCTGAGGAAGTGCCATCTCTATACTGGTGAGCACCATCAGCTGCTTCCTAAAATGAAAGCTCACTACCGGCACTTATGGCCATCTGAACCCGAATCGGCTGATTCAAGCATTCAATAAACCTTCTCACCCTCTCGTTGTTAGTGGGAAGTATCACAGTAGTATGGCGAGCGAGAACAACAAACAGAGTCTCGTACTGGGTGACTGTCATATTACCCTGATGTAGGCGCTCAAACTGCCCGCGGAGAGCTTTCCACTGTGTGACTGGGAGAAACTTCCCAAGAAATAACTCTGAAAATGGATTCCAGGTCAGTGATGGCGACCCTGCTGGCTTTGCTAAACAGAAATCCCTCCACCAAGTCTTGGCGGATCCTGCTAGGCGGAAAGTGGCAAAGTCCTGAAAACCTCATGACAGCTGAAAATGAAATTCTAAGCATCCTCAGAAGGAGTGCCACTAAAAGTGAGAGTGAATAGCCTGGTGAATCTGTCCAACCTCCATAAAGCATCAGTAGACATAGCTGCACCATCTCCAGTCTAAACTACTATATCTGGCTGTACTGCCACATCTGGCTGAGTGGCCACAACTGGCTGAGCTGCTGGAGCCTGAGCCTGAGGAACCACTGGTTCCGGAGTACGTGTAGCAGGAGTAGGGGTCCCTCATTCAGCTTGAGATGTGGCTGGTACTGCTGGAAGCAAACCCACTCTAGAAATACCCTCCATAAATCCAACCAATCAGACCAATGCGTCCTGAAGAACTGGGGTGGCAATAAACCCCTCTGGGACCTGACCTGGGCCCACTAGATCATCTGGGGTCGGAACCTCCTCAGCATGGATCTGAGGTTCCTCCACTGGTGTTGCTGCTCGAGGCTGAGCTTTGCCCCTACCTCGGCCTCTAGGGCGGCCTCTACCTCTGCCTCTGCCCCTAGCTGGATTTGCTGCTGGGGCCTTGGGCTGGTGATCATTAGATGAGGAAGAGCGTGTTCTTGCCATCTGCGAAAGAACAGATTCGCACGACAGGAAATTCAATTAGCATTTGAAGAACAAATTCGCACGACAGGAAAGAATAAAGATGAAATTTTTCCTAACTCTGTAGCTTCTGGGAATAGATACAGACGTCTCCGTACCGATCCCTCAGACCCTACCGAGGTTGTTCGTGAGTTGTAAGACCTATGCAACCTAGAGCTCTGATACCAACTTTCCACGACCCGAATTTTCCACCATCTGGAGTCGTGATGGTTCCCACTAGTAGGAGCTAGGCAAGCCAACTCTTACTTATATATCCATTTTTAGAAACACTTATTTAAAACAATTAGCAATAATTTAAATGAATACAGAGGAGTAAATAAAATTAGCGGAAGACTTAATAAATTTTACTAAGTGTGATACTGAAATCCCAATAACCAAACACTACCCAAGAACTGGTGTCACAATACTCACGAACTTCTAAGAATAATACACATAATCATCTGAAAGAAATGTAATAATATTTGTGTCGAATACATGAGATAACAAACTAAAAAATAAAGATAGAGGAGATGTCGGGTCCTGCGGACGCCTACAAGACTACCTCAGTATCTCGGTGATCAAATGCTAACGCTCGTACTACTGCCGCTGCTGCTGTCCAAAACCTGTTTCTGCGCAAAAAAGAGCGCAGAGTGTAGAATCAGCACAACTGACCCCATGTGCTGATAAGTGCACAGCCTATCCCGGCGAAGTAAGTGATAAGGCTAGAACCATACACTCACATAAACCTGTACAGTTCATAATATACATATACAACAAAAATCACAGAAAAATAATATTTAATATCTGGGGAGGGAAATCATGCTTTGGGGTAGCAACAAGATATAATGGTAGAATATAATTTAAAAAAATAAAAGAATATCAATTAAAGATAACGGGTAAATCAATATCTGCACAGCACCAACCATAGTGCTTTTACTATTACAATCATATGCAGTACACGACATCACCCATCGTGCTTTTCCTCCCATACTCTCATATCAAGGTACGGAATGATCCATCGTGCATAAATATTAATAACATGGCACAGAAAGACCCATAGTGCATAATCACTCTTCCTTGCCAATTCAATAATCGCAGCCAATCAGGGCGAGGGAAATAAATGGATAATATTAAATATCCCAACAAGGAAGAATACAATAACATCAGTCAATACGTTCCAGCAAGGGAACAATTATATCTCTTTTTCTTCTTATTCACTTCTTACTAAATTCTCATATGATCATTCGAGCCAATGCTCCAGGGAAATTATCTTTTATAATTTTCTTCTCACATCTGCCACATTATTTAGAAATCAACAATTAAATGTGGAAGAGATACCACAACATCAAATAATCACGAGTAAATACTCACGGTCATGCTAGACCCCCAACATATGGATACTTGTCACCATGCCCATATGTCGGACTCCGCACATAGCAATTGGCAAATAGACTCAACTTCTATTCCCTCAAGATAGGATAGATCAAACACTTACCTCAAAGGTTTACCGCAAAATCAATCCTTAAGCGATTCCCTTTCCTTTCGAATTTGGATCCAATTCAATTTTATCTATACACAATTGATTTAATATCATCATTACTACTCAACAAAATAATCCAAATGATTAAATATATATTTTATAACATTCTTCCCGGAATAATGAAAATCAACCACGGGCCCACGTGGTCAAAACACGAGGTTCAAACCAATTTCTGACAACCCATTCATCCACGAGTTCAATTATGCAATTTGTTCTTAAGTTCGACCCCAAAACAATGTCTAAATCACAAATTATTTGAAAACCCTAACTAAACCCAATTCTCTAATTTTCTACCTAATTTCACATGTTTAGGCCTAAGATTTTGATTGATGTTGATGATAAATGAATAAAGTGAGTTAAACAATACTGACCCAAGAAGTTTGATGAAGAATCGCCCAAAAATGGTGTTGGAGAAGAGAGAATTTTGAGAAATGAGATAAAACCCCGTTCTGTTCTGTTTTTCAGAACTTAAAAATCACTGGGCATATTTTCTTCATTGCGTTCGCGACACTGTACCGTGTTTGCGAAGGGTTGGATTTTTCTAGGCATCGCGTTCACGAGGTGGTCACGCGAATGCGTAGAGGAAAACTGGGGGTTTCACAAAATGGCCTACGTGAATGCGTATCCCACACACGAACGAGTAAGGAAAAGGGAAGGGGTCCTGGGCGGCTTATACACGAACACGAAGGGCATCCACGTCCGCGAAAAGATGGGGGTCACTGGGCATCGCGAACGCGAGGGGCGTCCACGAACACGAAGAAGGGAGGGCAGGTTGGGCATCGCGAATGCGAGGCATGTCTGCGTTCGTGAAGAAGAGAAGGCATGTGCAATTATTGCAGCAAATCTGCCAGATTTCCTAAGTCCAAAACACCATGACCCACCTCCAAAACAATCTCAAGCCCTCGGGCCTCCAAACCAAACATGTACACTGACTTAAAAACATTATACGAACTTGCCCGAGCGATCAAATCGCCAAAATAATATCAAAATCAATGAATTTAGCCTTAAATCCCAAGAAATCTTTTAATTTTTCATAAACTTTCAAATTTTCCAATTTGCAGCTGAAACATGTCAAACGACGTCCGTTTAACCAAACTTTATAGAAAGCGCTTAAGCAACATATATGACCTGTACCGGGCATCAGAACCAAAATACGAGCCCGATACTATTACTTTCTGATCAAATTTTATTTTCATTTCCTTAAGCATTTTTAGAAAACAAATTTCATGGAAAAAACATTTTCTGGGGCCTGGGACCTCGGAATTTGATTCCGGGCATACGCCCAAGTCCCATATTATTCTACGGATCTTTCAAGACCGTCAAATCACGGGTCCGGGTCCATTTACCTAAAATATTTACCAAAGTCAATTTTATCAATATTAATATCTAAATTCTTCAAATCTTTCACATAATTCCTATTTATCAACATAAAAAATATTGGTTTCGCGTCCGGACTGCGCACGCAAATCGAGGCAACTAATAGTGAGGTTTTCAAGACCTCTAAAGCTCGAAATGACTAATAAAACAAGTGATGACCCTTTGGGTCGTCACAATTTCGAATAGGAAGGGGTCCGTTTTTTGCGGTGAGGGAGATAGGTGTTCGGCTAGTACCAATTTTGGTCACAAATTCGAAAAGCAAAAACAAGCAAGGTCTTTTCAGTTGTTGAAATAGTAATTTATAATCTCTTTTTCATTTATTAGAATTCACAGATGATTCAGGTGTTGTTAGGGTGTGGGGGGATAGAAGAAAGGAAAAAAGAATAAAAATTTAGAATTCTTTAACGGTAGGGACATATTTGGACTAATAGTAGAACGATGTACTAACGTGGATAAATTTTAATAGTAGGGGTACCTTTTTGGCCTTTTTTCTATTATTTAATTACGTGGAAAATTATTTAATTACGTGGCATTTTTTGTTAAAGGGACCCGGTTGCCACGTAGGAGCTCCGTCAGATCTGATTACTTTTTCTCTTACTTTCTTAACGGTAGGGACTTATTTGGAACGATAGTAAAAGGGGGTATTAACGTGGATAAATTTTAATAATAAAGGTACTTTTTTGGCCTTTTTCCCTTAAAAAAAAGAGTATGGATGCCCACAAGAAGTCGATGGAGAGTTTGATGCAATAATCAAAGGGAAACTTCAGGTTGCAATTACAAAGCTAGGTACAACGGAGGGTCAGGTCGAGGCATTAGAGGCAAATCTTTCCTATACAGTACTTGCCAATTTTG
This sequence comes from Nicotiana benthamiana, assembly GCA_034376525.1. Classification (NCBI taxonomy): domain Eukaryota; kingdom Viridiplantae; phylum Streptophyta; class Magnoliopsida; order Solanales; family Solanaceae; genus Nicotiana; species Nicotiana benthamiana. Next base: position 32,618,665 of record CM067335.1, on the reverse strand, counting down.
CTAAAAATGGCTATATTGTTACGATTTTGGATGAAAAGACTTTTACTTTGCAGTTTTTAGGGAATTTGTTAATTTATGTTCCTTGCGTTGAGATGCTTATTAGTCATTTCTTATTAGCCAATATTTTCATTAGGATTATATATTAAAAACTGGACGAGAGAGTGGGGATGATATAGTATGGGCGTTAACTCTTTTGAGAAAGGAGCCTTAATTAACTCTTGCTTGTCATTTTCTCGAATTTTTTTTTTTTTTTTTAGTTTCAATATAATTGTCAATTGACGTAGAAAAAAATAGTATGAGCACACTCGAGAAACCCTAGCCCACTCTCTAACAACACCTCCTTCTGATGACTTCAACTGCTTGAAAAATACTAGACTTAAAGAAGAGAAAGACTTTCGACATGTCTGCTTCACGTCATTTAAATCAAAAGTGAGGGTAGTTTTGATAACCTTTATGAGTTGTTTGCTTTTCTCCGATGACGTGTAGCTCCTTCCAATTTTTCCTATTAACATTTCTCGCTCCCTTTTGGTGACCCAGATCCTCTTCTAGAATTTTCTCCTAATTTTTTACGCTTTCGCTTCTGATATCTTATTCAAATTTCTGCATGTTGATTCCAGCTTCTCTTTTCCGCATATGAGATCTATGATTGTTGCTTGATTTTTTCTTGGTTTGGTGAAGCATCTCTGCTTTAATGGGACTTTGGTAGGTATTAGTTTTTGTTTCTTGCTCTATTTCGTACATGCATCCAATAGTTGTATCTCATTTGATTTGAAAATAGATACATAGATATATATTTCTTATATAGTATTGTTTCTCATTTTGCTTGGAAAGATTGTTTTGGGAGTAAATGGGTTCTTCAAGGATGAAATTAGCACTAAAACTGTTATCGTATTTTCTCTGTGATTGTTGATCTGGAATCTTTATTCGGCTCATAAAGTTATCTGTGAACATGTGCTTTGGTCCCCATTCAGTGGATATGTTATTTGACATATGATCCATACATTTATGATTTTTTCCCCGTATTTTCTTCAAATATTTTGTGTGAATGTGATTGTTGTTCAAATATAGTAATGAAACGTAGAAGAATTTTGATGAAATCAAGGCGTTTGACGATATGACCGAAACAACTGAATAATTATTATCCTTTCTGTTTCCACAGGTATTCAGCAACATACACATCCATCATCCATTAAGCGAAAGGTATTTTATTTTATTTTATAAAATTAGTAAAAATGTAGTATACCATACTTTTTTTTTGTTTGAGCTGCTCCTACGCACGCAGACCGAAGATCTCGCGGCCATGTTAAAGAAATTATTCATCCATTTGCTTCCAACATATCGGTATTACATTATTGGTACTCTCTGTTTACTTTCATCAACATCAAAATTATTAAGTTATAAATAATTTGACAAATTTAGAAGTTTTTGGAAAAGAACTACCTATATACAAAGACACTATGGATTGAGTACCTAAGTCTCAATCGAAAAAGAGACAACGACTCTCTCAGTATATGTTCTGAGGGGCTTCGAGTCTTTTTCATTTCATGTTAATATTCATTAGTAAGGACGTGCTATGTTCGTGGTATGCTTGGTTTTCTCATCATTTTGTAGATATTGTTAGTGATTGATGCTTTTCAATGAATTACTGTACAAATATTCATGTTCTTTACTGCCCATGGTTGATATTTTTGAACCGAGGTAATTGGTAACCCTTGCAATATCTCATGCCATTGATATCACTATATAAATGTATTATCAGAAACTCATTTTTTAAGTCGCATATTAGAGTTGAGAAGATGACATTCTTTACTATGTGCTTTTCTCGACGAGTAGTGCATTTTTAAGATTTTTTAGGAATCTTAAATATTTAGATTCTGATGAAAAGCAAAAGAAATTCATTTACAAGTAAAAAAAAAAAGCATAATCAACAGACATACAAAGGTACTGGAAACAATATTAGCTATTTCTTGTACTTTGAATGATATCCATTATTTATGCACTTTCTCTTAAAATATACTTCTTACTCTGTGGAAAGAGAGTTGATATAGGGAATATTATCTTTGCTGGAATTAGTAATAAATGCAGGCATTGGATTTTGTTGAAAATTAAGGCTCATTGAGCAAAATATATTATTGTATTATACCAGTATTTGACAAGAAGTTCTTGAAACATATTGCAGGGTAAATTGATAGTTTCCATATACGTTCCTGGAGAATTTTGAAATTGACATCCGATTAAGATTTATATCTTTCGTAAGCATTAGAATGCACGTGTTGGCTTGTTGGTTTGAAGTACTTCCTATGTCCTAATTTATGTGATGGAGTTCTGAAACGAGTGTCAAACTTCTTAAATTTGACCATGAATTGGGGCATAAATATTTTTAAGGTTTAAAAATAAAAATACATATTTTTAAACTATATAAAGAGTACTGTAAGTTACAATAATTAAGAAGCCATAATATTTAAAAGGTATATGCAAATATCGCGGTTAAATGAGTTTATTGGAAGTTTCTACTACATAAAAAGGCTTTAGCAACCTCCCCTGTATTTTAATATCAAAATGTGAAAGAAATATGGTATAAATATTTATGAGACCAAGAAAAAATATCATGAATAGATAAAATTTCTTTAATAAAAGAGCTAAATTTGAAGCTAAAGTACTTAACTCGGCATCAAATTCGTGCGGAGCTCTATATATTTTGAAACATCGGTGATTATGTAATTTCACCTGTACAATGTGTTACAAATGAAAAATAACACTACATTAAATATCTAAATTACTTGTACAACATGTTATTGATGGAAAATGACTTAGCATTAAAGTCTCTAATTTTAAAACTTCTAAGCATTGCCTTTGAAAGTTGTGGTACAGTTCTATGTAGTACCTTAAGTGGTTTCAGAGAGTTGGTCATTTATTATTTTCGTTTCCTACTTGAAATTTACTGACAATCAAGTAAATATGAAGCTCAACCCTGCTTTCCCTTAAGTCATCCTTAATTCAAGCCAACTGAATTGCTTATGTCTTCATAATGCACGTGTTAATTGCCTAGGTTTAATGGCTATATTTAACTTTTTTATTACCATATAGTTGCGATGGAGAAGGGCTATGGGGTTCTCTTCCTGGTTGATGATACTGATGCAGAAATTTAAAGGTCTGCATAAGGTTATTAAGGATCTGCCTAAGACAAGGTTGACAATGTCATTATTTCTAATTGTGTCATGGATTATTTAATGTTGTTTTATTATTGCTGCATGGCGAACCTTGTGAAAGCTAAAGCTCTAAATGGTTCTAACATAGATGAATAATTTCTAGCAAGAAGATAATGGAGATCAACCCACACAATGCCATCATAAATGAGCTCAGGCAATTCTACTGTTCAATTGTTAAATGGTTATCTTTACTGATATAGACAACAATGATGATAAGTCAGTTGTCAAGAAAAGGTATGATACGTCTGAGGATTTTCTTGGTGTTGCTTGAGACTACTTCTCTCACCTTAGCTTTCAGACTTAATCGTCCCAACGCAAATGTGGATAGAATTCTATAATTCTAAATCTTGGCTTAGTTTCGACACGGATCTTGATATAATGTAGCACATCTTGAAGTTACAAGAATGTGTGGGACAATGTATCTTTATGTCTTTTCAAAATATAATGTATCTCTCTCAAAACAACAATAAAGTTTTTTGGTTGAGAAGTGAAAAGTAAATATCAAGACAAAAATATGCAAAATAAATTGATGTATTATTTTATTTTTTGGTAACCCAAATTCTAAGTTCTCGCTATAGATCTGAGAGTTTAGCTGGCACAGATTAAGAATCTTTTTCAAACTTAGTGCTTAGGGATATTTTTCAACCTTAGTGCTTATTTTGATGTCACCACTTCCTTTTACTTTTTGGCCATGCTTAAATGATTTAAGTTGATCTTTCATAGTATGAATTGAAAAATGTTGGGCCCGTGCCAACACGGGCCATACATATTTAATCTTTTGAGAAATGAGCCTTAATTAACTCTTGCTTGTCATTTTCTCGAATTTTTTATTTTTTATTTTAGTTTTAATATAATTGTCAATTGACGTAGAAAAAAATAGTATGGGCACACTCGAGAAACCATAGCTCACTCTCTAACAACACCTCCTTCTGATGACTTCAACTGCTTGAAAAATACTAGACTATCTTTGAAAAAAAGACTTTTGTTTCAAACTGTTATAAAATAACAAAAAATATCTTTAGGTCAGATTTATGATAACAAAAAACGACAGTGAAGGAGGGGTTTATTACATGGAAAGAGCTTCTATGCGCGGGCTATGACGAAATCGAGCAATGAACTAAAAATAGTAGTATTAAGGATGCCTTCAAGAAAGTTGCTTACATTTTCGCCTTGGCCTTTGCTTTGGTGCATTTTTTGATTCCTCAAACTTTCAAGCGAAAATAGTTGGAAATTTGAGTTTCATTTACAAAGTTATTATTCTGGAGGAGAACGTAACTGAGTCAGACCGAATAAAGAAGCAGGCAGCCATGGCCTTTACTGTGGCAACGGTAGCAGCAACTAAAATTGCCGCTAACCATTATTTCTAGTAGGGGGTAGGAGATGCGGGTGGGTAGTCACTTTTTGGATGTTAATACGCAGGTAAATCTTTTTAATTGGGATGTATTAATGATACTACTAGTCGTACCCGCGCGATACGAGGTCAGTATTAAAAAATATTAATTAAATTAAATTATTATCGGGCTTGTTTGATCCTATTATATTGTATTGCTTTGATAAAGTTCAATTAACATCTTACTTGTCAATACGATATACCCAATAATGAAATCTCTATTAAATCAAAGTTACTTATATAATTAGTGAATAATTTTTTTGTTCTATATATTTTTTATTATATCAATCAATATTTAATATTTGATTTCTTTTTGTCAGAAGATTTAATTTATTACTGTTGAAATATTTTTTTATTTTAAATTTTATTCTATTGTTCTTAATAATATTATCTAAATTTTAATGAACAAAATATCTGTTAAACTAATAGGACTTATACAGGGATCGCATTTAATAACGTTTTTTGTTATGCATTTTTCTTTATTACATCATCTAATATTTAATAATATTAAAAAAAATGTTAATAGAAAGTTTATTAGCATATTACTTTATTAAATATTTTTCTCTGAAAGTCTTTTTATGTCTTTATTTTGGTTTTATTTATTTTAAAATAATTTTAAAACTCCAACTTGAAATTAATCCCCAATTTAAATTATTTTATTATTTTTTAATTTTATTTTTTATTTTAAAACTCCAACTTGAACTACATCCCGATTTGAATGGCTAGTTTTTCTTCTCTTTCTTTCGTTATTTTTTTATACCTAATTTTTTTTGCTTTTTTATTTTAAGATAATTTATAAACTCTAACTTGAAACTACTCCCACTCAGTGTGTTAGTTTTTACTTTATTTTTTTTATTTTTATTTTTATTTGTATATATATTTAAATTATAAAATATTAACCAATAACTTTTATTCTAAATTTTTCTTTATTATATTAGCCATTGTTTAGTATTCGCTTTCTTTTTGTAATATATGAGAAGATATATAATTTATTACTAATGAAATATTTTTTTATTTTAAATTTTTTTCTATTGTTCTTAATAATATTATCTAAATTTTAATGAATAAAATCTGTGTTAAAGTGTCGGGACATATATAGGGAGCGCATTGAATAAATTTTTTGTTATGTATTTTTCTTTATTATATTATCTAATATTTAATATCATTACATTTTAATAGAAATATATTTATTAGCAAATTACTTTATTTAATATTTTTCTCTGGAAGTTTTTTATTTTCTTTATTTTCTTTTTTTATTTTAAAATAATCTTTAAAGGTTCAATTTGAAACTACTCCCAATTTGAATTGATAGTTCATTATTTTTTATTTTAGAATTGTTTTAAAATTCCAACTTGAAACTACTTCCCAATTTGAATAGGTAGTTCTTCTCTTTTTTCATTTTGTATAGTGTTATAAATCAATAAAAGAAGAAGAACAATATTGCAGAGAAAGAGAGAGAGAGAGAGAGAGAGAGAGAGAGAGAGAGAGAGAGAGAGAGAGAGAGAGAGAGAGAGAGAGAGAGAGAGAATTCTTATTGGATTTGGCCATTAGTTGAGAAAATTACACAGAAAATAAACTGCTGGTCATCAAGGCTGCTCTTCTATGCTGGTCGACTTCAGCTGATTAAATCAGTACTGTTTGGTGTTCAAGCCTATTGGTCCCAAATATTTCTACTGCCTAAAAAAACTCTGAGGATGACTGAAGCAATATGCAGATCATACCTTTAGACAGGTTCAGCTACGGTGTCAAGGAAAGCTCTGGTTGCTTGGGAAACACTCTGTATGCCATACAGTCCAGGGGGATTAAATGTGTTGAACCTGACTAAGTGGAATAAGGCTGCTGTTATAAAGCACATATGGGCACTGACCAAGAAGAATGATAGTCTGTGGATAAAATGGGTGCATACATTCTATATTAAAATTTGTTGAATTGATGACATGCCGGTACCTAGATCTGCTGCTTGGGCAATAAGGAAAATCTTTGAGTCGAGAGAGTTAAATGGCACTGCAACTCTTCACGGAAATCTGGACAGTCGACTGCTTCAGCTTCAGAAGGGTAATTCATTCAGCATCAAGAAGTTATACAGACACCAACACCCTCAATACCTTAAAGTCCAATGGAAGACCATCATACTGCAGACTCAATTACACCCCAGGTATAAATTTATTTTGTGGCTGGCTCTGCATAAGAGATTGGCAACTGTGGACAGACTCCAGGAACTCAATATCCTGGTTCCACAGGAATGTATTTTCTGTGGAATGTCTCGTGAGACTTTTGATCATCTGTACTTTGACTGCTTGAAGACTAAAGAACTTTGGAGTCGGCTCCTAAACTGGTTGGGCTATAAGTGACCCATTTCTGACTGGAAGGAGGAATGTGACTGGGCCAGTAAGCTAGCAAGAAGTAGAACCAGAGTAGCAGAAACCACTGCATGTCTGTTTGGGATCCTGGTGACAGTGATATGGAGAGAGCGCAACAAAATGAGATTCCAAGGAGGTAATATGCTGAGCGATAATATTTGTAAGGAAATAGCAGTCCATCTCCACTCAAGAGGAGCTTTAACTCATAAATGGAGGGCTGCTCTACAAAGTTTAAACCATTACCCCTAGGTTGCTCTTGGGACAGAATTGTCACATTTACTATCAAATAGTGATATTGCAAATCTTATTAGATTGATAATAGGTGTAGTGACTGTATAGCATGTGAGTATAGATGGTTAGCATCTATGTTTGTACGTGTACAATTTTTTGACGGAATGAAATAGAAAATCTGTTTATTAAAAAAATTGCAGAGTAAGAGAGAGAGAGAGAGAAAATTCTTATTGAATTTTGGGGTTATTTACAATGGGGTAAGACCCCTCTATTTATAGGAGGAAAAATGACTTAGCCTCAAAGTAAGACTCTCTACAAAATAGACGTTCACTCCAAATAGAATTCTATTCTTAACACTCCCCCTTGAATGTCTACTCAATAAGTAATGTGCCTCATTAAAACCTAAACTAAAACAAATCTCAATGGGAAAAAATTCTAGAAAAGGAAAAAGAGTACACATATTTAGAAATGCGCCTATTGGTTGCCTCGTTAAAAACCTTGGAAGAAAAATCCAGTGGGAGAAAACCTTGTAAGGGAAAAAGAGTGCAACGCGCATTAACTCCCCCTAAAGAGAGCATCAATTCACATCCTTGAGCCTTCACACTCCAATCTTGTACACCATCTTGAAGAGATCGTTGGTAGAGATTTGATAAATAAATCAGCCATAATAACTATAATGAGTAGTTGCAGCTTGAAATCATAACTCGTGATAGATATACAATGTCTTCAAATATCGTGGAATGGCTCTTTAATATTTCCATAAAGGTATCCTCGCTATCAGATTATCATGCTTATAGTTATAGCAAGATTTGTGCATAAATTGCACTGAGGAAGTGGTACCTCAAGATCAAGAATTATAGATGCTTCAAGCAACTTAAATCCTTCATGAATTGTCATATAAGTTAAGTCATATAAGCCATATTATAGACTTTAGAAGCATATCAAGTTTTTGATGTCATTCTAGACAAATAATATATCGGAAACCGATTGCACATACTATTGAATTTATACTTTTAAGAATTTGAACTACATGTCCAAAATTACATGTCTTTCATATGGTATCAATTCTACTTGAATTGTATCTCTTCCATTTGGACAATTCTTTTGTGTCTATATTTGATAGACTTAAGATCCTCATCTAAACTTAGCGCTATGATAGATGTCGTCGACAAACATGTTATATCAGTTCCAATAAATTTTCATAAAGACATAACATATAGATCTTTTCATTCATATATTCAGGTACCTGAATCTCTCATGATATTTTATGAAGTATTATGTCACGTGACCTTCTAGATCACTTGCCTCATTTATTATGATTACTTTGATCATTTGCTCATCTTCTTTATCAAGAAGTTCTATTTGAAACTGATTTGTCTATACGCTTTAAGCGTACCATAGATTTTGTCCTTTTAGGACTTAATATGAGCATTTGCAATGAGAATATAGTTACTTTCTTTGGGTCAGCAAATGCGTATGGCATGCTTTGCAATATGTTGCAAATGAATTATCTTTTTATGAACTTAAAGTTCATATTATCGTCATCCAGGATCTAGATATACAAATAGTAATTCATTCTACGTAACTTTTTCTCAACTTTTTATCATGTCTTCCCCTCATGTTAGAAAAACTAACTTGTTTCCTAAACTTTGAGAATCCATCTTTGTGCATTATGTTGTTAATGAATATATACACCGCATCAATAATAATAAGATGGAGTTATTTGGTTCCTGACCCTGAACCACTTGTGAGGGGAGAATGTAATATGCTTTTGTATATAACATATATCAAACGGATATAGATAACTTTGTTCTCATAATCAATAGTTTAGCTATTAAGTGGAGGCACTCAATAAATTATCTTGCTAAACCCACTATGATGTAAACTAACTTATCAAGATAAACTATCTTGAATAGAAAATCTGGAAATTGTGCTCTAAATTGAATTATTGAGCAAGTTACCTCGCAAAACACCATGTTGCGGGTTAATATTAATCGCACATGTAACCGTCTCATAGATGCATCTTATGTGGTATACATGGCAGATGAATGGACCCATATTCACCTTTGATATTTCCAGCATTCATGGGATTCAATCCCAATTTTAATTGGTCTATCAATTAACGAGAACAAGCAACCTAAGAGAATTTGTAAAGATCTTTCTAGTTCATTAATATTTACCCATATAGATTTTTTATTTTTGCACATCATACTTTAATTAATATGACTAAACCAGCTATGCCAACTAGATATCAATAAACTCCAAGTTTATTATGATATGAGTTTTATGTCAATAAAATTCTACTTTATTGTGGCATTCTTTTATTTATGTAGTACAAAGTGGAGAATAAAGCGGGTAGCTTTTCGCATACATATTACTCCGCTACAAGTTGTAGTAATAGAAGATATCAAATCTTTCCTTTATTTATAGTCTCAATACAATCAACCGTTTTCGCATATACTTTGGAAACTGAATAAGTTTCTTTGAAACTTACTACAACACAATACCTTATTGGTAATCAATTGTGTTTCTCCAAAATAGTATAATTGGCTCTTACAGAGTTCTCAATTAATTTGGTACTACCACATATTCATCAACATCCATGTGGTGAATATCTCTTTTAAAGAGAAAGTTGTACCATTATGGTCATGGTCAAATTTATATGCAAGATATGGTCCTTGCATTATTGTTGTCCTTTAATAATTACATTGCCAAAATATTTTGGCGTACAATAGGTACGTGATCAATGACCATTCATGCCATAATAATGATATAATTTTCTTATATCAAGTCAAACCTCCTTCTAGAGGCGAGTGTGGTATATTCACTACCACTAGCATGTTCATATTCTTCCAAGAATGAATATGTATTCATAAATTAGATGTAGTCACACTCACATCATGAATGGATCATTATCATCTATATATACTTTATAAAATCACATATTTTCAAATTGATGACAAATATTACTTTCACAGAGTAAAGGACTATTTTGAGAATCCTTATTATCTTCATTATCACAATGATGACGATTATAATTTCGTCTATTGCCACGTCCACATCCATTGATACCTTCACGGTAATAATTTTGTCTTCTTTCAGACTAATCACATACTGCTATCACATTCTCTATAAGGAATGAGAATGAAGAAAATTCAATGGGACAAAATTTCAATTCTTTTCCTACAATCATACGTGATTTTGATCATGGCAAGGCATCTTAAATTTACCACTTTGGGTGGTTATAATTTCTTTCAAACTCCATTAGAGTTGCAATCAAAAATTTTCGTCTTTGCTTGTATTTAAAATTAAATTATAGAATGATAAGAATTTGAAAGAGAAAAGTAAAATACCTACCTTAAATCCAAAATTTAATCATGAAGGAAGAGCATAGAATATTTGACGATCATTATTCTCAATACCAAAGCTTCTACTCAATTGGTTAGAGCCTCGTGCTGATAACGTGTTATAAAATAATAAAAGAAGAAGAGCAATATTGCAGCGAATGAGAGCGAGAAAATTCTTATTGAATTTTGGGGTTATTTACAATGGGGTAAGACCCCTCTATTTATAGCAGGAAAAATGACTTAGAGTCAAAGTAAAACTCTCTACAAGATAGACATTCACTCCAAATAGAATTATATTCTTAAGATATAACTATTTTTTGCCTTTTATTTTCAAATAATTTAAAAACTATAACTTGAAACTACTCCCACATTTGAATGGGTAGTTATTTTTTTATATATTAATTTTTTCGTTTATTTATATTTAATTATAAGATATCTATATTTATTAATCCAAATAAGTAACCAATTAATACATATATATATATATATATATATATATATATATATATATATATATATATATATATATATATATATATATATATATATTATTTTACGATATGTATGTGGCATTGTTCTAGGTTGCCACTTGGCTTAAGGAGAGAGCTTTTTCCTCTCATTTTAATAATACTAATAGTCATACTTGCGCGATGCGCGGTCAATATTAAATAAATTAAATTATGATCAGGCTTGTTTCATCCTATTAGATAGTATTGCTTCAATAAAATTCAATTGTCATCATGTTTGTCAATACGAAATACCCAATAATGAAATCTTTATTAAATCAAAGGTACTTATATAGTCAGTGAATAACTTTTTTACTCTATTTTTATTTAGTATATTAAACAATATTTAGTATTCGCTTTATTTGTAACATATGAGAAGATATATAATTTATTACTATAGAAATATTTTTTATTTTAAATTTTATTCTGTTGTTCTTAATAATATTATCTAAATTTTAGTGAATAAAATCTATGTTAAACTAACGGGACTTATACAGGCAGTGCATCGAATAACGTTTTAGTTTTGTAGTTTTCTTTATTATATCTTCCAATATTTAATACTATTACATTGTTTATAGAAAGTTTCATTAATATATTACGTTATTGAATATTTTTCTTTTTTGGTAATTAGCCTTTGTATTAATCACCAGTAATATTTACATGATCCATAGTTAGCTATCACACATAACTATCCAATGTACATAATTCCCAACTCTTCCTATCTAGCTATTTAAAATCTATATCCCTGTATTAAATCTGATATACTAGGAGGAGCTCGTGCACAACATACATACACAGTCTCCTTTGGTATCTTCTCCCAATTCTTATTCTATTTCTCAAAGATTCCCTGGTTCCTCTCTATACAAATATTATGTACCCATTCTGTATATAGCATTCTGAATAGTTGTGCTTCTCTTGTTCTCCCTCTTGCTCTGTTAGTTACTTCTTGCACATGTTGTGCCCAGCTGGAACCTACAAGGTTTTGCTTCTGCGCCCATTGTAGTATTTTCTTTAAGACCTCCCTTGCATACCTACATTCCACATATATGTGATCTCTTGTTTCCTCTTTTTCCTGACATAAGTTGAGCTGATCTTCTCCTTATATTCTCTACTTTTTCAACCTATCTACTGTGAGTAGTCTGTTTTGCATTTGTAGCCATAAAGTGAATTTTGCCTTTGGCCTTGCATCATTGCTAAACATCAGACACTTCCATCTTACTCTAGCTTGATCTTCCAACAGTTGCAGGTAAATATGCTTTATGATTCTTTTTCCTTTAGTTATCTGTACACTATTTTCTTCTATAACTTGCCTTGCTTCAAGTATTTTCCTCACCATCCAACTTGCTTGTTGTGGTATCTTCACTTGTTCCATTTGCTGCCCTTTTATATAGTAAGCATGTATCCACTTTATCCACATTATGTCTTCATTCTGAGCTAAATTCCAGTAGAGTTTGGCAATGGCTGCTTTGTTCCACAGCTTCATATTCGTGATGTTCCATCCTCCACTGCTTTTTGGCCTGCATACTCTATCACAACTGATTAATGCCTTTTTTGTGATGACTTTGTTCCATGTCCATAGATAGCTCCTGCAAAAGTTTTCCACTGCCTTGACTACTTTTGCTGGTAAGATGAACACCTGAGCCCAGTATGATTGCACTCCAAATAATACACTATTTATCAATTGGCTCCTACCTGCATATGACAATTTTCTTGCTATCCGTGAGGTAATCTTTGCCACTATCTTATCTATAATTGGCTTCCATTGTATCATTGTCAGCTTCTTAGTTGAAAGTGGTACTCCCATGTATTTGAATGGCATTTCTCCCCTTGTAAATCATGATTCCTGCAGTATCTTTTCTTGTTCTTGTTGTCTCACTCCTCCAAAATAGATTGAGCTTTTCCCTTTGTTTGCTTGTAATCATGAGGCTGTTGAAAATTGGTTGAAGTACTTCATTACTTCTTTAGTTGATTCTGCTCCTCCTTTGGAAAATATTAAAAGATCATCTGAAAAACATAAATTAGTTAGTGATAATCTGGCACATCTGGGGTGTTGTTTGTACTATTTGTTTTGTGCCATTTCCTTCAGTTATCTGCTCAGGTACTCCATTGCTATTGCAAACAAGAAAGGGTACATTGGATCCCCTTGTCTCAATCCCTTCTTGGCTTCAAAAGGTCTTGTTGGTTCCCCATTGACTATGATTGAGTAGCTTACTGTTCTAATACACTCCATTATCCATCCTACGTATCTTTCTGGGAACCCCATTAACCTCATAATTTTGCTCCAGGTAACTCCATTCCACTGAGTCGTATTCTTTTTGCAAGTCAATTTTGATCATGCATCTAGGTGGGCTATGCTTCCTTGTATACCTTTTCACTAATTCATGTGACATGATGATGTTGTCTCCTATTCTTCTCCCTGGTACAAATTCAGCTTGTGCTTCACATATAAGACCTCCTAATATCTTCTGCATCCTAGATGCTAATATCTTGGATATCACTTTATATAGCACTGTGCATCATGCTATTGGCCTGTACTCCTTGATTGTTGCTGGGTTATCCACATTTGGTATCAATGTTATGGCTGTACAATTGATCTCTTTATACATTTTCCCTATCTTGAAGAACTCCTGTACTGCCCTTGTCACCTCCTCCCCAATGCTATGCCAAGCTTTCTTTAAGAATACTGCATTATACCCATCTATCCCTGGAGCCTTATCATCACCAATTCCTTTTAGTCCTTCATAGACTTCTTCCTTAGTTATTTCATAGTTTAGCATTTGCCTCATCTCTTTATTCAGCTCAAGACCCTTCTTCATCACTGTTCTATCAACTGCTGTGAGTTTGTCAGCAGTTGTACCCATAAGTCCTTTGTAAAACTTCACTATCTCTTCTTGAATTTCCTGTTGATTAGTTTTCCTGGTGCCATCCACTCCCATTAGATCTTTTATTTGCTTCCTGTGTCTTCTTTCTTTCATTACTTCTGAAAAGTACTTAGTGTTTGCATCTCCTAGCTTAATCCATTTTTCTCTGGATTTTTGTTTCATGATGCTTTCTTCTATCATTGACCATTTCTCCAATATTTGCAATGCATCCTTTTCTCTTGCTAGTAGCTCAACATCAAACTTTTGCTACATTTGTTTTTGTACATTTTGGATTTCTTCTCTTGCTTCTTCCATCTTTTGCTCAGCATTTCTGAATTCTCTGTTCTTCAGAGTTTTCAGTATAGTTCTTAGTCTCTTCAGTTTTCTACATATACCTCTCATTATCCATGTGTCTTGCCCTTGTTGCCAAACTTCTTCTACTATTTGTTGGAATTTTGTATGTTCTGCCCAGACATAAAAAACCTGAATGCACTTTTGATGCTTTCCTGTTCCACTCTTATCCTCAGCTGCATTGGTGCATGATCAGAGATTCCTGGTAATTCATATTCTACTGTTACATTGCCCCATTTCATCATCCACTCAAAATTCCCAAATGCTCTATCAATCCTGCTTTGAATCCTATCCTCTAGTCTTTGCTTATTTCTCCATGTATAGTATTCCCATTTCCACAATAGTTCATTTAAGTTAGCCTCCTGCATACACTCCACAAAGTCTTGAACCTCTTCTGATGGATTGGGTTGCCATGGTCTCTGTCTGCTCCATACATTACTGCATTGAAGTCTCCAATCACTATCCAGGGTTTTTTAATACCTTGGGATAACTTTTTTTTTCTGAAAACAGTAAACTTTCATTTCATCCAGAAAGTCATTTACAGAATCCAGTAGCTGATGACCAGCTGCTGCTCTCTACCATTCTATAAGGATTCACTCCCTTAAAATATATATACATCAATACAAAACATACTACTTAAGCTCAAAACTATTTACTTCGACTCCATATCTAAGGGTAGTTATCCAGCCTTCGCAAAACACCCTTCCAGTGGTCAATTGAGTTCCCCTGTATATGTATGTGAATTTCTATCTCTTTGCATATATCATTGATATTGATTCTTCCTCCTTGGAACCTAATCTTGTTCCTTTCTCTTCACATAATATACACTAGCATCCCAAGCACACGGGTGGTTAATTCAGCTAGTCCATCTCTCCTTCTTGCAGTTTTGCTGACCCATTCTACTTCCCTGTTCCAGTCCCAAATGGACCTCTGGTGTCCCATCCATAATAACAGTCTATTCCATAGCTCCAAAGATGTTGGGCAAGCAAAAAATAGGTGGTCAAAAGATTCATCTGCTTGCCTGCAAAATACACATTGTTTTGAAATCTGAATTCCAAGTTGTATTAGCCTCTCCACTGTTGCCAGTCTTCTGTGCAATGCAAGCCATATGATAAATTTGAATCTTGGGTGTAGTTTTGTCTGCAGAATAATACTTTTCCAGTGTACTTTTTGGAATTGAGGAAATTGCATACTGTAGAGCTTTTTGATGCTAAATAGATTACCCCTCTGTAGTTGGATTAACCTGCATTTCAGATTGCCCTGTTTACCTTGGATATTTTTTATCAGTTATCTTGTCTCAAAGATCTTCCTCACAGCCCAGGCAACATTCCTAGAAGTAGGCACATCTTCTACAACATTGTTCTTTATGTAATAAGTGTGTAGCCATTTGATCCATAAGCTATCCTTCTTCATTGTCACTGCCCATAGATGCTTTGCAACAGCTACCTTATTCTAGTGTGGCAGATTTATTACATTGAGTCCTCCAGCACTATATGGTAAACATATAATTTCCCATGCTACTAATGCTTTCTTTGACACATTTGTTGTACCAGTCCACAAAAAGGATCTGCAGATTGCCTCGATCATCTTCATTACCTTCTTAGGCAGCAAGAAGATCTGAGACCAATAAGAATGTATTCCAAATAATACCGATTTGATAACCTTGAGTCTGCCTGCATAAGATAGAAGTCTTGATGTCCAGCAGTTAATTTTCAGTGTTATCTTCTCTACTATTGGCCAGCATTGTGTAACTGATAATTTCTTGGAGTCCAAAGGTACACCAAGATATTTGAAAGGAAGGGAGCCTTCAGGGAAGTCCAGTTCATGTAATATTTCCTCCTTGAGCCAGTTTGAAACCTCTGCTATGTAAACTGCACTTTTGTCTGCATTTGCTTGAAGTCCTGAAGTTTCTGCAAATTTTTGGAGAGTCTGTTTTAAAAGTCTTACAAATTGAGTATCAGCCTTGCAGAATAATAGAAGATCATCAGCAAAGCAAATATGAGCCATTCCCAGCTTCTTGCACCTAGGATGAAATTTGAACTCCTTCCTTTCGATCATATGCTTGAGTTCCCTGTGCAAATATTCCATAACTATGACAAAGAGATATGGGGACATTGGGTCTCCCTGCCTTATACCTCTTTTCCTTTAAATGGAGTTGTGAGCCCACCATTTAGACTTAAATAATATGTTACAGAAGCTATGCATTCCATTATCCAGCCTCTGAATTTGTAGGGGAAACCAATGTCCAGCAGTAGTCTCTCAATAAAACACCACTCCATTGTGTCATATGCCTTCCTCATGTCAACTTTTAACACACACCTTGGGGATACTCCTTTCCTATTGTACCCTTTGAATAGCTCCTAGGTAAATAAGATGTTATCTGTTATGCTCCTACCTTCAATGAAAGCTGACTGTGAATTACCAATCAATCCACCTATGATTATTTTGATCCTTGCTGTAAGGATTTTAGTGATTATTTTATAAAGAGTTGTACAGCAAGCAATGGGCCTATAGTCTTTTACTGTAGTAAGATTTTGTACTTTTGGTATCAATGTTACTGGTGTGCTACTCACTCCCTTATGCAGTTTGCCTGTTGCAAAGAATTCCTTCACTGCCTCATATATATCATCACCAACTATTTCCCAGTGTCTTGTGAAGAATTCAATTGGGAAGCCATCTACTCCTGGTGCCTTATCATGGGGCATATCTTTGATTGCATGAGAAACTTCCTCCCTTGCAACTGGCCTGATCAGTGACTGCTTCTGCTGCATGATAAGACATGGTCCCTTTTGAATAATTTCAGTATTTGGACATTGACATAAAGAGTTACTGTCCCCCAGGATCTTGCTGAAAGTCTCTATAAACTCTTCCTCCACTAGTTTAGGGTCACACAATCTCTCCCCTAAATCAGTGTAGATAGAGTTAATAGTGTTCATGTTTGTCCTCATCTTCATCTGTGCATGGAAGTACTTGGAGTTTGAGTCTCCACAAGTGATCCAATGTGCCCTAGATTTCTGATGAAGAATATGTTCCTCTATGTTACTTCATTTCTCTACTTCTATTAAGGTCCTCTTTTCTTGATCTATCAGCTCCTGGTCCATATTATTCCTTCTCAGTTCTATCTGAATGGTTTCAAGTTTCTGTCTTGCTGCATTGAGATGAGTTCTATAGGATGCCATATATGTATTCAGTTCCTTCAATTCCCATTTCAAGGTTTTGAGCTTATTCTATATCCTTTGCATGCTCCCAATTCCATCATCTCCTTTCTGTTTCCAAACCTTTTCCACTATACCATCAAATTCAGCATGCTCCATCACAGGTTTGTACAGTTTAAAAGGTTTGGGGTGCATATTCTTCCTCTGAAACCCAGCTCTGCATTGCATTAGAATAGGGAAGTGATTTGATGCCTCTGGATTTAGATAATCAACTTCAATGTGGCTGTAATGCTGCATCCACACCATATTGCCAAAAGCCCAGTCTATCCTGCTATAAACCCTTCTGCCAGGTTGTTGTTTGTTGCACCAAGAGAAATACCATCCCAAGCTTTTCAATTGAGTAAGTTGAAGAGTGTTTATTGCCTCCTGAAAACCTTTGAGCTCACTCTGTGTAACTGGTGAGCCAATTCTGTCATCTGTATGAAGAACATTATTAAAGTCCCCACTAAGCAACCAACTTTCCTGAACACATTCACCTAGATGCACCAGCCTATCCCATAACTGCTGTCTTTTAGTTACATCATTACTTGCATATACCACTGTAAAAAGAGTCTTGAAAGTGGTACCTCTTTCATGAACTTCACAATGAATCAATTGTTCATCAGTCAACAATATTTTAACCTCAATGCTTTGTTTCCACATTAACCAAATCCTCCCATTGGAATGTTCATCATAATTACAACAATTCCTCCAATCTACACAAACAGTGTTATGTATCCTTCTAGCCTTACCTTCCTTTACTCTAATTTCTAAACAACCCATGACATCCACTTTATTCTTTCTCAGAAAGAGTTTTGGTAGACCCCTAGTATTCCAGGTGCATAGAATCATTGTGGGGTGAAGATGGATGGGCCAGCGTCCCTAGAAATGACATCCATCTGTAAAATAGAGAATCTATAGTTTGAGTTCAA
This sequence comes from Nicotiana benthamiana, assembly GCA_034376525.1. Classification (NCBI taxonomy): domain Eukaryota; kingdom Viridiplantae; phylum Streptophyta; class Magnoliopsida; order Solanales; family Solanaceae; genus Nicotiana; species Nicotiana benthamiana. Next base: position 32,600,284 of record CM067335.1, on the reverse strand, counting down.
GATACTAACTTCTGTTTGTTGTACATTTTTGCCTTTCTTCTTCCCATTTTCCACAACCTTATCAATGACATTTCCATCTGGCTCTGTCATATCCTTAGTCTTCTTTTCCAGTTGAATTGCCACATCCTTGCTCTTTGCTTTTGGAATCCATCTCATGGTTCCTCTGAAAATCCGTTTCAACTGTCCTGATATTTTTGGTTTGTTTCTGTCTTCCTTTGAGGTATCTTGCTCTTCCTTATACCAACACTCATCAGAATTGTGCCCAAATCTAATACAGTTATCACAATTTGGTTTCCATTCATAGTCTATTTGTTGGACTATGATCCCCCTTTTTGTTTGAAGCTCTAAACTGTCTGGTAAAGGCTTGGATATATCAGTTTCAACCAACACTCTGGCATATGACACTTTCTCTAGTTCTGCTGTAAACTTATCAGTATACAAAGGCTTTCCAACCACACTAACTAACTTACTTAAAGCTTCAGTTGACCAGAAACCCAAAGTTAAGCCAGGGAAAGTGATACACAATGGAATCACACTTATATTACCTGGATAGTACTTGAAATCCATTCTCCATTGCTGCAATACAAGTGGTTTGTTATGGAAAATGTAAGGACCTGCTTGTAATACAAGGTCCTTATCCTCCGCATTCTCAAATATGAAGATATAATACCCATCCTCATGATACATTATTTGAGGCGTTTCAACAAAATTCCACATGTTTGCGACATAATTTTCCATAGTTTTCTCATACGGAAGCTCCCCCAGCACAAAACCTATCAAAGCATTACTCCAATAAGCCTCCAGTTCCTTTGTATCATCATCATCAATTTGCACTACAAACTTTCCATCTCTCATAGCAGGAGGGATGTAGCTTAGGGCATTTCCTTTTTTAGGGCTTCTATTTTTCTGCATGAGGGCCTTTTTCTTTTCAACTTCCCCTGGGTATGCTACATCTTGTTGGAACTGATTTGGTTTTGCATGTGCTGAAAATTGCAATCGCCGGTGGACTTGCGGTTGCGCCATTGTTTCTGTCACTTGAGCTTGTTCATCACATTCTTCGATTTTTTCCCTAATAGGTTGAAATTTCTTAGGCAAAAACTTCCAAACGTTACCGGATTCAGTCTCTACTGAACACACGAGTCCGGTGTCACTATCGCACCATTTGATCCATCCTCTTTATCCGGGTCATGGAATACTGTAGGAGCTGACCCTATTCCCGTTAACCAGCGATTAGGCTGGTTGGTTGCTGGTGTGACCTTCAAACTATCATCTCCCTTGTTTTCTGGTTCCGATTATTTCTTCTTCCTCTATTTAGCCATAGCAAAAGCGTAGGTTTGCCTACCTTGCTAACGTACGCCTGCAAAGCGCCTTCACTTTTTAAAAGTTCTAATTCTACCTTGGGATAAGTTCTTCAGCTCTTTCCATAAATGTTTCCTAAGGTCTGCTGTCTTATATACATATATTATGGACATCATATAATCTATCTTTCCATTATGCTCAATGACTTCACAATAGAAGTTTTTTTTATTTCTTTATTTTCTTTATTTTATTTTCAAATAATTTTAAACTCGAACTTACAACTATTCCCAAATTTGAATTGGTTAATTATTTTTTTAATTTTGTTTTTATATTAAAATTATTTTAAAACTCAAACTTGAAACTACTCATCTATTTGAATGGGTAGTTTTTCTTCTCTTTTTTTCATTTTTTATAGCTTGTTTTTTGGTTCTTTTTTTTAAATAATAATTTTAAAACTCCAACTTGAAACTACTCTCATCCAATTTGAGTGGGTAGTTAGTCTTTTATATATTTATATTTTCGTTTTTATATTATAGTAAATTATAAGATATCTATATTTGTTTTTTTGGTAATTAAGGATTTTCATTAATCACCAATAAAATAACGTTACAAAACCATAGTCTTGCTTTAACTCAGCTGACTATCTCTATTATAACATTTTAGACTGTATCTAATATCCTAACTACCTAACATTACTATATTCGAAGGTGTTGTAAATGGTTTCTAATTCGTGGGGTACCTCTAACATTACAAGTGTATACCATGTCTCTCAAAAGGGCTTCATTGCAACAAAATGTCTTGTTGAAGATTCTTGAGTTCCTTTCCAGCCAGATAGTATATGCAAACTCAACGACTACCATTTTGCAGATGGATGCTCGACATGTTCGACCCTTGGCTTTGCTTACAAGCCACTGCATTTTCTGGTTCCAGTCATTGAGGTGAGGATAAGTCTCCTTCAGCCAGTGCATTATTTTCTCCCATAATTCAACAGTGACTGGGCAGAATAGTAGCAAATGGTCTCTAGTCTCTGGGTGGTATTGGCATAAGTAACATTGCTGATCAACACTCATTCCCCAGCTGTGCAATCTATCTTTTGTTGGTAATCTATCTTGTAAGAACAGCCATAGATTGAAGGTTGCCTTTGGCCTTGCATAGTTTTGTATGATCAAATTCTTCCATGAGACTCTCGGCAGGTCTTGTAGCTGTAAATGGTATAGTTGTCTATCTGTGAAGCCCTACTCTTTCCAGTGTTGAAACCTCTGCAAAACTTCTCTCGATTGGATGATCTTTCTGACCATCCAACTTGCCTGTGCAGGAATTGGCATGGTTTTAATAGGTTTGTTTTTTATGTAGTATATAGTGATCCATCTAATCCACAGTTTGTCCTTTTTATGAGCTAGATCTTAGCATGTCTTTGAAATGACATCTTTGTTCCAGATCTTGAGATTAGTAAGATTCATCCTTCCTGCTAATTTTGGGGTGCACATTCTGTCCCAGGAGATATATGCTTTCCTAGTGATAGAGTTCATCCCATACCAAATGAAGCTCCTACAAATGGCTTCTATCATCTTCAGTACTTTAACATGGAATATGAACAGTTGTGCCCAGTAAGCTTGGACACCAAAAATGACAGTTTGGACCAGTTGGATTCTTCCAGAATAAAACAGTGTCTTGGCAGTCCATGAGGTGATCTTGCCAGTGATCCTTTCCACTAGAGGTTGCCACTGGAGCAATGTGATTTTCTTGGTGGATAGGGGGACACCTAGGTACTTGAATGGTAATTCACCTTGCTCATAGCTAAGGTGGTCTATAATCTGTTTCTGAATATCCAGTGCAACACCACCAAAGTAAACAGAGCTCTTGTTCAAGTTAGCCTGTAAGACAGATGCTTCAGAGAATTGAGAGAAGCATCTGGATAAGGCTATGACAGAAGTAGTGTCACCTTTGGCAAACAGCAGCAAATCATCAGCAAAGCACATGTGAGTAATGCCTAGTTTTTTACATATGGGGTGGAACTGATATGCTGGATTTCCCTTTAGTGAGTTGCATGATCTGCTCAAGTACTCCATGACCATAGGAAATAGGAAGGGGGAGATAGGGTCCCCTTGCCTGAGTCCCCTAGCATCAGCAAAAGGTTCAGTTGCCTCTCCATTGACTAGCATAGAGAAGCTCACTGTTGAGATACATTCCATTATCTATTTGGTGAATGTGCTGGGGAAGCCAATCTGTTCGTTAACCTACTGTAACAATGTCCATTCTACTGAGTCATAGGCTTTCTGGAGGTCGATTTTAATCATGCATCGGGGTGACACTTGCTTTCCGGTGTAGCTTTTGACTAGTTCATGTGCCAGGATGATATTGTCTTGTATCTTTCTGCCTGGGATGAACCCTGCCTGGGCTTCACTGATAATGCTTTCCATTACCTTCTGCACCCAATTGGCCAGTATTTTTGAGATCATTTTATAGAGGACAGAGCAACAAGCAATTGGCCTATACTCTTTGACTGTTGTTGGTTTGGACACTTTAGGAAATAGGGTAATAGTGGCACAGTTGATGAGTTTTTACATTTTGGTTGAGGAGAAGAACTGTTTGATGCCATTGGTAACCTGCCTGCCAATGATGCTCCAGCTCTTTTTAAAGAAAACAGCATTTTAGCCATCTATCCCTGGTGCTTTGTCATCTCCAATAGCCTTGAGACTCTCCACAATTTCCCTATTAGTTACGTCAGCACATAGTTCCCTTCTTTGTTGTTGTGTTAGCTTTGGACCATTTGTCATGTACATTTGATTTTTAGCTGGCAGGGTGGATGCAGAGGTTCCCATCAGTGCCTTGTAGAATTCAATGATCTCCTTTTTTATATCTTCAGCTGTAGTGATTTTGGTACCCATTGCATTTGTAAGTTCAGCAATCTGGTTGTGTTGAGATCTCTCCTTCATGACTGCAAAGAAGTATTTAGTGTTGGAATGTCCAAGCTGTATCCATTTTGCTCTGACCTTCTGCTGCATAACACTTTCCTCACTCATTGACCATTTTTCCAATTTCAGCACTAGCTCCTTCTCCTTCTGCTGCAAGACATCAGAGTATGCATGTGTCATCTGGGCTTGTATTGTCCCCAGTTCCTGTCTGCTAAGGTCTATTCTCTGTGAGATAGTCTTGAATTCCTTAATATTGGTCTTTTAGAGGACCTTTCAGAGCTTTGAGTTGAGACCATATGGCTTTCATAGTATCTGAATTTCCAGTATGCCAAAATTCTTGCCACAATCTGTTGGAAATCTTCATGATCAACCCATACATTAAAGAACTTGAAAGGCTTTTTCCCATTCCAGGAAGATGATGTCAATGTCACTATCATGGGATTATGATATGATATTAAAGGGAGATCATATTCAGCTACCACTTGGTTCCACTTGATCATCCATTCATAGTTCCCAAATACCCTATCCAGTCTGCTGCATACTCTGTCCACACCAGTCTGCTTATTTGTCCAGGAATAGTATTCACCCCTCCAAGGCAATTCTGACAATCCAGCTTGTTGAATACAGTTTCTAAACTCTTGTGTTTCAGGGAGTCTTACAGGTTTGCAAGACTACCTATCTTTGTCACATAAGATAGCATTGAAATCTCCAGCAACTACCCATGGATCTTGCATCCCTGATGACAGTGTTTGGAGGCTGCTCCATAGTGATCTTCTTTGCTCCAACCCATTGAAGCCATACACCACAGTGAGGAGGCATGTGAAGTCCCATGTCCTGCTAATAACCTTGCTGTGTATCAATTGGCTTTCTTCCAGAAGACTAGTGACTTCAAACACTTTTGGGTTCCATATCCACACTCTGCCCTTTTCACCAGAGACATAGTTTGCTAGGATGCCCCATCCTGGTGCTAGTAGGTTAGCAATTCTACTAGCATGCATTTGTTTTACCTTAGTTTCTACTAATCTAACTAGGCTAATGTTGTTTTTCCTAATATACTCCCTAACTTCTTTTTGATTGTATCATTTATTTACACCCATTATATTCCAAAATAACCACTTCATTGTTGATAAGTTGATCCCCCCTTGCTCCCCTGGAGGGTCTTCTTTACTACCAGAAACTACCTCAAACCTATTACTCGCAGTGATGGGGGACAAAGGTGGGAAATTAGTGATGTTGAAAGCTGGGCTCTGAGGTTGTTTCCCTTTATCTTTTTGGCTTCCTTTGTCAACCATCTGGCTCTGGACTGTCCTGGTTTCAGTAGGAACTCCCTTTGGTTCATTATGCTGTACTGGTAGCTGCTTCTGTAGTGGCATATTTTGCACATGTCCCTTAGTTCTCCATTCCTTGACTACCTTTGGCTTCCACACTTGTGTTTGCTGTTTTGGGATTTGCTTGGTCTGCACTACACAGTTGTGTCCTATTGTTTGGCATTTCTCACAATAGGATCCACTCATAAACCACCTCCTGAAGGAACTTTTTCCCATTCGGATCCATAACCCAGATCTCTGTTGGCAGTTCTTTAGTAACAGTTACCTCTATGAGCATTCTGGCGTAGGAAATCCTTGTCTGTTTTGTTGTACATTCATCTGCAAATATTGGTTTCCCTAATACGCTAGCGATTCTACTTAGAGATCTCATACCCCAGCAAGACATTGGAAGTTTCGGAAACTTTACCCATAAAGGGATATCAGTCGGGAACTCTTCTGAAAAATGGAATTCAGGTGTCCATTGCTTGAGTATCATAGGCCTATTGGCTATTGAGTAAGGTCCTGCACATAGTATCTCTTTAGCGTCAGAAATTGTTTTGAATTTCACTATGTAATATCCTTCTTCGTGGTAGAACAAATCTGGCTCTAGGACATGCGACTAGTGGTGATTGATGAATCTCTTCAATGCATTGAAGCCAGGTCCATCTCCTAGGATGTATACCACTAAATCACACTTCCATTTTGCTTCTTCCTCTTCCACCTCCAATTTATCCAGCTGTACTATAGGTTGCCCGTCAATCATCACTGGGGGTATGTAGTCAAGAGCAATTCCATGGGTTGCAAATCGATTCTTCTGGAATAGGGTTGTCCAGCTCTTCTTAGGCTCCACTAAGGTGTTTCTGCTTGTCTCTGGGTGTTCCTCTATCACCGTTGCTGGTTGCATGGTCATCTCTGTCGAAGGATCTGGAACCACTGGAATCAGAGGAGTTGTAGCCACTTCGACACCTGCTGCTGTCGGAGGTTCCATAGTCGTGTCATCCATAGTTACTATTGCATCTTGTTGTACTGTCACTACATTTGCAGCTTGTTCATCTGCTTCCATGGCGTCTAGGGTTTGTACAGAGGGATTCTGCACATCGTTGGTATCCTTCTTCTCCAAAATCAGTTGGTTCAGCTTGTCAAAGGTGTCAATCGGTATCTTCCGCGGTCGACCTCTGCTGCGGTTGCCGCCTTTCGCCATATCTACGAGCTCGGCGTACGTTATGCTAACGTGCGCCGAGAGGAAATGAGAGAGACGTTCTTTCTTATTCCAATAGAGCACGTAAATTTAGAACCCGATATCTATATTTGTTAATTAAAATAAAGTAACCAGTATATATATATATATATATATATATATATATATATATATATATATATGTGTGTGTGTGTGTGTGTGTGTGTGTGTGTGTGTGTGTCTGTGTGTGTGTGTGTGTGGTAGTTTTGTATTTTTTTATTTTTTGGTTTTTAAATATATTTAAATTCAAAAATAATAACTAATAATTAATTATTAATTAAATATAACTACCAATTTAAATGGGTATTTATTTTATTTTAAAATAATTTTAAAACTCCAACTTGAAATTAATCCCCAAATTGAATTGTTTTATTATTTTCTAATTTTATTTTTTATTTTCAAACTCCAACTTGAAACTACATCCGGATTTGAATGGGTAGTATTTCTTCTCTTTCTTTCTTTATTTTTTTATAGCTAATTGTTTTTTGCTTTTTTATTTTAAGACTATAAACTATAACTTGAAACTACTCCCACCCAATTTGAATAGGTAGTTACAATTAATATATATATACATACATACATACATACATACATACATATGTGTGTGTGTGTGTTAGTTTTTACTTTATTTTATTATTTTTATTTTTATATATATTTAAACTCAAAAATATCAACCATGTTATAAACTAAAGCAAAAGACAAGAACAATAGAACAAGAACAATAGCAATAGAGAGAAGAGTAGAGAGAGTTCTTCTTATTGAGTTGAGAGGGGTGAATTACAATGGTAGAGAGCACCTCTATTTATAGGGAGGAGGAAGATCTTGCTACCAATAATAGGACTCTAAAATCTCTCTAACTAAGTACATTAAAGACATTCACCTTAAATAGAAGTGTAAGAATCTTCTATTTCATAACACTCCCCCTTGAATGTCTATTCAATGATGTGCCTCGTTAAAACCTTAAAACAAAACCCAATGGGAAAAATTAAAGTAAGGAAAAAGAGTACACATGTTTGAATATGCGCCTATTGGTTTCCTCGTTAAAAACCTTGCAAGGAAAACCCAATTGGGACAAAACCTTGTAAGGGAAAAAGAGTGCAACGCGCATTAACTCCCCCTAATGAGTACATCAATTTAAGCCTTGAGCATTTGCATTCCAATCTTTGTGCATCATCTTCAAAACGATCTTTAATAGAGATTTGACAAATTAACCATATTGACTTGAATAAGTATTCCGCAACTTGAAATCATCATTCTTGATAGATATAAACATCTTCATATAATGTCGTGGAATAGCTCTTCAATATCTCCATAGATGCATTCTCAATGCCATCATGCTTATAGTTATAGCAAGATACATATGTACACAAATTGTACTAATGATGCGGTACTTCAGGACCAAGAATTGCATATGCTTCAAGCAACTTAAATCTTTCAAGTTAAGTCATGTAAGTCACATAATAGACTTTAGCTGCATATCAAAGTTTCATGTCATACTAAACAAATAAGGTATCGAAAATTGATTATACATACCTTTGACTTTATAGTTTCAAGCATATGAACTACAGGTTCAAAGCTACATGTCTTTCATATTGAATCGATTCTTCTTGAATTGTATCTCTTCCATTTAGTTGCTTTCTTTGAGTCAGCAAATGCGTATAGCATGCTTTGCAATATGTTGCAATTGCATTTCCCTTTTTATGAACTACAGGTTCATATCATGATATTCGGGGATATACATATACAAATGAAAATTCATCCCATGTAACACTTTCTCAAGTGTTTATCATGTCTCCCCCTCATGTTAGTAAAGCTAACATGTTTCCTCAACTTTGGAAAATCATCTTTGTGCATTATGTCAATATACACAGCACCTTAATAATAAGATGAAATTATTTGGTTCCTGACCCTGAACCACTTGTGAGGGGAGAATATACTCTCGTATACAACTTATATCAAACTGATATATATATAACTTAGTTCTCATAAGAAACAGTTTAGCTATTAAGTGGCAGCACTCAATAATTATCTTGCTAAACCAACTTTAATATAAACCAACTTATCAAGATGAACTGTCTTGAGTAGAGAATCTGGAAACTATGCTCGAAGTTAGATTACTGAGCGATTTACCTCGCAAGCACTGCCAGGCTGCGGGTTAATAACAATGGCGCATGTAACCATATCATAGATGCATCATATGTGGTATACATGGCAGGTGAATGGGCCCATACTCACCTTTCATATTTCCAGAATTTATGGGCTTCAACCCGAACTCTTTAGTTGGTCAGTTCATTAATGAGAACAAGTGATACAAGAGTATTCGTAAAGAACTTTCTAGTTCTTTAATATTCACCTATGTGAATTTGCACATCATACTTAAAATGAGATGGCTAACATGAATGCCAACTGAATAAATTATCAATATTGGTAAACTTCAAATTTACACCATGACATGTGCACTTATCAATAAACTTCGGGTTTATTATGACATGGGTTTTATACCAATAGATATCCACTTTATTGTGGCATTCTTTCGTTTGTGTAGTACGAACTGGAGAACAAAGCGGGTAGCTTTTCATATACAAATTACCCCGCTACAAGTTGTAGTAATAGGAGAATCAAAGCCTTCCTTTATTTATAGTCTCAATATAATCAATCGCTTTCGCGTGTACTTTGGAAACTGAATAAGTTTCTTTGAGACTTACTACAGCACAATACTCAATTGTGTTTCTCCAACATAGTAATAATTGGCTCTTCGAGAGCTCTCAATTAATTTTGTACTACCACAGACTGAGGTTCGAGATCCTCACATTCTTGCATTCCGTATTTTCAAGAGTCTCAGGCTCAATAGATTCTTCGTGAATCTCGGAATTAATCAAATCATGAGCGTCCTCATGTGATTCTTTCATAGTGTCATTTAGATCGTTCTTTTTCCTCTTTCTAAGATTTCGATCTTTGGAACCTAATGGTCTGCCACGCTTCTGGCGTGCATTTGACTCATTGGATATGACACTAGATATTTGTCCAATAGGGACTTCAATACGGATCGGAACATTTTCCGCGTGAATGTGGGATTTCGTTATCCTCTTCAAGTCCGTAAATGCTTCAGGCATTTGATTTGCTATTCTTTGCAAATGGATAATCTTTTGTACCTCTTTCTTTCAAATAGAGGTATGTGGATCAAGATGAGATAATGATACATTTTTCCACAAAATTTCCCATTTGGTTTCACCGACTTCTCCCCCTAATTTTGGGAAAAGTGTCTCATCAAATTGACAGTCTGCAAATAGTGCAGTGAACAAATCTCCTGTCAATGTTTCGAGGTAGCGAATAATGGAGGACGATTCATACTCAACATATATTCCTAACCTTCTTTGCAAACCCATTTTGGTGCGGGATGGCGGTGCTACAGGCACCTATACTGCGCATCCAAAGCTTCTTAAATGGGATATATTGGGTTCATGACCCAAAACCAATTGCAATAGGGAATATTTGTGTCAATTCGTCAGTCAGAGACGAACTAGCATTGCTGGATGCAACATGGCGTGACCCCAAACCGAAGTGGGCAGCCGACGAACTAGCATTGCTTCATGCAAAATGGCGTGACCCCAAACCGAAGTGGGCAGCCGACAAACTAGTATTGTTGCATGCAAAATGGCGTGAACCCAAGTCGAAGCGGGCAGCCGACAAACTAGCATTGTTGCATTCAAAATGGCGTGAACCCAAACCGAAATGGGCAGCCTCGTTTTCATGAAGAATTCAAGATTATTCTCATCTATTGTCTCAATATGATATCCATTTTGAATAATATCTTTAAAACTCAACAAGTTCCTTTTAGACTTGGAGGAGAACACTTTGATTGATATCATTAAAACTCAACAAGTCCTTCTTAGACTTGGGGGAGAACATTGCATTCTCTATGATTAACGTCATGCCTTTGGGCAGAGTTACAATTGCTCTTCCGGAGCCTTCAATCAATTTACTACTTCCATAGATTGTAGTAATGTTTGCCTTACACAATTACTCTTCTTTTCTTTGAGTATTGTATGTGTAGTACATGAATCAACTAGGCAAATACTTTTACAGTTGGACGTTGATCCAAGTTCGCTTTGTGAGATATCCATATTTGATATCACATAGTTTAACATACAAAAGAAATACATAAATATAAGTATAAACAACTTCAATTCTTTTGTTTCGCGTTTAAACAGCGTTTTGGGAAGCAGTTATTTAGGATATTCGAATATTGTATTCTAATATTCGAATATAATGCCTTGCGGAAAAAATAATACTTTAATGCGAAAAATATTAGATATTCGAATATTTATGCACATATTCTAATATCTTGCCAGATATTCGAATATAGGAATTCTGATATTCGAACATCTGGCCCAGATATTCGAATATCAGACTCTGATATTCGAATATCTGGCCTGGCGGAAAAAAGTTCGTTTTATTGCTAAATATTAGACGATCGACTAGTTTTTAGGTTAGTCGATTACCTCTACTGTACAATAAAAATATTTGAGCATATTGAAACATTCTAAAGGGCTAATACTAACATCATATCATGAATTAACTAATACGAGCTAATGCTAATGACTATTAATTTATTCATTGACTAATACAAGTAGAATCAAACAGCTCCATCTTCTTTCATCATGGTTCCATCACCGATTAGGTGGTCTATCTTTCCCTCGGGTTGCTCAAAGAAGTCTGCCACATCCAGGTGGGTGAAGTCAAAGTTGTCGCCAGAGACAAAATTTGTTTCAGGGCGTTTTCTCTTTCGAGATGCTTGATAAAGGTCAACCAAGTGTCTTGGTATACGGCAAGTCCTAGACCAGTGCCCATTTCCACCGCAACGATAACATATAGTTTCTGAACTATTTGCCTTAGGATCTTCTGGATCCCGTTTCTGCTTTCGGTGGTTATCTCTCTTTGGGGGGTGACGGACTTCTTTGGAATTTCTTCCTTGTCCACGTCCTTGGCTTTGACCCCGTTTATGACCGTGATCATGGTCCCTTTTATGTTTGGCATAATGCGAGTGCACCATATCTGCTTCAGGCAGTGGTGTAGACCCAGTTGGTCTATTTTCGTGATTTCTCATGAGCAGATCATTATTTCGCTCAGCCACTAGTAAGAGAGAAATCAGTTCAGAGTACTTCGTAAAGCCTTTCTCTCGGTACTGTTGCTGCAGTACCATATTGGAGGCATGCAACGTTGTAAACGTTTTCTCAAGCATATCGTAATCGGAGATGTTATCTCCACATAGCTTCAGTTTAGAAGTAATTCGGAACATAGCAGAATTATATTCAGAAACGGACTTAAAGTCCTGTAGCCTCAGATGGGCCCAATCATATCGTGCTTGTGGCAGAGTGACCAACTTCAGGTTGTCATATCTCTCCTTTAAGCTGTTCCACAAAACGAGTGGATCCTTGACGGTGAGATATTCAATCTTCAAACCTTCGTCAAGGTGGTGGCGCAAGAAAATCAAGGCCTTCGCACAATCTTGGGTGGATGCTTTTTCTTTATCTTTGAGGGTGTCTCCAAGACCCATAGCATCTAGGTGGATTTCAGCATCCAACACCCATGTCATATAGTTCTTGCCCGAAATTTCAAGGGCAACGAACTTTCTTTTCATAATGTCAGACATACTCGAAAATTAAATTAGGAAGAGGGGAAATACCTTGGATTTTCGAGAATGATACTTGAGACGGTAGAGTCTCGTGCTGATAACGTGTTATAAACTAAAGCAAAAGACAAGAACAATAGAACAAGAACAATAGCAATAGAGAGAAGAGTAGAGAAAGTTCTTCTTATTGAGTTGAGAGGGGTGAATTACAATGGTAGAGAGCACCTCTATTTATAGGGAGGAGGAAGATCTTGCTACCAATAATAGGACTCTAAAATCTCTCTAACTAAGTACATTAAAGACATTCACCTTAAATAGAAGTGTAAGAATCTTCTATTTCATAACAAACCAATAACTTTTATTCTATATTTTTCTTTATTATATTAGCCATTGTTTAGTATTCGTTTTTTTAAATATATGAGAACATATATAATTTATTACTGATGAAATATTTTTTTTATTTTAAATTTTTTTCTGTTTTTCTTAATAATATTATCTAAATTTTAATGAATAAAATCTCTGTTAAAGTGTCGGGACATATATAGGGAGTGTATTGAATAAATTTTTTGTTATGTATTTTTCTTTATTATATAATATAATATTTAAAATCATTACTTTTTAATATAAATATTTATTAGCATAGTACTTTATTTAATATTTTTCTCTGGAACTTTTTTAATTTATTTATTTTCGTTTTTTATTTTAAAATAATTTTTAACACTTCAATTTGAAACTACTCCCAATTTGAATTGATAATTCATTATTTTGTATTTTAGAATTATTTTAAAACTTCAACTTGAAACTACTTCCCGATTTGAATAGGTAGTTCTTCTCTTTTTTCATTTTGTATAGCTATTTTTTGCCTTTCATTTTCAAATAACTAAAAGCATAGTACTGCAGCCAAAGCTACACCCAAGATTCAAATTTATCGTCTGGCTAGCTTTCCGCAGAAGACTGGCAACAGTGGAGCGGCTAATGCACTTTGGGATACAGATTCCACAACAATGTGTATTCTGCAAGCAAGTAGATGAATCTTTTGACCATCTATTTTTTACTTGCCCGACATCATGGGTGCTATGGAATAGATGCTCATATGGCTGGGATACCAGAGAACCATTTGTGATTGGAACAGTGAAGTAGAATGGATTAGCAACATTGTAAAAAAGAGAAATGGACATGCTGAGATAACCATCAGTGTACTTGGAATGTTAGTATACTGTCTCTGGCGAGAAAGGAACAAGATTAGGTTCCAAGGCGGAAGCATAGTTATAAATGATACATGCAAAGAGATAGCAGTTCACGTGCATACACATGGAACCTCTCTTAAACACTGGAAGGATGTTTTGCGAAGACTGGATCACTACCCTTAGAAAAAAGAAAAAAAAGAATTATAGGTTTTTTGAAATTTAATGTATATATAGCATATGGGAGTGAATTCATATTAGACTGAGGGGAAAAAGTAGCTAGTCAGCGGCTACTGGTAAGTTCTATATTATTCTGATCTATTGATGAAATGAAAAATACTTTTTTAAAAAATTATAACTTGAAACTACTCCCATCCAATTTGAATTGGTAGTTATTTTTTCATATATTAATTTTTTATTTATTTATATTTAATTATAAGATATCTATATTTATTAATCCAAATAAGTAACCAATTAATATATATATATATATATATATATATATATATATGGTGGTTTTTTATTTTATTTTGTTATTTTCATTTTTAATATATATTTAAATTTAAAAATAATAATGAATAACTAATTATAAAATAAATAACTAATTATGCCGTGTGGCATTGTTTTAGTTGCCACTTGACTTAAGGAGAGAGCTTTTTCCTCTCCTTTTAATAATACTAATAGTCGTACCCGCTTGATGCACGGTCAATATTAATAAATTAAATTATGATCAGGCTTGTTTCATCCTATTAGATCGTATTGCTTTAATAAAATTCAATTGTCATCATGTTTGTCAATATGAAATACCCAATAATGAAATTTCTATTAAATCAAAGGTACTTATATAGTGAGTGAATAACTTTTTTGCTCTATTTTTATTTATTATATTAAATAATATTTAGTATTTGCTTTCTTTTTGTAACATATGAGAAGATATATATAATTTATTACTATAGAAATATTTTTTATTTTAAATTTTATTCTGTTGTTCTTAATAATATTATCTAAATTTTAGTGAATAAAATCTATGTTAAATAACGGGACTCATACAGGCAGTGCATCGAATAACGTTTTTGTTATGTAGTTTTCTTTATTGTATCTTCCAATATTTAATACTATTACATTGTTAATAGAAAGTTTCATTAGCATATTACATTATTTAATATTTTTCTCTGAAGATTTTTTAATTTCTTTATTTTTTTTATTTTTTTCAAATAATTTTAAACTCGAACTTATAACTACTCCCAAATTTGAATTGGTAATTATTTTTTAATTTTGTTTTTATATTAAAATTATTTTAAAGCTCAAACTTGAAACTACTCCCCGATTTGAATGGATAATTTTTCTTCTATTTTGTTTCATTTTTTATAGCTTTTTTATTTTAAAAAAATCTAAAAACTCCAACTTGAAACTACTCCGACCAATTTCAACGGGTAGTTATTTTTTGATATATTTATATTTTTGTTTTTTTCTTATAGTTAGTTATAAGATATCTATTTTTATTTTAAAATTATTTTAAAACTCCAACTTGAAACTACTCTCCGATTTGAATGGATAGTTTTTCTTCTATTTTTTTCGTTTTTTATAGGATTTTTTTTATTTTAAAATAATTTAGAAACTCCAACGTGAAACTACTTCCACCCAATTTGAATGGATAGTTATATTTTTATATATTTATATTTGGTATTTTATATAGTTAATTATAAGATATAGATATTTATTAATTCAAATAAAGTATCCAATATATATATAATTTTGCATTTTTTTATTTTTTATAAATATTTAAATTCAACACGAATAATCAGTAATTAATTATTAACTAAATAACGAATTTAGTAAGTAATTATATCACGTGACTTTTTTAGAGGCTACCACTTGGCTTAACGAAACGGCTTTTTACTCTCCTTTTAGTAATCTATAAATTTTGTTGTTCTAAATATTATTATCTAAATTTTAGTGAATAAAATCTTTGTTAAACTAATGGGACTTATATAGGTAGTGCATCGAATAGATTTTTTGTTGTGTATTTTTCTTTATTATATTTTCTAATATTTAATACTATTACATTGTTAATAGAAAGTTTCATTAGCATATTACGCTATTTAATATTTTTCTCTGAATTTGTTTTATTTTGTTTGTTTTTGTTTTTTATTTTTAAATAATTTTAAAACTCGAAGTTAAAACTACTCTCAAATTTGAATTGGTAATTTATTATTTATTAAAACTCACATTTGAAACTACTCCCCACTTAAATAGGTAGCTTTTCTTCTCTTTTTCGTTTTTTATATCTTGTTTTTTGCTTTTTTTTAATAATAATTTTAAAACTACAACTTGAAAATTATTTAAAAACTCTAAGTTGAGAATACTCCCCGATTTGGAGTTTTAATAAAACAAAAACTCTCTCTAAAAGCTCTTGGTGCAGGATAAGCAGGACGCTAACTTGCGCCTCCAGCCAAGAAGAATCCGGTGAAACTAGTGTTACCGGAGATGGAGAAAGTGAAAACACCAGCTGTGAATAAGCCTACTCAGTGGCTAACTGGAATGGGTTCGGCGCCGACAGTTTTCCACAACCCTAGCAAAAATGGAAAATTCGGGACGCAGATAACACCGGAAATTGGTGTCCAGCAGAGGATACCAGTAACATTTGGCAGTTTTCTACCGTTGAAGTTCCAACCTATCAGTGAGGAAATTGTTGAAGGCGAGGGGGATATGCAGGAACTGGAACGAGTTGATTCAGTTCATCGTCGGCTCCATTTCTCTGCTCAAGCAAAGCAAACTCAGATTGCTCAGACTTCTGGAGTTCCTGTGACTGAAAATGGCAATAGAGTCACCATGCAACGTAATCGAAGCCCTCAAAAAGGGAAATCACTAAGCTATGTACCACCTGTAATGCGAGATGGTATGTTTGTGGTTCAAATTGATGATGATGATACTAAGGAACAGGAGACCTACTGGAGAAATGCATTGATAGGGTTTGTACTAGGAGAAGACCCGTATGAGCGAGCTATGGACAATTTCATTACAAATGTTTGGGATTTTGTTCCGAAACCTCAAATTCTGCATCATGACGAAGGGTATTATATTTTTAGATTTGATACTGATGAAGAAAGAGATCTTGTTCTCCAGGATGGCCCATACACTTTTCTCAATAAACCATTGGTATTACAACAATGGAGTATGGACTTCAAGCACGAACCAAGTAATGTGAGTGTAGTTCCTTTATGGGTCACTTTTCCTGGCCTACCTTTGGGATATTGGTCCATTGAAGCTCTCGGGAAGCTAGCAAGTGTAGTTGGGAAACCTATGTATACCGATAAAATCACTGCTGAACAGGAGAGGACTTCTTTTGCTAGAGTGCTGGTAGAAACAGATATTTCCCAACCTCTGGTCTGAGACTCTGGAATTACATACTAAGAGGGGGTTATCATACAACAGATTGAATACGAATGGGGGCCAAAATATTGTAGTGACTGTGTTAGGTTTGGTCATAGCACTGAGGACTGCTGGTATAAAAAGAGGCAGGGCAATGAAGAGGAAGCAAAGATCCAACATAGGGTAGCAGGGGTAAAGCAGAAAGTGCAGAGTGAGATATGGCAATGGATACCAAAAACAAAGAAGGATAATGTGAAGGCAAGAACTGACAGATCAGTGGAGGAAGGTAAGCAGGATGAAATTGCTGGCAGCAGGGTGAATGACAGAGGTTTAGTAAAAGGCAAGAATGTACAACAATGTGATGGTGCTCAATTGAACACAACCAATAGCTTCTCTTTGCTACAGATAGGTGATGATCCAGGGGACGCTGGCCCATCCAGCTTCACCCAGTCATGATAGTCTGCACATGGAACATTAAGGGTCTAAATAAGACCCACAAACAGAAGGAGTTAAGACTCTTTCTGAATAAACACAAAGTAGATTGTATGGGTTGTTTAGAAACTAAAGTAAAGGAAGCAAAGGTAAATCAGATTGTCACAAAACTGGGAAATGATTGGAGACATACTGGAAACTATAGTGAGCATGCCAATGGGAGAATCTGGACTGTGGAATTCAAAAGTGGAGATGCAGGTTTTGAAGGTTGATGAGCAATTTCTTCACTGTGAGGTTAAAAAAAGGGGTTATACTTTCAGAACATTGCTAACAGTTTTATATGCTAATAATGAATTGAGCAAGAGACAGCAATTGTGGGCCAAACTGGTGACCTTAGGGGATACTATTCAGGGCAGCTGGCTTATCAGTGGTGACTTCAATAATGTAATTCACACGGATGACAGAATAGGTTCCCCAGTTGTTCAGCAGGAGATTCAAGGATTCCAGGACACTCTCAATGCTCTTCAACTCTCCCAGTTGAAGAGCATGGGTTGTTTCTATACGTGGTGCAATAAGCAGAAGTCAGAGACAAGAGTGTATAGCAGAATTGATTGGGCCTTTGGGAATGTACACTGGATGCAGGAGTTCAGTCACATTAAAGTTGATGTATTGATCCCGGAGTCTCTGATCATTCCCCTATCCTATTGCAGTGCAATCCTGAGGAACAGAGAAGGAACAATCATCCTAAACCATTCAAACTTTATTCATATGTTATGGACCATACTGAATTTCATGGCATTCTGGAAATAGCATGGAATCAGCATTAGCAGGGAGGGAAAATGCACAGAATATGGTGTAAGTTGAAGACCCTAAAAGTGGAGTTAAAGATATGAACACCTATATGGAAAAGTATAGGTTACATCTCAATGAGGCAAGGCAGAAGCTAGAAACCATCCAGGTCCAACTGCAATCAAATTGTATGGATAAATGGTTGATTGATAAGGAGAGACTGTTACTTGTGGAGGTGGAGAGGTGGAGCAACATAGAGGAGCAGATCCTACAACAGAAATCTAGAGCTCACTGGATTACCTGTGGAGATGCCCACACAAAATACTTTCATGCTCAACTAAAGATGAGGACAAACTTCAACACTATCAATTCTATATATACTGAAAAGGGGATTAAACTATCTGATCCCAGGAAGGTGGAAGCAGAGTTTGTTGCATGTTTCAAGTCACTACTGGGGGGAACAATAACATCATCCAATGTCCAAACACTGAAATAATTCATCAGGGGCCCTGTCTCACTTTACAACAGAAGGATGCTCTTGTGTAACCAGTAACAAAGGAGGAAATATTGCAGGCAATAAAAGACATGCCACATGACAAGGCACCTGGGGTGGATGGCTTCCCAGTGGAGTTCTTCATTAGGCAGTGGCATATTGTAGGGGATGACATTTGTGAAGCTGTGACAGATTTCTTTACAACTGGGAAACTACATTCTGGAGTTAGTAGCACTGCACTAACTCTCATTCCCAAGGTACAGATCCAACCAAAGTCAAGGATTACAGGCCAATTGCTTGCTGCACAACTCTTTACAAGATCCTCACAAAGATTATTACAGCTAGGTTGAAAGGGGTTATTGACTCTCTGGTGGGCAGGTCACAGTCAGCTTTCATCAAGGGTCGTAGCATTATTGACAACATCTTATTCACACAATAATTGTTCAAGGGCTACTCCGGGAAGGGCCTCTCTCCTAGGTGTGTGCTAAAGGTGGACCTAAAGAAGGCTTACGACTCAGTTGAATGGGTTTTTCTTAGTAGATTATTGCAGGATCTGGGGTTCCCTTCTAAATTTATAGGGTGGATAATGGAATGTGTATCAACTGTAACCTATTCTCTCAACTTCAATGGAGGTCTCACTGCTCCATTTAAAGGGAAAAGAGGTCTGCAACAAGGTGACCCGATATCACCATACCTCTTTGTTCTGGCAATGGAGTACCTACATAGATAGCTTGTGCAAGTGATGATAAGGAAAGACTTCAGGTTCCATCCTAAATGCAAGAAGGTTGGTGTAGCACATGTTTGTTTTGCGGATGATCTCCTCTTGTTCTGCAAGGCTGATATTCAATCAGTCAGCCTACTGAAACAGATTCTTCAGGAGTTCTCTAAGGTCTATGGTCTTCACGCAAATGTTGATAAAAGTGTAGTGTACTTAGCAGGTGTAAACAACTGGCAGAAATAGGAGATTCTTCAGATACTGGGATTTCCAGAAGGCAGTCTCCCTTTCAAGTATTTGGGGATGCCTCTGGATTCAAAGAAGCTGTCCATTGCTCAGTTCTGGCCACTGGTGGAGAAAATTACACAGAAAATAAACTGCTGGTTGTCAAGGCTTCTATCTTATGCTGGTCGGCTTCAATTGATAAAATCTGTCATGTTTGGTGTTCAAGCCTATTGGTCCCAGATTTTTTTACTGCCCAAAATTTTTTTGAAGATGACAGAGGCCATCTACAGATCCTATCTGTTGACTAGTTCTGCCACAGTCTCAAGAAAGGCCCTGATTGCATGGGACACTATATGCTTGCCTTACAGCAGGGGGTCTGAATGTTTTAGACCTAGCTAAATGGAACAAAGCTGCTGTGGTCAAGCATTTGTGGGCATTGACTAAGAAAAAGGATAGTCCATGGATAAAGTGGGTTCATACTTTCTATATCAAGAACCACTGTTTTGAAGACATGTTGGTGCCTGGGGCTGCTGCCTGGGCAATCAGGAAAATCTTTTAATCGAGGAATCTGATAAATGGTATTGCAACACATAGTGGAAATCTGGAAAACAGATTGCGGCAGGTGCAATAGGGTGAGTCCTTCAGCATTAACAAGCTATGCAGACAACTTCTTCCTCAATGCAGCAAGGTCCAGTGGAAATCAATCATATTACAGCCTCAGCTACATCCCAGGTATAAATTTATACTATGGCTGGCTTTACATAAGCGATTTGCAACTGTGTATCGACTCCAAATGCTAAATGTTGTGGTTCCACAAGATTGCATTTTCTGTGGATTGTATCGAGAGACATTTGAGCATCTTTTCTTTGAATGTTTGAAAACCAAAGAGCTCTGGTATCGACTCCTCAACTGGTTGGACTATAAGCGTACCATTGCCGACTGGCAGGAGGAATGTGCGTGGATTAGTAAGCTGGCGAAGAGTAGAAATGGTTTAGCAGAAATTACAACTTGCCTATTTGGGATTCTGGTGCCGACGATATGGAGGGAGCGGAATAAATTGAGATTCCAGGGTGGTATGTTGATGAGCGACACTGTATGCAAGGAAATCATAGTCCATCTCCATTGCAGAGGGGCTTCAAGGCATAAGTGGAGGGCTGTCCTACATAGCTTAGATCATTTTCCCTAGTTTAAATGAGATAGACTTTTTTCACGATAGTTGTATCACACGTACTATCATAGTATGTTTTGTTTTCCCTAGAATGATAATAGGGTAGTGACTGTGTATAGCATACGAGAATAGATGGCCAGCATCTATGCTTTGTAAGTATACTTTTTTGACGAAATGAAATAGAAAGCTGTTTATTCAAAAAAAAATACTTCCCGATATGAATGGGTTGTTTTTCTTCTCCTTTTTTGTTTGTTTTTTTAAATTTTTTTTTTTGCTCTTTTTATAAATAAATTAGAAACTCCAATTTGAAACTACTCCCACCAAATTTGAATGTGTAGTTATTTTTCTCTTTTTTCCATTTTTTATAGCTTGTTTTTTGGTTCTTTTTTTTTTAAAATAATTTTAAAACTCCAACTTGAAAATACTCCCATCCAATTTTAATGGGTAGTTATTCTTTTATATATTTATATTTTTGTTTTTATATTATAGTTAATTATAAGATATCTATATTCGTTAATTAAAATAAAATATATTTGGTAGTATTGTATGTTTTATTTTTAGTTTTTTATATATTTAAATTCAAAAATAATAATTAATTATTAATTAAAAATAACTACCATTTTAAATGGGTAGTTATTTTATTTTATATTTATATTGTCTTTATTTTATCATAGTTAATTATAAGATATCTATTTTTATTTCATTTTATATATATATTTAAATTCAAAAATAATAGCTAATAATTAATTAATAATTAAAAATAACTACCAATTTAAATGGGTAGTTATTCTCTTATATATTTATATTTTCATTTTTTATTATAGTTAATTATAAGTTATCTATTTTTCTTTAAAAATTATTTTAAAACTCCAACTTGAAACTACTCCACGATTTGAATAGGTTGTTTTCTTCTCTTTTTTCGTTTTTATAGTTTTTTTTTGTTTTTTTTGTTTTAATATAATTTATAAACTCCAACTTAAAACTACTACCACAAAATTTGAATGGTTAGTTATTTCTTTTTATATTTATTTTTTTAATATAGTTAATTATAAAAATTCTATATTTATTAATTCAATTAAACTAACCAATTAATAAACAATAACTAATTATGTCATGTGGCTTTTTTAAAAGCTGCCACTTGGCCTAAGGATAGGGCTTGTTCTTCTCCTTTTAATAATATATAGATTGTGACTTTTATAAAAACTGCCACTTGGCTTAAGGAGAAGGCTTTTTGCTCTCCTTTGAATAATATACTAGTAGTCGTACTCACGCGATGCGCAGTGAATTTTGAAAAAATATTAACGAAATTAAATTGTAATCGGGCTTGTTTGATCGTATTAGATCTTATCGCTTTAATAAATTTTAATTATCATCTTATTTGTCGGTACGATATATCCAATAATCAATTTTTTTATTTAATTAAAGGTACTTATATAGTCTGTGAATAACTTTTTTGTTATATATTTTTCTTTATTATATTATCCAATGATTAGCATTATACATTTTTAATAGAATTTTTATTAATATATTACTTTATTTAATATTTTCATCTGCTCGCTTTTTTTGGTAACATAAGAGAAGATATATAATTTATTACTATTGAAATAGTTGCTATGTTAAATTTTATTATATGTTCTCAATAATATTATCTAAATTTTAATGAATAGAATCTCTATTAAACTAAAGGGACCTATACAACAACGAATAATTTTTTTGTTATGTATTGTGCTTTAATATATCATCGAATAAATTTTTTGTTATGTATTTATCTTTATTATATTACCCAATATTTGAGTAGCTAATTTTACGCAGTTAATTTTGTTGTTTTTATCTTTTTTTGTACATAAGTTTTGATCTCCAAATTTATTGATGTTTTGTCCTAAATTTTGATACTTTGATAATTTTTTGATGTTACATTTGGAATCATCACAATGATTTGCTTCTCATATTCTATATAAATAGGAGTAGATATTGTCTGAATTTTAATGAATAATCTCTATTAAATTAAAGGGACTTATATAATTATTAAATAACTTTTTTGTTATGTATTTTTATTTATTATAATATCCAATATTTAGTATAATTATATTATTAATAGAAAGTATTAGCATATTACTTGTTTAATATTTTTGTTTGCTAATTTCTTTGGTAATATAACAGAAGATACACATTTTTATTAATCTTGAAAATATTTAAAAAAATATATTTTATTGTATTTTCTAAATAATATTGTTTGACTTTCAATGAATAAATACAATTTTTATTTAAAAATAGATAAAAACCAAAATGATTTAAAAAATAAAATAAAGAAATTAACTACCCTAAACCAACCCTCACCTATGTTTGAGTATTTAATTTTGATAATTAATTTATTTATCAATTATTAATAATCAATAACTAATTAACTAATTACGTCATGTGCCATTTTTTTAGGATGTCACTTGGCTTAAGGAGAGAGCTTTGTCTTCTCCTTTTTTTTTTGGTAATTAAACTTTGTATTAATCACCAAAGTGTTAACCTTACAAATCCATAGTCCAGTTTATAACTCAACTGGCTATCAAAACAAAAAACAAATGCTATCCTAGCATTATAGCAAATACTGCTGCAGTAATATCCTTAGTCTAGGAGGAGCTCTAACATTACAATTATAAGCAATATTTCTAAGCAGTTTGTCACTGGTACAGTATGTATTTTCAAATATTCTCGCATTCCTTTCCAGCCATACGACATAAAACATCTATGTCATTGTCATTTTGATTATGTTAGCTCGAGGGGATTTGCCTTTAGATTTCTCAATGAACCACTGGACAAACTGGAGCCAGTTTTGCCCAGTAGGTTGGTTAACTCCAATCCATTGCAACATGTGAGTTCTCAGTTGAGTTGTATAAGTGCAATCCAGGAATAGGTGTTCCCTAGATTCAACAGCTTGTTGGCACATGACACAAGTGTCTGTTATATCCAGGTTCAATTTGATCAACCTTGTTTTGGTGGGCAGTCTATCTTGCAGGAGAAGCCATAGGTTAAAGATTGCTTTAGGTCGAGCAGCATTCTGTATTGTTAAGTTCTTCCATCTGACTCTTGGTGCTTCTCCTATCTGCTGTAGGTAGAGCTTTCTTATAGTGCAATCAGATTTATCCAGCATTTGATGTTGCTGCAGCAGTTCAATGCCTTCAATGATCTTCCTTACCATCCAACTAGCATGTTTAGGGACACTGATGGTCTCCAATTGTTTCTGTTTGATATACACCGTATGAATCCATTTCACCCATAGAGCATCCTTCTTATGTGCCAGATCCCAGCTGAGTTTAGCAATAGCAGCCTTGTTCCATAGTAATAAATTAGTCAAATTCAATCCACCAGCAGACTTTGGATACAGATTTTCTCCCAAGCCATATATGCCTTTCTTGACACACTAACTGATCCTGACCAGATGTATGATCTGCACATTGCCTCAAGCAGTTTTATAATCTTGGAAGGTATTAGAAATAGTTGTGCCCAGTAAGCCTGAATCCCAAAGATAACTGATTGAACCAGCTGAATTCTGCCAGCATATGATAGGTGTCTAGCAGTCCAGGAAGTAATCCTGGCAGAAACTTTGTCAATCAATGGCTGCCATTGCAAAACAGTCAACTTCTTGGCAGTCAAAGGTACTCCCAAATATTTAAAAGGAAGTTCTCCACGTACATACCCCAGGAGATCAATAATATGCTGCTGATCCTGAGGTTTCACTCCTCCAAAATAGACAGCACTCTTATGCAAGTTGGCTGTCATACCAGAAGCAGTAGTGAACTGAGAGAAATAAGTAAACATAGTACTTACAGAAAGAGGTTCTCCTTTGACAAACAACAACAAGTCATCAGCAAAACTTAAGTGAGTTATTCCCAGTTTTTTACAACCAGGATGAAAAGCAAACTCTCTGTTTTGCCTCAATTCAAACAGTGACCTACTGAGATACTCCATCACAATAGCAAACAGGAAAGGGGATATGGGATCCCCTTGTCTCAGTCCTTTGGCTGCTTGAAAGGGCTCAGTTGTCTCACCATTAACCACTACTGTATAGCTGACAGTTTGGATACATTCCATGATCCATCTAGTAAATCTGATAGGGAAATCCAGTGCTTCCATAACCTGCTGTAAGTAGCACCATTCTACTGAATCATAAGCTTTCTGCAAAACAATTTTGATCATACACCTGGGAGAAATATGTGACCTAGAATAATGCTTTATTAGTTCATGTGCTAAGATGACATTGTCTACTATTCTCCTTCCTGGGATAAAGCCTGCCTGTGCATTACAGATAATACTACTCATGACTTTCTGGAGTCTGTTGGCCAGCAACTTGGAGATAATTTTGTATAGGACTGAACAGCAAGCTATTGGTCGAAATTCTTTGACTGTTTTAGGGCTAGATACCTTGGGAATTAGGGTGAGTGTAGCACAATTTACAGGTTTGTGCATTTTGCTGGTTGCAAAAAAATTCTTGACTGCTTGAAGAACCTGCTGCCCTATGATAGGCCAAGTGTGTTTAAAGAACATAGCATTATATCCATCTATCCCTGGATCTTTATCATTACCAATTGCCTTCAAACTGTTTAGGATCTCTGTGTCACTGATGTCAGCTGATAACTCCAACCTTTGCTGATGTGAGAGTCTAGGACCATTGTTCATATACACTTTGTTCACTGCTGGTAGAGAAGTGGCTGATGTACCCATGAGTGATTTATAGAAATCTGTAATCTCCTTATGTAGGTCAGCTGGCTCAGTTATCTTCAGTCCACCTTCTGTGGTCAGCTCAGTAATCCTTTTAAATTGGTTTCTCTCCTTCATTACTGCTGAGAAGTATTTATTGTTTAAATCTCCTAGCTGGATCCATCTGGCTCTAGATTTTTGTTGCAGTGCTGATTCTTCAAGCAAAGACCATTTTTCCAATTGCTGCATCAGTTCCTTTTCTCTCAGTTGTAGGTTATCTGTATATGACATGGCCATCTGTTGTTGAACAGCTTCCAGTTCCTTTCTACTGTTCTCAATCTTCTGTGCAATACCCTTAAATTCTCTAG
This sequence comes from Nicotiana benthamiana, assembly GCA_034376525.1. Classification (NCBI taxonomy): domain Eukaryota; kingdom Viridiplantae; phylum Streptophyta; class Magnoliopsida; order Solanales; family Solanaceae; genus Nicotiana; species Nicotiana benthamiana. The sequence goes on along the minus strand of CM067335.1, from coordinate 32,574,459 downwards.
TATTTAGAGATTTTAAGGCAGGCTTGAGGGCTTTGAGGTTATTCCACACACCTTGCAAGGTACATTGAGCAGTGCTTTTCCATTTAGCTTTGACCAAAGATTGGTAATCCTTACTTTGAGTCCATGCATTGTAGAATCTAAATGGAATCTTCCTGCTATGAGTATCTTCAGTTAGGGATAATAGCATGGGATTATGATCAGAGATAAAGGGAGCTCCATATACAGTGTGTACATGGTTCCATTTCATCATCCATTCATAATTGCCAAACACCCTATCTAATCTGCTATACACTCTGTCATTACCACTTTGTTTATTGGTCCAGGTAAAGAACTCCCCTTTCCATGGCAGTTCAGCCAGGCCAGCTTGCTTTATGCAGTTATTAAACTGCACAGTCTCTCCTTGCTTGACTGGGTGGCATGATTGTCTATCATTACTTGACAATATGGCATTGAAATCTCCTGCAATTATCCAAGGATCAGTTATACCTGCAGCCAGATTCTGAATAGTCTTCCACATTGTCCCCCTCTGATCACTATCATTTGATCCATATACCACTGTGAGGCAGCAAAGAAGTTCACCACTGAGATTCCTGACAATGCAATGGATGAGTTGAGCCTCCTCCTGTACTCCAGAGATCAAAAATACTGTAGGATCCCATAGGATCCATATTCTTCCATTCACTGCTCCATTGTAGTTAGTTATTATTCTCCAGTTAGGCTATTTTTTTGTTTAACCTTTGTCTCTACAAGACCAACAAGGTCAAATTTATTGGTTCTAAAGTATTCTTTTGCTTCCTTCTGTTTGTACCTCTTATTTACACCCCTTATATTCCAAAATAACCACTTCATTGGCCATAGCTGGTTCCCCCTTCATCTAGGGGGTGATCTGCCCAACTCATTGTTCCAACTTCAAATCTATTAGACATCACAATAGGAGATAATGGTGGAAAGTTTGTGATGTTAAAGACTGGAGACATCTGTGTAGAAACACCCTTCTGCTTATTCAACTGTTCAACTACACCATCCTGAGAACTTGGTTGTTTTGTATTATCTGGTTGCTGGACTTGATTTTCCTGCCTGTTCTGGACCACAGGAGCTGGAGCCTTAACTCTCCATTCCTGTGTCATTTTAGGCTTCACTGAGGGTTGGGGGGCAGTTTTAGCCAAACAATTATGTCCCACGATCAGACACTTCTCACAATATGATGGCTTCCAATCATATGACACATCTTGCATAAAACTCTTTCCATTGGGATCCATCAGTTCAATCTCACTTGGTAATGCCTTTGATACATTCACCTCTATTAGCATACGAGCATAACTCTACTTTGCTTTGTCGTGCATTCATCAGCAAAGATGGGTTTCCCCAGTACACTTGCAATTCTACTCAGTGACTTACTGCCGCAACAGGACATAGGTAAATTGGGGAATTTAATCCACAGGGGAATTTCTGTTGGGAAAGCATCTTTAAAGTCAAGATCAGCCGACCATTGTTTCAAAATCATAGGCCTATTAGTAATTGAATATGGTCCTCCACACAGTATTTCTTTGGCATCATCAAGGGACTGAAATTTAACTATATAGTAACCCTCATCATGGCAAAATAATTCAGGCTCAGGAACATGAGACCAGTGTATGCTAATAAATCTTTTCATAGCAGTGTACCCTGGTCCATTCCTAGAACAAAAATAACTAGGGCACATTTCCATTTTCCTTCTTCCTCTTCCACCTCTTCCTTCACCAGCTGACCAACTGGTTTACCATTAATGAGTGTAGGGGGAATATACTCCAGAGACATACCATTTGCAGCAAGGTGATTCCTCTGAAATAGGCTAGCCCACTTTTTGGGTGGGTCAATTTTTGCTCCTTCCTCACTAGAGGCCTTTGGTACATCAGGTTGTGGAGGTTGCTGCATGTGGTCCTTACCCCTATTCTCTTGATCCATCGGGACCATCACTGGTCCAGCTTGAGGTTCTGAGTTGCTATCAACCTTCTCAGTTGCTGTTAGTAGCACGGGAACTCCAGATGGTTGCGAATCTGTAGTTGCATGAGGCAATGAAACAGTATCTTCAGTGGGCTTCAATGGAACAGTGTTAACCACCTGTGGCACAGTGTTAACAGATTTTGGGAAAACAGTGTCGTTTGCATAAATTGGCACCAGAACTTTCTTAGGTCGGCCTCTCCCTCTCGCCATAGCACCCTCAGCGCAGGTTAACCAACATACGCAGAGGTAGCAGAGAAGAAGAAGATGAAAGCAGAAAAAGTTAGAGAAAAGGCAGAGCTTCTCTCTCTAGGTCATTTAGTAAAATGATTAGGAGTTGTCTTCTCCTTTTAATAATATATAGATAGATAGATTATCCATGTTTGAGTAGTTAATTTTGTTGTTTTTATCATTTTTTTGTACATAATTTTTGAATCTCCAAGTTTATTGGAGTTTTGTCCTAAATTTTTACACTTTGTTAATTTTTTGATATTACATTTGGAATCATCACAATGATTTGCTTCTCATATTCTATATAAATAGAAGTAGATATTGTCTAAATTTTAATGAATAATCTCTACTAAATTAAATGGACTTGTATAATTATCAAATAACTTTTTTGCTATGTATTTTTGTTTATTATAATATCCAATGTTTATTATAATTATATTGTTAATTGAAATTATTAGCATATTACTTGTTTAATATTTTTATTTGCTAATTTCTTTGGTAATAAAAGAGAAGATAAACATTTTATTACTCTTGAAAATATTTTTAAAAAATAATTTTTATTATATTTTCTAAATAATATTATTTTAATTGTAATGATAAATACACTTTATTTCAAAATATATAAAAACGAATATGATTTTAAAAAATAAAATAAAGAAATTAACTACGCTATACCAACCCTCACCCATGTTTGAGTATTTAATTTGGTAATTAATTTCTTTATTAATTATTAATAATTAGTAACTAAATAATTAATTAGTTACTAATTATACCGTGTGTCCTTTTTTTAGTATGCACTTGGCTTAAGGAAAGAGCTATGTCTTCTCCTTTTAATATATAGATATAGACTTTTCTTTATTATATCATCTAATATTTAGTATTATTATATTTTTAATAGAAATATTTATTAGCGTATTACTTTAATTAATATTTTTCTCTAAAAGTTTTTAAATTTCTTTATTTTTGTTTTTTATTTTAAAATAATTTTTAAAATTCCAATTTAAAACTATTCCCAATTTTGAATTGGTAATTCATTATTTTCTATTTTAGAATTATTTTAAAACTCCAACTTGAAACTACTTCCCGATTTGAATAGGTAGTTCTTCTCTTTTTTCATTGTGTATAGCTATTTTTTTTTTTGCCTTTTATTTTAAAATAATTTAAAAGCTACAATTTGAAACTACTCCCACCCAATTTGAATGGGTGGTTATATATATATATATATATATATATATATATATATATATATATATATACACACACACGCATATATAGTAGTTTTTTATTTTATATTATTTTCATTTTTATATATATTTAAATTCAAAAATACTAAACAATAACTAACTATACCACGTGACATTGTTTTAGATTGTCACTTGGCTTAAGGAGAAGATTTTTTCTTCTCCTTTAATAGTATATAGATAAAGATTTTTTGAATGAGAATATGTGCTGTTATTAAAAAAAAATGGCATGGGCTGGTTAGCATTTATACCATTAATTAATGTTTACCTATTGTTCAAAATGTAGTTAAAAAGTACTTAACTAGATTTTCACTAAAATATCTTTGTCATATTCTCCTCAACTCCTTCATAAGATCTTAAATATATTTGCGAAAGAGGTGGTTGGTTTCAAACGTTTCTATGTTATAAAGTTTAGATATAACATTTTTTTACTTAATTATTTTTATTGGTCGAAGAAGTATAGGAAATAAGGTAGTTTGTATTCAGATGCGGATTCAAAATTTGAGGCTTATAGGTTTCTATCGTAATTTTAGATTAATATGTAATAATAATTGGGTTCACAGTTAGATATTTTATAAATTTCTTAATATAAATACATGGTCTATGCAAAAGTGACTGGGTTCCCAGGAACCCATATTATAACCTCTAGATCCGCCCCTGTTTGTATCATCTTGATAGTTGATATACCACATATTTGAACTTCACAATATTGTCTTACAGTTTCACTAGTATAAGTTCGAACTCATTCTCAGGTATCACACTAACTTATTTTATTATTTTTATTTTTATATATATATTTAAATTTAACAATAATAATTTATAACTAATTATAAATTAAATAACTAATTATGCTATGTGGCATTGTTTTAGGTTGCCACTTAGCTCATGGAGAAGACATTTTTCTTCTCCTTTTAATAATTTATAGATTTTTTGAATGAGAATATGTTCTGTTATTAAAAAAAATGGCATGGGCTGGTTAGCATTTATACCATTAATTAATGTTTACCTATTGTTCAAAATGTAGTTAAAAAGTACTTAACTAGTTTTTCACAAAAATTTCTTTGTCATATTCCCCTCAACTCCTTCATAAGATCTTAAATATATTTGCGAAAGATGTGGTTGGTTTCAAACGCTTCTATGTTATAAAGTTTAAAATATATATATAACGATTACATAATTTGCCAAGAGAATTGGTTCGAGTTCGGAAAGGATTGAGACACTTAGTCTCCAAGAAGAGAGCTTAAGTAGAATTAAATTGACCGAAAGGTGAAATATGAGTAAACCAATCCAAAATAGAATTTTAATATTGTCAATAGCTTCGTACGGTGATTTCGGACTTGAACATATGCCCGAATATGGATTTAGAAGTCCATGAGACAATTCGACGCCTTTTGGCGAATAATAAGTTGGCGTGTTCTAATTATATTATCTTATAAGTGGACGAGGTCTATTACCATGGTAGATACCAAATGGATATGATAACAAGTGTACGAGGCGTACTATAAGACATATGGAGTCTACGGAAAATCATATGTCTAAGCCAAGTTGGAAAAATTCATAATAGACTAAAGTTGCAAATGAGTACGCACTTAACCTCACTTTGGACAAGAATATATACCTTTATATAATGACTTGTGTGATGAAAAACCTATCAAAATAAAGCTCTTTGAATCTAGTTTCCAATGCTTCAAACCGTTCGTCATTCGGACATTCCCACGCAAAGTTATGACCAAATTACCAAAGCAGCGCAAAATATTGCACTACTGCGGTGCCCCTTGCGGCTCGAGGCGCGCCGTGCCTATACAAAATCCAGCAGGGTCCAAATTCATACCCGGATTCATTTTTCATTAATGCCCCGTGACGTCCCATGCGGCGCAGTAGTACAAAAAATGGGTGTTTAAGTCCAAAAACAGAATACTTACGGGATTTTCATCCCATTTCTCAATTCTATCTTCTCCAACACCATTTTCTGGCGATTCTTCACCAAACTTCTTGGGTAAGTGATCCTTGACTCGTTTTCTTTATCTTCCATCAATATTATTTGAATTCTTAGGCCTAGACATGTGAAAATAGGTAGAAAATTAGAGAATTGGGTATAGTTAGAGTTTTCAAATAATTTATGATTTAGACCTTGTTTTAGGGTCGAACTTAAGAACAAATTATATATTTGAACTCGTGATGAATGAATGAATTGTCGGAAATTAGCTTGAACATCGTGTTTTGATCACGTGGGCCCGGGGTCAATTTTTACTATTCGGGGCAGAATGTTGCAAAATGTAAATTTAGCCATTTGGATCATTTCGTTGAGTAGTATTGATGATATTAAATCAATTGTGTATAGATACAATTGAATTGGATCCAAATTCGAAAAGAAAGGGCATTGCTTAAGGATTGCGTTTGTCGTAAGCGTTCGAGGTAAGTGTTTGATCTATCCTAGCTTGAGGGAATAAGAGTTGAGTCTATTTGCTAATTGCTATGTGCGGAGTCCGGCGTATAGGCATGGTGACGAGTATCTATACGTTGGGGGTCGAGCATGACCGTGAGTCTTAAATGGATAATCTCACATCCTTATTTGGTTTTATGAAAGAATTATTTGTGTGAGTCTTGTATTATAATTGTTATGATTCCGTTATAGTTTGTTGCGCTTCATGTGTTATTATTATTATTATTATTATTGTTCCCTTGCTGGGAAGTTTGTTTTGATATTATTATTCCCTTGCCGGGATGTTTGTTTTGATATTATTATTCCCTTGCCGGGATGTTTGTTTTGATATTATTATTCCCTTGGCAGGATGTTTGTTTTGATATTATTGGTTTCTTTGCCGGTAGTATATTGTTTGATTATTTGTTATTGGTTTTCTTTGCCAGTAATATATTATTTGATTATTTATTATTGGTTTCTTTGCCGGTAATATATTGTTTGATTATTTGTTATTGGTTTTCTTTGCCGGTATTATATTGTTTGATTATTTGTTATTGGTTTATTTGCCGGTAATATATTGTTTGATTATTTGTTATTGGTTTCTTTGCCGGTATTATATTGTTTGATTATTTGTTATTAGATTTCTTTGCCGGTAATATATTGTTTGATTAATTGTTATTGATTTCTTTGCCGGTAATATATTGTTTGATTATTTGTTATTGGTTTCTTTGCCGGTAATATATTGTTTGATTATTTGTTATTGGTTTCTTTGCTAGTAATATATTGTACACTGAGTTAATAATGAAATGGGAGCGGGTGGTACGCCTACCACAAGATATAATAAAATGGGAGCGGGTGGTACGCCTACCACAAGATATAATAAAATGGGAGCGGGTGGTACGCCTACCACAAGATATAATAAAAGGGGAGCGGGTGGTACGCCTACCATAAGATATAATGAAATGGGAGCGAGTGGTACGCCTACCACAACTTATATTAATTATTGTTATTGGCCATAGTTGCCAGTGACATATTGTGCAGTGTGTTGATAATGAAATGGGAGCGGGTGGTACGCCTACCACAAGATATATGAGAAATAGAATCGGGTTACACGCATGTAACAAGATGTGATCTAGAATGAAATCTGCCTTTATAATCCTTGTTCTCGTTAATGGGTGGATTTTGATTACTTATAATGGTGATGCTGTGCACTTTCTACTGCTGTATTTATTTGTTGTTAGCAATTTAAGTGTTTAGTCCGTTTGAATTCTTTTACCGTGGTGACCCTTCGTGTTAGAACCTACCGTGTTTGCATTATTTCACCACATTTATACAAATATATACATTTCAATATTTCAAGCTTCAATAATTATACTCTACTTAAAAGGAATTGCTACTATGCTTTGACTTATTAATTTCTCGTATTAAAGATAATAATTCATTCGCTATTGTACTTTAATAGAAAAGGTATTTTCTTTATCAAATTATTTCTAAAAATAACTTCATCTCTTCTTGTCGATTTCCTAATTGGTTTGGAAGTTGCACTCTACTTTATGTTAAGTAAATGATGCTCTTTGAACATTCTTAATTGTATTGGGCTATTGACCATGTGAACTGCGTAACATAAGAATATTGTTGTGCAATGTGAAACAGAAATATATTGGCACCAGATGCCGGAGAAAATATTATAATTTTATTTAATTGCACGTGAGTTGTCCGTGCGGTTGTAGTATAAATATGGGCACAAGATGCAGTAAAAATATGAAAGTAGGCTGAGATGTATATTATTACGATTTTGAAATGAGGCGTCACAAGATGACATTTACCCGAAAGAATGATATTCGAAAGATACTTATTTGAAGGAAATATATTCGAAATATATTTATTGAAAAGCATATTATCCTAGAGAATATTACTTGAAGAATTTATAGGTGAAAGATTTATATTTGAAGAACTTGATTATTTGGTTACACTTGTATTTATTATTTGTTGAGAAGCAATTATGGGGTTCTTGTTGCGTGCTATTTATGTCATTGGTTGATCACCGTTGCAATTATTGTTATTTGTTTCCTATTATTTTGTACGTTATAAACTGTACAGGTTTATGTGAGTGTCTGGTCCTAACCTTGTCACTACTTCGCTGGGATAGGCCGGATACTTACCAGTACATGAGGTCGGTTGTGTTGATTCTACACTCTGCGCTCTCTTTGCGCAGATACAGGTTTTGGACAGAAGCAACAGCAGTAGTGCGGGTGTTAGCTTTTGATCATCGAGATACCGAGGTAGCCTTGCGGGCGTCCGCAGAACGCGACATCTCCTCTATCCTTACCTTCAGTCTGTTATTCGAGACAAACAGTAATATATTTCTTTCAGACGATTATGTGTATTATTCTTAGAAGTTCGTGAGTATCGTGACACCAGTTCTTGGGTAGTGTTTGATGTTGGGATTTTAGTATCACATCTAGTAAAATTTGCTAAGTCTTTCGCTAAATTTATTTATTCCGCTGAAATTTTAATATTGTTGATAATAGATTTAAATAAGTATTGTTAAAAATGGAAATATAAGTAAGAGTTTTTCTTCTTGTACAATTGCCTTTAGCATGTGTTTGTCTCATTTAACTCCCGTTTCTAAATATTAATAATTAATATATATATATGTATACATATATATATTCTTTCCTTTTGCATATTTCAGAATGAAGTTACTGTTAGGACCGAAAAAAATCAGCTGTCATGCAGAAGCTAGCAAATCAAACCTTGAACGATGATTAATCCAATAACAAAAGATAAATATACCAAATGAGACACAAATATTTAACGTGGTTCAGTCAATTGACATACGTCCACAACGAAGATGAGCAATCCACTATAATAAAAGAGAGTACAAAATATCGAGAGAACAACCTCACGAAGAGGCAAACACAAGTGACACACTAATACTTGTCCCGTAAAGTTCTCCCCCTAAACACGACTCCCAAGCTCCTATGGCTACATTGTAAATGCTACTGACTGAGAAGGAATGATCCTCAATTTATAGTACTCCAAACATTTTCCTACAAGAAAAAGGACTAGCCAAGTATAAGAGAATTATAATTTCCTTCTACCAAAAGAAAATTCCAATTAAGGTAATTATATTGCTCTTTTTCCTTCAACAAATAGGATAATCAAATATGGTAAGAAAATTATGGCAAACACCTAACAATTCTCCCCCTTGACCTGAATTTTCTGACAAAATAAACTTGATCCACCTTCTTCACATAGCCTTCAACAGGCCGCATCTCCAAATCTCCACCTCGAAGTTCGTCTCAACGTGCGTAACACACCGGTCAAATTTCTCAAACAAAAATCACGATTATCGTCAAACATATTGCAACTAGAACTGAATCCGCCAAGATGAACCTGTCTTGAACCTTGTTCCGAGCTGGTTCTGATACCACTTGTTGGGATCGAAATAAATTCAGGTGTCATGCGGAAGCTAGCAAAGAAAACCTTGAACGACGATTAATCCAATAACAAAAGAGAAATATACCAAAGGAGACACAAACATTTGACGTGGTTTGGTCAATTGAACTACATTCATAACGGAGATGAGCAATCCACTATAATAAAAAGAGAGTACAAAATATCGAGAGAACAACCTCATGAAGAGGCAAACACAAGTGACGCACTAACACTTGTCCCGTAAAGTTCTTCCCCTAAACACGACTCCCAAGCCCCTATGGCTACATTGTGAATGCTACTGAATGAGAAGGAAGGATCCTCAATTTATAGAACTCCAAACCTTTTCCTACAAGAAAAAGGACTAGCCAAGTATAAAAGAATTATAATTTCCTTCTACAAAAAGGAAAACTCAATTAAGGTAATTATATTGCCCTTTTTCCTTCAACAAATAGAAAAACCAAATATGATAAGAAAATTATGACAAACACCTAACTACCCTCATGAAACACCAATGAAATTACCACATTATTTCAAAGCCACAGGAAATTACCTATAATTATACAAAAAGAATTATACATTTCACACTATGGTATTGTACATACCGCTCATGAATTGGTGAAAAATATCACATACAATGATACTTCTTTCAGTAACTCATCTTAATGGGGTATATTCTAAGTAAAAAGACACCCGACGAACTTGAAAAATAACAACAAATCAATATTAGAATATACCCAACATCACTATGACTCCAAAATACTGCCCTGTAGTTTTGAGCTACAAAAACTAAATTCCAAATAAGTGTTTAGAGTTTTACTTGTAAAAGTTAAAATCGAATTTCTACAAGTTAACTCTAGGACAATGTTTTGGAGTTCGAAAAGAGAAGGAGAAAGATATTGGTTAATAAAGACAACATGAAAAGGGAAGCTCATCATCTGCCTCCAAGGCACCGAACTCAACTGATACAAGAAAAACTTTATTATTGGGTTGAATTTTTGTTTTAAGAACTAGGTTGAAATTCCGATATAATAAGAGTTTACACTAATAAAATTATGAACTCCAACATTCGGTATTGTAATTTTACATGTAGTTGATTTATTCAGAAGTGAACCCACAGGGAAAGGGAGAGGTCCAACTCTAACATAATATACTAGGGTTTTACGTATCAAAACTTCGAACTCCATGATCGATGGCTGGAGTTGTTCTGTGTTTTAGTATTAGAGGTATCTTGTCCAAATATTTTGTTGTGTAAAATTTTTTCTAAATGGTAATAGCTTCTGAAATACTGGCTAAACTCTAATAGCTTAGTCAATACTTACGATACTTAGTTGACATTCATAAAAAGCATCTAATGAATTATGAGTTCAATCCATCCTGTTTAACAGAAAGGCGGATATTCCTTGTCATTATCAGACAATCACTTATTCACAAACTTCGTGTAGGAAAAATAATTTTCATTTTCCATCTCATGGAAAACCCTTTTCGCTCCGCTTAGCCTTATCCCCCTCTAGCCATTCCCCCCCCCCCCCCCCCCCCCCCAAAAAAAAAAAAAGAAAAACCAATTTTTACGACTACAACCTTCTTTGGCCCAATACATATTTTTGAGGGACAAGCCCAAAACCTAGCTATTGGTCCTACTTTGACGTTTCATTCGGAGGCCCAAAAGTTAGCTGAGTCTGCGGTTCTCCATTCCGACTACCAAAACCCTCTTACGCCATTGCCAAATCGTGGCCTTTCTTCCTCCAACACTACCTCACATACATGGCATCATTGCCACCATTTCTATTTCCATCTCCATCTAAACCCTATTTCAGAAAGGACTATTTTTCTGCTCACACATGAATACAGATTCGTATACAAATTTTATACATATAGAATAGTAATATAGATGGACGTAAGAAGATTGAAAAATCCCAAAAGGATTGCTATATTTTCACATATTAAACGTCCTTTGACCTGTGTGATTTATACTGCTTCTTCAGATCAAATTAGTGAGACATTACATCAAACACCTTCTAAGCAGCCTAACCCCAGCTCAGAAAGTAAACAGCAAAAGGTATTTGATATGAATTTGCGCAAATGGGTTACTTCAGTTCTCTCAAACCCACAAGTAGATTCGTTAAAGATTAAAGATTTGCTAACCCATTTGACTCCACTTCAGTTTGATGCTATTTTCTTGGAAATTCATTCATCTTTAAAACCATTGAATGCTTTGAAATTTTTCCATCTAGCGTCCGGTTCATATGGTTTTAGTTTCAGTGTTCGATCTTATTGTACTCTGCTTCGTTTGCTAGTTGCCTCGAATCATGATGATGCAGCTAGGTTACTTTTGATAAGGTTAATTGATGGGAAACTACCTGCATTGTTTGATTGTTCCCAACAAAAGCATGTAGAGATTGCTGTTTCTTTAGCGGAGTTAAGTCGAGTGTCTGATTTTGGTGTTGCTGTTAGGACATTTGATCTTTTGGTTCATTTATGTTGTACCCAATTCAAGAATGTTGGGTTTGATGCTGCATTGGATGTATTCAGGACATTGGTGAGTAGGGGGTTGTATCCTTCTTTGAAAACTTGTAACTTTTTGTTGAGTTCTCTTGTGAAAGAGAATGAGCTTTGGAAGAGTTATCAGGTTTTCGGAATTTTGAAGGATGGTGTTGAACCTGATGTTTACTTGTTTAGCACTGCAATCAATGCTTTTTGTAAAGGAGGGAGAGTGGACGAGGCGAAAGAGTTGTTTCGTGCGGATGGAAAACATGGGTGTCGTGCCAAATGTTGTCACTTATAATAACCTCATTCACGGGATTTGCAGGAATGGTAATTTAGAAGATGCCTTCTGCCTGAAGGAAAATGATATTAAATGGTGTAAAGCCAAGTATTATCACTTATAGCATGCTTATTAATTGTCTGATGAAACTTGAGAAATATGATGAAGCTGATTGTGTGTTGAATGAGATGTCAAACAAGGTGCTTGTTCCAAATGAAGTGATATACAATACCATCATTAATGGCCATTGTTCTGCAGGAAATATCCAGAAAGCTCTAAAGGTAAGGGATGAAATGTTAAGAAAAGGAATTCTCCCCAACTCGGTTACTTGCAATTCACTGATCAAAGGCTTCTGTAAGGTAAATCAAGCTAGTCAAGCTGAAGAACTCTTAGAGGAGATGTTGTTACATGGATTGAGCGTAAATCCTGGTTCATTTAGTAATGTTATCCTTGTACTGTGTACAAATTCTAGGTTTTTTTCTGCACTACAGTTTACTAAGGAAATGATATTAAGGAGTTTGAAACCAAATGATGGGTTGCTGACCACATTAAATGGTGGGCTTTGCAAGGAAGGGAAGCATTCAGAAGCAGTTGAGCTTTGGCATATGCTGCTGATGAAAGGGCTCACGGCCAATACAGTGACCTCAAATGCTCTAATTCATGGGCTTTGTGAAGCTGGTAACATACAAGAGGCTGTTCGGATGCTGAAATTGATGCTAGATAGTGGTGTTCAAATAGATAGCATAACATATAATTCTCTTATGTGCGCATTTTGCAAAGACGGAAACTTAGATGGTGCCTTTATGTTTGAGAGAAGAAATGGTAAAGCAACGAATCGCACCTCATATTTCAACTTACAATGTTCTGCTACATGGGCTTGGCGAGAAAGGTAAAATAGATGAAGCTCTGTTGCTATGGAATGAATGTCGAAGCAAGGGACTTGTCTGCGATATTTATACCTATGGGGCCTTAATAAATGGTTTGTGTAAAGCTGAAAAACTTGGAAAGGGCAGAGACCTTTTCCATGAGATGCTCAGACAAGGCTTAGTCCCAAATATAATTGTTTATAACACCCTTATTGGAGCTTATTGTAGAAACGGAAATGTGACAGAAGCCCTTAAACTTCGCGAGGACATGAGAAGTAGGGGTATTCTACCAAATGTTGTCACTTATTCCGCTCTCATACATGGCATGAGTAATATCGGGCTTATGGAGGATGCGATGAACCTTACTGATGCAATGCGTACTGAGGGAGTTCCACGTGACGTTGTTTGTTATACTGCATTGATTGGAGGTTATTGTAAATCGGGTCAGATGGATAAAGCGAGGAGCATTTTGCAGGAAATGTCATCACACAATATACAACCTAATAAGATAACTTATACGATCATTATTGATGGGTATTGCCAAGCTGGTAAAGTTAAAGTAGCTAAGGAGTTTTTTGTCGAGATGGTACAGAAGGGAATCACTCCTGATTCTGTCACCTATAACGTTTTGACAAAGGGGTTTCTGAATGAAGGGGAAGTAGAAGAAGCCTTTTCACTTTTAGATCGTATTTCCCTTACAGGAGTTGGTTTAGATGAAGTTGCATATACTTCCTTAGTTAATTTGCTTCCCTGGAGATCAGCAAGCGCGAACCAAGAATGAAATGAACTGACACAAGGTTCGGACACTCATCTGGTCAGAATAGTCCCAACCTCACGTTTCTAAAGACATAACGGAGTCATGGCAATGACAGACTTCTGCACACTGGGTTAGACTGTCATCTTTGAAACTTAAATGATTTGTTCTTCTCAATTATATCATGTTTTAGGAGTTTTTAAAATATGTTTCCATAAATAACATACTTGTACAGTATCCTTCTCTTTCCTTTCTCCGCCTAATTTGTCGCCGGCCGTTCGTAATGGTCATATTTCCGATCACTTTCTCTCTCTAAGATCTATAAGATCTCTCTCTCATAGATCTTACGGTGCTACTGCTGCCCAGTTTGACTATATGATTGGTTCCGAACTTTACCTCCGGTAAGTATATTTTTTCGAGATCCAGATCCAAGGTTCGTTCCTCAGATCCATATCTCTTTGCCCCCACACTCCATTTTCTCTACGTTGTTCTTCTCAGATTCAGATTCCCGCCAATTGCCTCTAGCTTTAGATATATTATCATTATCAGTTTTTGTATGTACTGTATGCATTGTTTTTTTTAAATATTTGCAGTCAATATTCACATATTTGAGGATAAAACAGTATTTGGGTTTTGCACAAAATTCCATTTTGCTATAAAAATTCTCATATTCTTGAACTTTAAATCAAAACAGTATCTGGGTTGTGCTCAAAATTCAGCTGTCAGATCACTTTTACATATATTTTTTAAAGCAAAATAGTATCTGGGTTTGACACAAAATTCCATTTTGCTATCAAAATTCACATATTCTTGAACTTTAAAGCAAATTATTATCTGGGTTGTGCTTAAAATTCAGTTGTCAGACCAATTTCACATTTTTTTAGCGAAACAGTATTTGGGTTTTGCACAAAAAATCCTTTTCGCAGTTCAGATTCACATATTCTTGAACTTCAAAGCAAACTAGTTTCTGAGTTGTGCACAAAATTCGATTTTAAGACCAATTTCACATAACATTTTCTGGGTTTTGAGGCAAAATAGAATTTTGAAAAGATACCGGCCGATTAATTTCTCCTTATTCAGATCCCTAAATCAAGGTGGAAAGAACAAGGTCTGGGCCAGTCGTGAGTGGTGTATCGACACCCTTTCAAGGGCTCTATTTCCTTGGGTTCCAGTTGCTATTAGGTCTTGGGATTCTTTTGCAATTAAACAATTTTAGTTTTTTTTTTTGCATTCTTGCTTTTCGCCTGCGATTTTTTCGGCGACCCCTGCTCTTTTCTTCCTATTCTCTCTTCTGCTTTTTTTGGGTGTGTGTGGGTGTGTTCTTTTTTCTTGGACATGTGCCTTATTTTTCCGGCGAAGATTTCCGGCAAGCTATAGTACTGCCGGCGACTCCCGTTCAGACATTCGGCAGGACACAACAGAATTACACGTTCCGATAAAGCTTCAGGAAAACTTGCCCCAGGTACTAGTCGCGGCGGAGAGGCCAGTTCGCGGCGTTTGGGAGTGAAGATCTAAGCAACACCGGTCGGGACGTGAAAGAGTCGGTAGCAGTTGACCCTGGGCGCATCAAAGCTTATTTTCAGGTTTTCCACTGGGAATTGGTACCTCCCGCTCTCTTGTTTACTTTGTACACCTTTTTCGTATTTTAGCTAGCATTCCGTGTGAGGTTTACTCTATTGCTATCTAGTTTGCATCTTTTTGCGTATTCTGCTATAGTGCGTGTGTGCGTCACTATTCTTCATAGTCGGTCGGAGGGATAGTGGCCGCGGCGGGGGATGATAGTGTAAGGTCATGTCCTCGGGGGGCGGGGGCGGTGGTGGGGGTGAGTAGGGGGGCAGGGAGTGGTCCTGCGGGTAGGGCAGGAGGTAAGGGTGGGAAGAGTGTATCGGACGCTCATAGATTAAGGATTGGGTCGTGGAACGTAGGCACTCTGACGGGTAAGTCCATTGAGTTGGCGAAGGTTCTTCAAAAGAGAAGGGTTAACATAGCTTGTGTCTAGGAGACTAGGTGGAAAGGGTCGAAGGCGAGGAATGTAGACGGGTTTAAGCTGTGGTATTCTGGGGTCGTGAGAGGTAAGAATGGAGTGGGCATCTTGGTAGATAGGGATCTGAGGGAGTCCGTGGCTGAGGTTAGGCGAGTGAATGATAGGTTAATGTCTATAAAGTTGCTTATTGAGGGTTGCGTCCTCCAGCGCTTACACGTTGCAAGCGGGCTTAGACGAGGAGGCTAAGAGGCGCTTTTGGCAGGGCTTGGATGATCTGGTGAGTAGTATTCCCCAATCTGAGAAGTTAGTTATTGGAGGGGACTTTTATGGTCATATTGTGGCTGATGCTGGTGGTTATGGTGAGGTGTACGGCGGCTTCGGCTTTGGGGTTAGGAACAGAGGAGGCACGTCACTGCTGGATTTCGCCAGGGCTTCCGAGCTTCTGATAGCGAACTCGACATTCCAGAAGTGGGAGGAACATTTGGTCACCTTCAAGAGTTCGGCGGCGAGGACTCAGATTGATTACCTCCTCCTCAGAAGGATAGATAGGGGTATGTGCAAGGACTGCAAGGTTATTCCAGGAGAGTCCCTTTCGACTCTTCATAGACTCCTAGTGATGAATGTCGGTCTCTGGGTGAAGAGGAAGAGGAGAGGTGCTCGCGGACAACCGTGGATTAGATGGAGTGTTTTGAGTAAGGAGAAAGCACAGGAGTTAGAGAGGAGGTTAGCTGAGGGCGGAGCTTGGAGAAGTTCTAGGGAAGCAGACGCTATGTGGTCAGAGACGGCGAACTTGGTTAGGGAGGTAGCACAGGACGTGGTCGGGGTAGCCAAGGGCTATTCAGGCAGACATCAGGGTGACTGGTGGTGGAACGACGTAGTCGAAGGAAAAGTGGAGGTGAAGAAGGCGGCGTTTGCTAAGTTGGCAGGGAGCACAAGCGAGGAAGAACGGAGAGCGAATAGGGAGATCTACAAGGTGGCGAGGAACGAAGCAAAGCTGGCAGTTACGGAAGCTAAAAACGCGGCGTTTGGTCGCATGTATGAGGAACTAGGGGAGAGAGGCGGGGACAGGAAATTATTCCAGTTAGCTAAAGCAAGGGAAAGAAAGGCGCGTGATCTTGACCAAGTTAGGTGCATCAAGGGCGAGGATGGTAGAGTTCTGATGAGGGAGTCTCAAGTCAAGCAGAGGTGGCAAGCGCACTTTCGATACTTACTTAACGAGGAGGGGGATTGAAACATAGAGCTAGGGGAGTTGGGGCATTCAGAGCAACATAGAGACCTTGGGTACTACAGGCGCATTAGGGCGGAGGAGGTCATGGGGACCTTGCGTAGGATGAGTAGGGGTCGAGCGACCGGGCCTGACGAGATCCCGGTGGAGTTCTGGAAGTGCATGGGTAAGTTAGGAGTGGAGTGGCTCTCCAGGTTGTTCAATGCGATCTTCAGGATAAAAAAATGCCGGAGGAGTGGAGGTGGAGTACAGTGGTGCCCTTGTATAAGAACAAACGCGACATCCAGTGCTGCAACAACTATAGGGGTATCAAATTAATAAGTCACACCATGAAGGTCTAGGAGCGGGTGATCAAGGCGTGGGTGAGGGAGATGACATCTATATCTGTGAACCAATTCGGTTTCATGCCAGGTCGCTCCACTACAAAAGCTATCCACCTTGTCAGGAGGCTGGTGGAGCAGTTCAGGGATAAGAAGAAGGACCTGCACATGGTGTTTATTGACTTGGAGAAGGCGTATGACAAGGTCCCAAAGGAGGTGCTATGGAGGTGCTTGGAGGCGAAGAGCGTGCCGGAAGCCTACATCAGAGTAATCAAGGACATGTACGATGGAGCTAAGACTAGGGTTAGGATGGTGGGTGGCGACTCAGACCATTTTCCAGTGGTTATGGGGCTCCATCAAGGATCGACGCTTAGCCCTCTCTTGTTTGCGTTGGTGATGGATGCTCTCACCCGACATATTCAAGTGGATATGCCTTGGTGTATGCTATTTGTTGATGACATAGTCTTGATAGACGAGACGGGGGTCGTGTTATTGAGAGGTTAGACGTATGGAGACAGACTCTCGAGTCTAAGGGTTTCAAAATAAGCAGATCTAAGACAGAATACCTGGAGTGCAAATTTAGCGCCGAGCCGAGCGAAGTAGGCATGGACGTGATGATTGGATCTCAGGTCATCGCCAAGAGGGACAGTGTCAGATATCTTGGGTCGGTGATTCAGGGGGACGGAGAGATTGACGGGGACGTCACTCATCGTATAGGAGCGGAGTGCTGGCCAATGAAGAACTCTCATGTTCAGAGAATGAAGGTTGCGGAGATGAGGATGCTCAGGTAGTTGTGCGGGCTCACCAGGTTAGATAAGATTAAGAATGAAGTTATTCGAGAGAAGGTGGGGGTGGCCCCGGTGGATGAGAAGATGCGAGAAGCGAGGCTGAGGTGGTTCGGGCATGTGATGAGGAGAAGTACTGATGCCCCATTGAGGAGTTGTGAGCGGTTGGCGATGGTCGGCGTTCGGCGAGGCAGAGGGAGGCCTAAGAGGTATTGGGGAGAGGTGATTAGGCATGACATGGCTAGAATGCGGGTTTCCGAGGAAATGACCCTTGATAGGAAAGTCTGGAGGTCTAGTATCAGGGTTGTAGGATAGGGGCTCCTAGAGATTTTCGTACTCCTCACCCGGGGTTGGGTGAGGCTTGGCATGGCTATCCATAGATGATTTGTGTTTTGAATTGTGTCTCCCTTATGCTAGTTATTTATGGTAGTTACTGTATGATATTATTGCATGCTATTTTATTTGTGGTTACTATGT
This sequence comes from Nicotiana benthamiana, assembly GCA_034376525.1. Taxonomy (NCBI): domain Eukaryota; kingdom Viridiplantae; phylum Streptophyta; class Magnoliopsida; order Solanales; family Solanaceae; genus Nicotiana; species Nicotiana benthamiana. The sequence continues at coordinate 32,555,972 of CM067335.1, read as the reverse complement.
TTGGATAATTATTTACGCTATTTCTGCTGGAGTTACTACTGCTCTTTTGTTTTTGTTTTTGTTTTTTATTTCCTTCACTTAGCCGAGGGTCGAGTGGAAACAACCTCTCTGCCCTTTCGGGTAGGGGTATGGCTCGTCTACATATTACCCTCCCCATACCCCACTTTGTGAAACTATAGCGGGTAGTTGTTGTTGTTGTTGTAATTATATCCTGTTTCATCTATTCCTTCCTTTTAGGGGAAATGGGATTGTGTCAACATGTTAATAACCTTATATGTGGTTTCTAAGAGGTTGGGGAGCTGTCCCAGACAATAGTATTGGAGATTTGAATATTAGGTGCTTACATTAACATCTTCGACCGATTTCAGCATGTTGCCACCTTAACCATCCTCCGTTGCTTTTTTGAACTTCTTGTGTCTTCTAGTTGCATGGAATTCAATATTCATCTTTTATCATATGATTTTGCGTTTTCAATCTACATGAGAAAGCCATGTATTTTTATCTTTTCCCCTGTTTGCTTTCTGATCCGTTAATCGGGATAGTAACTTAGTGTTCTTGCATTGTACTCAACATTAAGCAGTTATCTCAAAACTTCAGTGCTGAAAGATTTTTTCACATTTTCAGTCCCTAAACCTCCAATAATTCTCGTCTCGTTGCGAGAATACAAAAGTCCCCTCGTGAACTTACATTCTGTATTCTACTTTCTGTGGGAACTTATGTGAATGGTTTCATTGTTTTTATCAATTTCATTTCCTCTTCTAACATGTATTGCTAAATTCTATTTTTTGCCTCTTTTTTTGTTTAATTCCTAGGAATTGACTCATCATCGTGGGTCCAGATTTCTTCTATGTGCTTTGAGTTAGTTTCTAATGCTGTGAAGATAAAGGATCCAGGCAGCTGGTGGATGGTTCTACGGTAGTATACTCCTTTTTCTGTGCCCCCTCCTAAATTTTGTGTCTGTTTTTGCTCACATTTTAGATCTTCTCTAATTTTAGCTCATTGCTTTACTGATATAGGAAACAATTGATTTTCCAACTGGTGCTGTGAATACCCAAGCTGATATTAAGGTTTCATGAGGCCCCTGTTCCAAATACTATGACACCTTTTTAAAACTAGCACACCATCTTGGTGAATTATCAATGAATTCTCTATATTTGTGTTTGGTAATTAGAGATTTTATATACCAGGGAAAAATAAGTATTTGCAACCAGTTCTAAAAACCCTCAAGGTATGCAGGAATACGCCAATCCACAATCTACCCTACTACAAAACTTCAAAATCTATAACAGTCATAACTACTACATTCATAACTAGCAGAAATTAAGGATAGTAAACAGTGTTGTCAAAGGCGCGCTTAAGCCCTGAAGCGAGGCTCAAAACACGTTGAGTGCTTCGCCTCGCTTTGTGGGCGCTTTAGTGTCCCATCAAAGCTCTAAGGCGTACTTTTCCTTGCCAATGAGTGTAATCTTGAAAAGGCGACCTTAAACAATTGATATTTCACTTTATCGTGCATATTTTTTCAATTTCTTGGTCCATATATTGGCTATTCATGCTTAAAATGATTAGTCTTGGACTACATGCATATTTTTATTTTTTCTCCCGGTGCGCCTTTTTTATTAAAGCCCACGCTTTATTTGCGTTTTGCGCTTAAAGCCCCAACGGACCTTAGAGTTTTTTTGCGCTTTTCGCCTTTGATAACACTGATAGTAAATAATTCCTGCTATTCTTCTCTGCCTGCACCTTGAACATGTACGTCTTGAACGATCTGTCTCACCACAGTAGCATCTTTTCTCCTTCTATCCTGAAATATCCGTTGGTTCCTTTCTTGCCAGACATAGTATGCACATCCAGCCAAACTCATTCTATAGATCTCTGGTTTAACATTTTTACCATTCATGAACTAGATTGCCCATGCTTGCTCATTCATCCACCCCATTGCCTGTTTATCAACACCCTGCCAGCTAAGCAATTAATTCCATATTGAAGCAGCAAAAAAAGACTTGAAGAACAAGTGGATTATAGATTCAACTTCTACATCACATAGAGGACATACAATTTTACCCGTTACTTCCCATTTCACCGGTCTATATCTGGCGTACAGCCTTCCATGGACCACCATTCTCCGCAAAAAGATCCATTTTGAGTATCCCGTGTTATTACAAACTAGTTTCTTCCATGGCAACTTTTGAACCCCCCCCCCCCCTCTTAGCATTATATACAACTTCCTGACAGAGAATGGTTGTATTTTCATTAGCTTATCAAAAGAAATGCCTGTAGCTCATAAAAAGAAATGCCTGCTTGCTCCAAGAACTCCTTGGCTTTAAGGATTTTGTTTACCATCCACGATGCTTGTTTAGCACATATTCCCCAAAGAGGTTTTCCTTTTATATAATAAGTGTGATCCCATTAAATCCATAGGCTATCTTTCTTCTTACAGAGATTCCAGTAATGCCAATTTGCTGCTTTATTCCACAATGCTTTATTTGACACATTTAGTCAACCAACAGACTTATGTAACCGCACTTTGTCTCAAGACAATAAAGCTTTCTTGCTTAAGTCATTTCCACCCGTCCACAACAACTTCATGCATACAATCTCAACCAATGTAATAATCTTCTTTGGCAATGCAAAAATTTGTGACCAGAAAGTCTCTATATATTACAAAATACTTTTAATGAGCTGATTTTTCCTTGCGCGGGGCAAGCACTTTGCTATCCATAAGGTAACCCTTGTAACCATCTTGTCAAACAAAGGCTAACTTTGCATTACTGTCAATCTTTTGAAACTTAATGGCACCCCTAAGTATCTGACTGGAAGTGCTCCTTTAGGAAACCCAACAAGCTAAGAATCTCTATTTGAATATCTTCGGGCACCCATCCAAAGAAGATTGAGCTTTTGGCCTTCTTAACTATCAATCCTGAAGCCAATGAAAACTGTTGGAAACAATCATACATCAGTTTGACTAATATCACATCACCACTGTGGCCCGGCAAAACATCAGAATGTCATCAACGAAGCCCAATTGCACTATCTGCATTTTACTACATCTAGGGTGGAAGTTAAAATCTGGCTTTTGTCTTAGGGTCTTCTATATTATATTCATTGCTAGTACAAACAAGAAGGGATAATGGATCCCCTTGCCTCAGGCCTTTCTTGGCATCAAATGGTGTAGTTGGCCTCCCAATAATAAGAATAGAGTAGACACTGTCTTCAAGCAACTCATGATCCATTTAACAAATCTATCAGTAAAAGCCAACCCAATAAGTATTTTTTCTATGAGCACTCACTCCAAGGAATCATACGTCTTTTGCATGTCTAGCTTCATCATACATCTTGGTGATAAACCCTTTCTTCCATACCCTTCAACTAGTTCATGCCCCATAATATGCTGTCTGTAATGACTCTCCCTGGGACAAAAGCCAACTGGCAGTTATCAACAAGATCATCCACAACTCCCTGTAGTCTTCTAGTTAGGATTTTAGAGATGATTTTATATGTTGTTGTGCAACACTATATAGGTCTAAAGTCCTTGACAGTTGAAGGGTTGTTGACCTTGAGAATTAATGTCACTGATTTGCAGTTATGGGCTTAAACATCTTATTCGTATCAAGAAAATGTAGAACAACCTGCGTAACTTCATCACCTATAATTGGCCAGGCTTTTTTGAAGAAATATGCATTAAGCTCGTCACACTGGGGGGCCTTAGTATATGTCATCAATACTGTTTAAGTGCTTGAACTACTTCCTCAGTACTATCCTTTTCAAAACTACTTCCACTACAATCGGACTGATTAACTGCTTCTGCTGATTTCTGTTAAGTACAACCCATCTTGAATAACTGTAGGATTAATTGTGGGCAAAGCCACCACTTCCTCCTTTATATCAGCTTCAGTATGTAGCAATCCCCCTTGAAGTGACTGTAAACTCCTAATGGAGTTCTGCCCGCTCCTGTTCTTCATGTTAGCAAAGAAATAAGCAGAGTTGGAATCTCCTAATTCAAGCCATTTGATTCTATATTTCTGCTTCTATATACTCTCCTCAATTACTCCCCATTTCTCTATCTGTGATCTCAACTCCGCTTCTTCTATTAAATTAGCATGTAACAGCTGAGTTCCCATTTGTTATACCACCCGGAGATTTTTTCTTATTTATTCTAGCTTCCTGTCTACCCTCGTAAATTGTCTTGTGTTCAACTTCTTCATATCTTGTTTCACCTCCTTGAGCTTATACCATATCTGCCTCATACACGCATTTGTACCAATAACTATCCCAGCAATCCTTGATCAATGGTAAGAAGTCTTGATGCTCTGCTAGGAATTAAAAACTCTGAATGGCCTAGCACCCTTCCCCTGCCACCCTTCAGGAGTAAGTTTTAAAGGGGAATGATCTGAAAAGAAAGGCTCCATCACTATCATTTTCCAAGTTGGCTATACATTTATCCATTTTGCATTCACTATAGTCCTATCGATCCAGCTATGCACATTGTTGTTTGTCCAGGTATGGTCCCTACCATTGTATTGTAACTCAGTTACTATCAAACAAAAATTCTCTAAAATCTCTAACTCTGCTTCTTGTACAGGAGCCCCCAAATTGTCTATCCTCAGCATACAATATAGTGTTGAAATCACCATAAGGCCATTACCAGTCATGGGCCCTATTGCTATGTTGCACGGTCTCTGCAAAATGATGCCGCATCCGTGTCGGATCCTCCAACAACGCACTACTTTTGGAGGATCCGACATGCATCCGACGATATTTTCGGAGAGTCCAAGTAACATACCCCTGTTGTACTCCTGCTAGCTCCACAAGTCTCTCCCTTAAACCGCTTCTATCTTGTATTGTGTGGTATCCATATACAGCAGTGAAGTTAGATAACAAGTTGGTTGCATAAATTCTCACCATTCCATGGATGTATTGAGCACTTATGTCTATTACAATAAAGCCAAAAACATTTGGATCCCAGAAGGCCCAAATTCTTCCCTTGCTGGTACTTGTAGAAGTAGAAATCCAACTCCATCCTCCTGCAATCTTAGCAATTATTTTAGCCTCCTTCATCGTTTTAACTCTATGCTCTAATACTGCTATCAACCCCATTTTATTCTCCCTTAAAAACCCATTTTGCTCCTTTTACTTATAGGACTTATTCATTCCTCTTATCCAAGTAATCAGACTCATAGTGAAATGAATAGAGAAAATGTGATATCTGCAGCTCCTATCTAGCTACTTTATCCCCTTTCAAATGATTGACGACCCTGAAAAGTATGAGTGATTGTTGGCTCAACTAATTGACTAAATCCATTCTTTGTGCCAATGTTTTCACCCTTATTACTCGGTAGTTCATTTGATTCAGCAGTTGATTTCCCTATAATAGCATTCCACCCTTCATTTGAGGTTGTTCATTGTTATTTTTTTGGCTGAGTAGGAAACCCTCTTTCCTTGGCTACCTTCTCCGGTTGTTTCTGTTGCTTTTGTATACCATGTTGCTGAACATGTGTCACCTTTCGAATATCTACCACTGATTCACTCATTTGCCAAACCTGTTTGGTGATGACATTCCTTACTTTAGCTAGCTCAGGTTGAGGCTTCCTTTCTATCACTCTCTTACAATCATGCCAAATGGGTAGACATGATGAGCAATATTCTGGTTCCCAATCACAAACTATCTCCTGCCCAAATATCTTTCCTCTAGGGTTTTTCACCTTCACCTTTTTTGGCTGGGGTCTTGTAATGTCGACCTCAATTAACATTCGAGCAACGAGATATGAGCGTCTGAAGTAGTATACTCATCTGAAAATTGCCTAGGCCACTACCAATACGACTAAGCGTCCGTATTCCCCAACAGTTAAGCAGCAAATTGGGAAATTTAACCCATAATTGCCTAGTTCGTAGCACTTCATCATAGAAATTAAATTCAGAACTCCATGGCTTCATTATCACACACCTATTGTGAATAGTTTGTGGACCAGAGAATAATACCTCATTTCTTTCGTCGTAGCAGCTGAACCGGATCACAAAATAGTCTTCATTATGATAATTGATTTGTGGTTTTTGAGCGAACCTCCATTGAGCGGTAAGGAATCTCTCAACAGCTCCAATTGTTGGCGAGTTGCCAATGAATACAAGAGAATAGCATCGTCCCACTTCTTATTTTCTTCTTCAATCTCCTCTTGGTTCAATTCCACAATTATCTCCCCTTCTTGTATCTAGCTATGAAGTCCAGTTTCATTCCCCTTGAGGTCAGCTTATTCCCAGTGACAATATTGGCTCGGGTAGGAACACATTTGGTAGCATCAGTCTGATCAGTCTTCATTATCTCTTCAGTAGGGGTCTCCTGCTGAAACTTATCAGGAATAGCTCTTCCAGACTCAGACCTAGGGCTTTGAGTTTCCTTCAATTGCATTACAATTCCACTGCCTCTGCTATTCGCAACCCTTGTTGTTGAGATAAGCTTAGTTATCCCTGATACAGAAGTTACTGTCCCTGTAGTGTCCTCATTCCCTGGTACATCACTTACAGCCTCCTTGCCCCTTATCGGTGGAGTGCGCTTGCCCTCATTGTTGTGTTTTGAAACCCCAGTAGGTAATTGAATATACCCTGTTCCAGATCGATTTTCCAATAGCTCAGGCTTCTCAATTGCTCTACGATTCACCTTTTCTATCTTCACTTCTGATCAACGAATTTTGTTCGCAGCTTTTTTCGTCTTGCCCCTGGCCATTTCCGGCATAAGCGTACGGTAAGTTTCACCACCAACATGCGCCAAGAGGAGAATTAGCTAGAAAAAATAAAGCTATTTATTTATTGTTTTCCTTTTTTGAATTCTCTAATTATCATTTTTAAAAATGAACAATGTTATGCTTTTAAGTGAAAGACAATTCTGTGTATCCACTTTGTATGAAAGTGACATTTTCTAAATTTTGATTTGTAGACTAATAAAACTTTATCAGTAGTGCCACCATAATCTAATGTCTGAAGTATAGCTAGGTCTTGCAAATTGAAACTCAATTTAGTTATTCAATCAAAAGTTTGCTGAAAAATGTCAAGAACCCATAAAAGATTCTTGATAATTCTTTTCTATTGATAGTGTCATCTTCACATCTTTGTTGACTGGCATTGGATGAAAGATTAGAAAAAAGGGCAGCTCGATGCACTAAGCTCTTGCTATGCGCTAGATCTGGTTCCTTCTAGAGGTTTGTATATTCATCAACCAGTGCTTATGTCAATACTTTTTTTTGGTGCAAGTTAGTATTACAAATAATTCTTCTTACATAGACAAGCAACTATCTATTTCTTTAGATAATCTGTTGTCACAGGTTGAAAATATATTGTCGGGATCTGATTCTAATGCCTCAAACTTCTCCCGCCACGGTATAGCAAATAAGTTGAAGATTGCCCTGGCCCCTAAGCACTTTGCTTTTTGTTGCTGTAACCAACGCCATGCCCTTGTATGATGGAGCAGACTGTGCCTAGAACTGCACTCGAAAAGCCAAGACCTACTTCAGCTACGGGGAATCTTCATGCAGATATGATAGAAATGGCAGGGCCACCTTACCCTAGGACCGTCTTGGAGAGCATCGAATGTCATGACGTATCCATTCAATTAAATTAATTCTGCTGCATTTGTCACATAAGAGATTGTGCCGTGTATATTTTGCGCTTCATCTGCTATAGATGTCTTGCTTCCTCAAAACTTACTTCTCCCACAGCTAATAGGTAATGCATTTTCTATGTAGTTAGCCATCCTTGCATATACTTGTTCTTCATTGAGTAACCTTCCCATCTTGCAGCTCTTGTGGTCCTCCCAAATTACATTAAGGATAGTCTTCTTGATATAAGCTCAAAAACGTCTCTGTTTTTGTTGATACCATGAGAGGACGTTGCTTTTGTAGGCTCTCAATGCATGATGCATCAATATATAGCAGTCGAGCAATATATTTGGGATTGGCATGTTAGCGGAGCACGAAACAGTTTCATTGATGATCCTGCAAGTAAGAGAGGCTTTTCATTACCATACCGCATTAACAAAAACTTACTGGAGGAACTGGCATCACCCAGTTCATGGCTAAATGTTTAACTTTGTAGATACAACCCCACATGCATAAGTCCGAGTTTGATTAAATTGGTAAGTCTTAGGGTGTGTTTGGTATAACGGACAATGTTTTCCAAGAAAATATTTTCTTAAAAAACAAGTAGTAATTATTCATTTTTCGGTGTTTCATTCGCAAGTTAAAGAAAATGACTTCTCAAGAGTATTTATCAATAAGGAAAATATTATCCAAAATATTTAAGCCAACCAAACATGGGAAAATTAAGGAAACACACCCTTAATGGTTGGATTTCTTCCAGAGAGGACTGCTCTTTTTGCTACCACAACCAGGGCATCAGCATTGCCGTCTATGATTTGAGGCTGTATTGCTTGTGGATTTCTCATATTCGATCATCAAACAGATAGATGACATCAATATCTGGAAACCAGTTCGGTTTCATGCCGGGTCGCTCCACTACAGAAGCTATCCACCTTGTCAGGCGGCTGGTGGAGCAGTTCAGGGATAAGAAGAAGGACCTGCACATGGTGCTTATCGACTTGGAGAAGGCGTATGACAAGGTCCCAAGGGAGGTGCTATGGAGGTGCTTGGAGGCGAAGAGCGTGCCGGAAGCCTACATCAGAGTAATCAAGGACATGTACGATGGAGTTAAGACTAGGGTTAGGACGGTGGGTGGCGACTCAGACCATTTTCCGGTGGCTATGGGGCTCCATCAAGGATCGGCGCTTAGCCCTCTCTTTTTTGCCTTGGTGATGGATGCTCTAACCCGACATATTCAAGGGGATGTGCCTTGGTGTATGCTATTTGCTGATGACATAGTCTTGATAGATGAGAGGAGGGTTGGTGTTATTGAAAGGTTAGAGGTATGGAGACAGACTCTCGAGTCTAAAGGTTTCAAAATAAGCAGATCTAAGATAGAATACCAGTAGTGCAAGTTTAGCGCCGAGCCGAGCGAAGTAGGCAGGGACGTGACGATTGGATCTCAGGTCATCGCCAAGAGGGACAGTGTCAAATATCTTGGGTCGGTGATTCAGGGAGACGGAGAGATTGACGGGGACGTCACTCATCGTATAGGAGCGAGGTGGTCAAAGTGGACGCTTGCATCAGGAGTCCTGTGTGACAAGAAAGTACCACATAAACTCAAGGGGAAATTTTATAGAGTTGTGATTAGACCTGCAATGTTGTATGGGGTGGAGTGCTGGCCCGTGAAGAACTCTCACGTTCAGAGAATAAAGGTTGCGGAGATGAGGATGCTCAGGTGGATGTGCGGGCTCACCTGGTTAGATAAGATTATGAATGAAGTTATTCGTGAAAGGCGGGGGTGGCCCCGGTGGATGAGAAGATGCGAGTAGCGAGGCTTAGGTGGTTCGGGCATGTGCGGAGGAGAAGTCCTGATGCACTGGTGAGGAGTTGTGAGCGGCTGGTAATTGTCGGTGTTTGGCGAGGCAGAGGGAGGCCTAAGAAGTATTGGGGAGAGGTGATTAGGCAAGACATGGCTAGAATGCGGGTTTCCGAGGACATGACCCTTGATAGGAAAGTATGGAGGTCTAGTATGAGGGTTGTAGGATAGGGGCTCCTAGAGTTTTTCGTACTCCTCACTCGGGGTTGGGTGAGGCTTGGCAGGGCTATCAATAGATGATTTGTGTTTTGGCGTGTGTCTCCCTTATGGTAGTTATTTATGGTAGTTACTATATGATATTATTGCATGTATTTTATTTATTTTCTTATGTTTAGATAATTATTTTCTGCTGGAGTTACTAATGCTCTTTTGTTTTTGTTTTTTTTTGTTTTCCTTCACTGAGCCGAGGGTCGATTGTAAACAGCCTCTCTGCCCTTTCGGGTAGGGGTAAGGCTCGTCTATATATTACCCTCCCCAGACCCCACTTTGTGGGACTATACTGGGTAGTTGTTGTTGTTGTTGCTAAATAGATAGAACTGTGAGAGACATTTGCAAGGAAAGACTTCCGAGTCCTCAGTGGTTGATTTGATGTTGTTGTGGTTCCATAAGTGTTTAATGTAAAATTATGTAACCTAGAGCTCATAGAAAGGAGGCGCGGTCGCCTCTACCACAGCTTATGATAGGACTCACTCATCATTTTCTGTATATTCGATTATCATCTTAATGACTACCAATTGTTTTTCGTCCACTTTGTTTAGCAACTGACCTTTGGCTGCACCAGTGAATATACTGGTCTAAAGTCATCACATTTTTATATTCAGTTTGCATTGAGAAAAATGTAATACATAAAAATGTTGAGGTAGTATGTCTTTAATTTAGACCAATTGGTACTCATACTGAATATTCAATGTCTATGCCTCACAGACTGCCCTTTTACTGGACCATAATGGTAACACAGTGTTATAAGGCCAATTTTTCGCAAAGATTGACACTGCACGGCAGCGGCAAAACGCAGCCACTCAGCCTTAACTTTTCGCACACACACAGCCTGACTTAGAATTTTCAGACTTTTAGCCAACTAAAGCACACACAGAATTTACGGGTAAAAACCCAACCTTTATTAATTCTCACAGAATATACATAGGACTCACGTTTTAGACTTGGCTCACATATGCTACTTGTCTTAGCCAAAATGAAATACAACAAATAAAGGGGAGCTGCCAATGGCAGTTTACAAAGGGAGCAGTTGGGGCAGTTTTATTACATTGTGCCATGCACATGACTTAACTAAAATAAGGAGCCAATCTGTTTGAATTCGAAATTCAAACCCTTCCCACGAAATGGCCTTATCTTCAGTCTTTGGAGCCAACTGCACAAGCCTTCAACTTCCAAAGCACATGTCTTGCACGCCACTTCCGTCACATGCCATGCACACTTGTCTTCCAGCTTTTGTCGAAGTATTTGCCTCCGGCCCTGCTTTGTTTTTTACCTTGCCTTCCCATAATTTCATAGCTATGCCTTGCTATAAATTAAGTCGTGCCACTAATCCGCGCATGCCTTTGTCAAGTGTCATGCCTTCATTTGCCATTGCAGATGCCCACGAACCAAGGCTGCCTTGCCAACACTCAAGCTGCCTTGCCTAAGTCCATCACCAACGTAGACACACGCCCATCCTTGTACATTTCTTGCCAACACTTCAACGAACCCATGTCAAGGGGCAATGCACAAGCCCTTGACACGAATTCTGCCCGACATCCGTCAAGTCTCAATATTAGGGGCTAACAAACCACCCCAACTAGTTGAACTCGACGCCCTCGTCGAGGTTGATCTCAAGTAGTCCTCAATTTGATCTTGGAATTGCCACAGCGAATTCCCTTTCTCCCAAGTTGCATTTGACTCAGGCTTGCCTTTCCATTGAATCAAAAACTCTGTCCGCCTATTCTTTTTGTGCATTCCAAGTACCTGGTGGTCCAGAATTTTCTCAATCTAGTCCTCAATCTAATTGCACACTTCAGGAGGAGCTTTCTTAATTTTATGCCTATCCGGATCTTCAGGATCTTCCACATATGGCCGCAAGTAACTCAGATGGAAAGTAGGGTGAATCTTCATTTTTTTCTGGCAGCTTCAAACGGTAAGCAACTTCGCCCACCTTCTCGATCACTTCAAATGGACCGTCATATCTTGAAACCAATGCTCTATGCCTTACCCTACTATCAATCTTCTTCCAGATTTGAGGAGTAAGTTTCAGCAACACCTTGTCGCCCACTTTGAACTCTAACGGACGCCTATGCTGATCAACATATTTCTTCATGCGTTTCTGTGCCACTTTCAAACTGCCTGCAGCTTCATCCATCATCATTTGCCTATCAAACCCATAACGATATGCTGCAGGACACTTCCCACCAGTCTTTTGTTGCACCATCTTCGTTGGTAGCCTTGGCTGCTTTCCCAAAACGATCTCAAATCGGCTCGTCTCCATGGATGAAGACTTGTGCAAGTTGTAAGACATCTGTGCACAATCTAATAAATCAGCCCAATTTCATTGATTTGCAGCCATGAAGTGTCTCAAGTACTTTTCTAGCAGATGATTGATTCGTTCGGGCCATTAGTTTGGGGATGGTTCGCCGTTGAGAACTTCAAATTTGTGCCTAACAAATTGAACAAGTAAGTCCAAAACCTGCCCGTGAACCTTGCATCCCGATCACTAATAACATCCTCTGGCATACCGAAATGCTTCACCACATGCTTGAAAAACAATTCTGTTGCAACTTTACAAGGACATTCCATTGGAGCAGCAGTAAAGGCAGCATATTTCGAAAATCTGTCGACCACCACCATAATCGAAGATAGACCATTGACTTTAGGAAACCCGCAAATAAAATCCATTGAAACAGATTGCCACGTCTCTTCAGGAATTGGCAAAGGTTGCAGCAAACCTGCCTCTTTCTTCCGTTCAGTTTTATCAAGTTGACAAACAAGACAACTTAGCATAAGCTTCCACGTCTTGTTCCATCTTTGGCCAGAAATAATATCGCGACAACAGCGCCATCATCCTCTCAATGCCTGGATGAACAGCCCAAAGTGTATCATGCGTATCTTTCAGCAACTCGCGACGCAGTCCTTCACCAAGTGGTACAACGATTCTCCCCCCTTTAAAGTGGAGAAGATCGTCCTCGATCCAGTACCGTCTCATAGTACCTTCCTTCACATGATTCATTGTCTTTATATACAATGGATCATTCATAACAGCTGACTTAATTTTTCAACAAAATCTTACTCAAGTCTCGTAATGGATTAAACAACAGTAAAGACTTCCTTTCGACTCAAGGCATCCGCAACTTGGTTTTGCTTTCCCGGCTTGTGCCCCCACACAAAATCATATTCTGCTAAAAATTCCTGCCAACGTGCTTGCTTTGGACTAAATTTCTTCTGATTTTTGAAGAAAGTATTTGCCACATTGAACGTCCTTAAGACGAACTTTGTTCCCAACAAGTAAACACGCCAGATTTGTAAGCAATGAACAACAAGAACCATTTCTTTCTCATGAGCCGAATACCTTTACTCCGCTTCATTCAATTTTCTGCTTTCAAAGGCCACAGGATGACTTTCTTGAACCAGCACGCCTCCAACAGCCTTGTCGGATGCATCTGTATGAACTTCAAAGGGCAACTCAATATCAACAAGCCGCAAGATAGGTTCTGAGGCAATGGCTTCTTTCAACACATCAAATGCAGCATTGCATTTTTCTGACCAATCCCACCTAACGTTCTTCTTCAACAAATCCGTCAAAGGAGCATCTTTCTTTGAGTAACCAGCAATGAATTTCCGATAATAGTTAGCCAACCCGAGGAAAGATCTCAATTCTTTCATAGATTTAGGCGCCTGCCACTCCACAATGACCTGTACCTTGTTCGGGTCGATCCGCACCTGATTTTGGCTCACCAAGTGCCCAAGAAATTTGATCTCCTATTTAGCAAGTTCACACTTCTCCATTTTCACATACAGTTTGTACTCCCTCAAACGAGACAACACCTTTATCAAGTGTGACATATGTTCATTCAAATTCCGACTATAGATAACAATATCGTCTAAGTAGACAATGACAAAGCCATCTAAGTACTCATACATCACATCATTCATGAGGTTGCAAAACGTAGCAGGGGCATTTGTCAATCCGAACGGCATAACAAGGAATTCACATGAGCCATACCTCGTAACACAAGTAGTTTTAGACTCATCACCTGCAGCATCTGTACCTGCCAATAACCAGACCGTAAATCAAGCTCGTGAACCAGCATGCCTTGCTCAATCTATCTATCAAGTCTTGCACCAACGGAACATGATTTTTCTTTTCACCATCACTTTGTTCAACGCCCGATAATCAACACACACCCGGAGCATCCCATCCTGTTTCTTTTGAAATAAAATAGGTGCACCAAAGGGAGCTTTAGATGGCTGAATCAGTCCCGCATCAAGCAATTCGTTCAATTGTTTCCGCAATTCAGCCAACTCTTTTGGCGCCATACGATAAGGAGGTTGAGCATGAGGCATCGAACCCGGCATCAACTCTATCTTGTAATCAATAGCCCTCCGTGGTGGTAGATTTTTAGGCAACTCCGGTGGCATAACATCAGCAAAGTCACTCAAAATTTGAGCAACGCAATCCGGCACTTCAACCTTCACATCAGGCTTCACCTCGACCATAGCAGCAAGTAAAGTATCATCTCCCCCTTTTAACCCTTTTTCGACCATCATAGCAGAAATTGACGAAGCCTTCCGTTGAGTTTCTTCTCTTCCATAAGGATAAATAGCTTTCCCCCCTATTCAGACAGTTTTTGGCAAGATGAGGTCCTCCGCACGTCCAACAACTATCGCCCTTTTTGTTCGCGACACCTTTGTTTCGAATTGGTCCATCAACAGCCTTGCCCTTTTCCACAACTTCTTTTCTAACTTCCTTCCTCCATTCCCATTTCTTCTCCACCTTTTTCTTAGGTTTTGAAGTAGTAGGAATTTCAGAAAGACTACGAGTACTGCAATAATCCACCAAAGAATCCGCTGCAGCAATCGCACTTGGGAGATCTTTCATGTTCTGTCTCCTAAGTTTGTTCTTCGCCCATGCTTGCATTCTAGAAGTAAAATTGTGCAATTTATCATCCTCCGACATGTTCTGAATATCCAGCATTAAGGAAGTGAATTCCTTAATATAATCACGAATAGATCCAGTTTGCCTTAGACGTTTCAAGCGATCCCTAGCAAGCCAAGATGCATTGCTAGGCAAGAATTGGTCCTTCATTTCCTTCCGAAGTTTAGCCCACGTATCTATCTTGGGTCTGCCCATACTTTCATCATCAGCCATGCGAGTTCTCCACCATAATTTAGCATCTCCCGTTAGGTACATGCTTGTAATCGTGACTTTCTCTCCGTCCGGAACTTTGGCAGCAGCAAAGTACTGCACCATATCCCACAGAAAATTCTCCAATTCTTTACCACTACGCGCTCCACCAAACGCCTTAGGATCTGGGATTTTCACTTTTGAACGTTCTTAACCCACTTGGCATGGAGCATCCAATGCACGTCGAAGAACGGTAATTTCAGCATTCAAAGTTTCGATCTCCTTCTTCAGATCTTCAACTTTGCCATCCGCAGCCTCACATGTTTGTTGGATCCCATCACGAAATTGATCCATGCCATCTTTTAGACGGTAAATCTCAGTAATTAGATATGCCAAGTCTAAAGGATCATCAGTCACACTGATCAGCGCCTCCAACCTTTGCACACGATCGCGCAAATCCGACGTTGATCCACCAGCCATGACCACAAATTACGACCAAAGCTCTGATACTAGTTATTATAGGGCCAATTTTTCGCAAAGATTGACACTACACGGCAGCGACTAAACACAGCCACTCAGCCTTAATTTTTCGCACACACACAGCCTGACTTAGAATTTTCGGACTTTTAGCCAAACTAAAGCACACACAGAATTTACGGGTAAAAACCCAACTTTTATTAATTCTCGCAGAATATACAAAGGACTCACGTTTTAGACTTGATTCACATATGCTACTTGCCTTAGCCAAAACGAAATACAACATATAAAGAGGGGATGCCAATGGCAGTTTACAAAGGGAGCAGTTGGGGTATTTTTGTTACAATGTGCCATGCACATGACTTAACTAAAATAAGGAGCCAATATGTTTGAATTCGAAATTCAAACCCTTCCCACGAAATGGCATTATCTTCAGACTTTGGAGCCATATGTACATGTGCTTGGCACAAGCCTTCAACTTCCAAAGCACATGTCTTGCACACCACTTCCGTCGCACACTTGCCTTCGAGCTTTTGCCCACGTTTTTGTTTCCAACCCTGCTTTTTTTGGACCTTGCCTCGCCTTTAATTTCATAGATATACCTTGCTATGAATTAAGTCGTCCCACTGATCCGCGCATGCCTTTGTCAAGTGCCATGCCTTCATTTGCCATTGCCGATGCCCACGAACCAAGGCTGCCTTGTCAACACTCAAGCTGCCTCCATCATCAACTTAGACACACGCCCAGCCTTGCACATTACTTGCCAACACTTCAGTGAACCCATATCAAGGGGCAATGCACAAGTCCTTTACACGAATTCTGCCCGACATCCGTCAAGTCTCAATATTAGGGGCTAACACACAGTTCCAATATAAACGTGATGCTTTGTTGATCGATCCAAATAGTGAAATTATAGCCTTTCGAATTGACTTAAAACAGTACTCAAGCATCCTTTGACACACTTAATTTTACGCGTGGTGTCATGTGATACAAGAAGAGAAGGAGAGCATCTATTTTGACCAGAGGAAGAGTTGCAAAATCAGTTAAGCAGGTACACTGAAAGTTGATTAGAGAAATCACATAAGAGCTATTTGGTTATAGAGATTAGATGGATAAAATTTACCCCATATTTAGTTGAAGGTACTAGCTAAAATCGATATCATTTTTATTCTGAAATCTTGTTAAATGATCCCATATAGAAAGTAGATAAGTTATCCAGATTATAGTCATGGTTTTAATGCCAGGATTATAATCTTGACATATTTTGCATTTGAGCCAAACGACGACCCCTCAACGATGTAAGTTCGTATATTAAAAAAATAGTACAACTCTAACCCGAAACGAACAGTACGAGATCATGTTAAAAGGATACCATTAACATATGTAACTTACAAGTTACATCTAGCCTGCCAACAAGTGAAAAGTCCCGTTGGCCAAAAGGAAATGAAAAAACTATTTTCCGCTATGTTTCAAAAAGATTGGCTTGATTCGGAGTACATAGGGTCAAAGTACTTAAACTTTGGAATCCATTACTCAAATGATCACTCAATTATTCAAATTATCTCCAAAAGTCATTTTATTTTCGTTTGTAATAACAAAATCACTAGACTATGCCTATTATACTCAGAAAGTCACTCAACTAGATTTTTCAAATTTTAAATTGTCAAATACCTATTTTACCCTCTAAATTATAAACATTTATCTTCTTTTTATTTTTTTAAACTTTTTAATATATAATTTTTCCTTTTTAATTATATTATGGATTACCTATAGAAAAATAAATATTATTAATAAATTAAAAAAATAAAAAATATTTAAGCATGTATAATGCCGGAATAACAAAATATCGAATTAGTAAGAAAAAGTTAACTAGAATAATTTGTTAGTAATAATAATTTTAGTATTAACAACAAACTTCAAAAATTTATTTACATAATTCAGAATGAAAGAATATAAATGTTGTAAAATATATATTCCATGCACATAATACAAAAATAATTATTTAAATAAAGATATTTTTATAATATATATTATGTATTCTTAAAAAGCTCAATTATATAATACTATGTTTCTATCAACTTTCCGACGACACAAAAATATACCACCGAAAAGTAAAGGGACTATGTGTATAGGGTAAAATATAATATATTAAGTCGTGCGTGGAATATATATAATATAATTAAATATAATTTTCAAGAATATATATGTATATTATAAAAATACTTTTATTTAAATAATTATTTTTATATTATATACATAAAAAATACAGTTTACAACCTTTATTTTCTTTCATTTTGAATTATGTAAATAAATTTTTCTTGTTAATACTAAAATTATTATTACAAACAAACAATAATTTTTCCTATGATTATTATTTTGTTATTTTAATATTATTAAATAATATTTATTTATTCTATAAGTAAGTCCATAATATAAATTAAAAAGGAAAAATCATAACATTGAAAACTTAAAAAAATATAAGAAGATAAATATTTATAATTTAGAAGGTAAAATAGATATTAGACGATCTAAAATTTAAAAAATCAAGTTGACCTTATTAGTGTAATATGCATAGTTTAGTGACTTTGCTATTACAAAATAAAAAAAGTGACTTTTAGAAGATAATTTTAAAAAGTTGAATGACCATTTGGATAATTGACCCTAAACTTAATGGTAAATTTAAACATAAATTCTTCAAGTTTTTGAAAATAAATTTACGTTTTCGAAAAGTATATAAAAGTATTATAAGTTATAGTAATTCATAATTCAAAATATTTATAAAATATTAAAAACCGTATTCAAAGAACAAATTCATAAACTTTCCAAATAATAATAGTGTAAATCTTGGAAACACAGATTAGTGAATTTTCGAATAGAATTTATATACGCCGTAATATGGATGAGGCGACAGCCATTTTCTGTGACCCTTAGAAGTAGGGGTGTTCAAAACCGATCCGAAACCGAAAATCGATCCAAATCGAAGCTTAACGGCTTATTGGTAACGGCTTAACGGCTTAATGGATGGGGAACGGATTGAATTTTTTTTTAACGGCTTATTGGTTTTGTTGGATTGTCCCACATCGGAGGGATTTGAGGTCCTTGGTCTCCTTGTATGGCTTGGGCAATCCTCACCTCATAAGCTAGCTTTTGGGGTTGAGTTAGGCCCAATGTCCATTTTTATCATGGTATCAGAGCCAGGCCCATCCCAATTATTGTTACCGATGTTGGGCCCCCATTTATGTTGTCCACGCTCCAGAGATCTGGGCGTGATGGGGGGTGTTGGATTGTCCCACATCGGAGGGATTTGAGGTCCTTGGTCTCCTTATATGGCTTGGGCAATCCTCACCTCATAAGCTAGCTTTTGGGGTTGAGTTAGGCCCAATGTCCATTTTTATCAGGTTTGGTGATGGATTATTCAATTTTCTTAACGGCTAATCCGTTAACCCATTAAGAATATAAAAATAAAATAAAATTAAAATATATATATATATATATATATATATATATATATATATATATATATATATATATATATATATATATATATATATATAAAATTTAGTGATAGAATTGAGTTGTCTAATACATATATGGTTCTATGTGTGTCATGGAAAAAGAAGAATTGAAAGGTTGGTTATGACTAGAGGAACGACACCCCATAAAATAAATTTGTGCATTTTGGATGATTGCTTGTGGAAAATGGAGAACGATAGTTATTTATAGAAGAGGAGTGTAAGAGTAGAATTTACCAGAGCACTTCAGTTTTTAAAAGTTCATTGTGGGAGCTGAATGGAAATTTGCGCGACAGATTTTTTTGGTTATATCCGAAGCTTATGAGTACACATGTAGTGTGGCCTCTAACAGAAGATAAGTTCTGTTTTATTTTTCTTGATACTGAACTAGTAGTGAATTTATCTATTTTATAATCTACATGCTGATGGCGATTGTTTCATTAGCTACATCATATTGCCTCTAAAATATTATTTTTTATGGCAATTCATTATTTCTAAGACGAGGAGAATAAGAGATATTTAGTGAACATGTATGTTAGGCCGATAAACCGCCCATTAACCGCCCTATAAGATCTAACCCGATACCAATCCACCCGATATCTTATCGGGTGGCTAACGGATTAATACATTTAAAAGCCGATAACCGTTAAGCCAAACCGTTAAGAGTAAAAGCCGCCCAATCCGCCCGATGAACACCCCTACTTAGAAGCACAAGCAAACTATAAAAGGAATAGGGACAGCTAAACATGTTTTATTTCAAGCATTGTGTATATACTTTTGTACAGAGAAAACAAAAAGTAAAAGGAATAAAAGAACGAAAAAGGCACTCATTCCAACTCAACTTTGTGATAAGTAATCACTAAGAAGCTAAATTTAAACTAAAAAGGAGCAGTAACAATGTCTCTAATTACTGGATTAATCCTAATTAAAGGATGTGACGAACTCTCTAATTCCTCATCTATCATAGTTTCCTCGTCCTTGTCATGTACACAACGCCCAACTGGTTCCAATCCCTGTGATATTCAATCACTTCAATAAATTGAAATTTACAAACTAGCAACGTAATTATAAATAAATAAAAAAAGTACAGCGGATGTACAAAGTATAAAACAAAATGCATAAAAAAATCTTTAGCCTAAAGCTAAGTGTTGTGGACCACGTAACTTTTTATTTATTGGCAAACTCGTCTAAGGTGGTTAACAACTAACAACCACGCAATCTAGTTGAGCCATGCAATTACACTACGTAAATAAACAAAGACCCTTATTTTATCAGCTACCACTAAGGAAAAATAAACCTAGTCCAACAGTATTGATAAGAATGGACCGTGGACCTAACTCAACCCCAAAAGCTAGCTTATGATGTGAGAATTGCTCAAGCCAGCAATCCAACCATATAAGGAGACCAAGGACCTCAAATCCCTCCGATGTGGGACAACTCAACACCCCCTTCACGCCCAGATCTCTGAAGTGTGGATAACATAAATGGGGGCCCAACATCGGTAACAATAATTGGGATGGGCCTGGCTCTGATATCATAATAAGAATGGACCTTGGGCCTAACTCAACCCCAAAAGCTAGCTTATGAGGTGAGGATTACTCAAGCCATATAAGGAGACCAAGGACCTCAAATCCCTCCGACGTGGACAACTCAACAAGTATTCAGCAATATTGTATTTTCTTTTTGTGTGGGTGGTAGTGGTATTCTCCTTTCAATTAGTACCTAACCTTTACTACTACCATTTTGGCTCCTCTTAACACATCCCCTTTGAACCCCCACACCCCCTGGTCATTTTTCGATACTCCTTTGTCTCAAATTATTTATCAGCATTTTTCTTTGATATTTTTTTAAAAAAAATATTAATTTAAAGAAATTTCTAACTATTTTATCCTTATCTATATCTTGAGATATAACATATTTTTGTTAAATATTACTCTATTTATGTGCTATCTCCGTCGATAATTACTACTAATAAGAAATGGAAAAAATTACTAATATAATTTTGTCTTGAACTTATTTGAGACAATTATTTTTAAAAATCGCGGCAAATAATTCGAGAAAATAGAGTAATATGCAACAGCAACTATTGATTTGTCGTTCAAAGTAATCTTAAGCTAAACGGTTTTCAACAACCATTGGTTATTCCAGTATAAAACAATATTCAGGAAGCAACAGTAGAACAAATACCAAACAAAAAAAAAAGTTTTTTACTATCTCTACTTATATAAGGCTTGAGAATTACCTCTGTGAAAATTCTCATAGCTTCTTCTAAACCTCTTGTATTTATAACGTAAAGTGCTGCATCCTGCTTCAAAAATTAAGAACCATTAACACTTTGTTTGAAGTCCAATATTATAAAAAAGAACTAGTACTTCTAGTAAATCAATTTTGTTACCAAAATGAGTGCTTCGAGTTCCCATATGTGTAAGAAATCCGTTTATGGTGGAAAATAGGGGAAAGCAATGAGTTAATTTATTTTTCAGATGCGACAAAAGAATAAATGAATAAGGGAAGAGGAATTACCCTAGCAAACTGAATTTGATGAATATTGAGAGTTCTAGGTTCATTCTCTATTGATGATTTCCTATCTAATGGAACCACGGATGACCCTGCCATTTTTGCTGTCTATATACAACAAACTGATATTTGGACGAATATTATGTTTCTCTTTTGTCGTCCAATATTCCCAAGTTCTGAAAGAATGCTATTTGATGTTATCATTGCCTTTCATGATTCCCTAGAGGCTTATATGCCCCCCCCCCCCCCCAACCCCCCAACCACCAAAGGAAAGGAATAGAAAAAGAAAAAAAAGACAAATTAATTATTCGTAAAAGGAGAGGCCTCTAGTTTGTCATAACTACATGAGGTCCCTATTAGAATCTTAAATTACATAGATCATGTATTAATTTACTATAATTATTCGATTTTCCCTTTTCGTGAAATTTTTATTTTGATCTTTATTCGCGTATATATGTTAGAGTTATTTGAATTTACCGAACAAAAAACTTATATTTCTAATCTTAGTAATTGTTAAAGCTAGTTAATGATTAAAGCTAGCTAAGTTGGTGTGAATGAGAAATGGAGGGAAGAAGACAATAGAAGGAAAATGAAGTTTCAAAGCAAAGTTCCTTTGAAAAGGAGCTTTGTACCACATTGGTGGTAGAAAGGGAAAGTTATGTGCTTATATTAGAAAGCACTTCTTCTAGCTCTTAAAGGGTTAAGAAGAGGGACTCCCCTCGCGCCGTCGTCGTCGCTCGGCTCGGATTTGGATTTGGATTTGGATTTGGTCAAATAATCTGATTGATTGATAATCTTTTTGGACCAAATTTATTTAAAATTCAATCTTCATTTTCTGAAATTATTTTTAATTCCCGTGGGAAAAAATATTAATTTGTTAACTGTAAACTTCCCAACGTTCTTATTTTTCAGAAAAAGGCATGGCCTTTCCCGAACAGGCACCAAGCCTTTCCGAACAGTCACAATTCGAGGCTATATAAACTGAGGCAATGCCTCATTTTTCAGTACTGAAAAAAAAAAAAAATATTCGTGCATTAAAAATTCTGCATTCTTTTCTGCAAACTGAAACATATCGAGTCATAGTGTGATTTCGTTCCCGAATTTGAGTTCGTCGAAGTCGTAGGCGTTTGAGGTACCGCCACTCCTACGACAGGTATATCCGTTATATCCTGGGAGGAAATAATCCACAACCTCGGGTACAGTGAGGGGGTTAAATTCCTTAAGGACACACAGTGAATTCTGTGGTCTCGGATTTCTTCATTTCTGTGATTTCTGTTTTTTTTTTTTGTCTCTTCTTCTTACTGGTTTCCAGTTTCTCGTTGCTTTGAACACGGACAAACGATAACAAGGAAATAATGAATTTCTTCTTGTTGGGATAGTTCCTTGGTCCCGATGCCTTTTTCCTCTTTTTCATATTAGTTGGGGCAGTTTCAACTATATGTGCTCCCCCTATGGTTGATCTCCCATTTGCCTTTTTCTCCGCTGCCTTGTTATCTTCCTCGATTCTCAATCGGACGATGAGATCTTCCAATGTCATCTCCTTTCGCTTATGTTTCAAGTAATTTTTGAAGTCCTTCCATGAAGGAGGCAACTTCTCTATCACTGCCGCAACTTGAAACGCCCCACTAATCACCAAACCTTCAGCGAGGAGATCATGGATGATAACCTGCAACTCTTGAACTTGAGTGACAACAGACTTGCCATCTACCATTTTGTAGTCCAAAAACTTGGCAGCGATAAACTTCTTTAAGCCAGCATCTTCTGTTTTATATTTCTTTTCCAACGCATCCCATAGTTCTTTTGATGTTCCCACATTACTATAGACGTTGTAAAGATCATACTCCAGTCCGCTAAGAATGTAATTCTTGCACAAAAAATCTGAGTGCTTCCACGCCTCAATTACAACAAATCGTTCATTTTCAGGTGTTGATTCCGGCGGAACCGGAATATCCTCCTTAATAAACTTTTGAAGGCTTAAAGTAGTTAGATAGAAGAACATCTTTTGTTGCCATCGTTTGAAATCAATCCCGGTGAATTTTCCGGGCTTCTCTGCCGGAGCCGGTGCTGGTGCAGTACGACTGGAGGACGCAGCATTGCTCGTAGAACCAACCACGGGGGCTGGTGTGGCAGTAACAGTAGCAGTAGCATTCAAATTTGGAGTTTGGTCTCCCATTTCTGTCGTAGGAAATAACATAACACTTTAATAATCGGTGAAGATTTTATTTCTTCAAACCGAATCAAATTTACACAAACAGAATTAAAACAAACTTCAAATAGAATGTAATAAACTGTATGTAGTATACTTGATGAAGTTTTTATATCTTCAAATCAAGTACCCAAATGAGTAGAAAGTTCTGAAAACTTTAATCTCAACCGGAGTAGAAAATCCGAAGATTTAGTCTCCAAACAACATACAAGTTCGTTATATGCAAACAACAAAATTACAAGTTTCTTTTATTTTCTGGACAGTCACAATTTTATGTTAGAAAAAACTGTATGTAGTCACTGTTTTTTTTTGTTTTTTTTTCCGTACTGTTGTATCGTTCTGTAACGTTTTAATCAACAGCAGATGAACACGGAAATAATAACAGTAATAAAACATATATTTCCTTTACAAAAGCAAAGGAATATATTATCCGCTTTTAGTTACGAAAAGTTCAAGGAAACATCTTTCAGCAAATTTATTCTTCTTTCTTTTTCCCTTTTCCTTCCACTGGTCAATGTAGCCCTAACATGCATATGGGACATCCTTTGCTAAGGTGTTTTACTTTGGGACATGTTGTAAAATGCTAATACTATCATATGCTATACCTAAATCCAAAATTCACGCTAATATGCCAACCTAATATATATGTTACACATGGGATGTTAGCACAATTTTTGGAACTAGAAGGGGAAATTTGAAGTTTCAACAAATAAGGAGGTGTCACGTGATTAAAAATAATTATATAAAATAAAAACAAATAAAGAAATAAAAACATGAGGTTACGATAAGCTAGAACACCACAAAGTGCAACGTGGCAAAATAAATGTTCACATTTTCGGCAACTTGGAATTACCATGTTCAGTTATGAAAGTCTACAAGTGAATCTAATCTGGTAGCTCTTACGTGTTTCCTATTTACATTAACCAATAACACAAGTACACGAATGTCCAAGGTTCATTGGATAGTTTGGACGGACAAGATCTGATAGTGGACACGTGTAATAGAGTATATTGTTCGAGAATATTTTATTTTAGTACAAGGTTAAAGTTTGGTGGAATTGGAACAAATTTTCTTGGTCTATTTGTTGGTCGACTTTTATTTTGACCCGACGTATAAGCAATAATAAGCAATTATTTCTTGTCCGAAAGTGGACTTTAAGAGCCAAGAAGGAAGAAGGGTAAAAATTATATGTGACGTTTTATTTGGTAGCTTTATTTAATATATATTTATTTTTTAAAACTTTTTTAATTTGTATTCATTTTTAAAATAATCTCAGTTTCATTTCTCCTCCTTTATTCTTTTTTCTACTTCTATAGGGCTGCAGACTATAAATATTATAAATAAAATCGACCTTAGAGCTAACCTGCCTATTATATCACTCTCCAATAGGGATAAATGTAATGCATAATATATGATACATTCAAGTGGGTTCACACCCTTTTTTTCTTCTTCCAATTATTTGTATAGCCGAGTAAAACAAAGGAATAATGCAGCCATTTATACAGATTTTGCAAAAATGTCGTAATTCAAGTTGCAATGAATTCCTATTAAAGCTAAACATCTCATCTGCCTCTATTTCAATAGTCTAACAAAGTAAATGCAGAACATGAGATATAAAAAATTCTACACGAAAATGATTGTTGGTTTTCAAGTCTGAATATGTTAGTTGCCATGGATGAGAGATCTAAAGCTTAGGTAGAAACTGAATTGTATCCGCTGAGAAAAGAAAAGAAGAAATACTATTCCATTGAATCGAACAGAGAAAAAATAACTGCCGTATCTTTTAAGCTAAGACAAGAGTCTATTTATACTACTTCTAATTAATGACTAACTACATCATTAACTAAATAACTAGCTGAGTTGGTATTTACAATAATAGTTAATCATAGTTGGTTATCAACTTGTCTAGTTAGCCCTTCAACACTCCTCCCTAAGCTGATGATCGGTATACATTCTTAATCCAAAGTTGCTTAACAGATGCTCATGTTGAGCCTTTCCAAGACTCTTAGTTAGTAAGTCTGTTAACTGATCTTCAGTATGCACAAATTCAGTTTTCAGCATTCCTTCACACAACTTTTCCCGTACAAAACGACAATCAATGTCATATGTTTTGCTCTCTCATGAAATATTGGATTTGCAGCAATTTGGATTGCTACTTTACTGTCACATACTAACTTCACTGGTAGACAGACTTTGACTCCCAGTTCTACATATAATCCCAGCAGCCAAGTAACCTCTGCTGCACAAGAAGCCATACTTCTAAATTCTGCTTCAGCTGAGCTTCTGGAGACCGTGCTTTGCTTCTTAGACTTCTAAGATACTAGAGCATTTCCAAACTTCACAAGATAACCAGTTTCTGATCTTCTTGTTTCCACACAGGCTCCTCAGTCAGAGTCACAATAAGCAGTTAGACACTTTGTGTCTTCTGCAGGCATAAATAGCCCAAGGCCAGGTGCTTGCTTTATGTACTTTACTACTCTTGATGCAACCTCCATATGAGAAATCCTAGGACAATGCATGAACTAACTTAGGACTTGTATTGCAAATGCAATGTCAGGTCTGGTCATAGTTAGATACAGTAATTTCCCAACTAGTCTTTGATACACACCGGAATCTCTTAGTATTTCATCATCATCAGCATCTTCTTTCCTGGAAGATAGATCATATTCTGCAGTGGTTAGCTTCTGATTGAGTTCCATAGGTGTGTTAACTGGTTTTGCTCCATTCAGACCAGTAGTAGAGAGCAGCTCTCGAACATATTTTCTGTGACTCATCAGGATCCCTTTGCTGGACCTTGCAAATTCAATACCTAGAAAGATTTTTAGTTCTCCCAGGTCCTTTATTTTGAACCTGCTTTGAAGATCTAGCCTTGTGTCACATAGCATCTTGTAATTGCTACCAGTAATTAAGAGATCATCAACATATACAAGTATGATCACAATATCATCCCCAACTCTCCTGACAAATAGTGAGTAATCATAGTAACTTTGCTTGAATCCCATACAAGCTCTTCTGTAAGTTTGAGATTCCACTGCCTAGGAGCTTTCTTGAGACCATAGAGAGATTTTTGAAGTTTGCAGACCTTCTTAGACTCCCCCCTGTCTAGCAAACCCTTCAGGAAGCACCATGTATACCTCTTCTTCCATGACACCATTAAGAAAGGAATTATGAACATCTATCTGATAGATGTACCTTCGTATGGATGCAACCACAACAATAATAGATCTCACACTGACCATCTTGGCCACTGATGAGAAAGTCTCTCCATAGTCTAGGCCCTCATTTTGACTGTACCCCTTAGCTACCAGTCGTGCCTTGAACCTCTCAATCTCACATGTAGACTTATACTTGATCCTGAATACTCACTTGCAACCAATAGGGACCTTCCCAGAAGGTAGATCAACAACAGTCCAAGTATTATTTTCTTCTACAGCTTGTAGCTCAAGCTTCATAGCTTCTATCCACCTAGCATCAGAGACAACCTTCTTGAAGGTAGATGGTTCTGTGACTGCTGAATAGGTTGATACTACTTGCCTATATGAGGGAGAAAGATTGTTGTAATCTACATGTGCAGAAATAGGAAAGGTGCATTTAGATCCTTTTGTCTGTGTGACAAAGTCTTGTAGTCAAATAGGAGGCTTGCTTGGCCTAGAAGACCTTTTACACCCCAGATAAGGTTCAACATTTACAACATCAGGAGTAATAATTTCAACCCTAGGAGAAGAGCAATTAGGATCAATAGTTTCTTAAAATCACCATTTTGCTCAAAAGTATGAACATTCTCCTCCAAATCAGAAGGTTGAGACAATTCAACATCTTCTGAAGACAAAGAAGGTAATGAAATAGAAATTGGGGCTGCAGCTTCAGCTATAGACCTTTCATGAACAGTTGGAGAGAACAAATCCAGCACAGGAAAGACAGGATTTCCATATGACTTCAAATGTTTGAAGGGAAAGACATCTTCCCTGAATATGACATTTCTGCTCACCAGAAATGTTTTAGAGTGTAGATCATACAGAAGATAACCCTTTTGTGTTGAAGAAAACCCCATAAGCACAACAGGAACATCTTTGGGTGAGAATTTGTCTAGTATTCTAGGAGTGGCAGCATAACATAGGCGTCCAAAGATTCTCAAGTGGGACAAGGAAGGAGAATCTAAATAAAGCATCTCAATTGGAGACTTGAAGGCAATCACTTTGGAAGGAAGCATATTCGATATATAAACAGCTGTAGTAACACATTCACCCCAAAAATGTAAAGGAACATAGGCCTGAAACTAAGTGCTCTTGCCATATTAAGCATAGTTCTATGTTTCCTTTCTACCACTCCATTTTGTTGGGGTGTATACACACATGAACTTTCATGAACTATACCAAGATTAGAAAATAAATTTTTGAAATCAATGTTAAAAAACTCACTTCCATTGCCAGTTCTCAAAACTTTAACTGTGGTAGAGAATACATTTTGAACTTGAGTAAGAAAATTCTTTAGAACAACATATGCTTCAGACTTAGAAGTTAAGAAAAATATCCAAGTATATTTACTATAGTAACAAAAAATCTTTTTCCATCATGAGTAGGGCATCTTATGGTCCCCATATATCACAATGAATCAGCTCAAACACATATTTAGTTGCAGTACTACTCATCTGAAAGGGAAGTTTACTTTGTTTGGCTAGTGGACATACAGTAAAATGTTGACTGTCATTTGTACTTAAATTATTCAAATTTTCTACTTTTCTTATTACATCAAGGGGAGCATGTCCCAGTATCCTGTGCCATAAGCAGCTTGACCCTGCAAGAGAGAGGGTAGTAGAAGGAGCAGTAGCTGTAGATGCACTCTTATTTTTCAGTTTACCTAAGAATTGTTCTGAGACAACTTTAAGCACATAAAGTCCATGTTCCTCTCTACCAATCCCCTTCACCTGACCACTGTAAAGATCCTAAAAAATGCAGAAATCAGGAAAGAAACTACCAGACACATGAGTTCCTTGGTGAGTTGTGAAACTGAGAGCAAGTTGAACTTAAATTCTGGAATATAGAGTACATTAGAAATCCTCTGGTTATTCAACACGGATATACTCCCTGTGTGTGAGATTTGCACTGCATTACCATTAGGGAGGTGAACTATATTTTTCTCTATTGTAGGAAGTGATTTATGTGTTTGTAGCAACTCAAGTCTAGATGTCATGTGATTTGAGTCACCAGTATCGGTTATCCAATCGCTATTGATACACTGGGACACAAAAGCATTCACATGAGTTAGAATACCTGCAATAGATATTTTGCTAGATGAGTTAAAGCCTTCTGTACTCCCTTTAGACAACATTTGAACAATCTGCTAGTACTGTTCTTGAGTGAAGAATGACGAAGGTTATGTCATTTGTGGTGTTTTAGGACTAGGTGCAATAGCCCCCTTTTGAAAGTACGCCCCCGGTGCTCAGTTGGTTTTCACAACTGATATGATCTTCTTCTGCCGCAAAGCTTGGATTTCCTGTAAAGTTAGCATAAGGTCCAGATGCACTTCCTTTTATTTTAGACTTGAAATTGGGTGGATAGCCTATTAGTTTAAAGCAAATTTCCCTGGTATGTCCTTTATAATGACAGTAGTCACACTGAACATTATTCGTTCTTTGTCTATAACCTCCACTGGTAACATTTAGACCTTTGTTCCCATATAGAGCAGTACTGTCAAGTCCTTCTGCAAGCTGTATAACCTGGGCCATGCTTGCTAGATTTCTCTAACTCTCTTGATCAACAAGAAGTGAATAAGCCTTGTTCATAGTAGGCACTGGTGTCATCATCATAATTTGACTCCTAGATTGTGCATAAGAGTCATTCAAACCAGTGAGAAACTGCAGCAGTCTTTGAGCCTCAAAGTGCTGAGCATATAGCTTTGACTCAGGATATGGACACCCTGGACAAGGCATTAAAACATCAAACTCATCCTACAAATCTCTCAATTTTGAGAAATAATCTGCTACAATCATAGTTCCTTGAGTCGAATTATGCATTTCTCTGTGAAGAAATAGTACTCTAGAACAATTTACTTTGTCGAACCTTTATATTAGATCTTTCCACACCTTATGAGCACTAGATGCATAAAACATACTGCTCAACAGACCAAGTCATACAACATTTATTATCCATGACAACACAACGGCATTAACCTTTTCCCACAAATCATGAGTTCTGGTTCAAATTTAGATTTTGGAAACCTTCCATCAACAAAACCTAACTTACTTTTACCTAACAGACCAATTTTCATAGCACGACTCCACAAGGCATAGTTATCAGATCCAATCAACTGAATAGGGACTAGAGAACTACCTGGCGTGTTAGTTGGTTATAGGTACAGTGGGTGATTATGATCAATAGAAGAAAAAGTCAAACCAGAGCCAACAGTTGATGTGCGAGCTATTGTATTATCTTCCTTAGTGCCAATCGCCACCGTAGACTTCACCTTGAATGTAGAAATTACAAATCCTAGCTTCGATTTTACGATTACTCTAAGACAATTCTGATTTTGCAGAAATTTAAGTAACCTATTAGCTAAGTGTAGAAATCAGAGAAGAGAGTTTAAGGTAGTGAAAGTTCAGATCGTTTCCTATGGCTTTGATACCATGTTAACTACCATGGATGAGAGATCTGAAGCTTAGGTAGAAACTGAATTGTATCAACTGAGAAGAGAAGAGAAGAAACAATGTTCTATTGAATTAAACAGAGAAAAAATAACTATCGTATCTTTTAAGCTAAGACAAGAGTCTATTTATACTACTTCTAATTAATGACTAACTACATCACTAAATAAATAACCAACTTAGTTGGTATTTACAATAATAGTTAGCCATAGTTAGTTATCAACTTATCTAGTTAGACCTTCAACAGAATACATTGAATGGTGCCTCTTAAGGGGTTATAAAGACAAGAATTTTAGCTCTAGAGCTGAAGTTTTTCAGTTACAACACAAAAATTTCAGCTCTAGAGCTGAATTTCAAGCCCGGCTACTAGAATGTTGAAGTTTTGCGTGATTGTCTTTGCTACTTCAGCCCCGTGTACTAACGTAATGCGAAAATGTGGGTACGCTTGTAATTATTTTTACAAAGCGGGCACAAGTTAAAATATGACAAAAAAAGCGGGTATAGATGCAAATGCCCCAGAAGAAGGCATGATTCCTATAATAGAGCAACAAGGAAGACCAAGGGGCGGATGTGGTTAACTAAGGAGGGAAAGTGGGCCGGCCCCGGGTCTAAGCGGGCCGATACAAACAGTCCCGGATCAGTCTCAATTTAAATGGGCCAAACGGTTTCGGTCTTGGTGGTCTTCTTGTAGGAAGCGGTTTGGGATGGGCCCACAAACTAATAGTTCCGAGCTAAACGGTCCCGGCCCGTAGGCTAAATGGGCCCAAGTGGGCCAACGAATAGTTTTTTTATATTTAAAATTTCAGAAATTAGAGAAAAAAAGATGTTAATAAAAATATCTAACACAATTCCTTGTAAGTTTTATATAGAAATGTGACCTAAAATTTTAAATTAAAATTTAAAGACAAAAATATTGTAAATAGATATTCAAAGCAATGCATTAAAAAGTTATAGACTATTATTACTATTAAGAATAGCAGGTGTAGGACAGATTTGGGGTTTGGATCGGGGAGTCCGGGGCAGTGGAGAAGGAATAGATTGACTACTAAATTCGCCACTCTTTCCTTTATAACCAGGTGGATGACCTACTAGCTTATAGCAAACATCCTTTGTGTGACCTTTATTTTAACAGTACTCACAATATGGATTGTTATACGCCTTAAATTTCTGTGAATTGTCCCTAAAACTCATCAATGCAGTAGACTCATTTATTTCATTCATGGATGTTCCAGATATACAAACTTTTCCCTGACTCTCTTCATGTATTAACATAGCATAGGCACGGCTCATGCTAGGTGATGGAGACATGAGTAGAATTTGACTCCTTATAGCGTTATAGCTTTTATTTAGGCCCATTAATAATTGAAACAACTTCTGTTGTTCTAAATGATCTATGAAATCTCTCGTCTCAGGTGCTATAGGAAGAGAATAAATAAGAGCACTATACTTATCCCATAGCAGTTTGAGTCCATGATAGGCAGTGACATTAGAATTACCTTGAGATATTGTGGCTATTTCTCGATGGAGATTGTAAATTCTCGATCCATTAATTTTGTCGAAACGATCCTAAAGATCCGTCCACAGCTCATGAGCTTTACTAGCATATACTATCCCATTGATCAATTCCAGTGATACGGTGTTCCTAATCCAAGTGAGAGCAGTGGTGTTAACACATTCCTGTTCCTATGCCAAATCAACAATAAATTGTGCATTAGTGGAGGTACGATTGATAAATCCTAATTTGCGCTTGGCTCACCATGCATTCTTCATTGCTCTGCTCCACACGAAATAATTTTCAGTTCTTGTCGATCGAATTAAGATTATCACATTCCCTGTAGCATCAGACGATTGAAGGTACAAACGACGTTGAGGATTATCAATATCTAAGCTCGCCATTGAAAAAATTTCTCAGAATCAAAGAATCTCAGAAGATGAATTAGATCGATTTTGAGAAATTGCACCGGTACCTTTCAGTACCGAATTAAAAACGAAACTCTTGCTCCGATCAATTCACTCCAACTCTAATACCATGTTAAATTCCACCATTATAAGGTGAGAATTGAGCTTGGTTGATAGATCGTAGGAAGGAGTTTTAAAGAGAATTTTCTGGAAGCTTTATTCAATTGACAGTTGAAAATGAAAATACAATGCCCTGATACTAATGGAAATTGCAAATAAGGAAGAGATCAAGACAAACTTTCTCATTATAAAAGATTAATCCCGTTAAGACTAACTAGGAGACAAATGTAATAGATAAAAAGGTAAACCGTAAATCTAGTCAATTATTTGTGTAACGATCCTAAAAATTTCAGAACTTTCTCTTCTCTTCATACTAGGAAGATATCCACTAGATGTTCTAATATTTGCGTATTTTTCATCCATAAAATAATATTCACGGGTTCGAGCCGTTGAAATTGTTTTTTGTAAAAATATAGAATAAGATCGAGTATAATAGACTCTTGTACAGATCCTTATCCGGACAACGCCTATAGCGAAAACTTAATGCATCCAACTGCCCTTTTAACACAATAAACCTAATAGGTTGACGCATATATTATCGTCAAAGTATTAATTTTAAGTTGTTCTGTTTTCGTTCTACTCAGTGTTTTTTATTTGCTTCTCAGATTTTCGAAATTTGTTTTTCAAAACATTCTTATATTGAAAAAAAATCTCATTTTTATGAACAAAATTATCATCACTACTGATGCTCCCCGTGCCGTCTGATCTAATTCATCATACGGAAGAGATTGTTATCATTCTCAGATTCTGTATTTTATAATTCCTCCAGTAGTAATTAACCTAGCAATATTAGTGCTCTAAGCTTTTTCCATCACTTTATTTTTCTTCGTTTCTTTTCCATGTTTTATCTCTTTTGCAATGACTTTGCCATTTTCTGTTGGATTTTTCTTTTCTTTCGTTCTTCCTTTCATATCGATCCCCTTTATTTTCTTATTGTATTTTTTAATTTTCCCTAGTTGAAATTTTAAAAAATAATTTTATTATTTAACAAGGGAGTACAGAAGTTAGGGCGCTAATCAACAACAACAACAACTACCCAGTATATTCCCATCAGGTGGGGTCTGGGGAGGGTAATATGTAGACGAGCCTTACCCCTACCCGAAAGGGCAGGGAGGCTGTTTCAAATCAACCCTCGGCTCATAGGGTTAGGGAAAAACAGTAGTAAAACAAAACATAGACAAAACAAAACAGAAGCAGCATAGCATTAGTGCATTAGAAATTCCAGTATAAATAACGTTAATAATAATCCGAACAAAGGAAACAAAATACCAAAATACAATAGCAAGTAATAGTAACGTACAGTAAACACACATCATCTATGAGTAACCCTGCTGTCCGCCCCCCCCCCCCCCCAACCCCGGGAGGAGCGAACGAAAAACTCTAGGGGCCCCTATCCTACAACCCTGATTCTAGACCTCCAGACTTTCCTATCGAGTGTCATGTCCTCGGAAACCTGCATTCTAGCCATGTCCTGCCTAATCACCTCTCCCCAATACTTCTTGGGCCTCCCTCTGCCGCGCCGACCACCAACGATCTCCAGCCGCTCGCAGCTCCTCACCGGAGCATTGGGACTTCTCCTCCGCACATGCCCGAACCACCTCAGTCGCGCTTCACGCATCTTCTCGTCCACCGGGGCCACCCCCACCTTCTCTCGAATAATTTCATTCTTAATCTTATCTAGCCTGGTGTGCCCGCACATTCACCTAAGCATCCTCATCTCCGCGACCCTCATCCTCTGAACATGGGAATTCTTCACGGGCCAGCACTCCGCCCCATACAGCATCGCAGGTCTAACCACGGCTCTATAAAATTTCCCCTTGAGTTTGTGTGAAACTTTCCTATCACACAGGACTCCTGATGCAAGCCTCCACTTAGCCCACCCTGCTCCTATACGGTGCGTGACGTCCCCGTCAATCTCTCCGTCACCCTGAATCACCGACCCAAGATATCGGACGATGTCCTTCTTGGCGATGGCCTGAGAGCCAATCATCACGTCCCTGCCTACTTCGCTCGGGTCGTCGCTAAACTTGCACTCCAGGTATTCTGTCTTAGATCTGCTTATTTTTAAACCTTTAGACTCGAGAGTCTGCCTCCATACCTCTAACCTTTCAATAACACGTGCCCTCGACTCATCTATCAATACTGTTGGAAATCATGTATATCTATGATATGTGCGCTTTGGTTGTATGAGCATGATTTTCAGGTATAGGTTTTGATGAATGACAAACAATGAAGTCAAGTGTCAAACAACGATATGACAACCAATCAAATGGCAAGAAGCATACTAATGACGGAATTGCATGAGCGAGCCAAAGAGTTCAAGACCGAAGACCCAAGACGTAGGTCGTTTGGTAGAACCAATGTAAGGACAACATTTAAGTTATCTTATCCTTTGGCTCAACATTAGGTCATCATAAACATGCATAAAACATTTTTATCATAAACATGCATCTTTGTGCTAAACCAAAATGATTTGTATTTTAGTCAAAATGGTTTTTAAACATGTCTTTTAAAATCTGGACCTAAACAATCGATTATATGCTCCTTACAATCGATTGTGTTTTTCAAAATAGCAAACAATCGATTATACAGTTTTAACAATCGATTGTATTAAGACAGTGTGATCTGAAGTTTTTCAAAATAGCAAACAATCGATTGTCTACTTTTAACAATCAATTATGTTGAGACAGTGTGCAACCGAAGTTTTTAAACATCTAAACAATCGATTATTTTTGTCATACAATCGATTAAATTCATAAACAATTGATTGTCATTTTCATACAATCGATTATATATTGACCGTTCCCACAGAATCCTAAATTGATTTTTGAACGTTGAAAACAATCGATTATTTAGTCCATACAATCGATTGTTTAGCCTAAAATCCGGAATCTGTTTTTTGAACGTTGGTCAAACAATCGATTTTCTACTCCAAACAATCGATTGTCTGAGCACAGAATCAGGGATTTTGTTTATCAATTAAGCAACGGTCAGCACCACTTTTTCACCTATAAAAAGAGGTTTTTTGAGCTGATTTTAAACACACAACTCCTGCATATATTGATATACATATTGATCATTTTCAAGCATCTTTTTAGAGCTTTTGTTGAGCCATTTGATAGACAACTTTGTGTTGTTCATAGAGCTTATTTTGTTTCTCTTTATCCACTCTATTGAGAGAGTATTTGTTGTAAAAGAGAGTTGTTTGAGAAGAACATATCTTCTCATTTGTCGGGTTTGCTAAGTACCCAAAGTCTTAGTGGTTGAAGTCTTGGGGTGAGGTATCCTCAAGCAAGTGAAGTCTTAAGGTGTGGTATCCTTGAGCAACTGTAACGGTTTGTTAAGCACCCGTAAGCTTGACGAAGATAGTGGAAATCTCGAGAGAGTTCACGGGGACTGGACTAGCCACGGGTTGTGGTGAACCAGGATACATCGGTGCGTTCGTTCCTGTTTATTTACTTATCGCACTTATTTAATTCCTGCAATTTTTAAATTCCGCAAGTTTACGCTAATTTTTTATATAACGCTATTCACCCCCCCCCCCCCTCTAGCGTTAAGCGTATTATCTAACAATTGGTATCAGAGCCTAACTCTCTGAAAGCCTTAACCGGTTGAGAGCAATATATATTTTTTCTGTTGAGATTATTGAACACAGGAACGATGAATGAAGGACAATCCACCACTTGCCCTCCATTTTTCGATGGAACGAATTACTCATATTGGAAGGAGCGAATGAGCATCTTCGTCAAAGCAAACAGTTTTTGTTTGTGGCAAATAATCAAAAACGGTGAACCAATGCCAACAAAGAAAGTTGGAGAGACCACGGTTCCAAAATCCGAAGATGAATATGATGCCGAGGATATCAAGAAAGTTGAAAATAATGCAAGGGCCATCCATGTATTATATTGTGTGGTGAATGCGGATGACGATAGGAAAATCTCGTGCTGCACAACCGCCAAGGAGATGTGGGACAAACTCGAGATCATTTATGAAGGTACGCCTCAAGTCCGAGAATCTAAAATTGATTTTCTTACACATAAATATGAAATCTTTAAAATGGAGAAGGAACCCATTGGTGTTATGTTTGAACGATTTTTAAAAATCGTCAACGATCTACATGCTCTCGGGAAAGTTTACACGAACAAAGATCTTGTTCGAAAAGTCCTACGGAATCTCACTCCCGAATGGCGTTCCAAAGCCAATGCCATCCAAGAATCAATGGAATTCACGAATATCACAATTGATGGACTAAGAGGTAACCTCGAAACTTATGATAGCACAATTCTCAATCCTTATCTTAGAAGTAATTCGAATTTTGCCTTCAAAGCCTCATCCTCTAAAAGAGAAGAGGTAAGTGATTCGAAAAGGGATAATATTTCCAATGATATAATTGAAAAGTTTTGTAAGTCTATGAAGAAGGACAAGAAAAAGAAGAAACACCATAGGCGAGTATCACGGGACTCGGACAGCTTGGGCGATGAAGCCGCCGCATTATGTCTCATGGCAAACGACGAAGAAGAGGTAAGTACTTCTAATTCTCACTCGTTTGAAGAATTACAAAATGCCTATGATGAATTGTATGGTGAATTTGTTAATGCTTCCAAAACGATAAAAGATTTGAAGAAAACACTTTCTTTGCAGAAAACACTTTCTTTACAAGAAACAAATTTTCAGAAAACACTTTCTTTACAAGAAAAAGATTTTGAAAAATCCTCTTCGTTGAAAGAAATAGATTTTGAAAAATTGACTAATGAAAATGGTGTTCTTAAAAATAAAATTGAAGTTTTAGAAAAAGAAAATAAATTTTTAGAAAATGACATTGTTGATTTCAAAAATAAAATCAAGGAATTGAATGAAGCTTCTTCTATTGATAAATGTTCTAACTGTTCTTCTTGTAGTTC
The DNA here is from genome assembly GCA_034376525.1 of Nicotiana benthamiana. Classification (NCBI taxonomy): domain Eukaryota; kingdom Viridiplantae; phylum Streptophyta; class Magnoliopsida; order Solanales; family Solanaceae; genus Nicotiana; species Nicotiana benthamiana. The sequence continues at coordinate 32,518,927 of CM067335.1, read as the reverse complement.
TTTAAAATTAGAGAACATAGAACTTAGGAATGCACTAGAAAAACGTAGTGTTGATAGTCCTAAAATTGAAGAGAATAAAAAGGATATTAGTAATGAGGTTGGTCCATCTAGAAAGAATTCTAGGAACCTCACAAATGAGTCTAAGATTAATTATTTTAGACAACCTAGAAACAACTCTAGGACTTTTGCTAATGAGTCCAGAATGAATAATTTTAGACCACCTAGACATGACTCTAGGAAATTCAACGGTTCTAGGGGGAACAACTTTAGATCACCTAGAATGCATTTGGCTCAACCTAGACATATGCATAATCCTAATGTTACAGGTCAATATTGTAATCGGGTAGGACACATTGCACCCGTTTGTTTTGCTAAACATAGAGATTTATGTGTTGATTATGACTATTGTTATCCTAACCCTAAGGACCCAAAAGAAGTTGGGTACCAAAAACCTATTTTTAGGTTCTTTTTGCAGGTGTGCTTGAAGACTACAATATTGTAGTGGATGCACCAAGCACGAAACCTTAATGCATTAAGGGGGAACATCGGTTAGTTATCGTATTTTGAATAAAAACACAATGAGTTGATATGTGCAAATAATCTATATCAGTTTTGGTTGATACATGCTTTAATAAGTTTTATTTTTGAATAACAATTAGTAACAATTGGTTTTATAATAAATTATTGATTCATGTTTTGATGAATATTTTAGTTTAAATAACAATTGGGCATGGTTGAGAAAAATGATCGTTATTATTAGTATGCCATTTACTAGCTTTTTATATGATCTCGTCTATAACGATTGGTATCGTTAATGGTTTAAATAACTTTTGGTATACTCTTTTTGCTAATGCCAAAAGGGGGAAGAATGGGCGATATGCATGCTTTAATTGAGGGGGAATATTCAATTAAGGGGGAATTATATTGAATTGAATTGGTTGCATAAATTGTATGTTGAGATATAGCATCTAGTTAGGGGGAATTCAATATGCATATCTTCCGTTGTTTGTCATTATCAAAAAGGGGGAAATTGTTGGAAATCATGTATATCTATGATATGTGCGCTTTGGTTGTATGAGCATGATTTTCAGGTATAGGTTTTGATGAATGACAAACAATGAAGTCAAGTGTCAAACAACGATATGACAATCAATCAAATGGCAAGAAGCATACTGATGACGGAATTGCATGAACGAGCCAAAGAGTTCAAGACCGAAGACCCAAGACGTAGGTCGTTTGGTAGAACCAATGTAAGGACAACATTTAAGTTATCTTATCCTTTGGCTCAACATTAGGTCATCATAAACATGCATAAAACATTTTTATCATAAACATGCATCTTTGTGCTAAACCAAAATGATTTGTATTTTAGTCAAAATGGTTTTTAAACATGTCTTTTAAAATCTGGACCTAAACAATCGATTATATGCTCCTTACAATCGATTGTGTTTTTCAAAATAGCAAACAATCGATTATACAGTTTTAACAATCGATTGTATTAAGACAGTGTGATCTGAAGTTTTTCAAAATAGCAAACAATCGATTGTCTACTTTTAACAATCGATTATGTTGAGACAGTGTGCAACCAAAGTTTTTAAACATCTAAACAATCGATTATTTTTGTCATACAATCGATTAAATTCATAAACAATCGATTGTCATTTTCATACAATCAATTATATTTTGACCGTTCCCACAGAATCCTAAATTGATTTTTGAACGTTGAAAACAATCGATTATTTAGTCCATACAATCGATTGTTTAGCCTAAAATCAGGAATCTGTTTTTTGAACGTTGGTCAAACAATCGATTGTCTACTCCAAACAATCGATTGTCTGAGCACAGAATCAGGGATTTTGTTTATCAATTAAGCAACGGTCGGCACCACTTTTTCACCTATAAAATGAGGTTTTTTGAGCTGATTTTAAACACACAACTCCTGCATATATTGATATACATATTGATCATTTTCAAGCATCTTTTTAGAGCTTTTGTTGAGCCATTTGATAGACAACTTTGTGTTGTTCATAAAGCTTATTTTGTTTCTCTTTATCCACTCTATTGAGAGAGTATTTGTTGTAAAAGAGAGTGGTTTGAGAAGAACATATCTTCTCATTTGTCGGGTTTGCTAAGTACCCAAAGTCTTAGTGGTTGAAGTCTTGGGGTGAGGTATCCTCAAGCAAGTGAAGTCTTAAGGTGTGGTATCCTTGAGCAACTGTAACGGTTTGTTAAGCACCCGTAAGCTTGACGAAGATAGTGGTAATCTCGAGAGAGTCTCTCGGGGACTGGACTAGCCACGGGTTGTGGTGAACAAGGATACATTGGTGCGTTCGTTCCTGTTTATTGACTTATCGAACTTATTTAATTCCTGCAATTTTTAAATTCCGCAAGTTTACGCTAATTTTTATTATAACGCTATTCACCCCCCCCCCCTCTAGCGTTAAGCGTATTATCTAACAAATACTATATCGTCAGAAAATAACATATACCACGGCACGTCCCCTTGAATATGACAGGTAAGAGCATCTATCACTAAGTCAAACAAGAGGGGGCTCAGCGCCGAACCTTGATGGAGCCCTGTAGCCACTAGAAAATGGCCTGATTCACCACCCACCGTCCTAGCCCTAGTCCTAGCTCCATTGTACATGTCCTTGATTACTCTGATGTAGGCTTCTGGCACGCTCTTTGCCTCCAAACACCTCCATAGCACCTTCCTTGGGACCTTATCATACGCCTTCTCCAGGTCAATAAGCACCATGTGAAGGTCCTTCCTCTTATCCCTGAATTGCTCCGCCAGCCGCCTGACAAGGTGAATAGCCTCTGTAGTGGAGCGGCCCGGCATGAAACCGAACTGGTTCCCAGATATAGATGTCACCCCCCTCACCCTCGTCTCAATCACCCTCTCCCAAACCTTCATGGTGTGACTTATTAATTTGATACCCCTATAATTGTTGTAGCACTGGATGTCCCCTTTGTTCTTGTACAAGGGCACCACTGTACTCCATCTCCACTCATCTGGCATCCTTTTGGTCCTGAAGATCACATTGAACAACCTGGAGAGTCACTCCCCCCCCCCCAGACTTACCCATGCACTTCCAGAACTCCACCGGGATCTCGTCCGGCCCGGTCGCTCGACCCCTACTCATCCTACGCAACGCCCCCATGACCTCCTCCACCCTAATGCGCCTGCAGTACCCAAGGTCCCTATGATGCTCTGAATGCCCCAACTCCCCTAGCTCTATGTTACGATCCCCCTCCTCGTTAAGTAAGTCCCGGAAGTACTCCTGCCACCTCTGTTTGATTTGAGATTCCCCCAACAGAACTCTACCATCCTCGCCCTTGATACACCTAACTTGGTCTAGATCACGTGCCTTCCTCTCCCTCGCATTAGCTAACCGGAATAACTTCGTATCCCCGCCTCTCTCCCCTAGCTCCTCGTACATGCGACCGAACGCCGCGTTTTTAGCTTCCGTGACTGCCATCTTTGCTTCTTTCCTTGCCACCTTGTAGATCGCCCTGTTCGCTCGCCGTTCATCGTCGCTTGTGCTCACTGCCAACCTAGCGAACGCCGCCTTCTTCACTTCCACTTTTCCTTTGACTATATCGTTCCACCACCATTCGCCCTGATGTCTTCCTGAATATCCTTTGGCCACCCCGAGCACGTTCCGTGCTACCCCCCTAATCAAGTTCGCCGTCAATGTCCACATAGCGTCCGCTTCCCCAGAACTCCTCCAAGCTCCGCCCTCAACTAACCTCCTTTCCAACTCCTAAGCTTTTTCCTTAGACAGGGCACCCCATCTTATCCGCGGTTGAACCCGAGCGCCCCTCCTCTTCCTCTTCACCCAGAGACCGACATCCAATACTAGGAGTCTATGGAGAGTAGAAAGAGAATCTCCCGGAATAACCTTGTAGTCCTTGCACATGCCCCTATCGCTCCTTCGGAAGAGAATGTAATCAATCTGCGTCCTCGCCGCAGTGCTCTTGAAGGTAACCAAATGCTCCTCCCTCTTCTGGAAAGTTGAGTTCTCAATCATAAGCTTAGAAGCCCTAGCAAAATCAAGCAGTGAAGTGCCCCATCCGTTCCTAACCCCAAAGCTGAAGCCTCCATGCACCTCATCATAGCCACCAGCATCAGCCCCAATGTGGCCATTAAAGTCTCCTCCAATAATTAACTTCTCAGATGGAGGGATACTACTCACCATATCATCCAAGTCCTCCCAAAAGCGCCTCTTAGCCTCCTCGTCTAAACCCGCTTGCGGCGCATAAGCGCTGATGACGTTCAGAACGCCACCCCCAATAGCCAGCTTGATAGACATTAACCTATCATTCACTCGCCTAACCTCGACCACGGACTCCCTTAGGTCCCTATCCACCAAGATGCCCACGCCATTCTTACCTCTCTCGACCCCAGAATACCACAGTTTAAACCCGTCTACATCCCACGCCTTCGTCCCTTTCCACCGGGTCTCCTGGACGCACGCTATGTTTACCCTCCTCTTCTGAAGAATCTTCGCCAACTCTATGGACTTACCCGTCAGCGTGCCTATGTTACATGACCCAATCCTTAATCTATGAGCGTCCGCTGCCCTCTTTCCTCCCTTACCTCCCGCCCCACCCGCATGTCCACCAACTGCTCCCCTACTCACTCCCGACACCACCCCCACCCCCCGAGAACATGACCTTACTCTAACATCCCCCGCCGTGGCCACTATCCCTCCAGCCAACTATGGGGAACAGTGGCGCACGTACACACTAAAATGAAATACGCAAAAGGTGCAAGATAGATAACAACAGAATAGACCACACTCGAACTGAAAGCTACAATACGTAAGAAGTTACACAAAGTAAACAAGGGAGCGGGAGGTACCAATTCCCGGTAGAAAAACCTGAAAGTATGCTTTGATGCGCCCAAGTTCTCCTGAAGCTTATCAGAACGTGTGGTTCTATTGCGTCCTGCTGCTAGTCTGAAAGGTAGTCGCTGAGGGTACTGTGGCTTGCCTGAAAATCCTCGCCGGCTGAATAGGCACCTGTCCAAGAACACAAAACACACCCACACACACCCACAAAGGCAGAGGAAATAATGGAACGAAAAGCGCAGGAGTTGCCGGAAAAATTTCCGGCGGAAAGCGATAGTTCAAAGCCTCTGAACCGAAATAGGATCAGACTTGGGTGAGCAAAACAGTGGTGGTAAAGCTGTTCAGCTAGTCTGCTGAGATAAATAGTGTAGAGTGCAGGCTAAGTGAACAGTAGGAAATGAAAGTGGCCCGAAAAAAATTTCGGGGATACCGGGTTGGTTGTAACAGTGAGGGGGTAACAATGAGTAAAAGGAGCCGGCGGAAAAGTGGCCGTGAAATGGTCACACGCGCCCAGCGCGTGACTGACAGCGCGGCGCGTGGGCGGGCACAGAGGGCACGTGAGGCAGATTCCGGCGCCGGAAATTGTCGGGGGTGTGCGCCTGACGTTGTGTGCCTCGATGGTGTGGGAGGTGACAAAGGCCGACCACCGTGGGTTGTCGGAACAGTGCTCCGACAGCACTGTATGGTCAAAAAAGGCGAGAGAGAAGAGAGACAGAAGAGAGAAAAGAGAGAAAGGAGAGGAACTTACCTGTCGGGACCGGCTGTGATAGCTTCAGACGAGGAGAGAGATCGAGGAGGAGAGAGAAGAGAGAGAAAGAGCCGTTAGAGAGAGAAGAAATTTCAAACTTGTGAAGTTAGGGCGCTAATCGTTTTTTAAAAAGGGACAAAAGGTCCCTAAGGAAAAAATATATTAGCGAAGCAACAGGCATGAAGAATATTTATGACCAATTTAACAAAAATATGAAAAAGTGTTATAAAACAATAAAAGAACAAGAGCAATATTGCAGAGAAAGAGAGAGAGAGAATTCTTATTGAATTTTGGGTGGTTTACAATGGGGTAAGACCCCTATATTTATAAGAGAAAAAATGACTTAGCCTCAAAGTAAAACTCTCTACTAGATAGACATTCACTCCAAATAGAATTCTATTCTTAACACTCCCCCTTGAATGTCTACTCAATAAGTAATGTACCTCGTTAAAACCTTAACTAAAACAAAACCCAATGGGAAAAAAAATTTAGAAAAGGAAAAAGAGTACACATGTTTAGAAATGCGCCTATTGGTTTTCTCGTTAAAAACCTTGCAAGGAAAACCCAGTGGGACAAAAACTTGTAAGGGAAAAAGAGTGCAACGCGCATTAACTCCCCCTGAAGAGAGCATCAACTCACATCCTTGAGCCTTCGCATCCCAATCTTGTGCACTATCTTGAAGAGATCGTTGGTAGAGATTTGATAAATAAATCAGCCATATTAACTATAATGAATATTTGCACCTTAAAATCATAACTCGTGATAGATATATAATGTCTTCACAAATATCGTGGAATGGCTCTTCAATATCTCCATAAAGGTATCCTCGCTATCACATTATCATGCTTATAGTTATAGCAAGATATAGTTGTGCATAAATTGCACTGAGGAAGTGGTACCTCAAGATCAAGAATTGTATATGCTTCAAGCAACTTAAATCCTTCATGGATTGACATATAAGTTAAGCCATATAAGCCATCTAAAGAGGCTTTAGTGCATATCAATTTTTTATGTCTTGCATAGACATATAAGATATCAAAAACTGATTGCACATACCATTGACTTTATACTTTCAAGTATTTGAACTACATGTCCAAAAATACGTGTCTTTCATATTGAATCAATTCTACTTGAATTGTATCTCTTCCATTTGGCCAATACTTTTGTATCTATAGTCGACAGACTTAAGATCCTCATTATATTAGTGCTATCATAGATGTCGTCGACGAACATTTTATATCGGTTCCAATAAATATTCATAAAGACATAGCATATAGATCTCTTCATTCATATATTCAGGTACGTGAATCTCTCATGAGATTTTATGAAGTGTTACGTCACGTGACCTTCTAGATCACTTGCCTAATTTATTATGATCATTTGCTCATCTTCTTTATCAAAAAATTTATTTGAAACCGGTTTGTCTATACGCTTTAAGCGTATCATAGACTTTATCCTTCCAGGACTTAATATGAGCATTTAAAATGAGAATATAGTTACTTTTTTTGGGTCAATAAATGCATATGGAATGCTTTGCAATATATTGCAAATGAATTATCTTTTTATGAACTTCAAGTTCATATTATCCTATTCGAGGATCTTGATATATAAATGATAATCCGTTCGACGTAACATTTTTTCAATTGTTTATCATATCTCCCCATCATGTTATAAAAACTAACTTGTTTTCTCAACTTTGAGAACTCATCTTTGTGCATTACGGTGTTAATTATAATGTACACCGCACATAAGTGATAATAAGATGGAATTATTTGGTTCCTGACCCTGACCCTGAACCATTTGTAAGGGAAGAATGTAATATATATTCGTATATAACGTATATTAATTTGATATACAAAACTTTGTTCTCATAAGCAATTGTTTAACTATTAAGTGGAGGCACTCAATAAATTATTTTGCTAAACCAACTATGATGTAAACCAACTTATCAAGATGAACTTCTTGAATAGAAAATCTGGAAATTATACTCAAAATTAAATTACTTAGCAAGTTACCTCGCAAGCACCGACCAGGTTGTAGGTTAATAATAATCGCACATGTAACCATCTCATAGATGCATCTTATGTGGTGTACATGGCAGGTGAATGGGACCATATTCACCTTTAATATTTCCAAAATTCATGGGATTCAACCCCAACTTTAGTTGGTCAATTAATTAATAAGAACAAGCAATGTAAGAGAATCCGTAAAGAACTTTCTAGTTCTTTAATATTTACCCATGTGAATTCTCTATTATTTTAGCACATCATATTTAAATTGATATGACTAAACTGATTATGCCAACTGAGTAAATTATCAATATTGATAAACTTCAGATTTACACCATGACGTGTGCAATTATCAATAAACTCCAAGTTTATTATGATATGGATTTTTATATCAATAAACATCCACTTTATTGTGGCATTCTTTTGTTTGTGTAGTACCAACTGGAGAATAAAGCGGGTAGCTTTTCACATACAGATTATCCCGCTACAAGCTGTAGTAATAGAAGATATCAAATCTTTCCTTTATTTATTTTCTCAATATAATCAACCGCTTTCGCATATACTTTGGAAACTGAATAAGTTTCTTTGAGACTTACTACAACACAATACCTTATCGGTAATCAATTGTGTTTCTCCAAAATAGTATAATTGGCTCTTGCAGAGTTCTCAATTAATTTGGCACTACCACATATTCATGAACATCCATATGGTGAATATCTCTTTTAAAGAGAAAGTTATACCATTATGGTCATGGTCAAAATTATATGCAAAATATGTTTCTTGCATTATTATTGTCGTTTAATAATCACATTACCAAAATATTTTAGAGTACAATAGGTACGTGACCAATGACCATTTATGCCATAATAAAGACATTATTTTCTTATATCATCTCAACCCTCCTTCTAGAGGTGAGTGTGGTATATTCAATACCAATAGCATGTTCATATTCTTCCAATAATGAATATGTTTTCATAAATCAGATGTTGTCACATTCACATGAATGGACTATAATCATCTATATGTGCTTTATAAAATCTCATATTGTCAAATTGATGACAAATATTACTTTCACAGAGTGAAGGATTATTTTGAGAATTCTTATTATCTTCTTTATCACAATGATGACGATTATAATTTCGTCTATTGCCACGTCCACATCCATTGATACCTTTATGGTAATAATTTTGTCTTCTTTCAGACTTATCACATACTGCTATCACATTCTCTAAAGTGAATGAGAATGGAGCAAATTCAATGGGACGGGTTTTCCAATTCTTTGCCCACAATCATACATGAATTTGATCATGGCAAAGCATAGAAATTTTACCACTTTGGATATTATAATATCTTTCAAACTCCATTAGAGTTGGAATAAAAATTTATCATCTTTACTTGTATGTAAAATCAAATTATAGAATGTCAAGAATTTGAAAAAGAAAAGTAAAATACTTACCTTAAATCCAGAATTTAATCATGAAGGAAGATTATAGAATATTTGACGATCATTATTCTCAATCCCAAAGCTTCTACTCAATTGGTTAGAGTCTCGTGTTGTGATTGACGTCTACTGCGTTGGAAATGCGACGGAACCTTGGCTGGACCTTGACGAACAACGACCTTAACGGAAACGGAAACTCGAAAAAAAATTGCCAACGACCTCGACGCCCACCTTCTCTCTCGAACCTTGACGGGCTGTTTGTAGGGTGGTCGACGGACTGCTTTGCGCGCTGGATGGTGAAGTGGTGGTGGTCTAGTTTAGAAGCTAATGGGTGGTCGACGGCGAAGGTTGTAGTTTGAGACGTCAATGGCGTGACAGTGGGCTGGAGGTTGTTTCGTTGTTACTATCGCGGCATGACGACGAGGGGATGAAGCAGTGGGGGGAGGCTACTGCTGGACGAGGCAGAAGCAGACACGAGTGGTCGCTGGTTTCAGGCGGGACTGGACGCAGCAGTGTTGCTGGAGGCAGGGCTGACTGGTTTAGCTGGTCGTTGATGAGTTCTCTTTTGCCCAAGAGAGTAAAAATGGAGATAAGAGGATTTTTCTGATTTTTCCAAAATAAAATGGTTGCCGTGACTTTGAAAAAGAAGAAGAAAGAGAGTTCTCCTTTCTCTGTTTTGCGTTTTTTTACTTCGTAAGACTGGTTTTCGGTCAGATCCGAGGAGAGTCCATGAGGGAGCTTTTGAAATAGAAATTCTTGAGACGGTAGAGTCTCGTGCTGATAACGTGTTTTAAAACAATAAAAGAACAAGAGCAATATTGCAGAGAAAGAGAGAGAAAATTCTTATTGAATTTTGGGGTGGTTTATAATAGGGTAAGACCCCTCTATTTATAGGAGAAAAAATGACTTAGCCTCAAAGTAAAAATCTCTACAAGATAGACATTCACTCTAAATAGAATTCTATTCTTAACAAAAAGATCATTCTTTTTAACACGGATTAAAAAAAAAATATGTTCACACAAATTGAAACGATAAGAGTATTATATATATTAACTTCCTGTTATAAAATAGAAGTCTATTTAGAGTGAATGTCTAAGAGTTTTAGCTTGAAGCTAAGTCATTCTCCTCCCTATAAATAGAGGTGCTCTCTACCATTGTAAATCAACCCTAACAACCCCAAGTATTAATAAGAATACTTCTCTCTCCCTATTCTCTCTCTATTTGCTCTTGTTCTTGAGTTATTGTTCTTGTCTTTTATATTATTTCATAACACGTTATCAGCACGAGACTCTACCGTCTCAAGAACCATTCTCGAGAAATCTAAGGTATTTCCCTCTTCCTAATTTAATTTTCGATTGTCTTAACTTTTGTTTGTGTAGGGTTTTTCTTCTTTTGCTTTAATGAAGAAAGAAAAAGAAAAAAAAAGAAGGAAGCAGAAACAAAAAGAAAGAAAGAAAACAAAGAAAAGAACAGAAAGGGAACGAAAAGAAAAACGGCAAAAAGAGAAAAGAAAGAAAAACGTGGAAAAAGGAAAGAAAGAAAGGAAAGGAAGAAAGGAAGAAAATATTGAAAATATATTTGGTATACCTTAAAGGTAAGTAATTTACTTTTCCTTTTCAAATTCTTGGAATTCTATAAATTTTATATACAAAGTTTGATTATAACTCTAATGGAGTTTGTGAGAAATTATAACCACACGAAGTGGTAAAATCTCTATGTCCTGCCATGATTAAATTCATGTATGATTGTGGACGTGACAAAGAATTCCGTCCCATTGAATTTGCTCCATTCCCTTTAGAGAATGTGGAAGCAGTATATGATAAGTCTGAAAGAAGACTAATTACCATGAAGGTATCAATGAATGTGGACGTGACAAAGAATTCCGTCCAATTGAATTTGCTCCATTCCCTTTAGAGAATGTGGTAGCAGCTTGTGTAAAGCACATGATTTTGATCCATTCCCTGAAGTGAATGTGATAATTGTAATAGAGCCCGTAAGTATGAACACGCTCTTGATGTAATTGTGTCATATGAAAAGAAAGTTCGTTGCCCTCGAAATTTCGGGCAAGAACTATATGGCATGGGTGTTGGATGATGAAATCCACTTAGATGCTATGGGTCTTGGAGACGCCATTAAAGACAGAAATAGTGCATCCACCCAAAACTATGTTAAGGCCTTGATTTTCTTGCGCCATCACTTTGATGAAAGTTTGAAGATTGAATATCTCAACATCAAGGATTCACCCATCTTGTGGAAAGGCTTAAAGAAGAGAGATGACAACATGAAGTTGGTCACTCTGCCACAAGCACGATACGATAAGAATCCAAAAGCAAATAGTTTATAAACTATATATTATCGTTGTGGTGGAAACGGGCACTGGTCAAAGAATTGCCGTATGGTTGACCTTTACCAAGCATTTCGAAAGAGTAAACGCCCCATAACGAATTTTGTCTCTGACGACAACTTCAATGTGGCAGACTTCTTTAAGCAACCCGAGGGGAAAATAGACCACCTAATCGGCAATGGGTCCGTGATGAAAGAAGATGGAGCTATTTGATTTTATTTTACTTGTTTGTATTAGTGAATGAATAAACTAATAGCCATCAGTATTAGCTCGTATTAGTTAGTTCATGATGCAATGTTAGCAGTAGTTCTTTAGAATATCTTCAATATGCTCAAATATCAATAAAACTTTTATTTTCCAGTGGGGGTAATCGACTAGCCTGAAAAACTAGTCGATTATCAACTATTTTCGCATTAAAGTTGAAAAACAATTGATCAACAATCGATTGTCGTTGACTAACAATCGATTGTCTTGAAACAGTGAGGTCTGGAAATTTTCAAAAATCATCCACAATCGATTGTCTTTGTCTAACAATCGATTGTCTTGAAACAGTGCTCGAATTTTTCAAAATAGTCAACAATCGATTGTCTATAGTTAACATTCGATTGTCTTAAGACAGTGCTCTGGAATTTTTCAAAATAAGCCAACAATCGATTGTCTATATCTTACAATCGATTGTCTTAAACAGTGTGATAAGTTTTTCAAAAATAACAAATAATCGATTGTGTGTGTTTAACAATCGATTGTCTATGTTCAAACAATCGATTGTGTGTGTTTAATAATCGATTGTCTTATGAAAAACGCTAAAAATTTTCAAACTGCAAAGTAATCAATTATGGATAATATATTTGATTTTGTTAGTCAACTGTTAGCTGCAGATTTTGAAAATATTATGTGACACAAACGAATTGAAGTTGTTTATTCTCATGTTCGTATATTTTCTTTTATATGTCAAACCATGGGAAGTAAATTGATTGAAGGCTCCGGAAGAGCAACTGTAACTCTGCCCAAAGGCATGACGTTTATCTTAGAGAATGCAATATTCTCCTCCAAGTCTAAGAAGAACTTGTTGAGTTTTAAAGATATCATATTGAGACAATAGATGAGAATAATCTTGAATTCTTCATGAAAACGAGGCTGCCCATTTCGGTTTGGGTTCACGCCATTTTGCATGCAGCAATACTAGTTCGTCGGCTGCCCACTTCGGTTTGGGGTCACGCCATTTTGCATACAGCAATGCTAGTTCGTCTCTGACTGACGAATTGACACAAATATTCCCCGTTTCAATTGGTTTTGGGTCATGGACCCAATATATCCCATTTAAGAATCTTTGGATGCGCAGTATATGTGCCTGTAGCACCGCCATCCCGCACCAAAATGGGTCTGCAAAGAAGGTTAGGAATATATGTTGAGGTTGAATCGCCCTCCATTATTCGCTACCTCGAAACATTGACAGGAGATTTGTTCACTGCACGATTTGCAGACTGTCAATTTGATGAGACACTTTTCCCAAAATTAGGGGGAGAAGTTGGTGAAACCAAACGGGAAATTTTGTGGAAAAATGCATCATTATCTCATCTTGATCCACATACCTCTATTTGTGAAAGAGGCACAAAAGATTATCCATTTGCAAAGAATAGCAAATCAAATGCCTGACGCATTTATAGATTTGAAAAGGATAACAAAATCACATATCCCCGAAGTGAATGTGACAACATCTGATTCACGAATACATATTCATTATTGGAAGAATATGAACATGAAATTGGTATTAAATATACCACACTCACTCCTAGAAGGAGGCTTGAGATGATACCACACTCACCCCTAGAAGGAGGTTTGAGATGATATATGGCATGAATGATCGTTGGTCACGTACCTATTGTACGCCAAAGTATTTTGGAAATATGACTATTAAAGGACAACGATAATGCAAGAAACATATCTTGCATATAAGTTTGACATGACCATAATGGTATAACTTTCTCTTTAAGAAAGATATTCACCACATGGATGTTGATGAATCTGTGGTAGTACAAAATTAATTGAGAGCTCTAGAAGAGCCAATTATTACTATGTTGGAGAAACACAATTGAGTATTGTGCTGTAGTAAGTCTCAAAGAAACTTATTCAGTTTCCAAAGTACACGCGAAAGCGATTGATTATATTGAGACTATAAATAAAGGAAGGCTTTGATATCTCCTATTACTACAACTTGTAGCGGGTTAATTTGCATATGAAAAGCTACCCGCTTTGTTCTCCAATTTGTACTACACAAACGAAATAATGCCACAATAAAGTGGATATCTATTGGTATAAAACCCATGTCATAATAAACCTGAAGTTTATTGATAAGTGCACATGTCATGGTGTAAATTTGAAGTTTACCAATATTGATAATTTATTCAGTTGACATTCGTGTTAGCCATCTCATTTTATGTATGATGTGCAAATTCACATAGGTGAATATTAAAGAACTAGAAAGTTCTTTACGAATTCTCTTGTATCACTTGTTCTCATTAATGAACTGACCAACTAAAGAGTTCGGGTTGAAGCCCATAAATTCTGGAAATATCAAAGGTGAATATGGGCCTATTCACCTGCCATGTATACCACATATGATGCATCTATGAAATGGTTACATGCGCAATTGTTGTTGACCCGCAGCCTGGCCGGTGCTTGCGAGGTAAATTGCTCAGTAATCTAACTTCGAGCATAATTTCCAGATTTTCTACTCAAGATAGTTCATCTTGATAAGTTGGTTTATATCAAAGTTGGTTTAGCAAGATAATTATTGAGTGCTTCCACTTAATAGCTAAACTGTTTCTTATGAGAACAAAGTTATATATATCAGTTTGATATACGTTGTATACGAGAGTATATTCTCCCCTCACAAGTGGTTCAGGGTCAGGAACCAAATAATTTCATCTTATTATTAATGTGATGTGTATATTGACATGATAATGCACAAAGATGATTTCCCAAAGTTGAGGAAACAAGTTAGCTTTACTAACATGAGGGGGAGACATGATAAACACTTGAGAAAATGTTACATGGGATGAATTATCATTTGTATATGTATATCCCCGAATATCATGATATGAACCTGAAGTTCATAAAAAGGGATAATTCAATTACAACATATTGCAAAGCATGCTATACGCATTTGCTGACCAAAGAAAGTAACTAAATAGAAGAGATACAATTCAAGAAGAATTGATTCCATATGAAAGACATGTAGTTTTGAACCTATAGTTCAAATGCTTGAAAGTATAAAGTCAAAGGTATGTATAATCAGTTCTCAATATCTTATTTGTTTAGCATGACATGGAAAACTTGATATGCATCTAAAGTCTATTATATGGCTTATATGACTTAACTTGAAAGATTTAAGTTGCTTGAAGCATATGCAATTCGTGGTCCTGAAGTACCACATCCTAAGTGCAATTTGTGTACATATGTATCTTGCTATAACTATAAGCATGATGGCATTGAGAATGCATCTATGGAGATATTGAAGAGTTATTCCACGACATTATATGAAGATGTTCATATCTATCAAGAATGATGATTTCAAGGTGCGGAATATTTATTCAAGTCAATATGGTTGATTTATTTATCAAATCTCTATCAAAGATCGTTTTGAAGATGATGCACAAGATTGGAATGCAAATGCTCAAGGATATAAATTGATGTACTCATTAGGGGGAGTTAATGCGCGTTGCACTCTTTTTCCCTTTCAAGGTTTTGTCCCACTGGGTTTTCCTTGCGAGGTTTTTAACGAGGCAACCAATAGGCGCATATTCAAACATGTGTACTCTTTTTCCTTTCTTTAATTTTTCCCATTGGGTTTTGGTTTTAAGGTTTTATGAGGCACATTATTGAATAGACATTCAAGGGGGAGTGTTATAAAATAGAAGTCTATTTAGAGTGAATGTCTAAGAGTTTTAGCTTGAAGCTAAGTCATTCTCCTCCCTATAAATAGAGGTTCTCTCTACCATTGTAAATCAACCCTAACAACCCCAAGTATTAATAAGAATACTTCTCTCTCCCTATTCTCTCTCTATTTGCTCTTGTTCTTGAGTTATTGTTCTTGTCTTTTATATTATTTCATAACACTTCCTTTATTTTCTTTGAATTAGATTTTTATATTTTAATACCCCTAACTAAATTATGAGTTTTTTTTAGCTCGCACTAAAAGCTATTTACATTCAATAGCCAAAAATATATTTTTAAATTTTATAGTATAATTTTTGCATATAACAAAAAAAATGTATACATATACAAAAAGTATATATGTTTTGGATATTATTTTGAGAGCAGCTATGCACCATTGCGCGACTGTAAGGGTATATTTCAAACATCTCAACAAAAATAAAAAAAATAAAAAAATAACTCCAAATTAAAGGCCTCGATCAGCAAAAAACATTCTTTCCTACTCAACTATGTGATACAATAACTAAAAGAAGCTAAATTTACAGTAGAAAGGAGCAGTAGCGATGTCTCTAATTTCTGTAATCCTGAAAGGATTTGAAAACCCCTTCAACTCGTCAGCATATTCCACCATTATATCTTCCTCTTTGTCATGTACACACCGAACTACAGGTTCCAATCCCTGCAGTCAACGCACTGTAAAACACCATGGCGAATGTAGCATTATAAAAGATGTAGTAATATATATGAATTCTTAATTTTAAAAATATAATGAGTTTAATGCTAAAACCTTAAATGTCAAACTTACAAAAATTTAAATAGTAAATTTGCCTCTAATTATACACCAGACGATGGTAAGAAACTACCATAACGGACGTCAAATGATGTCACAAAAGAAAAACAAAATACTAGTAACCAATGAAAAAAAATTAAAAGAAGGATCTCAATTACATATAAACATGATAACCAAGGAAGAAAAAAAAAGAAACCGATTTAGCAATTCCAAATAATAATGATGTCACTATAAGTGAAACAAAATGCCTACTTATATTATGCGTTTCGATTGGTATATATAACATTATAAAATAATATTTCACGCGTTTCAATTTATATGAACTTATTTTTTTAATTCATGTCAAAAAGAATGACAACTTTTCATATTTAAAAGTAATTTATGCAATAATTTAAGCCAAATAAAATATATGTGCCTGATTTTATACCACAAATTCAAAATTATTCTCTTTTTTTTTTAACTTTATATCCAATTAAATGAATTCATAAAATATTAAGTTTCAAGTGCAGCAAAAATTAAATCGTAACTTGGAATAAAGTTGCTCGGGGCACTCATCCTCCCTCATTATCAACTTTTTATTAATTGGCAAACTCAAAGGTGGTCAACAACTAATAAAACCTGGGCAATCCAGTCGCGCCATGCAGCTACAGACTACGTAAATAAGCAATAAAAATAGTACACGTAAGGAAAAATAAAAAGAGAACACGTAGACCTAGTCTTGTATTCACCAATATGAGAAAAATAAAATAAAGTTAATTTTTTGGAGTAACATAGAATTCTCTAAAATATCCCATTGTAGTATTCTTGATATTTATCTAGTACACATATTTAGATGTTCGAGAATGGGAAGATAAGAAAAATCTAGATATTCTAGAGTCTTGGATAAGGAAGATATTAGTAGAAGGTGATAGAGTTGTCTAGATTATTTTTGTATCTAGAATCATCCCTAGATAAGTATAAATAGGAGTAGCCTTAAGCATTTGTACTAAAGCCAAAATCAAGAAAGACTTCTTTCCTAAACAAACTTCACCTCTCCAAAACTTTTCTTCTCTTTTGAAAGCTTCCTCTTTCTTAGTTGAATCCTCGAATCTTAGTTAACGATCTTGGGCTAGCGGAAGGTCTCCGAATTTATTTTTCTTCTGCTATTCTATACATGGTATCAGAGCCATAAGTCGGCTTCTGGATTTCAAGGTCGGATTAGTGGTTGATTCAACTGATTTCTCTAAATAGATTTGGGTGGTCGTGCAAATGGACTGGGGATGGAGTTATTGAATCGGTCCAACTATAAGGTGTGGAAGACTTGTATGGAATCATACCTTGTTGGTGAGTATTTGTGGGAAGTTGTCAATGGGAGTAACAAAAGTTCTCCTGCTGACGCACCGAAAAATAGCAATACGCGTAAGAAGTGAAAGCACATTAATGCTAAGGCGGAGTTTATTCTAAAGGGGTCTATCTCTACTAATATATTTGATCATATTATAAGGTGTAAATCAGCTCATGAAATATGGTGGACCTTCGATCAACTATCCAAAAAGAAGGATGAAGCCCGGCTACAGATTTTGGAGAATGAGTTTGCTAACACCACTCAAGGTAATCTCTCTATCTGCGAGTATTCTTGAAGGTTAAAAATCTATGTTCGGTAATTTCTCTATTGAACCCCGACGAGGCTATTCTGAAGCACGAATAAGAAGAATCATTATTCGTGGTTATAGCCAAAATATAATCCATTTGTTACATCGATTCAAGGATGGGTTCAACAACCATCTTTGGAAGAATTTGAGAATTACATTAGTCACAAGAGCTACTAGCCAAACAGATGGCTGGTGTATCAATCAAAGAAGGGGAAGAAAATGCTCTTGTTTCCAATAAGAGAAAGTATAAAGGAAAATCAAGAGATATCATACACTTTCAGTCCTCAAGTAGTTCAAGCTCACGTGGAAAGAAGGGGGAGTCTTCCAGTAACGGTAAAAGGCTTTTAAAATGTTGCCGTTGTGGCAAAGTTGGGCATATTAAAAGATGTTGTCGAGCCAAAGACTAATATGACTCAAATCAAGGAAGTTGCTGAAGAAGGAGAAAAAGAAGAAGAATGGGAAAGTGCTTCGCAGCGGATACTCGAATAATAAATGCCATGGCTTCCATAAATTTTGAAAAAGAGTGGATCGTATATTCAGGATGTGGACACCATCTTACTAGAGATGATCCAAATTCTCCACTTTTTGCGAATACAACGCATGTGATGTCATTGTTACAACAAACAATACAGTCCATAATGTTGAAAGGAAGGTACTGTTGTGATCAATGAGAAGCAAAAAGACACTATCACCTCAACAGTGTCTTTCATGTTTCAGGAATGAAGAAAAATCTATTTTAGTTGCAAATGCTGTAGATGCTGGAAACTATGTGCTATTTGGCCCACGTGATGTGAAGTTCCTTCGAAATATCAAGGTGCTCAAGGCAGATATCGTTCACTCAGGTAAGAGAGTTAATAATTCATATGTCTTATCTGCCTTTAATTCATATATTGAGAAGATTAGTAGCAATGATAATACACATCTTTGGCATGCTAGACTTGGACATCTAAGCAATGATAAATTAAAAGTTGTGGTAAAGTTGAATCTAATAAAAGGTTTGCCTAACTTAAAAAATTTTGGTGGAAGAGAGGTTTGTGAAGGATGTCAATATGGAAAGGCACATCGTCTTCCATTCGACAGATCCTTGTCAAGGTGAAATACCCCACTAGAACTTATTCACAGTGACTTGATGGGGGCCAACGAGAACTCTTTCATTTTCAGGCTATTCTTATATGCTAATTTTCATTGATGATTTTACGAGATTCACTTGGGTTTATTTTGTGAAGCACAAGTCAGAAGTTTTTCAGTAAATTTGTGGAGTTCAAAGAAACAGTTGAAGGTGAACTCGATTCCAGAATAAAGAGGCTGCAAACTGATAATGGCGGTGAGTTTGCATCAGATAAGTTTCTTTCCTTTTGTCGTCAACATTGCATTAAAAGAGAGCTGACATGCGCTGATATGCCACAACAAAATGGAGTGGCTGAAACAAAGATCCGACACTTAATTGAGACATGTAAGAGTTGGCTTCATGCTAAGAATTTAACTGAAATGTGCAGCGTACGTGATTAACAGGATGCTGCTTTGTCCAAACAATATGAAGTCTCCCTATGAATTAATGTTTGTAGAAAAGCCTAGCGTGAAACACCTCAAGGTTTTTGGCTCTATTTGTTGTGTTCACATTCGGGACTGTCAACGGAGCAAGTTGGATGCCAAGGCAAGGAAATGCATCTTTGTCGGATATGATGAAAGAAAAAAGGTATGGAAGTGCATGGATACTAAAACTCATCTCTTTGTTGCCTCAAAGGATATTATATTCGACGGGGTGTCATTATATTATGGACCTACATAGGATAAAGCGAGTTCATAAACCTTAAATAATGGAGATTCAAGCTTGCCCATTCCAGGTTCTTCTCTAGATAATACAGTTACCGAGGAGTTAAGAGAAAGGGGGAGTCTTGGACCTCAGCAACATGAAACTCAACAAGAAGATGATTCAAGTGGTTCGGGAAGGCAAAAAAGAACTATTATCAAGTCAGCTCGCTTTAGAGATGAAAATTTTGCCAGTACGTACTCATGTTCCTTTGCAAGACCATTTGAAGAACCTTCAGTATTTGGGGAAGCAAGACGATCCAGAAAAATAGTGTTGAGATCTTCACCAAGACACGTCCTAAAGCATCGGTTGATTTCTTCCGCGACAAGCTTGGATCAACAACAACAACAATAACCCAGTATAATCCCATTTAGTTGTGTCTGGGGAGGGTAGTATGTACGCAGACCTTACCCCTACTCTTGGGTAGAGAGGCTGTTTCCAAATAGACCCCCGGCATCCTTCCCTCCAAGAACTTCCCACCTTGCTCTTGGGGAGACTCGAACTCACAACCTCTCGGTTGGAAGAGGGGCTTACTTACCATCAGAGCAACCCCTCTTGTCTTGGATCGATTCCAAAAAATCACTTTAAGGGGGAGTGTGAAAAAAATAAAATAAAGTTGATTTTTTGGAGAAACATAGAATTCTCTAGAATGTCCCATTGTAGTATTCTTGATATTTATCTAGTAGACATATCTAGATGTTCTAGAATGGGAAGATAAGAAAACTCTAGATATTCTAGAGTCTTGGATAAGGAAGATATTAGTAGAAGGTGATAGAATTGTCTAGATTATTTTTGTATCTAGAATCATCCCTAGATAAGTATAAATAGGAGTAGCCTTAAGCATTTGTACTAAAGCCAAAATCAAGAAAGACTTCTTTCCTAAACAAAGTTCACCTCTCCAAAACTTTTCTTCTCGTTTGAAAGCTTCATTTTTCTTAGTTGAATCCTCGAATCTTAGTTAACGATCTTGGGCTAGCGGAAGGTCTCCGAATTTATTTTTCTTCTGCTATTCTTTACACTCTCACCCCTTTTAATATTCTCCTCTCAAGTACCTAACTTCTACCTTAATTTTCCTTTCTCTTCTAAATCAAATCCTATTCCTCGCCATTTAAGGTTGCTAGATTTTCTCGTACAAATACGTAAGACTAAGCCTATTCCTTTGAGAAATTACCTCTATGAAAATTCTCATAGCTTCTTCTATGCCTCTTGTATTTATAACTTAAAGTGCTGCATCCTGCATCCAAAAACAAGAATTATTAAGAATTTGTCAGTTGGAAATAATAGGTGAAAAACAACAAGAACTACACTCAATCTTAAGCAAATGTATTATACTATATATATAGTTTAGCTCAAAAATTATACTCGTACTTTATAAGATTAAAAACAACCGAAAATATATAAGGGTAAATCGTAGTCAAATATAATAAGCCCAAGAGACGATTATCGCTTCAAAATGTTAGTAGATCCGAAAGTGTGTAGAAAAATTGACTTAGCATAAGAAAGAAGCAATGGTTGGAAAACCAAGAGAGATATAGAGATAGAGAGAGAAGTTGTATTATCCAAGAAGAACCAAGATGCCTATTACAATGTGAAGGTCTCCTTTATATAGTAGGAGACCTTCCTCGAAATAATCAAAAAGTACAAAAGTTGGTGGCTTCCACTTAGTAAAAAGGTCAGGCACTAAACAACGTCACTTCTTCTTCACCAACTTGGGTCGTGCCCTCACTTGGGTCGCCCTTATTATAGGAGACGCTCCCACTTGGCGGAGGGCCTCTATGAGCCAAATTTAACCCTATACAGTTAGTCCCTCTATTCATTGGAGACATACTCGATGACCGTCTTCAATGGACGGACATGCTCGATTTTCTTTACGGAATTGGCCGCACCCATAGGTGATTCTTTCAAAGAGCATGAGTGTGGATAATATTTGTTGGGTCGTTGACATGAAATCCCCTTTTTTAAGGTACCGTCATCAGTCACATGCATCATCATTATTCTTGTTCCCGAGACAGTTCAGAACATGACGTGACGTTTTGGTTTCCCGCGCCAGTTTCAAAATCGTGCCACTTCGATTTCCATGTGCCTTATTCCTATAAATAGAAGAGTGGTTCAAAGAGATTAATCTTTCAAACCTTTAGAGAGTTTCCCTTTGTTTCTTTCTTCATTTTTCTTTCTTGCAATAGCTGCATCGCTTTCAGAGAAGTACCATTTCTGAGGATCGTATCTCTTATTACTAACACTTAATTCTTATAAATCATATCATGGTGAAACGCCGCCAGGAAAGCAAAAGGACTAAGGACAATGCTCCTTCTAGGGTTCCTTTCTCTTCCGATGGTGAAGGGGAAGAGCGGAGAAAACACTCGTTCCTTTAACGCTAAACAATGTTTTACCAAAGGACTAGAGTGTTCGAAAAAACTTCAATACGACATGCCCTTATTATCCCCGGGAGCATAGCTAGTTGCTTCAGTCTCACCTGGATGCCATCAGAACTAGATACAACATTCCCGGCCATGTTGAAATGGCTCTGGCTGTGACGGACTATGCCAATGTGCATAGGCCCGGGTTCTATACATCATATGAGTACACTCTTAGAATCGGATATAGCTTTCCACTTAACCCCCTGGCGGAAGAGCTTTGCCACTTCTATTATGTATACCCGGCCCAGCTCACACTTTACGCCCTAAAGGTGTGCAGAATCCTTACCACGCTTGCGGGTGAGGCTGGGACTGTCGTTTTCGTTCACCACCTGCTGTAGATGTTCAACATTAGTTATATTAGGGGTACCATGCTTCAATTGAGGATCCGTGGTAAGAAAATCTTTGTCGTGAGTCCTGACGACAAAGCTAACCGCGAGTTCTGGCGCAAATTCTTTTATGTTAGGATGAGGCATCTGGTGTCCAATCCCAAAGGGTTTCCAGAGATGTGTAATGTGGGATGTAAGTATCTATGTATGTAATTTTGCGACGCCTTGTTTTGACTGATCAATCATTCTGATTTACTTCCTTTCCTTTTGCATTGGTGGCTCTCTCACCCCATCCTATTGACATCATTAGGTCGTGGGTGGCGGGGTTGATACCGCGATTGGAGAGATGTTGTACTTGGGTACGACCCAACTGGTAACAACCTTCCCTATTTTCTTTTGTTGTGTTTTGGGCTCGGTGACCTTTTTACTGATGTGCTTTCGTTTGGCAGGTCGGGGTGCTTCTATAAAGACGACGAAGAAGAAAATCGATGTTGGCCCATCTAGGGTAGAGTCTGTCTCCGATGGGGGTGACATATTTGTGGGTGGCTCGCCTAGAGACGACCCCCTTTTGACTTCTCAGCAAGGGGCTACGTCGATAGCTGCATCAGAGGTGGTTCCTGAGGCTGCTTCTATGGAGATATCTGAGGCCGTACCAATAACAGCACATGAAACCGTTCCCGTGTAGGTATTTGAGGTTGCTCCAACGGAGGCGGCTTTCGAAGAAGAAGAGCCACTGGAGAGAAAGAGGCGGCGACTGATTACCGGTAAAGGAGTTGCAACCGAGAGCGCGAGGCTTAGTGAGCCCCGCCAAGAGCCGAGGCCAACTTTTATGGCTGAGGCCATTCGTTATGGTAGAATGGCCCCTCAGAGAACAGTTGCCGCCGCCCGCTTGGCCCGTGACTCAAGAGGCGGATCGTCTTCCGCTTCTAGGGGAGCGGCTGTGGAGATTGAGAGGACGTGCTCTGAAGATGCTCTCGGAAAAGCACTGGGCAGCTCGACCTGCGTGGAGATGATAGAGGGCAGGTCTACTCGTCGTATCGTGATCCCTGGTGGATATAATTTGTTAGAAGACAGCGAGCGGTCCTCATCGGGCATGACCTTTTTGTGTGAGGTTGTGGAGCACAAAATACTGAGAAGTGTTAGCAACAGGGATCTGTCAAGGCAGGTAGCTGGCTCAGCTCTGCAGGTAGCTTTCAGTTTTTTTTATTATCGTAAAAAACAACTGTGGTACGTACTGACGCATTTCTTCTCTTCTTTTCAGACCCTCATTTTGGAGGTGGAGAGGAGGTGATGTGAAAAAAGAAGGTGGCCACCTTCACTAAAATGGAGAAGAAGTATAAAGAGGTTCGTGCCAAGCATCAGGAGTTGGCATACATGCTTAAGCAGGACCCCTAGTTCCGGACATTCCGTGAGGGCCTTGAGAATCAGAGGCTCTTTTGAAGAAGAAATGACTGAGCTGAAGGAGATTGATGAGCAGCTAATGGCTGCTTTAGCTCAAAATATTGAGCTGGAGACCCTCATTCAGTCAAAATATGAGGACTTGGAGATAAGTCGTGGGGTGGCAGCGGAGGCTGCAAAACTGTGGGCCCAGGGCACGGCCATTACAACTGAGCTTGATGCTAGGACGGCCGAAGTTGAAGTTCTCAGGTGAACTTCCCCACAAGATGCCGTGCATCATGAGGCACACGAGATGTGGGTATATCATGACGCCCGGTTGGTCGTTTTTTAGGATTTTTTGGTAGTAAGTCGAGCTTCCGAGGCGGAAGTTGAAAGGCAACGACACCTGACCCGTGTTGCCCGTGAAGCGGCCGGTTATAGCTCTGACTCACCTTGTAGGGAGGGCTGTAACTCTGAGGACGTCAACCCCTTGGACTCTATCTTGGGGATTTTTAAGGCTTATCATTCTGGAGACGGCAACGGACCAGACGGTGACCGGGTGAGTCGTGACTGGAGGGGTGGTGAAGGCTCTTAGGGAGGGGTGGAATCGATGGCCATAGCCATAATAGAAATGATGGCCTTAACCACAATAGAACCGATGGCCTTAGTTATAATAGAAGTGATTGCCTTCGCAATGCAGGCAACTTCGATTGTTGTCAAGTTGTTTACTCACAGTAGTAGAATTTAGGTCGACCATTGGCAGCGATGCCATTAGCCATAATTGAACTGATGGCCTTAGCCATGATAGAATTGATGGCCTTAGCCATGTAGGTGATTTCGACTGTCGTCGAGTCATTTACTTACCGTAGTCGAATCTACGTCGACCGTTGGCGGGGATGGCCTTAGCCATAATTGAACTAACGGCCTTAGCCGTGTAGAATTTATGGCCTTAGCCATGCAGGTGACTTTGATTGTCATCGAGTCGTTTACTCACCGTAGTCGAATCTAGGTCGACCGTTGGCGGTGATGGCCTTAGCCATAATTGCACTGACGGCCTTAGCCGTGTAGAATTGATGGCCTTAGATGTAGGTGACTTCGACTGTCGCCGAGTTGTTTACTCATCGTAGTCGAATCTAGGTTGACAGTTGGCGGTTATGGCCTCAGCCGTGTATATTGGAGATTGGCGTGGCCTTTCATAAATTGAAGATGGTCGTAGCCTTTCATATGTTGGAGATGGTTGTAGCCTTTCATACATCGGAGATGGCCATAGACTTTCATACATTGGAGATGGACGTAGCCTTCCATACATTGGAGATGGACATAGCCTTTCATATATTGGAGACGGATGTAGCCTTTCATACATTGGAGATGGCCGTAACCTTTCATTCATTGAAGATCAAGCTAGTTCAGTCCCTTAATCATGTCGGCCTGGAGGCTATAAAGAGAGGTTGATATGATAAACTTGTTTCGCAAATATCTCTGGGTGTCCCCTCCGCCGCCTCGTTAAAAACCTCCTCGCGAGAACCCAATTGGGACAAAACTCGGGTAAGGGAAAAATAGTACGACTCGGGAGACACCTTTCAGAAGTGGAAATACTTGAGGTGAGCAATATTCCAGTTGTTTTGGAGTGTTTTCCCTTCCATTGTTTCCAACTGGAATGCGCCTTTGCTGGCTACTACTGTGATTTTATAGGTTCCTTCCCAGTTGGTTCCCAGTTTCCCTTTGCTTGGGTCTTTGGATGCAAATGTCTTGGCTTTGAGGACGTAATCTCCCACCTTGAGTGGTCTTATTTTGGCCCTTTTGTTGTAGTATCATTAGACTTGTTGTTTTTGGGCCACCATTCTGATATGGGCTATTTCTCTCCTTTCCTCAGCTTCGTCGAGGTCTTGGAACGTGTTTGTGTCCTTTTCCATTCCACTGGTGTGTGAATATCTTAGGCTTGGTTCGCCAACATCGACAGGTATGACCGTGTCGGTTCCGTAGACCAGCAAGT
The DNA here is from genome assembly GCA_034376525.1 of Nicotiana benthamiana. Lineage (NCBI taxonomy): Eukaryota > Viridiplantae > Streptophyta > Magnoliopsida > Solanales > Solanaceae > Nicotiana > Nicotiana benthamiana. The sequence goes on along the minus strand of CM067335.1, from coordinate 32,493,249 downwards.
ACGGTGTTTCCCCCGTGCTGGATTTGGGTGTTGTCATGTGTGTCCACAACACTTCGGGTAGCAGCTCGGGCCATAGCCCTTTGACGTCCTCGAGTTTCTTCTTCAATTGTTTGATATTGTTTTGTTGGAGGATTCTTCTTGGCTGTTGGCGGCAGGGTGATATGGCGTGGAAAGTATCCTTTTGATGCACCATTTCTCGATGAGTTTGGTCATTTTTTGACCGATGAACTATCATCCGTTGTCACAACTGATTTCTTTAGGGATACCGAAGCAGCATATAATATTTTTCCATGTGAAGGCGATTACCTCCTGTTCGCGTATTGGTGCGTACACACGTGCTTCTACCCACTTAGAAAAATAGTCCGTTAATACTAATAAAAATCGTACCTTTCCCCATCCTACGGGTAGGGGGCCGACTATGTCCATTCCCCATTTGATGAAAGGCCATGGGGAGGTGACTGAATGGAGGGGCTCTCCTAATTGGTGTATCACGGGGGCATATTTTTGGCATTGTCGGCAAACATATTCTGTTGCCTCCTTCTTCATAGTGGGCCACTAGTATCCGGCCCGTATGATGCATCGTACGAGGGTGCTGTTGCCTGTATGGTCACCGCAGTGACCCTCGTGTACTTCTTCGAGTATCGGCCTCGTTTGGTACGGTCCTAGGCACTTGGCCAAGGGTCCGCCAAACGTCCTTTTGTAGAGGTAGTTGTCTATTAAGCATTACCGAGCGGCTTGCATGCGGAGTTTCTTTGCCTCTTTTTTGTCTGGTGGCAGCATTCCATCTGTAGATAAGATACAAACTGGTTGCGCCAGTCCCAAGTCAGATTTAAAGAGAATACCTCGATGTGATCAATGGTGGAGTGGAGGGAGACTACGCTTTCTTTGTTGAAGTTCTTAGTGGTCGTAGCTAGTTTTGCTAAACAGTCTGCTTCGATATTTTGTGCCCTTGGGATTTGTTCCTGCCGGCATTCGTCAAACTCAACTATTAACCTGCAAATCTCTGACTGGTATTTTTGCAATCTCTGATCTTTAATGTGGTAAGTCCCAATGACTTGGTTTACTACGAGTTGGGAATCGCAGTGGAGGATGAGTCGGCGGGCCCCATATTTGATGGCCATTTTCATGCCTCAATAACTGCCTCATACTCGGCCTCGTTGATAGTCATTTCAGGGCATCGTACTAACTGGTGAATTGTTTCGCTCGTGGGGACTTCGAGGACAACTCCTAGTCCTGATCCCGATGCATTGTCGACGCCATCAGTGCAGAGGACCCATAGGTCGTTATTGGTGCAGGCATGTTGTGCCTCAGGTTCTACTTTTGGCAGTATTTATGCGCTAAATTCGGCTATAAAATCGGCCAGAACTTGCGATTTAATGGCGGTTCTTGGAAAATACGAGATGTCGTGCTCGCTGAGTTCAATGGCCCATCTTGCAAGCCCGATCGATAATTAAGGCTTATGTAAGACACTTCTTAATGGGAAGGTCATTACCACTTTTATGTTGTGGCACTGAAAATAGGGACGTAACTTTCGTGAAGCTACGACCAGTGCCAATGCCAATCTCTCGACGTATGGGTACCGAGTTTCGGCGTCCACTAAGGTTTTGCTAATGTAGTAGATAAGGGATTGTGTACCTTTGTTCTCGCAAACTAGGACGACACTGACATCGACCTCATATACGGCCAAATACGGCCAGATGACCAGCAAGGGCGGCGAAGACAAGTATGCTTTCAGCTTTCTCAAGGCTTCGATGCATTCCTCTTTACACTGTAGTCCTTGATATTTTTATAGTACGTTAAAGAATATGTGGCACCTATCGGATGACCGTGAGATGAATCTAGAAAGGGCAGCTACATGCCCCGTTAGCTTTTGTACCTATTTCTTGCTACTCAACACCTCAGGTATTGCGTTTATCGCCTTGATCTGGTCTGGGTTGACCTTGATGCCTCGCTGCGATACGAGGAATCCTAATTATTTTCCTGAGGCTACAGCGAAGGCGCATTTCTCGGGGTTCAACTTCATCCCGTACCTCCTCATTATCTCGAAGGTCTCTTTTAGGTGGTTGATATGGTCCTCTTTCTTTGCCGATTATACCAGCATATCGTCGATGTAGACTTCCATGGTCTTACCGAGTTGTTCTTTGAAAATTCTGGTGACCAGCCTTTGGTACGTGACTCCTACATTCTTGAGCCCGAAGGGCATTACTTTGTAGCAGTATGTCCCCTAGTGGGTGATGAAAGTTGTTTTTTCCTGGCCGTCTTCGGCCATCATGATTTGGTTGTAGCCGGCGTACGTCTAGGAAACTTAGCAGCTCATGCCCTGCGGTCGCGTCTATTAGCTGGTCAATATGGGACAGTAGGAAGGAATCTTTTGGGCACGCCTTGTTCAGGCCGGCGAAGTCTACACACATTCTCCACTTCCCATTCTTCTACTTCTTAACCATGACGACATTAGCGACCCATTGGGGGTACTTTGATTCCTTGATGGATCCATTAGGAAGAAGTTTGTCCACTTCCTCGCTGACTGCTTCCTTGATTGCGGCATTGAATTTTCTTCTCGTTTTCCGCACGGGCGGGTGTAGCGGGTCGATGTTCAGCTTGTGAGTGGTGATTTCTCATAGGATCCCCGACATATTTGAATGGGAAAAAGCAAACAGGTCTACATGGTTAGATATAATTTATCGATACTTACTTGGATTTGGGAGGCCACCCCCGATGTAAGATTTTTTTGTAGGGTCGTTGTTGTCTAGTTGGAATGGGTCGAGATCTTTGACCGTAGACTTACATGCTTCTATAACATAACGGTCTTTAATGGCGTTCTCTGTCGGGTAGACCTTAGTCCCTGACATAGCTGATTTCTATGCGTCTGCGCTCGCCCCTTTAAGCTATTTGGTGTGGGTGCAGTCTTGAGATATTTTATAGCATTCTTAAGCAGTGTGAGGCTCGCCTCGAATGCTGAATATTCCCCACGGGGTGGGAAATTTGATCATTTGGTAAACATATGACAGGACCGCTCTCATGGCATGTATCCATGGTCGTCCGACGATGGCGTTGTATGTCGTTTCCTAGTTCATCAAGTGGAAAGTTATTTTCAGCATGACCCCTCCCGCTAGGACGGATAGTGATATCTCCCCAGAGGTTCGTTCTACTGAATTATTGAAATCAGTTAGTGTTATGCAGCGTGGTATTATCTTATCCTCGAGCCCCATTAGTAGGAGGACCCTCGGGTGGATAATACAGCTTCCACTACTGTCATCGACCATAATTCTTATAACATCCGTAGCTGCGATACATAAAGTGATAACTGAAGCATCATAATGAGGGAAAGACAAACCGTCAGCATCAGACTTATCGAATGTGATACTATTTTCGAAGTCGTCATATCGTTTGCGGGCTATAGCTCGCTTCAGCTTGTGTGTAGTGGTAAACTTGATGTGGTTGATCGCCGAGTCATCGCCGTTTCCAATTATCATGTTGGTTGTGCATGTTGGTGAGGGCGGTATTGGTGGCCCAGGGTGTTGCTCCCGTCCTCGTGCAAAGTTGATTTTTCCTTTGTCACTGAGCAACTCTCTCAGGAACCCTTGGTTCAACATCCTAACCACCTCTTGCCGTAGACCTATACAATCTTCGGTTTTGTGCCCTCGCTCCTGGTGGAACTCGCACAAGGTGTTTGATTTTCTGGTGATAGGGTCCGACTTCATTTTGCCGGCCATTGCACCTTGTTGCCTAGCTTCTCAAGTGCGTACACTATCTCTAAAGGTGACATACAAAAATTATGGGTAGATAATAAAGGGGGCATACCTCTGTCAATTCGTAGTGGAGAGACATGTCGTTGTAGGGCGTCCGCATGCCTGGGTGGCGGTGGGTGAGAGGATCAGATGTACGGTTGGTGTCTCTCCCTATTGGGACGTGGGACTCGTTCCCGTCGTCCTTCATTACGTTAGTCCCTCCTGATTTCTGGATGTATTGTCGTTAAACGTTGGGTTGGCCCATTAAGGTCGTTCTCATCTGCACGTACCTCAGCGCAATAGGCGTTGCGGATCTCTTCTCACGTGGTGGGCGGGTACTTCATGAGACGACTTAGTAGTTTCTTAGTTTCCCTTGAGCCGTCCCTGCTTAACCCATTTTGGAAAGAAGAGACCGTCATGCCTCCCGACACATTTGGTAGGCTCATTCTTACTCTGTTAAACCTGGCTAGGAAGTCCCTGAGTCCTTCTCCTACAATTTGCCGAACAGCGAAGATGTCGTTGACCCTCGCTTCTGCTTTCTTTGCTCCTGCATTGGCAGTGGCAAACTTGTCCTCCATCTTCTCGAACGTGAAAATGATTTTGGCTGGTAGCTGGGAATACCAGGTCAGTGCTCCTCCTGTTAGTGTTTCGCCAAACTTCTTTAGCAGCATAGACGGTACCTGTTCTTTGGATATTTCGTTACCTTTTACAGCGGTGACGTAGTGGATCAAATGGTCCTTGAGGTCTGTAGTTCCATCATACACTCTCAAATAAGGCGGTATTTTGAAAGTTTTTGGAATGGAGTATGGTGCAGCCTCTTCCGTGTAGGGTTCATCAACAAACCTCCCCACGTCACGCTTTGGCAGCAGTTTGGGGGCATCGGGGATCTTGTCCACCCTTTCTTGATGTTCCTTCATCTGGTTATGAAGTGACCTATTTTCGTTTTCCATTTCCTCCATCTTCTTGAGGATGGACCTGAGCGTGCCACCATTGGCCAGTGTATCGAGGATCGCGTTGTTTGCTCGTGCGATCTCGGGTTCACCTTTGACTGTAGCAAGATCTGCGGCCGGCCTGCATCTGACATTTCTTAGAGGTGACTTCTCAACCAAGCCGCCTAGAGTGCTGATAACCACTCTTCCAGTAGTTTCCTGACCTCCGAGGGTGCTTTTTCAGACACGGATGTAGAAGCACCTTTTTTCCGCAAGAGCGTTAGATCTTCGGGTGGTGGAGGTGGGATTTCTATGCTTGTCGTTGTGCTAGGGGTTGCATTCAAAACCCCATCTTCACCGGCCTCGTTGAGAGGACTGATGAGATTGGTTGCAATATCTGCTATTTTTTCATTCTTGCGTTGTTGTCAGCCATTTTTCGTTTTTGTGTTGTAGAGAAGGGTTTTCGATGGTTCTCTAGGTGCAAACTATGGATTTGATTCTCGAAATCCTCACAGACGGTGCCAAATTGTTTAGCTCAAAAATTATACTCGTACTTTATAATCTTAAAAACAATCAAAAATATATAAGGGTAAATCGTACTAAAATATAATAAGCTCAAGAGACGACTATCGCTTCAAAATGTTAGTAGATCCGAAAGTGTGTAGAAAAATGGACTTAGGTTAAGAAAGAAGCAATGGTTGGAAAACCAAGAGAGATATAGAGATAGATAGAGAAGTTGTATTATCCGAGAATAACCATGATGCCTATTACAATGTGAAGGTCTCCTTTATATAGTAGGAGAGCTTTCTCGAAATAATCAAAAAGCACAAAAGTTGGTGGCTTCCACTTAGTAAAAAGGTTATGCACTAGACGACGTCACTTCTTCTTCACCAATTTGGGTCGTGTCCTCACTTGGGTCGCCCTTATTATAGGAGACGTGCCCACTTGACGTGGGGGTGCTATGAGCCAAATTTAACCCTATATATTTATATATATATATATATATATATATATATAGAAGAGCGAGTGGAAGCAGCTGAAGGTCGCCATGCCTTCTTGCTGCTAAAGGGTATTCTAGTAATTTCATGTTACTCCTAAAGTTTGCTGGAGGATAACGTCTATGAATCAACTTGACAGCTGGTGCAAATAAAGAAGTTTGTGGTACTTTTGTACGACAGATAGGTCACTCTCACTTTCTATCTATTCTTCTTCTTTGTTTTTCTCAGTCTGCATTCCGTTTCTGCCTCTGATTTCTTTTTTTGTTTCAACTTTCAAGTGCCAAACCAGTACGGAATTCCGATGAAGGTCCACCCTACTACTCTTTCTCCGGATTTTGATCTATCTTCGTCAAATCTCTTCTGATCTTCTCTCTTGTGGTTTACCTTCTATTCTTCGCCGAAACAGTTATCGGGTTAGTTATGCTTTGCCTGGAATTTCACTTCCTCTGCCCAACTTTTGTATTTGAGAAAAACAAATTCAATGCATTGTAGTTCTCACTTTCTTATGCGAATTGTATTGGACAAATTTGGTTCCCTACACCCGTATATTATTTACATACTTCCTCGATGAAGAAAGCGACCTCATTATGGTCGACTCAAGCAAGGCTGGCCTCATTCAATAAACGGACCGAGTGACATGACTCGCTGCGACGTCACATCAAGATCTGACATTCGTATACTGAGGACACCAACCCTTGTATTTTCTTTGTATTATTTTGAGGAAGGTCCCTTAGTATATGAAGCGGACCTTCCCTTTGTAAAGGCTGATGTGTATTTCACTATTGAAAATATACAACTCTCTCTCTTTATCTGATTCTCTCTCTCTATCTCTTGTGTAAAAAGTGTACTACTCGTCTTATTGCTCATAATCTCGATTCATTTGCATTATAATCACATATCTTGATCATTTTGCATTCTCTAGATCTCATTACCATTTATTCCGATTAACCCATATCATTTTTGATTGTTTTAGAGCTATTTATGTATTCGAATAATTTTTTAGCCAAACAATTTGGCTCCGTCTCTGGGGATTTCGAGAATCAAAGCTGTAGTTTGTTTCTAGAGATCCTTCGAAAAAGCCAGTCTCTACAACCTCAAATGGCTGAGAACAATGCAAGAATGAAAGCTATCTTGGAGGTTAGTACAGATCTCACGGGCACTCTCAACGTGGCTGCTGAAGGAGATGCCCTACACATAACCCCCAGTACCTTGATAGGTACGGAAGCCCTACCGTCCTCGTCATATGACCTGGGAGTACCACGCGAAAGAGAAGCTTCAACATCTAAAACTAAGGAAGCACTCCCGGAGATAAAAAAGTTAGTAGAAGAATGGGTGACAAACACTCTGAGCAGTCTAGCTAAGAAACCTTCTCGAAATTAAATATGCACCCCAGCAACGGATCGTATCGCAACCGAAGATGAGCTCGAGGTCACGAGAACAAATAACGTACCCGTCGATGTCCAAGCTAACGACGGTACACTCACGGCCTTCCTCAAAAAGATGGAAGAAATGGAAAACGAGAACAAGTCGATCCGCGACTAGATGAAGGAGAACGAAGAAAGGGTGGATAAAATCCAGGAGAAGGACTCGGGGAGTTCCTAGCTAGATTCAACAGGGTCAGAATGAGCCTACCGAACGTATCTGAAGGCATGGCAGTTGCGGCCTTTCAGAATGGGCTCAGCAGAGATGGCTCGAGGGCGACCAAGAAACTACTCAGCCGTCTTCTGAAATATCCCCACCACCTAGGAAGAAATACATAACGCCTATTGCACCGAGGTATGCTGGGATGATGACGACCTTAACGGCCCAACCCGATGGTTGATGACGGTGCATGCAGAAATCCGATGATACGAGTGCAACGATGGAAGGCGGGATCAAATCACACGCTTCAACAGGGAAAGACATCAACCATACATCAAGTCCTCGCATCAGCCACCGCCGAGGCATGCGGATTACCTTGCGACATGTCGCTCCTCTAAGGAACGACACAGGTATGCCCCCTTCATTATCTGCACATAACTTTTGTGTATCTCCTTCAGAGGTAGTGTACGCACTAGAGAAGCTGGGCAACAAAGTACAATGGCCAGCAAAGATGAAGTCCGACCCCGCCACCAGAACGTCAAACGCCCTGTGCGAGTTCCACCAAGAATGGGGGAACAGAACGGAGGACTGCATAGGTCTCCGCCAGGAGGTGGTCAGAATGCTGAACCAAAGGTTCTTGAAAGAACTGCTCAACGACAAAGGAAAGCTCAACTTCGCACGAGGGCAGAAACAACACCATGGCCCACCAAGGCCGCCCTCACCAACACACACCATCAACATGATCATTGGAGACGACAATGATTCAGCGATCAATCATGTCAAATTCACCACCACCCACAAGCTAAAGCGAACCATCGCTCACGAACAGTATGATGACTTCGAAGATAGTATTACGTTCGATAAGTCTGATGCTGAAGGTTTGTGTTTCCCTCATTATTATGCCTTATTTATTACTTTAGGCATAGTAGATAGTGATGTTAAAAGGATCATAGTCGACGATGGAAGTTGCGCATATATTATCCATCCAAGAGTCCTTGCACTCATGGGACTCGAGGATAAAATAATCCCACAATGTGTAACACCAACATGTCTTAATAATGTAGTGGAAAGAACCTTTGGCGAGGTGACGTTGCCCATTCTGGCAGGAGGGGTCACGATGGAAACCACCTTCCACGTGATGAATCAAGAAACGACATACAACACCATTATCGGACACCCATGGATACATGCCATGAGAGCTGTCCCCTCCAGTTTCTATCAAGTGATAAAATTCTCAACCCCATGGAGAGTGCACATCATACGGGGAAGCCCCGTACCACCCAAGAACGCAATAAAATAGCTCAGGATTACACGCATACCAATCAGCTCAAGGGAGAAATAGCAGAAGCATAGCAATTAGCCCTATCGGGGACTAAGGTCCGTCTGATAGAGAACGTCATCAAAGATCCTGAGGAGGTTGAGGCTAACAAGGCTACGGTCGAAGACCTCGACCCTGTTCAGTTAAACAGCAGCGATCCCACAAAGAAAGCTTATATAGGCCACAACGTATCATATCTAGGTCAGTATCGTGAATTTTTATCTAACCATGCGGACCTATTCACTTTTTCCCATGCAGATATGTCGGGAAATCCACGAGAAATTGCCTCCCACAAACTCAACGTCGACCCATTGCACCAGCCCATACGGCAAGTAAGAAGAAAATTCAACGCTGCCATTAACAGAGCAGTGAGCGAAGAAGTGGATAAGTTGCTAGCTAATGGCTCCATCAGGGAATCCCAGAATGGGTCGCCAATGTCGTGATGGTAAAAAAGAAAAATGGGAAGTGGCGGATATGTGTAGATTTCACTGATATGAATAAAAGCATGCCCAAAAGACTCTTTCCCGCTACCCCACATCGACCAGCTCATAGACGCAACGGCAGTCCATGAGCTGCTAAGCTTTCTTGATGTGTATTTCGGATACAATCAGATCATGATGGCCGAAGAAGATCAGGAGAAGACAACTTTCATCACTCACCAGGGGACGTATTCTATAAAGTAATGCCCTTCTGGCTCAAGAACGCAGGAGCCACTTACCAAAGGCTGGTGACGGCAATGTTCAAAGAACAACTCGGCAAAACAATGGAGGTCTACATCGATGACATGTTAGTCAAGTAATCAAAAAAGGAAGACCACCTCACCTCCTAAGGAAGCCTTCGAAATATTAAGGAAGTACGGCATGAAAACTTAATACCGAGAAGTGCGCTTTTGGAGTAGCTTCGAGACGGTTCCTGGGATTTATTGTATCACAAAGGGGCATCGAAGTCAACCCTGACCAGATCAAAGCCATAGAAGTCATCCCAGAAACGCTGAGCAGCAAGAAGCAGGTGCAGAAGTTAACGGGCTGGATAGACGCTAAAGGCCCCGTGAATCGGATCCTTTTTATTGTTTTGAACTTAAAAATGTGAAATCGAAATCTTTCCTAAAAATGGTCAAAATGCGGTCCAGAATGAGGTCGCAGACCGCATTCCTACCGCATAGTGAATCAGAGAGCAACCAATTTTTTATGTTGAAAATGCGGTCAAATATGTGATCGCATAATCAATATACGGACCGCAGAGTGATCCCACATATTCCCTGAGGAATTCGAAGGTCAGTTTTGTGGTGCATTCTGCGACCGCAGAACTCAAATGCGGACCGCATACTCACTGCATTCACAACCCGGGAGATTTGAAACTTGAGCCATTACTACGGTCCATTCTGCGGACCGCATGCCTTTTCTTGGTTCACAGATTGCGTCGCAGATCGAGCTCGCCTGGTATTTTTATAAAATTTTAGATCTGACCCACCTTTTATTAATACACCTTCTCCCTCATTTTAACACATTTCTGATCAAAATAAGAGAGAGGGAGAGAGGGTTCTTGAGAGAGAAAGCAAATCCTTCATCATTTAGTCTTTCAAAATCATTAGAGCTTGGAAAATTCTTGGTGCATTGTCTTCTCTATTGGTTTCTCAGGTAAAAATCCCTAACCCATTTACCCCAAATTTCAAAATTAGGCTTGGGAAGGGAACCCCATACACTTGATTTGAAATTTCTTCAAAAAATCTTCATGCATGTCTTCAAAACTCTAAAATCTTGTAAAAAGGAATTGGGTAGTAACTATAAGTTTAAATTTCTAAAACCTAAATATTGCTCATGAACTAGATTGACTTCTTGATTGCTTGGAAAATTGGACCAGAGGTTTAAAGGGGATAATCAACTCCAGGTATGTATGGCTAACTGTAATCCTTGTGAAATCGCCATGTGTTAGTTGTAAAATTGTTGATAGTTGATATTTATGTGGGAATCATTGTGAAGCTTTTGTGTTGTATAATTGTGTGGTAACACCTTGTGGTGAAAGTTGTGGAACTTGTAATTGGAAGAGTTTGGAAATGGAAATAATGTGGAACAATGAAAATGGAAATAATATGGAACAATGAAAATGGAAATAATGTGGAACAATGGAAATGCAAATAATGTGGAACAACGGAAATGGAAATAATGTGGAACAGTGGAAATGGAAATAATGTCGAACAATGTGATTAGTTGTGAACAACTGTTGTGATTGCCCAAATTGTGTACCAATTTGATGAACATGAGGAAATTGTTGTTGCTAGCTGTGGGATTTCATTATCCTTGTTGTGGATCTATTTTAACAATGTGCCATTGTTGATTTCTTGTATTTGTTGTTGTGCTGTTTGTTGTTGTGAATTGAAAACTGTCAGGCAGAGTCGGATTGCGCGCCGCAACACGGTGAAATAAGGTGTGGGTTGGGGTGATAAGGGTGACCGAGGCAATATGGGTGGAAAATGTGATCCAATATCACTATTGATATAAATATGAATCATGAAATGATAAATATGGAAATGTGAAAGGAGACGGCTGGAAAGTTTGTAACCTGTGGGGCACTGATTTCCCCTTTGTTTGACTACTTGAATCCTTTGTTGTGAAATGTTTGGTGTTGCTCCATGGTTGTACTTGTACTATTGTTGTTCAGTTCTATACTTGTATATCCATTTTGGCTTGAGTTTACTTGGGACAGAGTTTGTTCATACATGCCAGTACAATTCAAATGTACTGACGTCTCTTTTGCCAGGGGCGCTACATTCGTGTTATGATTGTAGGTGGATCCGCGGCAGGTACTCCAGTCCACTGTTTGTAGCTCCTCCTTCTTCTATATAGGGTTTATTCGTGTTTGGTGAGCCCCTTTCCTTCCAGGGCCCTGTGTGGCTCATGCCACCCATGTTGTTGTATTTTGGAGTCTTGTGTCCTTTGTAAAGGTATAGGGGCCTTGTCGCTGGCCAGTGTTGTATTATCTTTCTCCCAATGGCTCCGTACAGTGGTATGTGGGTTAGAGATTATGTATAAAGGTGCATGTTTTGGGCACTGTAAACTTGTATACCATGTTCCCTGTTAATCATAATGTATGTTTTTAAAAGATGTTCCATATTAATCATAATGTATGCTTTGTAAAAGATGTTCTCTGTTAATCATAATGTGGGTTTATAAAAGAGGAATCATTTTTCCTTTCAATTGCAAATCTGGAATATTTTGGCTAATTAACAAAGAATGAAGTGGGGTAACGCGTGGGAAATAGGAAAGGCACCCAGGTCCACTCGACTGGGAATACCCGGTTGAGTGCTGGTAATGCCCTCGGATTTAGAGCGTGAAAAACTCTGTATGAGAGCCTAAGATTTTAAAGGAGTCCTAGGATGTCTCGGAGCCGTGCCTAGTAGAGCCCTTCTTATCGGTATGTTGTCGACCACATCTATAAGTTGGGGCTACACGGGCATTTAGGAAAAATTTTCCTCTTCTTTGTTATTCCAAGTTAGTGCGGTGAAGTGATGTTGTGGCTAATTCGTGCTCTATTTCGAATTTTCAGTAATGGCACCTAAGAAGAAAGCTAGACTTGGCCTAGGGTCCAACGCTACTTCCACTGCGGCTGTGGATTATGTGCCGACTGCCGTGGGTGAGAGTGATTACCCAGTTCTAAATTTTCCTACTCCATTCGTTCCTAATCCAAGCAATCATGTTCCATCAGCGGACGAGGGTGCTCCCTCCTGCCAATGCTCCTAATCCTAATGTTGCTCCAGCTTCCGATCTCGGGATTTCTGATGGAGACCTTCGGGGAGCTATCCGCATGTTGACCCTGTTAGTGGACGCCCAGGCCCAGAGATATCATGATGACCCTATGTCCTTTAGCGGACAGGGAGATTCTCCAGCTCCAGAGTTCACCAGTTTCTGCGATTGTCCCCTCCAGAATTCTCAGGCACAGATTCAGAGGCCGATCCGCAAGAATTCCTTGATGAGATGTACAAGACCCTTCGAGTGATGAAGGCTACAGATATAGAAGGGGTAGAATTGGCTTCATACAAGTTGGAGGGAGCTGCGCGTTTCGTGGTTTGACATGTGGGAGGATTCTCGTGAGGAGGGGAGACCTCCAGCTAGATGGGATGAGTTCGTAGATGCCTTCATGGACCACTTCTTGCCTGCCGAGACCATGATAGCCCGTGCCAACGAGTTTGAGGTTCTTAATCAGGGTAGTATGAGTGTGTGGGAATATCATATGGAGTTCGTGAGGTTGTCCAAATATGCTCCTCAGTTGGTGTCAACTATGGAGGCTAGAGTTCGGCGATTCGTCAGGGTCTCAGCTCTTTGGTATTAAATGAGGCTGCTACAGCGGCTTTGCATTTAGACATGTACTATGGAAAGATTATGGGTTTTTCTCAGGCCACAGAGGCTAGGAAGTTGAAGATTCAGGCAGACAGGGAGAGTAGCAGTAAGGCCCGGTCTATGGGTCACTCAGGGAGGTCAGCTCCAGGGAGAGGGTCGTCAGGACCATCTCAGTCTAATACCCAGTCCTCAGCTAGTGCACCGCCATCCGTGCACCGTTTCCATTAGAGTATCCCTTCGTGGCCAGGTTCACACAACAGGAGGTCCCTCCAGTTCAGTCATTCAGGGATGAGACCTCGACAGCATGGAGGTATATTCTCTAAGTGTGGGAGATTTCATACAGAGGCATGTTACTTGGATGCTCCAGTGTATTACAATTGTGGGGTGGGAGTTCATATACAGCAGGACTTCCGTGCGCCCGGACAGGGCACGGGTAAGGGACTTGCGTAACCATCCAGTTCATCAGTTGCTAAGTCATCAGTGTGCCCTCCAGCCCCAGTAGGGCATGGTACAGCCATAGGTGGAGCTCGTGGTAGGAACGGACCCAACAGGTTTTATGCATTGAGTGGGCGTCAGAGTGCTGAGGCTTCCCCAGATATTTTCATACGTATCCTATATGTTCAGACCATTGATTGATATGCTCTTATTGATCCGGGGTCTTCTTTGTCCTATGTCACTCCATTTGTTGCTTCGAGTTTTTGGATTGAACTCGAGCAGTTTCTTGAGCCGTTCTCCATATCGACTCTGGTTGGTGATTCTATTACAGGCGCTCGGGTCTATAGGAATTGTGTTGTTATGGTAGGTGGTCGTGTTACCACGGCCGACCTTATCGAGCTTGGGATGGTGGATTTTGATGTAATCATGGGGATGGATTGGCTCTATTCGTGCTTTGCTAAACTTGATTACCGGACGACAGTTATGAGACTCGATTTCCCTAATGAGCTGGTTGTCGAATGGAAAGGAAATGATGTTGTGCCGAAAGGTAGGTTTATTTCCTACCTCAAGGCTTCGAAGATGATCAAAAAGGGGTGCATCTATCATTTAGTTCGGGTGGCAGACACTACTCCAAAGGTACCTGCCCCCGAGTTCGTGCCAGTTGTGAATGAGTTTCTTGAGGTATTTCCATATGAGCTTCCAGGCATTCCGCCAGATAGGGAGATTGATTTCGAGATTGATGTATTTCCAGATACTCAGCCAATATCTATTCCACCATACAGAATGGTGCCAGTAGAGTTGCGAGAGTTAAAAGAGCAGTTGAAGGATTTATTGCAGAAGGGGTTTATCCGGCCAAGTGTGTCGCCATGGGGTGCTCCTGTTCTTTTAATCAGAAAGAAGGATGGGTTGCTTCATATGTGTATCGATTATCGGCAGCTTAATAAAGTCACCATCAAGAATAAGTACCTTTTGCCTCGAATAGATGATTTGTTCGATCAATTGTAAGGTGCAAGGTTCTTCTCCAAAATTGACTTGCGGTCCGGGTACCACCAATTGAAGATCAGGGAGCAGGATATTACTAAGACCGCTTTCAGAACGCGCCATGGCCACTTTGAATTCTTGGTCATGTCCTTTGGGCTAACCAATGCCCCGACAGATTTTATGGATCTTATGAATCGGGTCTTCAAGTCATTTTTATACTCCTTCGTGATTGTTTTCATTAACGACATCCTCGTATATTCACGGAGCATGGAGGATCATGCCAGTCACTTCAGAGCGGTTTTGAAGACTCTACATCAGCACCAATTGTATGCCAAGTTTTCCAAATGTGAATTTTGGTTGGAGTCCATCGCTTTTCTGGGTCATGTTGTTTCCAGTGGGGGGATTCAGGTGGACCCCCAAAAGATTGCAGCGGTGAAGGATTGGCCTAGGCCCACGACCCTGATGGAGATCTGTAGCTTTTGGGGTTAGCAGGGTATTATCGGAGGTTTATAGAGGGATTCTCCACCCTCACATCTACTTTAACTAAATTGACGCAGAAATCAGCCAAGTTCCAGTGCTCATATGCTTACGAGAAAAGTTTCCAGGAATTGAAGACAAAGTTGACTTCGGCACCAATGTAGGCTTTGCCACAAGGCACAGAGGGGTTTGTAGTTTATTGTGATGCCTCCAGGGTTGGTTCAAGGTGTGTCCTGATGCAGCACGGGAAGTTCATAGCATATGCTTCCATGCAACTCAAGAATCACGAGAAGAATTATCCGACGCATGATTCGGAGCTTGCGGCAGTTGTGTTCGCCTTGAAACTATGGTGGCATTATCTTTTTTGGGTTCATGTAGATGTGTTTTCAGACCACAAGAATCTTCAATATTTATTCAAGCAGAAGGAGCTAAATTTGAGGCAGCGGCAGTGGTTAGAATTGCTTAAGGATTATGATATGGACGTCTTGTACCATCCAGGGAAGGCGAACGTGGTGGACGACGCCCTCAGTCGGAAATCCATGTGTAGCTTGGCTCACTTGAGAGTGGATAAGAGGTTCCTAGCTCAGTAGGTGCATCAGTTGGCCAGCCTTGGGGTTTGTATCTCAGCCCCGAATGAGGAGGAACTCATAGTGCATAAAACAGCAGAATCGTCGCTTCTGGAAAATGTTAAAGAAAAGCAGTTTGTTGATCCAGCATTGGCACAGTTGAAGGAGGCCGCTCGAAGTAATAAAATTTTAGCATTTTCACTCGGTAGCAATGATGGTGTGCTACGGTGCCATGACAGGTTATGTGTTTCCGGTGGTGAATAATCTTCGGGAGAGGGTAATGGCGGAGGCTCATCATTCCATGGATTCAGTGCACCCAGGCTCTACAAAGATGTATCACGATCTCAAGGATATCTATTGGTGGAGTGGTATGAAAAAGAGTGTAGAGGACTTTGTCTCTAAGTGTCCAAATTGCCAGCAAGTGAAGGCCGAGCATCAGCGGCCAGGAAGGTTGACTCAGCTTATAGAATTATCGATGTGGAAGTGGGAAATGATCAATATGGACTTCGTGACAGGACTACCTCGTACGCAGCACAAGTTTGACTCAATTTGGGTAATTGTGGATAGGCTCACCAAATCAGCCCACTTTTTGCCAGTCAAGTCCACCGATACTGCGGAACAATATGCTCGGTTGTATATCAAGAAGATAGTGAGGATTCATGGTACGCCGCTTTCTATTATTTTGGATCGAGGAGCTCAGTTTACAGCTATCTTCTAGAGGAAATATCAGCAAGGTTTGGGTACTCAGGTGAACCTCAGCATAGATTTTCATCCATAGATCGATGGCCAAGCAGAGCAGACTATTCAGACGCTTGAGGATATGTTGCGGGCATGTGTCTTGGATTTCAAAGGTAATTGGGATGATCACCTGCCCCTTATAGAGTTCTCTTATAATAACAGCTTCCGTGCTAGCATCCATATGGCCCCATTCGAAGCATTGTATGGAAGAAGGTGTAGGTCCACGATCGGGTGGTTTGAGGTTGGTGAAGTGGAATTAATAGGGCCAGATCTCGTGCATCAGGCCATGGAGAAGGTAAGAGTCATTCAGGAGAGGTAAAGACTGCTCAAAGTCACCAGAAATCATATACGGACGAACGTCGAAGAGAATTGAAGTTTCAAGAAGGAGATTGGGTATTCTTGAGGGTGTCCCCTATGTAGGGAGTCATGCGCTTTGGAAGGAAGGGAAACTAAGTCCTAGGTGCTTCGATCCTTATCAAGTCATTCAAAGGATCGGTCAAGTTGTGTATATGTTGGAATTTCCCCCTGAAATGTCCTTAGTGCACCCGATGTTTCATGTATCCGTGTTGAGGAAAGTTGTGGGTGATCCGTCTAAAATTGTGCTAGTTGAAGACATCAAAGTTACAGAAGAGTTATCATATGAGGATATTCTGGTTTCTACAAGTCTGAAAGTTGTGGAACAAGGAGATTGCTTCAGTTAAGGTGTTGTGGCGAAACCAGCAAGTCGAGGAAGCCACGTGGGAAGTGGAAGATGAGATGAAGATAAAGTATCCCCATCTATTTGAGTAAGTCTATTAATGATCATGCGAATTTTGTCCCTAGGAGAGCTAGTGTTAGGTCCCATTTGGTGTAAGAGTCATCCTTTCTCTTTCCAGGTGCTTTATTGTTGTAGTTTCTCCAAGTTGTGCGAACGAAGTTTATGTGTTGTAACTATTTGAGAAATGTGCAGTCCTTTTTGGTAATGAAAGTTTTGTGCTCCCGTGCTCGCACAGTTTTGTGCTCCCATCAGTATGGAAGTAATAATTAATTTTGCATGGAGACTGTGTATCAAAGTGTTCTAATTGTGTAATGATCAGTTTTTACATGGAGGAATTGTATTGGAATGAATAACTGTGTCATACCTTTATGATAGGTAAAAGGCTTAATTTGATTAATGCTTAATTTGATTACATATTGTGTGCCAAATGGTTAAAAGTGTATCGAGAGGTTGAATATGTGC
Organism: Nicotiana benthamiana; assembly: GCA_034376525.1. NCBI lineage: Eukaryota > Viridiplantae > Streptophyta > Magnoliopsida > Solanales > Solanaceae > Nicotiana > Nicotiana benthamiana. The sequence goes on along the minus strand of CM067335.1, from coordinate 32,475,945 downwards.
AAGTGTGAGGATTATGCATTTTTGAACTGTTCTAAAGGTAGCAAGTTTGTGCAGTAATGCTTGGGAATAGGTGTTGGAGGTTCTTTTGACAGGTGGTTATGTCCATATTACAAAGGAAACTCTGGCAAAATTTTTCTAAAACAAACTTGAAAGATAATAAAAGTGTAGAAACTTGCATATCATGTTTTCAAACTCATTTGGTTCCCAAGTCCTCATTCGAGGACGAATGATCTTAAGAGGGGGAGGATGTAAGGCCCCATGAAAATGAGTGCTCAAGTGCTAGCAGCTCATAGAGTCGAGTCTACCTACATGGATCGGATCCTTTTTATTGTTTTGAACTTAAAAATGTGAAATCGAATTTTCTCCAGAAAATGGTCAAAATGCGGTCATAGACCATCTATGCGGACCGCATTCCTACCGCAGAGTGAATCAGAGAGCAACCAATTTTATATGTTGAAAATGTGGTCAAATCTGCGATCGCATAATCCATATGCGGACCGCAGAGTGATCGCACATTGTCCCTGAGGAAATTCGAAGGTCAGTTCTTCGGTGCATTATGTGACCACACAACTCAAATGCATATTGCATACTCATCGCATTCCCAACCCGAGAGGTTGGAAACTTGAGCCATTTCTGCGGTCCATTCTGCGGACCGCATGTCTGTTCTACGATCGCAGATTGCGTCGCAGATCGAGCTCACCTGGTATTTTTCTAAATTTTATATCTAACCCACCTTTCATTAAAACACCTTCTCCCTCATTTTTAACACATTTCCGATGAAAATAAGAGAGAGGGAGAGAGGGTTCTTGAGAGAGAAAGCAAATCCTTCATCATCTAGTCTTTCAAAATCATTGCACCTCTGAAAATTCTTGGTGCATTGTCTTCTCTATTGATTTCTCAGGTAAAAATACCTAACCAATTTCCCCCAAATTTCGAAATTAAGCTTGGGAAGGGAACCCCATACACTTGCTTTGAAATTTCTTTATAAAATCTTCATGCATGTCTTCAAAACTCTAAAATCTTGTAAAAAGGGAATTGGGTAGTAATTATAAGTTTAAATTTCTAAAACCTAAATATTACTCATGAACTAGATTGACTTATTGATTGCTTGGCAAATTGGACTGGAGGTTTAAAGGGGATAATCAACTCCAGGTATGTATGGCTAACTGTGATCCTTGTGAAATCGCCATATGTTAGTTGTGAAATTGTTGATTGTTGATATTCATATGGGAATCATTGTGAAGCTTTTGTGTTGCATAATTGTGTGTAACACCTTATGGTGAAAGTTGTGGAACTTGTAATTGGAAGAGTTTGGAAATGGAAATAATGTGGAACAATGGAAATGGAAATAATGTGAAACAATGGAAATGGAAATAATGTGGAACAATGGAAATTAAAATAATGTGGAACAGTAGAAATGGAAATAATGGAGAACAACGTGTGTGATTAGTTGTGAACAACTGTTGTGATTGCCCAAATTGTGTACCAATTTTATGAACATGAGGAAATTATTGTTGCTAGCTGTGGGATTTCATTATCCTTGTTGTGGATCTATTTTAACAATGTGCCATAGTTGATTTCTTGTATTTGTTGTTGTGCTATTTGTTGTTGTGAATTGAAAACTGTCAGGCAGGGTCGGGTTGCGCGCCGCAACATGGTGAAATAAGGTGTAGGTTTGGGTGATAGGGTTGGCCGAGGTAATAAGGGTGGACGAGGAAATAAGGGTGGAAATGTGATCCAATATCACTATTGATATGAATATGAATCATGAAATGATAAATGTGGAAATGTGAAAGGAGACAGCTGGAGAGTTCCTAACCTGTGGGGCACTGATTGCCCCTTTGTTTGACTACTTGAATCATTTGTTGTGAAATGTTTGGTTGTTGCTTCATGGTTTTACTTGTATATGCAATTTGGATTGAGATTACTTGGGACAGAGTTTGTTCATACATGCCAGTACAATTCAAATGTACTGACGTCCCTTTTGCCGGGGGCGTTACATTCGTATTATGGTTGTAGGTGGATTCGCGGCAGGCACTCCAGTCCACCGTTCGTAGCTCCTCATCCTTCTCTATCGGCGATATTCGTGTTTGGTGAACTCCTTTCCTTCCGGGGCCTTCTGTGGCTCATGCCACCCATGTTGTTGTATTTTGGAGTCTTGTGTCATTTGCAAAGATATAGCCGGGGCCTTGTCGCCTGCAAGTGTTGTATTATCTTTCTCCTAGAGTCTCCGTAGACAGTGGTATGTGGGTTAGAGCTTATGTATAAAGGTGTATGTTTTGGGCGCTGAAAAATTTATACCATGTTCCCTGTTAATCATAATGTATGTTTTGTAAAAGATGTTCCCTGTTAGTCATAATGTCTGTTTTGTAAAAGATGTTCCCTGTTAATCATAATGTGGGTTTATAAAAGAGGAATCAATTGTCCTTTCAATTGCAAATCTGGAATCTTTCGGCTAATTAACAAAGAATGAAGTGGGGTAACGCATGGGAAATAGGAAAGGCACACAGGTCTACTCGACTGGGGATACCCGGTTGAGTGCCGGTCATGCCCTCGAATTTGGGGCGTGACAGCCGCCCTCTCCCGGTTCATCTCACGCTTCTCCGACAGGTGCAACAAGTTCTTTGGTGTATTGAAAAAAAACCAGGGACTGCAATGGAACGGAGAATGCGTAGATGCCCGGAAGAACTTAAAAGCATACTTATCATCACCGCCCCTATTGGTAAAATCCAACCCTTGTGAACCATTGCTGATATATTTGGCCGTATCAGAGGTCACATCAGTGCCGTCTTGGTGCGTGAAAATAAAGGTACGCAATCTCCTATTTATTACATTAGCAAAACTTTAGTGGATGCCGAAACCCGGTATGTCCACCTTGAGAGATTAGCCTTAGCACTCGTGGTAGCTTCCCGGAAGCTACGACCGTATTTCCAGTGCCATCCCATAAGGGTAGTGACGACCTTCCTTCTGAAGAGCGTCCTACACAAACCCGAACTCTTAGGGAGACTCGGCAAATGGGCCGTCGAGCTCAGCGAGCATGATATTATGTACCTCCCAAGAACCGCCATCAAGTCGCAAGTCTTAGCTGACCTTATCGCCAACTTCAGCTAGGAAGTCCTGCCAAAGGCAGAACTTGAGGCACAACGTGCATCCTCCGAAAATGACATATGTGTACTTTATACGGATGGCGCCGCCAACTCAGTGGGATCGGGACTGGGACTCGTTCTTGAAGTCCCACGGGCAAAACAATTCGCCAGTCCATACGATGCTCGGAAATGACTAACAATTAGGCCGAGTACGAAGCTGTTATTTCAGGCGTGAAATGGGCCACCAAGTATGGGGCTTGCCGGAACCTCCTCCAATGCGACTCCCAGCTCGTGGTAAACCATATCGCTGGGACTTATCAAATCAAGAGCAGAGGTTGCAAAAGTATTAGTCAGAAATCCACAAACCGATGGCTACTTTCGACGAGTGCCGCTTCGAACAAATTCCCAGGGCACGGAACATTGAAGCGGACGGCCTGGCAAAGTTGGCTGCCGCAACCAAAAACATCAACAAAGAAAGTGTGGTCACACTCCCCCACTCGGCTATTGACCACCTCGAGGTATTTTCCTTAAACCTGACTTGGGACTGGCGCAACTAGTTCATATCTTATTTGCAGGACGGGATACTACCCCGCGAAAAAAAAGAGGCAAAAAATCTTCGCATACAGGCCGCCCGATACTGCATGGTCAACAACGACCTTTATAAAAGGACGTTCGGTGGTCCCATAGCCAAGTGCTTAGGGCCACAACAAACAAGAGCGATACTCGAAGAAACTGGCAACCGCGCCCTCGTGAGGTGCATCATACGCGCAAGCTATTACTGGCCCACCATGAAGAAAGAAGCAGCTGAATATTTCCGCCGATGCGAGCAATTCCAAAAGCTCGCCCCAATGATACACCAACCAGGAGAGCCCCTCCATTCCGTCACCTCCCCCTGGCCATTCATCAAGTCGGGAATAAATATAATCGGCCTGCTACCCTCAGGACGAGGAAAGGTACGGATTTCACTTGTTTTAACTGACTATTTCTGTATTTCTCTAAGTGAGTTGAAGCAGGTGCGTACGCACAAATACGCGAACAAGAAGTCATCACCTTCATATAAAGGAACATCATATGCCATTTTGGAATCCCCAAAAAAATCATCTGCGACAACGGGCGCCAGTTCATTGTTCAGAAAATAATCGAGTTCTTCGAAAAATCAGCTGCGACAACGGGTAGCCATTCTATGGCCGGAACTGCTACCCGATGTCTTATGGGCGCATAGAACCACACCCAAGTCCAGAACCGGGGAAACCCCCTACTCTTTGATTTATGGAACCGACACTGTTATACCTGTTGAAGTAGGCAAACCCAGCCTAAGGTATTCACACACTAGCGGGATAGAAAATGACATCAACAGACTCCAAGACCTTGATGAAGCCCAAGAAAGAAGAGAAATGGCCCACATCAGGATGGTGGCCCAAAAACAACAGAAAGGTATTACAACAAGAGGGCAAAAATAAGGCCACTCAAAGTATGGGATTACGTCCTCAAATCCAAGACTTTGGCCTCAACAGACCCAAATGAAGGGAAATTGGGCACAAACTGGGATGGACCCTACAAAATTACTGCGACGGCCGAAAAAGGAGCATTCCATCTAGAGACAATAGAATGAAAGACGCTCCAGAACAACTGGAACGTCGCTCACCTCAAACATTTCCACTTCTAAAAAAGGTGTCACCTGAGTCGTACTCTTTTTACCTTACCCGACTTTTGTCCCAATTGGGTTTTCTCGGTTTTTAACAAGGCGACAAAGGGGTCACCTAGAGATGTTTGCAGCACAAGTGTATCATGTCCGCCTCCCCATGTACTCTCCGAGCCAGACAAGATACAGGGACTTGATTAGTGTCATCCCCAGATATATAAAATGGCTAGAGCTATCTCCAGACGTATAGAATGGCTACGTCTATCCCTAGATGTATAAAATGGCTATGGCTATCTCCAAATGAATGAAAAGGCTATATCCATCTCCAAATGAAAGAAAAGGCTACGGCCACCTCTAAATGGATGAAAAGGCTACAGCCACTCCAAATGAATGACAAGGCTGCGACCATCTCCAAATGAATGAAAAGGCTACGGCCACCTCCAAATGAATGAAAAGGCTACGGCCACCTCCAAATGTATAAAAAGGCTACGGCCATCTTCAAATGAATGAAAAGGCTACGGCCATCATTATTTTATATGGCTAAGGCCATCAGGATACGACCATCATTATTTTATATGGCTAAGGCCATCAGGCTATGGCCATCATCTTACATGGTTATGGCCATCGTTTTCACAAGGCTACGGCCATCATTATTTTATATGGCTAAGGCCATCAGGCTATGGCCATCATTATTTTATATGGCTAAGGCCAGGCTATGGCCATCATCTTACATGGCTATGGCCATCGTTTTGACAAGGCTACGGCCGTTTATTTTATGTGGCTAAGGCCATTTGGCTACGACCATCATTATTTTATATGGCTAAGGCCATCAGGCTACGGCCATCATTTTACATGACCATGGCCATCGTATTCACAAGGCTACGACCATCATCGTACATGGCTTTGGACATCGTTTTCATAAGTCTACGGCCATTATCTTACACGGTTAAGTCTATAAGGCCGCGACCATTATTTTATGGCTAAAGCCTTCAAGCTATGGCCATTATTCTACATGGCTTAGGCTATCACATTTAAACGAATAAGGTCATCACACTTTGAAAGGCTAAGGCCATCATCGTTACACGGCTATGGCCGGCAAGTTCAAAGCAGCTAATAAAACAAAGTACAATGACGTGCCAAAATGTAGAAAAGATTACTTACAAAACAATTATATGTCTTTATTAAAGGATACAAACACCCATGATACAAAAATCAGTATGTACAGGCATATTTACAAAGACCCTAAAAGTCCACTACTTATCCTGCTCGGCATGGCCTTCAGGTGGCCCGTCCTCATTTCCAGGAGGGTACGCCTTAGAAATCCAAGAGCTGGATTCCAAATGATTGATGTCTGCAGAGTTTCCCCCCTCCCAGGCCGGCGATTCAAGACTATACCCAGCCGCTTCACGAGCGACTCTAACCAACTGGCGCTGGCTCTCGAATTTTGCTTCAAATGCTCGACCAGCCGCCAGGAATTCCTCAAGCATTACCAGCCTGTCCTCCGTATACACCCACATCTCATGTGCTTAAGGAGACGTATCGGCTTGTGCAAGAGCTAGCTTGAGCTCCTCGACCTCGGCCTTCGTGGCATTGAGTTTCTCCGTTAAAGCCGCGACCCGGGTGTGCAATTCTGCCGCTTCCTCCGCCACCACATGGCCAAGTGGCAGCTCCTCGTCCTTGGCCTGAATGAGGACCTCCATCTCCACGGCCCGAGCAACGGCGGCCATGAGCTCTTCATCAACCTTTTCCAGCTCGTCCACTCTTTTATTAAACTACTCCTAGGACTCCACGAGGCCCTCACAAACCACCCTAAAGTTAGGGTCCTGCTTATACATATCAGCCAGGTCCGGTGCACCTCGAGCGTCCTGTTATACTTCTGCGCCAGCCTGTTGTATCTGGCCATCTTCTCCTTCCGGAGCCGACCCCTCCACCTCTAGGACAAGAGTCTGGAAAAGAAACCAAGTATGTACGGGAAAATCATACTCCACTAACACAAAAAATAAAGGTCATCAAGCAAGGAAAAGGCATACCTGTAAGGCCGAACATGCCACCCTTTGGGCCAAGACATTGTCGCTAAGATCTGCCAGAGTCGCACGCTCGGCGCCAGCACACAAGAGCATCATACTGGTGGCTGCCTCTTCGCAATTCTCCAATAGATTATAGTGAAGTGGAATCACTATGCGACGAGAAGACTGGCCGGCCGCCATCTCCACCCGGTCCAAGGGCTCACCTCCTCTACCCGCGTCTTCCGTGGCGGGCCCCGGGCCCGCCACGTTCATGCCTTCACTCCTTCTCTCCGTGGCCTCCCTCCTAAGAACGGCCATCCCTGAGCGAATGGCCTCTGTCATAAAAACCGGTCTTGATTCAGGGCGGGATGGCTTGACCTTCCTCGTCTGGGTAGCCACGGCCTTGCCGGTAAGAATCCGACGCTGCCTCCTCTCCAATGTCTCCTCCTACGGTCTTCCTTCGTGGGATGAAGAGCGGGCTCAGAAGGAGTCGGTTCAGCAGTAGACGTCCGTACGGGGATAGTCTCAAGAAAAGTCGCCGGCATCTCCACGGGCGTTGCCTTAGGCGCGGCCCCCATCATAGCCTCAGGCACTATCTCTGGAGCCGTTTCTCAAGTAGCCTCCTATCTCGAGGGAGGTGAAAGACTACCCTTAGACGTGCCAAGAAAGACCAGATCCTCCTCAGGATCAGACACCGTCCTAGAAGGACCGGCTACAGTCTTCTTCTTCTTCTGCTTCTTCTTCTTCTGTGCCTTCTTAGAGGCATCCCGACTTGCCAAAACACGTATGAGACGGGCAAGAGAATTACGGGAGGCCCCAAACCATAACGAAAATTTAGTAGGGCTGTTACCTGCTGGGCCATAGAGCCTAAGGAATTCAGGCCAAGAACAACATTCTTCTGCAAACGGTATCAATGCTTGCACCCACGACCTAATGTCGTCAACCCTTCGAGGAGGGAGAGCTGTCACTGCATAAAAATACAAGGAAATTTTCAACGGTGTAAACCAGCAAGGTAAGGTCGCCGCAGTAAAGGCTGCACGCAGTAATACTTACACGCATCGTTCCACACCTCTGGAAACCCTTCAGGGTCGGACACAAGGTGCTCGGTATGCACATAGAAAAATATCGTCCAGAATTTGCGATTGGCCTTATCGTCCACCTGCGACACAAAGCTCTTCTTTCCCCGACTCCTCAATTGGAGCATTGAACCTCTCATAAAAACCGCATTAAACATCTGTAGAAGGTGATGAACGGTCACCTCTTTCCTGGCCTTCGCCGCATAGATGGATAATACCCTGCACACCTTCAAGGCGTACGGGGTAAGTTGGGTCGGGCATGCCTCGAACCAGTAACACAGCTCTTCCGCCAAAGGGTAAAGCGAAAGGGTGTATCCAATTCGGAAGGCGTACTCATAGAAAGCACAGTACCCGATCTTAGGCACATTGGCATGGTTTAGCCCCGCAAGGACCATGTCAACGTGATCAGGAATATTGTACGATTTCCTGAGAGAGGCCAAATAGGACAGCATCAACTCACTATGCTCCCAAGGAGTGAGTTTACACTTATTCTGAAAGTCACTCCTTTTGCTCATATCACGTGGAAGCAAGTTGGTCGTTGATAGCGGAACTAAAACTTCCTCGGCCTCCCCGTCATTCGAAGATGACGAAGAGTGGAAGCAACGTCCTTGGTCCTAGTATCGCCATGTCGACGATTAGCCATGGCGAAAGTTATTAGAAAAGGTATTTGGGGTCACAAGTTCGATTCCTAAGAACGAAAATTTTAGAGAAGAAAGAACAACGAGCACCAGAAAAAGATAGAGAAAAGATCGGGAAAATACTCTCAAAAAAGGTTTGAAAGATGAATTTAGTCCAACTCTCCCTCTATTTATAAGAAAAGGTACACGGAAATCGAAAGGGCATGATTCGAAAACCGAGGCAGGAAACCCAAACGTTACGTCACAACCTGAACCGCCTCGGGAGCAGAGGTAATGATCACGCACGTGATCGATGACGTCATCCTAAAAAAGGAACTCTAAAAAGGGGGTAATAAGTCAACGACTCGACCTCTTCGCATATGAACACGCCTCTTACAGGGATATCAACGGGAACGACCAAATTTCCATGGGCGCCGAGCATGAATGTTTGTCCATTGGAGACGCCTCTCGACCACGTCCCCAATAGACGGAGGGACTATGTGTATTGGACAAACTTGGTTCCCTGCGTCTGTATATTATTTACATACGTCTTCGATGAAGAAAGCGGCATCATTATGTCGATTCAAGCAAGGACGGCCTCAGTCAATAAACGGATCGAGTGACATGACTCGCTGTGACGTCACATCAAGCTCTGATACTCGTATACCGAGGACATCAACCATTGTACTTTCTTTGTATTATTTCGAGGAAGGTCCCTTAGTATATAAAGGGGATCTTTCCTTTGTAAAGATTGATGTGTATTTCACTATTGAAAATATACAACTCTCTCTCTCTATCTGATTCTCTCTCTCTCTCTTGTGTAAAAAGTCTACTACTTGTCTTATTGCTCATATATCTCGATTCATTCATTATAATCAAATATCTTGATCATTTTGCATTTTCTAGATCTCATTACCCTTGATTCCGATTAACCCATATCATTTTTTATTGTTTTAGAGTTATTTAAGTATTCGAATAACTTTTTAGCCAAACACCAATATTATACATTAATATAAGAAAACCATCATTTCACGCGCAAACAAAATGAAACGGGAGGAGAAAAAAAATAATAAGGGAAGAGGGGTTCACCCTAGCAAGTTGAATTTGATGAAGATTGAGAGTTCTAGGTTCATTCTCTATTGATGACGTCCTATCTAATCGGACTACTGATGCCCCTGCCATTTGCCTATATATATAGAAGGAAACTGTTATGCTTTTTGGTGTATTCCAAACTTCTGAAGAATACTATTTGATGTTTATTCTGATAGCTTTTCGTTATCCCTAGAAGCCCTTTATACAGTATAGTAAGTTTCCACCAAAGCCACGGACCCCTCGCACCGACCCTCCCCCCCTCCCACGAAAAAAAAAAGAAAAAGAAAAAGCAAAACACATTCAGTCGTTATCCTTAATGAAGCCCGTAGTTTGTCCTTGTTACGATAAGGTCCTCCATAGAATCTTAAATTACATTAGTTTCCTTCACATGCTCTTTTTCTTTCAAGTGTTTTTAAAAGGTGGGAGTGTGAGGCGGGGCATTTTACTTACATGTCTAATTGTTAGGCAAGTACAACAATAACAACTACGATCTAGTAAAAATTTTATCAGTGGGACCTGGGGAGGTTAGAGTGTACGCAGACTTTACCTCTACCCTGGAGAGGGTAAAGAGGCTGTTTCCGGGAGACTCTCAACTTATAGACACTAGATCCATAACAACAAAAACCTAAAATAACATCAGCAACGTAAGAGATAACAAATAAATAGAAAAGCAGTAACACAAATATTATGCAAAAGTGTAAACATAACATAAATCGCTAGCAATGCTAGCTAGACAAAACACTATTATACTCGCCGGAACAAATAGGGAAACAAGGACAAAGAGGAAAACCGCTTAACTACCCCTTAACCTACAACCCTTATGAAATTAAAAAATACACCCTCTGGGAATCAAACCGGGATCTGCATTGTAAAAGGATACTATTCTACCACTAGACCATTAGTGCATTTTATTTTAAGAATGTCTTTTATTTTATTTATACTCCTTAATTATACTTCTGTGCAAAAATAACCGAAAAATAAAATTACCGACCGAAATCGGTTGGTTTTTTAAAATGGCCGGCCGAAATAACCCAACCGATTTTGGTCGATTTTTTGAATATTAATTTATTTTAAATAAAAGACCGACCAAAGTTGGTCGATTTCATGAAAAATAAATTTTCCTGCATTTTTGCGCCAAAAAAAAAAATCGACCAAGGTTAGTCGATTTCGTAAAAATAAAGTTGAAAAATAAAATATTTTTAAAAACCAACCGACTTGATCGATTTTGTGGCTGATATCTTTTTACCTACCAAAGTCGGTCGGTCGACCGCGATTGATTTTGGCCAAAATTTTAGTTGTGAGCTCCTAGTGGCAAGCACTTAGGCATGTTTCGGATGCATAACAAGCGTTTGGGGTGTACGCCTCACAAAATTAAGTCTTACGCGTAAATCTCAAAGCGTTTTGATAGTACCCGCTATGCCCCCGCGACAAGTTTAAGTACAAACCTATTAAAACAATGCTTTTTTCGGGGGTTAATGATAATAGGCTTGATTTACATGCATGTTAGACATTCTAATCAAAGACAATTTGATATAAAATTAGAATTAATGGCGCCAGAAATATTCTTTGCAAAGAGGTTTTACGTAATTACAAATACTATTTCTTTAAAATTTTCTCATATAAGTGATATAAGTAAATTCAAAAATAAGCTATGATTGATAGTAAAACTTTAATACTATTGATCTCTCTTAATTTTCAGAAGAAAATATAAGAATACTTCTATGCAAGATTTTGTATACGTCACTAGTTTTAACTTTTAATGAGTCATTGTTATGAAAATATTATTTTGTGGATGTTCATTTATTATTCAACTATAGATAATCTTTCTGAAGAAGATTATCCATTTAGTATTCTATTAAAGTTTATCTATAAGCAGATGATGCAGGCAGGTTGCAAGCAACTCAATGAAATGATTTGCAGGAACTTATTATTAAACAGGTAGGTTGCGAGCAGCTCATTTAGACAACTTACAAGTAGCTCAAGAAAAGTCTCGCATTTGCTTTATTTCTTCTATATAAATAGATGAATGTTTAGTTCATTAGATACATCAGCTTGAAGTTAAATAATATATCGATCGCTCTCTAAACTTGTCTTCAGTTTATTTATTTTACAGTCTTTATTTTATAACACATTATCTATTAGCACAAGACTTTGTCATCTCGAGCAAATACTTTAAAAGTATCAGAGGTACGAACTTTCTTTTTCTAAATAATGTCAAAAAAATTTAAACTTGAATTTGTAGACCTGGATATATCGGCCAAAAGCTACATGTCTTGGGTGTTTAATGTTGAAATTCATCTTAATGTGATAGTTCTGACAGACACCAAATCAAGCATTAAATCAAGAACATGCCAAAGCAATAATATTCCTATGTCAGCATGTTGATAAAGGATTGAAAATGGAATATCTCACTGTTAAGATCTAGTTATACTGTGGAATAATTTGAAAGATAGATATGACCACCTGAAGATGATCGTTCTTCCACAAGCACGTTATGACTGGACTCATATAAGGCTACAGGATATTAAATCTATCAGTGAGTATAATTCTGCTATATTCAAAATTATTTTCCAATTGAAATTATGTGGTGATAATATTACTGATCATGATATGTTGGAGAAAACTTTCACCGCTATTCATGCCTCGAATATGCTCCTGCAACAATAATATCGAGAGATGGGATTCAAAAAGTATTTTGAATTTATTTCACGTCTTCTTGTGGATGAGCAACACAATGGCTATTAATGAAAAACTATGAAAGCCAACATACGTGTTCTTGCCCATTCTCTTAAGCGAATGAGACGAACTTCCACCAAGCTAAGCTTGGAAGAGATCGTGGCCCCAGCCGTGGTCGGGGAAGAGACTCTAATCATGGATTGTAATGCACCAAAGCTCCTAACCACCAGCAATGGAAAAGGAAGGAACAAAAGCATGAAGCAGTGCAAGCAACAAATGCAGAAATGCATGCTATAGTTGTGGAGGAAAAGAACACCGATCACGTACTTGTCGTACGCCAATACCCGGTTGAGCTTTATCAAGCCTACCTAAAGAAGACAGAGAAAAATGCAGCAAATTTTATTTCTAAAGATAATTTAGACTTCATGCATTTGGATATAGCTAATCACTTTGCACTCCTAGAAGGAGAAACAAGTCATGTGATCGATGATGAATCTGTAGAAATACAAATATTTTAATTTTAATTGTTTCTAGTAGATAGCATGGTTATATAAATATTATTTTTAAATAAAAGTTATGCTTTAATAATGATGCTTACTATAATATATATTTTTATGTCATTTTGAAGAATATGGATAATCTTCAAATTATGTTTGGACCAAAGACCAATCATGAAGATATTTGTGTGATTGATAGTGGAACAACTCATGTCATATTCGAAAATTAGAAATACTTTTTTTGTATTTGCATAGGGAAAAAGCAAATGTTTATACAATTTTTTGATAATATAAGTTTGTTTAAGACTCCAAAAGAGCCAATATATTTCTGTCTAAGGGAAAAACTTATTATAGACAAATCATTGTTCTCCTTCAAGTCCCGAAGAAACCTATTGAGTTTTATAGATATCCCCCAAAATGGGTATCATGTTGAGACGATAAATGAAATGAATATGGAATATCTTTGTATTACAAAGAATATTTCGGGACAAAAGTGCATTGTAGAAAAGTTACCAACTTTGTCATCTAGCTTATACTATTCAAAGATCAGTACAATTGAAGCACACTCTATCATAAATCAGAAGTTTACTGATCATTCAAATACTTTTGTGCTTTGACATGGCCGCTTGGGCCATCCTGGATCAATAATGATGAGATAGATTATTGAAAATTCGATTGAGTACCCATTTAAGAACCTGAAGATTCTTACAAATGATGAATTTTCTTGTGATACTTGCTATCAAGGCAAAATGATCATTAGACCATCTCCAATAAAGTTTGGTATGAAATCCCCTGCATTTTTGGATTATACCTTGGAATATATGTGGACCTATTCACCCAGCAAGTGAGTTATTTAGACATTTTATAGTCCTAATAGATGCATATTCAAGATAGTCTCATGTGTGCCTATTATCATCTCGCAACCTGGCATTTGCAAAGCTATTAGCCCAAATAATACGACTAATGGCACAAGTCCCGGATTATCCTATAAAGGTTCATATTCAAATAGTCTTGCAGAGTCATTTACTAAATACCTACAATTGATAGCAAGATCAATACTTATGAAAATAAAATTGTCCACTAATGTTTGGGGTCATGCTATCTTTCATGTAGCATCACTTATTCGTCTCAAACCGACACATTATAATAAATATTCCTCGTCAGAATTAGTTTTTGATTATGAACCAAATATTGCTCATTTACGAATTTTTGGATATGCTTTATATGTGCCCAATAGCACCACCACAACACAGTAAGAAAGCCCACAGAGAAGATTAGGAATATATGTTGGGTTTGAATCACGCTTTATTATTCGCTATCTTGAACCATTGACTGAAGATTTATTTATTGCTCGATTTGCAGATTGCCGATTTGATGAAATAAATTTCTTACAATTAGGTAGAGAGAAAAAGAAAATCAAAAGATAAATTATGTGGAAAGTTTCATCATTATATTTTGATCCACGTACTCATATATGTAATCAGGAGTTCTCAAAGATCATCTATTTTCATAATACAACAAATCAAATTCCAGGCGCGTTTACTGATTTTAAAAGAATAACTAAGTCACAAATCCCTACGAAGAATGTGCCTATTCGAATTGATGTCCCAGCAGGACCATCTACCAGCATAAGAGCTAGTGAACCAAAAGCATGCTTAAAGCGTGATATGCGGGTTCTAAGGATAGATATTCTAGGAAATGAAAATCAACAAATGATCAAAATGATACTATGAAGGGATCTCTTGAAGATACCTAAGATCTAATTAGTTGTAAGATTCTTGAAGAAATAAATGAACCCGAGACTCAAGTGAGCAAGAAACTTTTAATAAGTTCTACTGGTGATAAGATTAATTTAAATGGACATGAAATAGTGGTAGATAATATTTTGCATGTAATGTTGCACTTAACATGATGCAAGATAGTAAGAATTTTGAATTCGATATGTCGAAGAATGCAGACAAATATCTGATTGACCAAAATGGCAAGAGGCAATTTAATCAGAATTGAACGCAGTTGCTAAAAGAGAGGTCTTTAAAACCAATTGATCATAAATGGGTTTTTGTGCAAAAAACGAATGATAAAAATAAAATTAAAAGATACAAAGCTCGCCTTGTCGCACAAGGATTCTCACAACGACCTGGAGCCGAGTTTGATGAAACATATTCACCTATTATGGAAGCTATAACGTTTCGATATCTCATCAGTTTAGCTCTACATGAAAGGCTTGAAATACATCTAATGGATGTAGTTACAACTTATGTGTACAGTGCACTTGATAATAAAATTTATACAAAAATTCCTGAAGGATTTAAAATTCTTGAAGCAAATTCAAAATCTCGGAAAATGTATTCAATCAAATTACAAAAAACTTTGTACGGTTTAAGCAATCTGGGCACGTGTGGTATAATGCCTCAATGAATATTTTTTGAAATAAAGTTACATAATTTTTTTTATTTGTCCATGCATTTTTTATGAAGAAACACCCTAAGAAAGAATTTGAGATAAAAGATCTTGGAAACACAAAACTGTTTTGGTATACAAATTGAACAATTAGCAGAGGGAATCTTTATTTATCAATCTGCTTACATAGAAAGGGTATTAAAATGCGTTTACATGGACAAAGCGTACTCATTGAGTACATCAATGATTGTCCGATCACTTGAAGTGAATAAGGACCCGTTCCGACCTCCATAAGAGGATGAGGAACTCTTTGGTCTTGAAACACCCTATCTCAGTGCAATTAGCGCACTTATGCATCTTGCTAATGCTACAATGCCTGACATGGCATTTTCTGTTAATTTACTAGCAATATATAACTCTTCTCTTACACGAAGACATTTGAATAGGATTAAGCATATTTTGCGGTATTCAAAAGGAACGCTTGATATTAGTTTATTTTATGCTAACAAAGATAATGCAGATCTTGTTGGTTATACAGATGCAGGTTATTTATTTGATTCTCATAAAGTCTATCTCAAATCGGGTTCGTATTTACATGTGAAGGTATTATCATATCATGGCGCACAAAGCAATCTATTGTTGCTACTTCTTCACATCATGTTGAGATAATAGCTATTTATGAAGAAAGTAGGAAATGCGTATGGTTGAGACACTACAAAAAAAATGCTACGTTTGCGGAGGTTTTATCTACAAATTGCGGCGGTCAAAAACCTCCGCAATACAGTTTGATGGCGGTTTCCAACACCCCCACAATAATGTTCGCCGCAACCAACTTGCGGGGGTTTTCTGACAGATCGTCGTTATCATATAGCGGCGGATATTTGACGGCGATATAACCTCCATATTTTGGTTGTTGGTTGTCGCTTATCAAAACAAATAGCGGAGGTTAAAAACCCTCGCAATTTCTTAGTTAACCCCCACAAAATTTATAACACAATATTATCATATGGTAAATAGCGGCAGTTATAACCTCCGTTGTTCATTAAATTTTTTTCTGCTTTATAATATTACTCCATAACTATTCCAATTTCAATTATATTAATATAATGAAGCATCAACAAATTATACAAATTGCTTAGTGGAATCAAGTAACATCAATATATTAATAAACCACAAAATACATTAGTTTCAAAATTTTGCTTTAAACACAACAACTGCAACCATTAAACACAAAACATTAATATTATAAGTCTTAAAACTAACATTAAACATAACATCCAGTCCAACAAAGATCTACTATGATCATTCAATAGAGTATGATACTTAATTATCTAATACGTTTACAAGAAAGTTCAATGGTTGTCGTTAGGATTACTTTCATCTTATAATCTTCTTATATCCGTGGGTAAAATGAATCCACTAGCCGCATCACTTGGCTACAAAACAACCAAAGAAAATATAATTAACAAAAATTACCTCAACAATATCTTATAACTAATTATACTTGGACTGAACAATCACACTTTACAAAATTAAATAAGAAAGTTATCAACTATTCTTACTGTTGAACGAGGAGGAGAAACAAATATCCTTGCAAGTTCTTCAGGTATCTTCCCTTCTTTCATTATCATATACGCCTTAAAAGTATTCATCATTTGAGTGTTAGCATTCATCACTTGAGCGTTAACATTCATCATTCCCTGTAGTTCTCCTGACTTTGATTTTGAGCATTCAACATTTGATTGTACTTCTCTTGGCATTGGGAAGAACATGAACCATTATTATAACTTGAAGCACTCAAATCACTATAGCGAGGTCTTGTTTGTCTAAAAGCTCTGCTAGGAACATCTCTTAATCCTAAGCACCTTACCCTTCCAGCGTGCTCTTTTTCCAATACCTTACCAACATCATCATTTGGCGAAATTTCAAACTCATCCA
This sequence comes from Nicotiana benthamiana, assembly GCA_034376525.1. Lineage (NCBI taxonomy): Eukaryota > Viridiplantae > Streptophyta > Magnoliopsida > Solanales > Solanaceae > Nicotiana > Nicotiana benthamiana. Next base: position 32,458,915 of record CM067335.1, on the reverse strand, counting down.
CCGTGCTTTGGGTCAGTGCTAGTTCAATTTTTTTCCTAAATATATTAAACACCAAAAGCAAGTGTCCTTACTTCAATCAATGATTGACAATACAGTATAAAGAATAAAATTCTTAAAAATGTGAGCTTGTTTCAGTTCAACATTAATAAGTTTAGCTCAGACAAACTTGTTGCTTTAAACAAATATCAGCTACACCTATAATCAATATAATGTCAGAAACTTCGAACGTAAATATTGCTAACAACATGTTAAACTCAAAAACTAGACATCCAATGCAGAAAAAGGATATGATGTCATTGAGAAAATGAAAAGCAAAAGCTGTACAAATTAGTAATCTACTCCTCAGTCCACTCTCTGTGCTTTATGAGCAAATAAATACATATGCAAATAGACATACAAAAGCACAGAGAAGTAGTAGCAAAGAGGCAATTCTGCTTCTGTTTCTCTCTTTAAGAAACATGGGATTGGAGGGTGGCTGGAATTTCATTTGTATTAAAGTCTCTTTGTGCTTCTTTTTCACCATTCAAATGCACATCCACAATAGAGCTGCAACTATTTTGAAGGAAGTTGGGTTGAAGATCAAGCTTATCCTCTTTATAATTCACACAATGTCCTTTTTATTAAAGTCTTGTTTCTCCACCTTTTCTGACCTTTTGCCTACACACATACAACATCACTATGGTTGTTTTTCAAGGGAATTTTGAAGCATACTCATACACACATATACAGATATGTGTAAAATTAACTTAAAGGCTTCATTTTCAAAATTCATAGTAGTATAGTGATGGAGAGGAAGAAAGGAAATTGAAAGAGAGAGACATACACATACACATACAGATAGGGGCTGTGTTAGTTGGAGAAATGAGAATCTTACACATATCTCTTTTGCAGCCTCACTAACATATGATCCATCTTCATTCCAATGTGTAGCGAGATAAAGCTGTCCCCGTCCAGGCATTTGTCCACTCAGCTATCTATAAATGAAAAGGTCAAATTCGCATTAACTTAACTAACTAGGAATATATGCTAGTTTAATTAAAGTATCCAAAATTTTCAGCCCTTCTTTTGGAGTTAGGTTTAGAGCCGCCGATATGTGAAACAGTTTGTTTCTTCCGAATTTCAGCATTTCTTTTACAAGTTTCCTTACAAAAATCGTTTAACAAAAAATCAACCAAACAGACATAATGCAAGGAAAGACTCCATATATATTTGCCTAAAGTCGCACAAATAATGGCAAAGGAATCTATTGCATTCTGTTTATTCTTGTACAAGTTTATTGAGGTATTGGGACACGTTCTCTCAGGTTCTTGTGATCTACATATAATATCAGCAGCTTTGTACTTCATACTTGTGTGATCTAATTGGCATGTTTGTAACAATAATCTGTTTTAGAATCATGCTAAGTTGCCCCAGAAGGTTAAACACAAGCAGACCGTCAAGGACTCATTGAGGTGGAAGCCAAATGATGATCCCTTTCATACATGGAGTCTACTAGTTGAGACAATCAGAATCAACATTTGAGGTAATAAATTAGAAACTGTTGTGAAAGCATGGCAATAGTGGTTGACTGCATGTCCAAGCCTTTTGGTGGAAAGAATATTCTTAGAGTTGACCTATCTGCTGATTCTAAATGTGCCAAAAACTGGTATTCTGCCAAGTAGATGATGAATATGGAAATACTAACTTTTCTTTTTTCTTTCTGAGTAACTTGTATGTCGCCCTTGATTTTGAGATCTGATTGTTTGTAGAAGCGCATTTTACCCTTTTTGATGATGTCTTCCCAGCCTTTTATTCTACGTAGGTGTATATTTCTTGGCCTAGAGTTTTTTTCAACATCTTATTCTCTTTTGTACCATTAAGATTGTTTTTTAAATTACCAGCTATGTCCATTTAGAAGTAGCTCATTACAAAAATTGACCAATAGATAAAATATTATTATTATTAGCCAAAATGGCCAATTAGCTATTTGTAGCAAGAAAATATCAAATTTTTACTTTCTTTTGAGTGGGTGTTATTAGAATAGATTGGGTATATCTTCAGAAGCTTGAATCTCAATTTCGGGATGATTTGGTGAAGTTTGAGGTGGTTTGAATTGAAAATTCCAAGTAAAAACTGAATATGAAAAAAATGATACGTGTATCACACTGTGTATCAGATATGTATCATATTTGTATCGATTGTGTATCACATGTATACCTGTGTGTGTGATACATGTTTGATACATGTGTCACAGAAGAATTTTTTTGACATCGATTTAATTATGAATTTTGATACAAAACCAGTCCAAATAACCTCATATCTTCCTCAAATTTTGTATATTGACTTATCTATATGTTTTCAATGAATTTCGACTATACCCATTAAAATAATTCCTTGTTTGTTTCGATTTTTAGAATATTGGCTAGAGGTTGGTAAGTTGAAACTTATATGGGATATTTCTATAAGTTTCCCAATATAAAAGGCTATTTATCATCTTTCTCTCTTATGCAGTCACCCACTATTGCCATGGCTTCTAAACTCTTCTAAAGTTGCATATATCATAAGCTAAACAAATATTTACAGTATTATATTGTGAAAGCATCAATTGGACAAACAAGGACAGAATATATGAAGCATTGAAATAAATACCAGTGTTTTTTTCTTTAAAGCGGTAATCAACATAAGAAATTCATTGATCCGGTTGAATATCTAGTGGAACACTATCCATTATCTCAGCTTTGCTCTTAAGTGGATCATAAACCCTATCAAATAGATTTAGCCTTTTTGCGCCCCACTTCTTGCACGTAGAATTATAAACATATCGTCTTGCATTTCACTCAGTTGTCCTAAAACAAAATCGAGGCTTCAAGAATAAACCAATGGTTAGATAATTATTACATGCAACAATACAGTCAAATGACATAAAACAAAGATATTGTAAGCCTCAGTAATACCTTTATAAATCGATCATAACAACGGTTGAAGGTTGTCACAGGTATATCCGGTCATTTGTCAAAGTGAATTGGAAAAATGAAGCAGTCGGTTGCTAAATGTATGCAAAAGCCTGCAAGAAGGCCTTGTCTTTTACCAATGGAGAATCTGTATCGTCAAAATCAACCACAATACCTTCTCCATTTAGATAAATTTAACACGGCCCTTTTCTTCACTTTAAATATCTTGCTAGCTCCTTGCGAATCTTAAAAGATAAGCAGTCAATAATTGTTATGGAGCTGAAACAAAGAAGATAAGATTAAAAGAGAAAAGAAGGTTATGATTGGTGTATATAATAGGGAGATGCTTCCAAACATAGTTTTTTTTCCAAGAGAGAGAAAACCCTTAAGAAAGAGAAAAACTTAAGAAGGCTTTGAACTTCTTGATACCTTTTCCTTCTTCAACTACATTCACTTATGAGTCCCGACTGGTTATATTATTATCAACCATTTGCATGATCAATTGAGATTGTGGTCATTGAATGATGACAGCGTGGAAGGAATAAAGAGAGGATGACTTCATATTTTGTTCTATCTTTTTTTCAAATAATAGTCCAAGTGATGAGAGAACTACTGCTTGTAATGATCAAATTAAAGCCGTACCAAGCTTGACAGCTTGTAGCATTTCAGCAGTTCCAAATTTAATGAACCGCGATACTTCATTCTTTTTGCTAAGATTGATTATTTACTCTCCATTCAAGCTCTATAATTCTCTTAAATGTTCATTCTTAAAGGAATCACAATCTTGGGATCTTCTATGCAATGTAGAATTTTTTGGACAGGATCACTGGATCAGTGAAATTGTGGAAGCCATTTCTTCCTCCTCGTTGAGCAAGAAACGTATTATTATTAGTCTTATAACTTAAAAACTTTTGCCTTGTTATCCAGACTCTTGTTCACCTTTAGTACCACTTTCAGCATTGCAACAAGGGCAGTCCTTTCAATATCAGTTTCTATCATGAGATGTTAACTGGGTTGAAATGTGTATTCTTGTTTGGTCAGAAAAATGCTTCCAAATTTAAATATCGGAACTGAAGCTGCTGGTGAAATTTTAAATTCAAATCTTGGCTAAAATGCTAATTATGTGGCAAAAGTTTCCAATCTTGGAAAGCTTTATTTGTCCATATGAAAGTCACTCAGAGAGAATCTCATCAATAAATAACAATGATGAACAAGAAGCTTAGCATACCTATTGCATCTACAGTCCAATGTTGTGAAGACGTCCTCTACGCTTTCTAGATGGTGGTTGTTGTGACGCGGCCCGGGCTGATGGAACCTACTGTGTTGTGGTCTGATCTGACTGAATCGGATTTGCTGCAACATGACCTGAAGGTGTTGGTCGTGCTGTTGGTTGAATAAATGAAGTCAGCTGTGGCGGATCATCAAAATACGAAGGTGCTGATTGAGTTGTTGATAAAGGTTGTGCTACACCTTGTGATGTAGGTGCTGACTGAAAGGTGTTCTGGAAGTTCTCGTAACGCTTGGGCTTCGGCATACCTGCAAGCAATAAAAGAAAAGCATTGGCTATGCGCGAAACTGCCTCCAGAGAACTCATTGCTAACAGAAAGAAGTTCCCTGGACCAGACATCAAACCGCTGATATAATTCAAGGCCAAAGAGATGAAGAAGCTAAGCATGTTTATCAAAACACCTTCGATTTCGAAGCATCTGCGTAATGCAAGAGACTAAAGAACAGTCTCCAGATAAAATCAGCTTTTTCTAGCACATACTACATTGTGTAAATTTAACATGAAACTGTAAAAGAATAATTTCAAGACCGACGAAGTTGGAGCTTGTTGACCGTTCAGAAACCAAATAAGTTTCTGCTTACCAAAGAATAGGCAACTGCTTTGTATAAAAAATCGCACAATATCAGCCAGTACCAGAACTATGCTAGGCTATGCGCGAAACTGCCTCCAGAGAACTCATTGCTAACAGAAATCATCATAAGCAAACATGCACAAATGTGCCAATTACTTCAATCCAGCATTTAATTCTGGATATCTCTCTCATACACAACAATTCACATTAAAACCATAATGGATAGAGAAGCTAAAAAGGATCAAAACACATAGGAAATGGAAAAAGCATTCAAGAATCCTCTCTTTGTTCAGCATTCGATTGAGAAGATTAAACAGAGTAATCTTGAAATTTGAAAGTTACATACTTGAAATTTGAAAGTCTATACCAACATTCACAAGAACAAAGATTTCTTCACAAAAGAAATGGTTGGGATGCTTAGCTTCTTCCAACTTGTAAATGGTAACTATTTAGCCACTCTACTTCAGTAACAGAGAGCAAAGATAAGTCCACCAATGTAGTCTGGATGAAAAGAAGCAAAAATTAGTCATATCACTAGAAACTACAGCAGGAGAGTGATGGAGCATCGTGCATACACTCCAGAATGAGAGGATTATACAAGACCATGACCGAACAATTAAACGACCATTCACAAACTTATCTTGAACTGCAATGTCCAAAACCTGCAGAAAAACAAAGAATGTACCTTGAGAATGATTCAAACACAAAGTACAGCAGAAAGAGGGAAAGCAGCCGGCGATAATTGCGTCTTCTCTGAAGGTACCCAGGAGTTCTAAAATATACATGCAAAAGGAAATATTTCAATTAAGACATCAATCACAGAAAATTAACCTACAAAATACACAAAAAAAACTAAATTTTAGAATCTAAAGTGAAAGGAGAAAGAGGACTTGCATCTCGATTTCAATAGAGAGTGTTATGTCCTTCAAAATACACCGATTCTACCAAATTTCCGCGAATTCTACCAAATTTTTGCTGATTAAAAATACACCGATTTTACCAAATTTCTTCAAAATACACCGATTCTACCAAATTAACAGAGAAAATAAACTTAAAACCCACATGCATGAAGAAAGAAAGACAAAAAAGAAAAATCAAAGACTGAGAGCAAAATCGAAGAGGAATTTGTATGAAAAAGCAAAATCAAATAAACTATTGTTTAGCTTAAAGTTCTAGCGTACCTCATAAGCATAAATCAATTAACGAAACAATGGCCAATCATAGCAGGTCGTAATAAATGGCCAAAGAAATAAAATGAAGAGATAAGAAGCAAAGCTTTAGATCAAGATGGTAAAGGTGGAGAGCATTTTTATTGATTAAGATTGACATGGTCTGCCTCTCCATGAAGAGCTTCAGAACCTTATAGTGGTTTTCTCCCTCTCTTTTAGAATGGAGGTGAAGAAGAGGAAGAAGCCCCCCTTTTAGGGTTCTTTCTCTTAATATTTATAGCTGTGAATCTTGCCAGCTAGCGATGGACGGTCGTGGCTGCATCGAAGGGACGTCCGTGAACAATGAGTAGGTTGTGGTCTCGTTAATTAGGTTGAGTAACCTCGAAATGCATTTTTCATCGAATGATTACACCTTTTATTAGCCCAAACGAGTTTAGGAGCCAATTAGACACGCTAATTATCATAAATCTTGTTTTGACCCATACAGATAGTCCCTCCGCTTATCGAGGTTGTGTCTTGGTCGAGCTCGATGAGAGGACTACGCCAGCTGTATCCTGAAAGGCTCGAAGGTGAGGGACGAATATTGCCTTGGCCTTGGTCGTGATTGAAGACGACCGCAGCTATTTAAGCTGCGAACATCACTTTGTAGAAGTTGACAGTCGTAACCACTCTGCGGGGACAATCCTTGACTACAATGGAGCTGATGTTAGATGAATTCACATTCGACGACCGTAGTCGCAGTCCTTTGGTTGGTTTTTATACGAGCGATTTGCCATGGCCGTTCGTGTATACGAGCGATTTTTATTCTTCTTTTGGTAGGAGACCATAGTCACCTTATTTTTAAGAGACGGCGATAACCGTTCGTTGCTTTGAGAGGGCCGTAGCCGCCCTTACTTGGGGGATGGCCGTATCCGTTTCGTATTCAGGAGACAGCCGTGGCCGTTGTTACTTCAGAGATGGATGCAATCAATATTACTTTCATAGGTGGCCATAGCCAGCATTACTTTGAAGAGGGTCGTAGCCACTATTGATTTAGAGATGGCCGTAGCCAATTACATATGTTTGGGGAGGATAAGATCATGCTTGCCACTTATAAGGAAGGCGCTGTATACTTAGTGACGCATGGGGCATGCTTTTGGTGTCTTAGGACCGTTACAACCGTTTCAAGGGTGACGTGTCGACTGATGGTCGAATGGTCGTTCCATGGTATCTGTCATAATGATGCTCGTTACTGCAGACCTGAACAGTTTTGCGGTTGTTTAGGCAGTTAATGATGGCCTTAGGGATTCGTGAAAGCCATTTATGCTTTATCTATAAATAAAGGGTTGTATCATTCAGTTCTTACTTTTCCAATATTTGCTTAAGTGAAATTCTGAGAGAGACAGCTCTTCTTGTTCTCAGATTACTTCATCTTCTGCTCCTTGTTACTTCATTCTCCATCGTTTATCGTTCGATCTTCATCTCCTCTTGCTCTTCTGGTGAACTTTTCTCTCGTCCTTTTTAATATATTGACAATGGCGAATAGCCCTCGTTCTGATATTACTCCGGTGGTGGTTCCGGCAGCTGATGGTCCATCTACGGTGGTGAGAACCACCGATTCGGTAGATATTGATAGGCTCCCATCATTGACCGACATTCTTTCTCTGCCCGGTAGTCCAACGACTGATTTCTCCGACTATGAAGGAGAGGACCAAGTGGATGAAGCCCCATTGATAGGGGAGGTAAGCATCGCCCAACTAAGGGATCAGTGTGACATTCCTCGTTTTGCTGACATCGTCCTCGCTGGGAGCGGGGAGAGGGTACATGTCGACCACCAAGGGTATTACATTTTCTACGTCTACCCTTTCAAGCTGGGATTCAAACTTCCTCTTCCAATGCTAGTGGTGGACTTTTGTTGCCAATATAAGGTATGCCATGGTCAGCTCGTCCCTTCCTGCTACAAGCTGTTGGCGATGCTGATAAAATATGTGGAGTTGGCACGGAGGGAGATTACCCTTGGGCACGTACTAACTCTCTACGGCCCCCAAAGGGTACGAGGTACTATGATTCGGTTTGTCCCTCGTGGGGCCAGTGGCTTAACTGCGGAACTTGATGTCGAGGTTGATACCCATCCTTATGAGCACTTTTTCTACATCAGGACCGAGCACCTGGTGGCTTGCGCAACCGACTTCCCAGATGAATGGAACCATGCACGTAAGTTTCTTTTACGTTGGTCTCAATTTCTTTTGGTTATATATCCTATTTCATATTCGTACGTACTGCCCTTCCTCTTGTGTCGTAGCCGGAGGTGCACGGCCGGAACCGTTTTGCGGTGTCCGCGAGTGGGTCGAGGTCGTGCTTCCTGATACAGTGGGAATTTGCACGTGAGCATCTTTCTGGGAGGCCCATAGTCGTAGGCTGGCTGCGGGTAAGAATCTGACTTGATGTGTTGTTCTTATTTCATAATACTCAGTTCTTTCCCTTGACCTTTTTTCCTTTGTTGATTAGGGCGACCACGCCGCGCGAGGGCTCCTCAGCTTGCTCTCTGCAAGCCGGGGCCGACTGCCCGATTGGTTTCAATGTCGGCGCCTCGCCCAGTTCCGAGGGAGACTTCGGTTGAATCCTCAACGACTCACTCTCCAGCACGGTCCGTGCACCGAGTTGAAGAATCTTCAGGGGTCGTGCGTCCCAGGGTGGAGTTGCCACCGAATGAAGATGAGGAAGAAGATGAGAGGTCGTTGATTCGGCGTAGGGTGGCGTTCACCCCGGTCCTTCCAATGGTGATTAGCTTGGATTCTCTGCCATCAGAAGCGGAGGGGAATATAGCAGAGCATGCCCCAGAGGGCGGGCATTCAGTGGGGGTTGCCCCGGTTGGCTTAGGCCAAGGTGACACAGTCACTTCGGCGATTCAAATTTTAGTTCCAGTTGCTGAGAGGGAAGGTAGTTCCTCGGCAACAGTTTTGGTGGAAGAGATGGGCGCCAATGTTTGGGCGGGTGCGGGTGCTTCAACTTCCCGAGCAGTGGAAGCCTCAACTTCCAGGGCGGCGGAAGGAGGGGGCGCCTCATGAGAAGGGGGTGATTCTAAGTCCGACTTGGACCCTGAGGACGTCCGCATGTTCCAAGAGGGTAACACTCGGTACAGGCCGAAGGGGATTTTCGCTATGTGGAGATACCTAATGAGCAGAACCTGCTGCTCGAGGAAGAGAATCTAGTGACGTTGTTCGAGGTTATGTGCTCGGAGGTGGACAGCATGTCCTTGAGGGGCATCTCAGATGTTGGTTTGATAGGCGAGGTGGTCGCTCTGGGTATAAAGGTACGTGTAAAGCATTGGTTTATTTCTTTTCTTAGTGTATCTTCTTATATTAACTACTGTTCTATTTGTTGTAGTCATTCTTATCGGAGGTTGAGAACATTCACTGGGCAACGTCCGCTCGGCAGTCTTTGTGCAGCTGTTGGAGAAGTACCGTCGCTACCGAACTGGTGCCGTGATTTGCGTGAACGCTTAAGGAACGACCCGCGGAACCGGGAGATGGTAGAAGAGATGGCGAGGAGGGAAATTCATATGCAGTAGAACCTTAACACGGTAAATGCTCTCGAGGGGCAGCTCCATCAAAGGAATGAGGAGATAGACGCTGAGAGGAGAGCGGCCATTGAGAGAGAGCGCCAAAATCAGGCTACGGCAGCAGAGGCCGCTGAGGCTTTGACTTGGCAGGTGGCCACCTTAGAGACAGAGACTGCGGCCTTGAGGAAGCAGGCAGAGGATGCCCTGGCGAGGGTCGAAGCACTGCACGCGACTAGCCGCGCCAAGAAAGAGAACGTGGATTGCAGAGGGCTGCAGCTACTTTCCGAGAGAGGACGTTGGAGGGGCGTATTGCTGTTTTCGAGCAGGACGACCGTGCTGCGGTAGATCGGATTGCGGCCTTATAGGCCAAGAACCAAGGCCTGAGGGACCAGGCCACTTCTTTCGGTCCTGCTCGTGAACTTTCGATGTTCGTCGAAGCCCAAATCGACGTGTATAGAAGGTTGTGGGAAGCCGGCGTTGTGCCTGAGGCCACCTATGATGAAGCCCGCCAAAAGGCTCGTGATGCTCGTCTTGACTGTGGCTTCGACCCGTCTATGCCCAGGGCTGATGATGGGGCCGAAGGTGCTGATAATGTTGAAGGTGCCGCTGGTGGCGCCGAGTGAAAAAAGAAAAAGTTTGTACTATTTGTTTAGTTTTCGTTCTCTTTTTCTCTTTTCTTTTTTTTGTTGCTATTTGGCTATCTTTTTTCTTTTTGTCGGACCTGGGCCAATGTAACTGGGGGTAACCCCTTGTAGATATTGTAAATATATACGACTTTCTTCCTTTCTATTTGTTTTGTATCAATTTCGTACGTTTTTTTTTTGTGCTCGTTCGAGAGGGCCTTGCCTTAGAGTTTTTCGAGTGAGCATGCTAATGGTCTCGACCGGTTAGGTGATTTTGACCATTGTCGAATTGGTTCCATACATTAAGAGGAAATTGGTGCAGATGGATTTGGCCATATATGGACGTTTTTGGCCATTGCCTTCCTCCACTTGTGGGAGCGGGTTGTAGCCATGTTCGAGCGGTGGTGGCACATAGCCTTAGTCCCAGTTCGGGCTTAGTCAGACTACTGGCCGTGATGATGAAAAGCACGGCCTTGTAGTTCGACTTGGGCCGAACTTTACGCGGGCCAAAACTTTAGTTTAAGTTAGTCATACTTACTTGAATGGCAGGGGTGCTTGGCCCGAGCTAGGGTTCGATCATGGTTGAACATTTGGGAGCGTTCAACCTTGTCTGATCGCGACCTGGCTCGTAGTTACGGAGACGTATACCTTTGGCCTTAATTCAACCATGGTTGAGTTTGTGACTCTTGCGATGGAGGCGTGTAGATTGAGTCCCAGTTCTACTCGTAGTTGATCTTTTGGGCGAGGGCACATAGCCTGAATTGTCGTTCAACCGTGGTTGAACCTTTTGCATTTGTTAGTGGCGAAGGCAATTGGCCTGAGTCCCAGTTCAACTCGTATTTGAACTTTTGGGCGAGAGCACGTAGCCTGAGTTGTTGTTCAATCGTTGTTGAACCTTTTGCATTTCTTAATGCCGTAGTGAAACTTTTGGGCGAGGGCACGTAGCCTGAGTTGTTGTTCAACCGTAGTTGAACCTTTTGCATTTCTTAATAGAGAAGGCACTTGGCCTGAGTCCCAGTTCAACTCGTATTTGAACTTTCTGTTCTCCCGCATAACCCACTTTGTGTTGGGTATTGGGATTTGATTCAGGTTTAGGATCTTGCATGACTCGTGCTTGTAGTCTTCTTTGACTGGTTCGCATAGGTTACCCCGTTACAGATCTCGGTTTGAGATGTTTTTTTGCTTTATTCCTTTCTGGCAGGATCCCGTGTAAAAGAGGGTGAGGTACCTTATGCCCATTTTTCCCGTAGGGATGGGGGATCTACTTCTTCTTCTTCCTCCTCTTGCTCGGAGACGCGGGATGTGGAAGCAAGCTCATGTCGAGGCTTTTAAATTCCTTTTATCTGACATGCCGCTTTGATTGTTCGAGCTGGGTTGTATTATTCTTTTTTGGTCCGAGGATAAACTACACGATTCTGCTATGAAATCTCACAGACGGCGCCAAATTGTTTAGCTTAAAATTCTAGCGTACCTCATAAGCATAAATCAATTCACAAAACAAGGGCCAATCATAGCAGGTCGTAATGCAAAGCTTTAGATCAAGACGGTAAAGATGGAGAGCATTTTTATTGATTAAGATTGACATGGTCTGCCTCTCCATGGAGAGGTTCAGAACCTTACAGTGGTTTTCTCCCTCTTTTAGGAGTGGAGGTGAAGAAGAAGAAGAAGAAGCCCCCTTTTAGGGTTCTTTCTCTTAATATTTCTAACTGTGAATCTTGCCAACTGGTGATGGACGGTCGTGGCTGCATCGAAGGGACGTCCGTGAACAATGAGTAAGCTGTGATCTCATTAATTAGGTCGAGTAACCCCGAAATTCATTTGTCAGCGAATGATAATACCTTTTATTAGCCTGAACGAGTTTAGGAACCAATTAGACATGCTAATTATCATAAATCTAGTTTTGACCCATACACTTACATCCAATTAATTGATAGATCTCAAGTTTTCTTTCATATCTCTTTCATTTTGCAAAGATGAGGCGCTGAAGATGAGACAGAACAAAACAGATACGGATGTAAACCAAAGCTCTGACATTAAATTAATGTACAACTGTTTTCTCAAAATACATCAATTAATTCATAAACAAAATTAGATATTAATAGACTAATATTTATACATCTGAAAGAGAAATTAGCTGCTTAATAAAAATGAACAAAAGCCTTGAATCTAGAAAAAGATGCTCCAACGGCAAATCAAAGCATTAAAAAGCACTCGGCTCAATAAAAGCGAATAAAACTCCAAAAGGACATGGAAACTAAGAGAAATACTCGAATTCAAAAATGCAAATAGGAAGAAAATTAAAAAAATAGTGCTCAAAATTGAACGAGAACTCATACCAGTCATGTGTCACTGAGGAGGCGCTGAAGAAAGATGAGGGGCTGAAGACAAGTAGAAGAAAGATGAGGCAACAGAGGAGAAAGGGGTTAAGTCTGAAGAAATATTGCTATTTTTGATTAAGTGATTAAGTCTGAAAATGAAAAAAGCCAAAATGAGAAAGGGGTTTGGGGAAAAAAGAGAGGGAAAAGATTAAAAACGAGGGAAATGTTGGGAGCTATTTTTTTAGTAATTGCGGAGGTTAAAGACCGCCACAAATTTAATATATTTGCGGGGTAATTAAACCCTCCCCCCCCCCCCACCCAAAAAAATTGATATAGATTGCGGAGGTTATAAAAACCGCCTCAAAAAAACCGCTGCAGATTTGACGTTTTTTTGTAGTGACATCAATGATTTATTTTATTCAAGAAAAATATTATTTGGAATGTGATAAAATATTCACAATTTTATACGAAGACATTAATGTTGCATGCATAGCCCAATTGAAGGGAGGATTTATAAAAAGAAAATAGAACGAAGCACATTTCACTAAAATTATTTTACACGTGATTTCCAGAAAAATGGTGATATTTCTGTGCAATAAATCCATTCAAGTGACAATTCGGTAATTTTATTCATTAAATATTTGCCAACTTTAACTTTTAAGAAGATGGTATACAAGATTGGAATACAAATTCTCAAATATTTGAAACAAGGTTTTCATCAACGAGAGTGAAATACACGTTGTATTCTTTTTTCCTTGCTAATAATTTTCCCATATGGTTTTTCTAGTAAGGTTTTTAATAAGGTAACTAGAAATGTTTATTACTAAATATGTGTACTCTTTTTTTTCACTAAGATTTTTTCTACTGAATTTTTTCTAGTATGATTTTAACGAGGCACATTATCTTTTAATGAACATCCGGGGGTGTTATGAAAATATTATATCGTGGATGTCTATTTATTACCGGTCTATAGATAATCTTCCTAAAGAAGTCTGTTTAGTACTCTGTTGAAGTTTAGCCGCTGATGCAGACAGGTTGCAAGCAACTCAATGAAATGATTTGCATGAGCTTCTTATTAAACAGGTAGGTTGCGAGCAACTCATGCAGACAGCGTACAAGCAGTTCACGAAAAATCTCGCAATTGCTTCCTGAAAAGCCTTGTAGATGCTGCCTGAAAAACCTCGCAATTGCTTCCTTTCTTCTATAAATAGAGTAATTTTCAGTTTGTATGTACATCAATTTGAAATTTAATGATATATCAATTTTTCTTTATACTTGTCTTTGATTTATTTACTTTACAGTCTTTATTTTATAACAGCCATTAATATCTAGTATTTTTTTTCTTTCTTTCTTTTTGAGGTTAAATCCATTTCGAAGTGGTGTGCAAGAAATAAACTAAATATATAACACATGGGACATTAGCACAATTTTTGAAGTTAGAAGGGGGAAATTTGAAGTTTTAACAACTTCGAGGGTGTCACGTGATATACAATAATATAATCAAAGATAAAATTAGTCAATAGAGTCAACGCGACATACAAAATCTCTGCATAGTTTGGATGGACATCTGATATTGGACACGTGTAGCAAATTGGAGCTTAAAGTATAACGATATGGACAAATTATGTTGCAAATGCAGCCTCCGGAATATTTGCAGAGTTTTCCAAAGTTACACTTTAGTCCTAAAAATTATAGTAGCTTTTATTTTTATCCATGAAGTTAGGTTTTTATACATTTTTTTTCCGTTAAACCTTATATTTATATATAGCAAAAACAGGTTTACAAAGTATCCCTATAGTAGTTGTTTGGACAATCAACTGCTCAGCTATTCTCCTGTACTATTCTAACATATTTACCAAAAGAAGCGCATGAAAGACATTTAGTATAGGGGGGTCTAAGGCTAAACTAAGGAAAAGTATTCAGTTGTCGCAGCCCAATCTGCCAGCTTCTACTGTGTCTTCCTCGTATGTGAAGGAGCAGAGCTATTTCTCTAGTTAGTCGATCTTCATTATATACTGAATTCTGGAAGCGAATGTTGTTCCTCTACCTCCATATTAAAGCAGTAGTTGTTGTAAAACTAGCTGCAGTAATTGCATTGTGCCATGCACGTACGAGCTTTACCACAAATCCATTCCAACTCATTATCCCAGTCAAGAACTTGTCTACGAATACCCAACCAGCAGCATATTCTGGACCAAAGCCTACTAGTCATACAACATTCGAAGAAAAGGTGTTGGAAAGACTCATTCCGCTGCTTGCAAAATACACACAGTGGAGGAACGGGAATGCCAAATTTCTATCTAACCTATCCACAGTTGGAAGTCTTCTCTGTGCAGCCAACCAAACAGTAAATTTGTGTCGAGGTTGGACATTTGAAATCAAAAGCAGGTTCTTCCAAGCAACTCCATCATAGTTAGGAAGCAATGCAAGGTACATTTTCTGGATTTGGAACTTGTCCAAAGAGCACACTGCCTGAAGTCTGTCAATTAGTGTGCCTTGTAGCTGTTGATTCTCCAGAAGATCAGTCCTGCAGTCCATGAGTTTTCTAATAACCCAAGCAGCTTGCTTGGGTGTGGGCACAGTGGTTATGTCATTCCTTTTTATGTAGTAGCAATGAATCCATTTAACCCATAGACACTCCTTTTTCCTGGCTAAGTCCCAAAGCAGTTTAGTGATAGCTGCCTTGTTCCATATAGTCATGTTCAGTATATTGAGACCACCAGCATTGAAAGGTCTGCAGATACTGTCCCATGCAACTAAAGCTCTCTTAGATAAGTTGGCCTTACCTGTCCACGGGAAGGTTCGACAGATTGTGTCAATGACCTTTTTTGGCAGAATGAAAACCTGAGACCAATAAGCCTAAATGCCAAAGATAACAGATTTGATCAGTTGACATCTCCCGGCATAGGATAGCAATTTAGCTGACCAGCAAGTAATTATGGCTGTAATCTTTTCAATGAGAGGCAGAAAGTGATGAATAGAAAGCTTTTTATAATCCATAGGCACCCCCAAGTATTTGAAAGGAAGATGGCCTTCTATGAACCCCAATGTCTCTGTCATTTCTTGTCTGAAATCCTGATACACTCCTGCTAGGTCTTTTGCTGGCATTTGTTACCAGCCCAGAGGCTTCAGAAAATTTAAGGAAAGCCTGGTACATAATCTGGATGGAAATAGTGTCAGCTCGACAGAACAGTAAGAGATCATCAGCAAAGCAAACATGTGTACAGTTGAGCTTCCTGCATTTGGGATGAAAATTAAAATCACCATTCCTATGTAGTTGCCCCGGAATCCTACTCAAATACTCCATAGCCAATACAAAGAGATAAGGAGACATTGGATCATCTTGTCTAATTCCTCTCTTAGCTTTGAATGGCTTAGTAAGACCACCATTCATTACTAGGGAGAATGAGACAGAGGTGATACTAGCCATTATCCAGTTTATAAACTTGGCAGGGAATCCATAAGCAATGAGGATCTGCTTCAGGAAAGACCATTCCAGTGTGTCATATGCCTTTCTCAAATCTACCTTCAATACACATCTAGGAGAGACACCCTTCCTGGAGTATCCTTTGAAAATCTCATGACTCAGCAGAATGTTGTCAGCAATACTCCTACCCTCTATGAATGCAGACTGAGCTGGCCCAACCAAGTCACTGATCACAGCCTTCAGTCTAGTAGTAATGATCTTGGATATGAGTTTATACAAGGTAGTACAACATGCTATAGGTCTATAGTCCTTGACAGTTGTAGGAGAGTTGACCTTTGGAACAAGAGCAATAGCAGTAGTGTTAATCATATGGGACATATTGCAGGTAGTGAAAAATTCCTTTATAGCAGTGAAAATGTCATCTTTGACGATCTCCCAGTTCTTTGTAAAAAATTCCACTGGATAGCCATCCACACCTGGAGATTTATCTTTTGGCATTGCATTAAGGGTATTTGTAACTTCTTCCATTGTGATCTCCTGAATTAACCTTCTCTGCTGAGTTAGGGAAAGGCATTTACCCTCCTTAATGACAGCAGTATCAACACAAGGGAGTTCATCAGCACATACTCCCATCAGGGATTGGAATACTGTAACGAATTCCTGTTCTATAGATACAGGATCAGTAATTTTCATTCCTGTATCAGTATAGACTGAGGTGATAGTGTTCTGACAATTTCTGATCTTCCACTGGGCATGGAAGTATCTGGTATTTGCATTTCCACAGTCAATCCAGCTAGCCTTTGACTTCTGCCTCATGATTTGCTCCTCCACACAGTTCCATTTTTCTATTTCTGCCAGTGCTGTTCTTTCCTCAAGCAACAAATCTAGTGAGAGAGGATTTGTTTTCAGTTGGGATTGAATGATATCAAGTGATTCTCTGGCCTGAATAAGGTTCTGCTTGTAGGATGCCAAATGACCATTTGCCTCTTTTAAATGTTGCTTCAAAGTTTTCAACTTTGTCCACACTTGTTGCATAGAGTGCCCCTCATGATCCTGCTTCCAGACAGATTGTACAATATCATGAAATTGTGGAATATCCATGACTGCAAGGTATAACCTGAAAGGCTTAGGATGTAAGAGTTGCTGATTGCCAAACTTTATAAGAATATGAGTGTGGTCTGAGACTAATGGATTCAAGAAATCAGCTTCAAGATGCCCATACTGTTGTAGCCATTGGAAATTGCCCAGGGCCCAATCAATTTTGCTGTAGACCCTGTTAGGTGTACTTTGATTATTAGTCCAGGTATAGTTCCAGCCTTTCCTTTTATGTGGAGTAAGCTGCATATCAGAAATGAAAGTCTTGAAACCCTTGACTTCAGCTTCAGTAACAGTAGAACCAATTCTGTCTTCAGAGTTTAAGACAGTATTGAAATCACCACTCAGTAACCAAGGATCTTGGCTAGGTATTGAAATGTTCCTAAGATCACTCCACAACTGCTCTCTAAGGTTAGCAGTATTTTGAGCATATACAATACTAAAGTGAGTTCTGACTTGGCTATGAGGATCTTCTAAGTAACATTGTACAAACTGGTCAGTCACTTGTGATATAGTCACCTGAATATGTGGTTTCCACAGCAGCTAGATTCTCCAATTCACTGCTTCTGAATAGTTACAGTAAACCTTCCATCCCTTTGCTATCTTCCATTTGATCTTTTTAGCTTTATGCTCCTTTACTCTAGTTTCAAGACAACCCAAAATATCTACCTTATTTACAACAAGAAAGGTTTTCAACTCTTTCTGCTTATGGGCTTTGTTTAGCTCTCTTATGTTCCATGTAACAATAATCATGTAACAGAAGGAGTATGAGAGGGGCCTGGATCAATCTGCTGTCCTACCCAACCAGCATCTAGTACCTCTATAACAGCCTTCCCTTTATTGCAATTCTCACCCATGGTTACACTGTGGACATTACTCATATTTTCTGCTAATGCATTCCCTTGCTGATCTGTAGCTAGTGCTTGTGTATGCTGATGTGTAGGAGCTGTGCAAGTGGAAACATTCTCCAGAGGATCAGGTAGGTCTGTAGGATACTGTTGTGCAGGACCTGTGCCGGTGGAGACATTCTCCAAAGGATCAGGCAACACAAAGGATTCTGGCTGATTACACAAAGTTTCTTGGGGTGATGTAACAACAGAAGGCTTTTTGACAAGCCACTGTTGCTTTGTGACATTCTGCTTTCCCAGTTGTTGTCTTTGTCTTCTATTTCTCCCCTGTGTCTCCAGTCTCCTTTCATCCCCATTGTTTGTATTGTACCAACAGTCAATGGAATCATGTCCAAACTTTAAGCAATGATTACAGAAAGTAGGCTTCCAGTCATACTCAATGGTTTGTATCTTAGGCCCATATGGAGTATCAATTTCAATCTGGTCAGGCAAGGGTTGAGACGCATCTACCTCCACTAGTACACGAGCGAAGGAGATTTTCTCAAAATGGGCTGTAAACTTGTCAGTGTACAGTGGCTTGCCAACTGCACTAGCAAGCTTACTCAAGACCTCAGTAGACCAATATCCCACTGGCAATCCAGGAAAGCGAATCCAAATAGGTATGGTGCTCAGAATATCACTCTGAAATGAAAAATCGATTTCCCAGGGCTTCAACACCAAAGGCTTGTTCCTAAACGAATATGGGCCAGATTGTAGAACCAAGTCCCTATCCTCTTTGTTAGTGAACTGAAAGATACAGTATGCTTCAGAGTGAACTAAGATTTGAGGTTTGAACACAAAGTTCCATACATGCATAACAAAGTTCTCCATAGATTTTTCAGTAGGATTATCACCAATGATGTACCCAATTAACGAGTTCTTCCAGTAGTCTGCTTGTGGTTTGAGATAAGGCTGTATCCGGTTCCGGTTCTGGGTCTATTTGGGTCTGCCGTTTCCGGTTCTGGCGGTTTCGGTTCTGGCGGTTCCGAAGCCGAAACCGCTACCATACGGTTCCGGAACCGCCCGGTTCCGGTTCTGGCGGTTCCGGAACCGCGGGTCTGGCGGTTCCAGGCGGTTCTCGGCGGTTCCAACTTAAATTTTTTTTTTTTAAATCAATATCTTGTATAGTAGTGATTGGTATATTGTATAATATATTTTTATATGGTGTACTATGTTCTTAGTATAGTATATATTGTGTTTGAAAATTAGTATATATTGTGTATAAGTAGTGTATATTTTGTATATTGTGTAGTAGTTAGTAATTAGTATAAATTTTATTTAAGTAGTACATATTGATAAAAGAATGTTGTCGTTAGTATTATGTGTTGTATGTTATATATTATATATTATATAAATATTCAAGGATTGATATAGAAGTAAAGACAAATAAATATTGAGACAAATATATTCAAGGATATGATAAAAAGCGTATTTATTGACCAAAATGGCATATCTTTCTTAGTCTTCCTTCCCCCAATGGAATGAGCACAACATGGTACTAATACCACCATTAAAAGGAAAAAAAACTAAAAGAAGACATGCCAATGTACAAGTTACATGATAATTTATGTATTATTTCTAACAAATCTCATAAAACCTTCAAGGTTTGGAGGTGGTTGTGTTGGCGGTGGTGGAAATGAAGCTTGTTCATCACCACTTCCGGGTGAAGTTGCTTCCTGAGCAAGTTCTGCTAGCATTTCTTCATAGCACTCATCTATTTCGGGTTGAGATTCAGCTAGCCCAAAGTTCCTTCTTTCAGAGCGCATCCAATCTCGGAAGAGCACTGATTTTTCCAAGCTGTCCCGCATCGACGCTCTATGATCTCCTATTTGTAGTCTGGCTTGACTAAATACGCTCTCCGATGCAATAGTTGACACTTGAATGGATAGAACATCCGGAGCCATCATTGCAAGAACGGGAAAATGCTTTTCCCTTGTCTTCCACCAATCCAAAAGGTCGAAAGATCCGTCTGGATTATCATTCTCTAGCCCCTGCGACAAATAAACTTGAAGTTCGTTTAGATGGGAAATATCATCTAAATTCTCACCTTGAGTACCCCTGAACTCCGTCCACGATTTAAGAGCTGTTAAGCCAGCAACTCTTTAGACGCTTGTGATGTGGACGAAGTAGGGGTTGGAATAGTAGGCCTAGCATGCTCTAACGCCTGTTTATAAGCATTATAAACAGTTTGAGCATTCACTGTAATTGATGCTTTCGCATCAGATAGTGTAGCCATTTCTTCTGGTGAAAGATCTAAAGATTGATAAATACTATTATACCAAAAGTTAGGACCTCCTGCTTTCATAGTAGGATTTAACATAGCAGCCACACCAAAAATAGGAGGGATTGGAAAAAAATATTTTTTAAATTTCTTTTTCATTTCAAATATTGCATTTTCATAAATTTCCCCTCCCTCGTTAAAATCAGCAAATAAATTAGCAAGTGCGGCAATATATACTAAACAGTTTGAAATTGTAGGATAATATTGGCCAGATAAAGCAGTTGTAGCCACACTAAAATGTTCTAAAAAATCTAAAAGAATCTTAACGTTATTCCAATCTTGATTAGTTAGCATGTCATTATCTTCATCCTCACAGTCCCTAGAATTATAAGTAGCGTTTATTGGGTTTCTATATTCGTACGCCACTACTAAGCTTTCATACATGTAGTTCCATCTAGTGGGGCAAGGTTTAGGAACCTTTCTTTCTCTAAGGCCATATTCGTAACATTTTTATAATATTCTCTAAGTCTACTTCTACGGTTTGAATAAAAAAGTCAATTAAGAGCAAATTTAACTTTTTCAATTTCTATGTTTAAAATTCTCATACCATCTCCAACAATTAAATGATAAATATGGCATATACATCTAACATGGAAAATATTTGTAAAAGCAGGGTTTTCTAGTTAAAATACCTATTGCAGTAGTGTTGCTACTAGCGTTATCCATGAAAATTGACATTATTTTATCACTAAAACAAAAATATCTACATACATCTGAAACAGTGCTAGCAATAAACTTACATGTGTGCCGTGAATTAATTATTCTATATGCTATAATGCGTTTTTGCATGGTCCAGTCTTCGTCTATCCAATGACTGGTCACGGTTAGATAATCACAGTCATTTCCACTTCTACCAATATCAGTTGTAATAGACATACGATTACTTATATGAGTAAATAAATAGCGCAAGTATTGTTCATATTCATGCTTATATTTATAAATGTCGGCCTTAACTGTGGCGCGAGGCCAACCTTTATATGTAGGATTAAATACTCGTCTAATATAATGAATCCAAGTAGGATTAGAAGCAAAAGAATAAGGTAAACACATAACAGTAATTATTTTAGCTAATTCTTCACGATCCTTATTTGGATCGTAATACAATATACCTCCGGCGACTGTGTTTATTCCTGTTTGAAGCATGTTAGAACCAGTACTTTGGTTAATTGTAGTATCAGGACTTGCCCTCCCCTCTTGTTGTGCTTTCATTTGAAAAAATCTGGCCTTATCGCTAGGATGTAATTTTATATGTTTAACTAAACTACCTGTTCCGCTACGATCACCAGTATACCTATGAACAAGTAATTTACCACAAGTTTTACATTTAGCCTTATCTTGATCTCTTACTTGAATAAAAAATTGCCAAACTAATGAAGTTTCTGAACGTTTAGGAGGTTGTCTACTAAAAGTGGGAGTTTGTACGGGTGGGTGTTCCGGTTCATTAGTAGTAGGACTAGTAGGTGTATCATCTAAATCTACGGGAGCTTGGGTGATTACTATCAAGTATTCCGAAATTTTCACTAGTATTTCTAGGTTGGCTACGAGTTTCAACTTGTTTATCTTTTCTAGGTCGGGGAGCCGGGGGAGGGGTAGGATTTTGGCGACTACTTTCACCGGATTTAGATTTACCTTTTCCGAACATGTTTTTCAATGAAAATGCCATAATAATTATAATTAAGCAAAATAACAACACACAACAAATATTCTTAGCACGTAAGAGTTGAAACGAGTTTACCGGATTGACGAACAACTTCTTGAAAATCGAAAATCGTTGTAATTGAACACTTGAAAACTTCAATTCAACAACTTCACAATGTTTCACGAATTTGCAACAAAAATTGAAGCACTTGCACTAGAAAGATTGAAAGAGAGCTTGAGAGAGATTGATGAATTGGTGAATTAAAATGAAAGAATGAGGGGTATTTATAGTTGAGAAATGGAAAATTGTATAATTATATAAAGTTTGGGGTTAAATTAAATTTGAGGGGTCAAATGGCTAAATTTTAAAAATGCCAAACGGCTATTTCTGCAAGAGAGCCGTTCTGATTTTCAGAAATGAGCCCGTTGGGAACCGGATAGAACCGGAACCGGAACCGGACCGGTTCAGGCGGTTCCATCCGGTTCCGAACGGTTCCGCCAACGGTCCGAATTTTAAAATTTTTTTTTTTTTAAAAATATCGGACCGTTGGCGGAACCGTTTAGAACCGGATGGAACCGCCTGAACCGGTCCGTTTCCGGTTCCGGTCCCGGTTCTGGCGATTCCGATTCCACGGTTCTAATGGGTGGAACCGCGACATCACGGTTCCGGGGAACCGCTAGGCCCGGAACCGCGGAACCGGAACCGCCAGAACCGCGGTTCCGGTTCCAGAACAGCCCAACTTCCAGCCTTAGTTTGAGATCATTTTCACTGATTTTAACCACCTTTTTCCCATCTCTGTCTGTTGGAGGTACAAAAGAAAGAGATATACCCATTTGAGCATTTCGCTACCCTCGAACAACTTCAGCAACAGTTGGTGGTGAAGCTTCAGTTTCAACTGCATCGGAGAACTGCAATCTCCTCACTAGGTCAGCATCTTTGTTTCCTCGCTTCAACCCTGCATTCACAGCAGTACTTGCATGTTTAGGATCCATCGATTGCAATGTCGGAGGCAAGAAGTTACCCAAAGTTAATGGCTCGAGTTCTTTGGTTACTCCAGGGGCTGGGGTAACGATGTGCGAAGTGGTTGCAGGCGGATTGCGTTGGCGACGGGCCATATTCCGGCAAGAAAGCACCTTGCTAACATGCGCCGGTATATCATTGTTCTATTGGTTAACGTGCGCCGAGGGCACTGTTAACGTGCGCCGAGAGCATCGCGTTTGCTTTAGTATAAAAAGTTTATGATGTATGACTCTCTTTAAATACTGATGTAAGGCACCTTCCGTAGCATGTTAAATGAAAATCACAACTTTTATCTTTTAATTTCTTTTCTCCTTTAAATTTCTCTTTCAAGTTTTCAACGGCATTCGTCCGTTCGTCGAAGTTAATGGTGGAGTCTGACAGATGTTCGAATCAGTTTGAGCAACAGATTCAAGCTTTTATTGACAGATCGAACAGAAGACTGCAGCATATGGAAGAACGGTATCAAAATCGCTTCCGAAAATCCCATAGTTCCCCAAATCAGTATGGAGTTCAAAGATCGGAGAGTGAGCAGCAGGTTTCCGGCGACCCGTACGCAAATCATCAGTATACCGGTGCAAATACACAATTTTATCGGGAATCCTCTGGAGTTGAGCATCACAATGAAAATCTATATGCATACACTTACTCTCATCCGTATAACAGCTCAGCTATGAATTCCAATCCTTGTGGTGTTGAGTGTTTTGGTTATTCGCAAACATTTCCTTACCAGGTTCCATATACTCATCATTTTGATGGTAACTATCAGGGTTCATATTTCGTTCAGCTGGGTGATGGTTCTGTGGTATTATTGAGTGCTGTTGGAACTTTTCCTACACTTAGGGATCAGCCAATAATGTCGGCAAGATTCAAGAAGAATAGGAAGAAGAGAGGATACCTCGGTGCCTGGTGTGGTCGTCTCAGAAAGCACAAGAAACATCATGGCGGTAGAGTAAACGCCATCGAAATGAAGTGTTCTCTTTGATAAATATCATCTCGATTACTTTGGAAAAGTGCGTACGCGGTATCTTCACAGAGGCAGGAACGTGTCTGAGAGAGAAAGAGCGGGAATGTCATCTCTCCAAAACAACATTGCAGAGGAAGCAATACTGGAGGATGAAGAAGAAGATTCTGTTGTTTATGATGACTGTCCATTGATGGAAATTAAAGATAAGGGGGAGGAAACAATGGAGACCAGTTATTCGATAAAAGTCCTCAAAAGGACGAAACTGCAGGAGATGGACTTTGGTCGGCGAGAAGGAATGAGAAGGATAGTTATGTGAAAATGGGATCTATTGACTGTGAAGGTATAGAATATCAGGTGTTTGATAAATGTTCTCAAAGAACCATGCAAACCTTTTAAGAATATTTAATCCCTACATGTGGTTTAGAGAATGAGGATCCAGTTATCATCAATGATCTTGAGTTAGTTAGGGGGTGTTTGGAAAATAATAAACTCACTAAACTCAATGCATATGAGTTCCCTTTTTGTCGGTACTACTGATGGAGATCGTAAAGTCATTGCGCACGAGGATGAGGCGCATGAGGATGAGGAAACCTTTGAAAACACCACCGAAGTCGTAGTTGAGGTTACCAGCTTCAATGAATTAGAAAGGATTTACCAGCCATTCACAACCATTATCACCAAAGAAAGTAACCTCATTCTACATCATGTGATTCCTAGTCCAGATTTCTCTTTCAATGCTGCTGTGTGTTCGAATTTTGCAGTAGATATTGGAAAAAACTTTGATGGCAAGGATGATTTTGGCAAGCAGGGCACTATCAGATTTAATGAGCTTCAGTTTGCTCTCGATAGCAAGTCTCTTTTGTTTGGAGGTGTGTGTCATTTGGTTGAGCTAATTACTAGAAAATTTGATGGTCTTACGGCTCTCAAAGAGTGTGACGAAGTAAAAGGTGTCACAAAGAGAACCAAATTGTTTGGTACTGTAGTTTCGAATATGTTAAATGCAGCATATCAAGGTCATAATCACATTATGACTTTACTGTTAGAGGATTGCAGCTATGGTTCCCTGCAGGTTAATGCTTTATCTGTTCTTTGGCAACTTGCATATCAACCTCGTAATAACCTATACTCCCTAAATTACCTTGTGGCTTTATCATGGGAAGATGTCAACTATTCATTCCAGCTCCATCATGTGAGACTTATTCAGTTTGAGCTAGGATAATCACTGCATGCTTTGTGCAGGAACACCAATCAGGATTCATCTGGATTTGTGAAAAATTCCTTGATGCCTTTGTATTCCAAGTTCGATATGGTTGAAGACATCATCACATATGCCATAAGATTTCGGATTCACAATCCAAATATGAGAAAACTCTTTGAAGAGTTGAGGAACCAAGCCGTAGCATATGGCTACTCCAGTCAATTGGTGGCTTGAAAATGAATTTGGAGTTATAAGTACACATTAGTGTGGACACAAGGCAAGTAACGATAATACTGAGCTTAAGACCATATGACATGGAGCCTTATTTTCCAATGATGGAGTGCTTATTAGCTGGAAAAACTAACCTACTTGATGTAAGTTTCTCTGAAGTAATTTGCAATGCTAATAAGACACTAGTCTTGTGGTTTTCTCAGTTTGATGATTCAAACAGTAAAGTGATTGTGGTTGATATTGGACATGATCTTATTTACTCTGCTATAACGGCAAATCTGGTGGGAAAACTTGTCGTTTCTTATCGTATAGCCCATAGTAGCAGCTTGTTGAATTTTGTTAAGCAACTTAAAATGCAGCATAAGAAGCGCTTGATTGTTTCTCGATGCAATGAACCAACAATGTGGAGAATGGCATGGTTGATTTTCCATATACCTTGGGTTCCTGAAATTAATATTCTCTGGTTATGCATCATGGCATTCCATGTACTTCTCACAGAAATGTTCCTTCTTCTTGTTGATCCAGGTGATGCAATGAGATTACATCAATTTCAGAAGGCTCTGTCATTCCAGCTTGGTGCTCTTACACTTGTTATTTGTTATTTTAGGATGAGAATAACATCAAATGCAACAGTAACAACCTTGGAAGCAGACAAAGTGAAAGGAACTCCCCAATGCCAATTTGAATCAGATGTCCAACATGTATTGAACTTCATGCTACATCAATTTGAAAAGTGTGAAAGTTTGAACTCGTGGTTTGAGTACCCGGTCTTCTGAAACATATGCCACTAAAGTCATGAGAGAACTTATTTATGGTGCAAACAGAATATGGAAATACAAGGATTTGAATGCTATGGTCTCAACGACTTACCTTGATGATTCTGGGAAAAGGGCAATTAAGGAATCAGGTATAATGATGGATTTGTTTATTGGACGATAGGAAAAATCATGACAGTCTCATTGACGAAAGATCGCAACAATATTGCTACTTTACTATTTTATGGTCTTCAACAGAAATTAAGTGAAAGCATCTCGGTGTTTGGTGGTGACAATTTTGCTGAATTAAGTCCTGTTGATAGCAGAAGTATGGAAAACATGGGTATATCTAGACTTAAGAGGAAGCATACTGGAGCATTATACCATTTCCAAATTCAACTGGATGGCCACTTGGTAAATGCATTGCTTTTGGACAGTGGTGACACAAATATCTTGGAGGTTAGTGGTCTTATTCTTCTCAGAATTTGGTGGCAGGGTATGTCTTCTCCAAAGGCACTACCTTGGTCCGTTATTTCTGGTCTTGCATTGGGCTTTCAATTCTTGGAATATATACGGAGTTCTATAATTGTGGGAGATGTGGCTACAAGATTCAGAACCTTAAGGGGGATGGATTGTTGCAAATGCAGCCTCCGGAATATTTGCAGAGTTTTCCGGAATTACACTTTAGTCCTAAAAATTATAGTAGCTTTTATTTTTACCCATGAAGTTATTTTTTTTATACATTTTTCCTTTTCTTTAAATACTGATGTAAGGCACCTTCCGGAGCATGTTAAATGAAAATCACAATTTTTATCTTTTAATTTCTTTTCTCTTTCTTTAAATCTCTCTTTCAAGTTTTCAATGGCGAATCCACCGTGGGATTCGCTACAAATTAGTTCGCTTTTGACGGATTTTTTTAAGGTTCATCAATTTTAATAATAGAACATAAAAATCAATATGATACTTAAATAATAATATATTTTATTTATTTTAAATTAAAAAAAAAGATACAAGAATTTAATAGATCTTAACATATGAATATGGAAGAATAAAGAATTGACGAATCTTAGTGACACTTATAAGAAAGTGAAAATAAATCCATTATTCGAAGTAAATAAAAACGGATGCGCACTTCATAGTTCTATTAAATATTATATCTAACGAGAAGATTCAAATATTTTACATATTTATTAAGAAAATTCTATATATAGGATTAAATGTTTAAACAAAAACTAGTATATATTTATATATCAGTTTGGTTCTGATTTTTTTACTCAATATCAAACCAAATGTATTTGAATAGTTTAATCGATTTGATTTGACTTTTCGATTTAATGTGATTTTTCAGTTCGATTGGAACACTACTAGGTGCAACAATAAGAGCTTTCGTGTGTAATCATGTGGTTATGGGTTCAAGGTAAAAAAAAATAGCCTGAAATATAAAATAAGACTGTGATCATAGACCCAATATAGTCTACTTAGTTCTTTTTCAGTTTCCATGCATAACAGGCAGTGAAAAAAAAATCAAATATAAAAGAAGTGAAAAAAAAAAAATCCAACAAAAGATGTTCAATATGCGATATATACCTTTAAAACGTAATATTTTATCTATATACGCATTGCAATTTTTTAACCAAGTTGATCACCCTTGTGGCCATGTGGCTTCGCTACTAATAACATGAGCTTAATGCACTCGACTCTTTTTATTTAAATATTTATTTATTTATTACGCAGTTTAATTTGTCAATTTGATAATTAGTTTTCTTGATTTAAGTATAAATATCAAAAGCGGATAAATAGTTTTCTCACATGAAACATGGGGTAATAAAATGAAGATATCGGTTAAGTTGGTAGAATAGGCAGAAATTTTCTTTGTTTTGTTGGTAGAGTTTTACTTTGACCCGATGTTACAAACAATTATGGGCAGTGATCAATTCTCAATATAGCAACTAGGAAGACGTATGCTTTTTCAGACCCAACATTTTCGCATATATCTCTAAAATTATCATGTGTTTTTCTTGGGTCATTGACACCCGATTTCAATTTTTCGACCACTTAAATTAATACTAATGGTTAGTCGCAAACTATTTGCCACTCTTAACATACTAGAGTTTGAATTTTTATTTGTGAACTTCTAGCATAGATATAAGTTCATATACATGTGCACCAACCTCCAGTGTAATATGCTAGAACTTTCAATGTTAATCACTTTACAGCTAATTTTCAATTAGCAGCCCAAAAATTAATTAACCCGTGCTATTTTCACGCTTATCAATACCACTACCAACTACTAGGAAACAAATTGCTTTTTCCTCCTTAACAGTACGATGCAACGCATCAAAAACAAGTTGAACAACTAAATCTAAGAACAACTGGAAATATAACTAGAAAGAACAAGATATATTTCAGACAAAACTAAGTACAAATACCAAAAAAGTATCATGCAGGCAAATATTGATAGAAACGCCTTAAGCTTAAGGGTCGAGACTTTGTTGATGAATGAAGCTCAACAACGCCTTTTGGTTAAAAGATTAATAAGATAGATTTAATCAGTGTGTTCTCTGCCCTTTCGGGTAGGGGTAAGGCTCGTTTACATATTACCCTCCCCAGACCCCACCTGGTGGGAATATACTGAGTAGTTGTTCTTGTTGTTAATCAGTGTGTTATCATATCAAGAGCACCACATAACAAGCTTATAGCTCATATGGGAATGAAGATGAAACAACAAACCACTTGAATTATAACTTGAAGTTGATTTAGCAATATCTTTAAGAAGATAAATTCATAAAACTCCCAAAATAAATTGTACCATAACTTCTACAAATGAGAAAATAAAAGAACCAAACTAAACCCAAAACGCAAGGGCTCAAGCACTTGCATAGAAATATCTGCCTTACCAACATTTGACTGACAGGTAAAAACACAAGAAAGACCTCCCAGTATAACTGACAAGGCTTCGTCAGTGCATCCATCAATCTCAAGAGTCACCTCAGCCTTGACAAATATGAAGGAGCCACCACAAAGAGCAAATATGCTCGAATAAAACACATCTCCCAGTATAACTGACAAGGCGTCGTTAGTGCATCCATCAATCCCAAGAATCACCTCAGCCTTGACAAGTATCAAGGAGCCACCACAAAGAGCAAATATGCTCAAATAAAACTTTCTTTGCTGCACCCCTGAAGACAAGATGACAAAACAAACAAGGAAAATGAGAACCCCATGTAAAACAACCGAGAACACATCATAGACTGCAGCATGTACCTGCAGCCCCACTGACCATAAATTAGAAGAGGTTTATGTAACCTCGTCATAGATGTTGCAGTCTCTACACTGTAAGATGATCAAATCACCTAAAACTGAAAATACAGAGAAAAAGAAGCTTTTCCCCCTACCTTTCTAACAGGGGAGACAGGTCATATCGATTACATGACCAAAAGACCAATGTAAAACCAGTCACAAAATTTATATCCTACAGTGGACTCTAAATATTGAATAAATACGCTATTTTCCACCAAGAGTATCCAATTCCTCATTTGCTGTCCACAAGCGCATTTATGTAGACAAACAGATCGAACATGAAAGCTTGTACCACCGACGAGAATTGTCATCGCAAATAATGAGATCTACCTCTTTCCATGTTTTGAGCAGCGAGTCTACTATTCTCCTCCAGTTGCTTGTTAGAGCTAACACTGAAGTTGGTCGCAGCATTATAACCCTGACTTATGTTATTCGGATAGCAATTATAAACCTGCAATTAAGGAAATCAATTAGTAAGATATGGGAAACGAAAGTGAAAAGATAACTTCAGTTCAACACAAGAACAAGGTATCACCATGTCAGAATGATTCACTTGTTGAGTGTAACTTTCAGGGAGCATCGGGAACTGATTTTCGCAGAAATCTTGATTTATGCCCAAGGAATTGTTTCCAAAACAGAACTGCTGCACATCAATGTTAGATTTATATGGCACACAGAGGTTGCTCAGAGCTAATCGTCCAGTTTTGATGGTTCCAGCAGAGTGACCCAAAGGGATTTCAAGATCATTTAGCTCCATATAGGCAGCATCTTCTGGCAGAATCATAGGGTTAAGACTATAATTGGCTCGCCAGTTTGCAGAGAGATCAGATCTCGATTGACCCAGTCCTTTCCAGCTCTCAATGTTATCAAGGCCGTCAAAAATATCATTCCCATAAGAAAAAGGATCAGATAGACCATTCAAATCTTGGTTAAAGTTCTCTAGATTCTGTTAGAACAAAGAAAGGAATAATGGTCAATACACATTAAAAAACAAGTTCCCAAAATACAATAAATGCTGTACAAGTAGCTATGCTATAACAGCACTAAAGCACACCCACCTGATTATTCTCATTGCCAGCAGATAGCAAAGTAGTATCTTCTGTGAAATGGGCTAATAGACCAATGATCTCATCATCTTGCTCATCCAGAGGCATCTTATTAGTACAAAGCCGGGTATTAGATGGACCTAGACCACTGTTAATCATGCTGGTGTCAATTAATCTCTGGTTTTCAGGCAGCACAGGCAGAGCAGAAAAAATATTGGATGGGCTCGATTCACCAGTCAACCCCTCATCACCTAGCTTATCGGAAGGCATCCAATTGATAGGAGATACATTGGACAGACGTGGTTCACCTGACACCTCAATATTTGGTTCATCCAAAGGCATTCTCTGAAATGAAGATAGACTCAGACTCGGTTGACTTGAAGGCCAGCCAGATGTGCTTCCTGGGTTAATCATGCTGGTCTCGATTGAGTAGTTCTTATTGTCAGGCCTTTGAGGTGGCCCACATAAAACATCTGATGTACAAGGTTCAGCAGGAATCTCATCGTCTTCCCAATCTGCCTCCTTAAAAGGTGCTCCATACTGTGCACCATTTTTTGGACCTGGCCCACTCTTCTGGAATACTTTACATAGCACATATGAATCCTACACAAAACAAGGCTTTGATGAATAATAAGTTCCAACATTTGCACACGAAAAAAAGGAAAGATAAGACTACTGTACCTTCCGCAGTAATATAAAGAACACAATAAATCCAGACACCAATATCTAACTCGAGTTATTGGTGCTGCCGTTGGATCCCTACAAAGAGCCTAGCAGAGCTAAGATTGGCTGATAATTTGTTTTTATAAAGATTATCGTAGGCTAAATTATATAATAGAATTTGAGGAACTTGAATTTTCAAAGTCTTTTTTAACATAGGCTGAAGAAATTGAAGTTAGAAGATGGAAAGGAAATGCTTGACGTCGCACAATCTTCAAACAGCAGTATGCAATATGTTTCCACCTGACTTGCATAACTTTCCCAAATTTCCTATCTACCATACAAGCATAGGAACCATGTGTCATGACAAAACTTGAAAAACAGATTTGACCTTTAAAAGAAATTAAAGGCCTCAAAAATACGAGAAAAGAAAGACCTGGTGCGCAAGATCATAGTTAAGGAAAACCAAGGACCTAGACCTACCAATTCATTACTTCTTCTGATCCAAATCTATACAAGCATAGTGCCATCGACATTGTTCTTCATGATCACAAGTGAAGGATCAATGAGAAACAGATGTAATCTTCAAGATATTAAAGCTTCCAAAAGAATAGCAGACTCTATCTTGGTCTGCTTTCATTTAAGGAAAACCAAGGATCTATAACCACCTCCAGGAAACATCAAATTAAGAAAAATAATTGCTAGAAGATAATAATACAGATCAACAAGATAGTAGGGGACTAGGTGCTAAGGAATATATCGTCTAAATAGTATCCCAGAAACATTAATTCCGAGAATGAGAGAACATGATCCGTTTAGCACAATGTTTTAATCAAGGTTCTCACAGATGGGCGCTAGATCAAATTACAGTAAACCAAGTGCAAGTAGAAAAGGGGGAGAGAATACTGCAAGGTCTCCCATTGGCTACTGATACAAGCACAAGAAGAAAGATCAATAAAAATTAGGTACTATTTTAGCAAAGATAGATAGTACCTGAGAAAATCCTGCATCAGCCAATCCTTTATCTTCGAACTTGTATTCATGAATAACCCAATCAGTTCTCTGCCCTCGCGGGGGATGGCCTTGGTGGAACACAAGAGTTTTAACTGATCCAACAATCTTTTCGTCATAAGTAATGGATCTATCTTTCCCAGTAGTTTTCCAGTAGCCAGTTTCAGTAGCACGATTCATTCTGGCTCCACTTGCATACTTTCTCTCCCTCGGGCAAAAGAAATACCATTCTAGATCTTTACTCTTATAGCAACATTTGTCTGCGAGAAGATATTATAACATTATGCAAAGTTGAAGAAAGACAAATAAATTATTAACCAGACTTGAAATAAACATACTACTTCAGTCCCCCAAAAAGGTACTGTCCAAATGCTAGAAATTTTGACTGAAAGTAACAACTTGGGAAGTTAAATAATGAAACAGAAAGGAAAAGATAGGCTTTTATCAATATGGCTTCCAAATGCCGCTTTTAGAGATTCAAAGCAGCTAAAACTAGTATCCCATAAGTAGAAATTTCATTAACCAAACTGATGCTTGTTCTTTCTCAAAGCACTATTTTTTCTCCAAAGAACAGCATATTAGACAACATTGCACATTATGTATATTATTTTCAAATGTAGAACATTTACAACCTTTATTATGTATGGGATTCCTCTAGATTCTTTACAAGTAAAAGTTGTTGCTTTTCCATATAAAAAGAAATGAAGAAAGGACACCCTTTTGGTGGAAGTACACAGTATGCAACTACAGAATAAAGGATCCATAGAGAAACTTGGAAGCAGAATGTGCACCAGAGGTAAGGGGTTCCTATATTCTTAGGTAAACCAAGTTTAGAAGAACACAATATTTTAACAAATTCTCCAATAAAAACTATAAACGGATACCTGGAAGGTCCCACGGGGAGAACTTGTAGATGTTGAGTTCCGTTATGGCTTCAAAATGAAGTTGTTTCCCCGTGATCTTCCGCTTGAGATAGTACATAATCAGCTCAACATCAGTTGGGTGAAAACGAAACCCAGGAGGAAGCCTCGCCATCAAAATAACAAGAAAAAAAAGGGCTGAACTAAATGAAATGAACCAGCCCCAAAAGGGCTAGCTGAGTGAAAACTAGAGTAAAATTAATGGTGGCAATAAACTTAAAAGAGCTGTGTGCAAATACACCAGAGCCTCCAACCCCCCCACCAGAAAAATCCTCAACTGCTGTCAAGTCCAATGCCGAAACAAGATCTTTCCTGCACACCACAACCTTCCGCGGTTCATGAAAAGGAATGCACCCCTTACAAAAAACTGATGTTTCTTGCTGGAACCAACAGACATCTGGTGCACAATTCAAAAACCTGTTATTCACAAAATCATCAGCCTCCCAAATCAAACCAAATAATACCAATTTAACAGAAGCTCCACCAGTTGATCACCACCGAGGGAAAAGAAAATATCTCAATAACCAGCACAAACAAAAGAGCTTTCAGAAACAATAGAACACCAGATGGACAAACACCTAGATGACAGTAAAACAACTGAGCAAACACCGATCTTCACAAAGATATATGGTCAAGATGTCATAGTTTAGTGTTAAAGCTCCATTTTTTCCTCAACAAGTTCAATTTTTCGCATGAAAAAGTTTGAAGACAAGACCATCAGGGGTGTATCCAATAAACAAGCTATGGGCTCATCTGAACCCATAACTTCCAGTAAATTAGATGGGGGTGGTATAATTACAGATTTGAACCCATAACATTCAAATCCTGGATCCGCCTCGGGAGACTATTAAATCCTAAAAACTGTGACTGCAGCATGAAATGTTTGTGAATCGAATCCACTTCACAATTAAGCCCTAATGGTCAAATTTAAACGCTGATCCATACGGATGAGCACAACTAAAATTTCACAGCCTATAAGACAGAAATAGACAATACTAGAAAGGAAAATAATCGGCACCACAACAGATAAAAAATAATCGGGACAACGAGAGATAGGAAAATAACAGGAGTCACCAAACCCTAGATTGAAAAACCCTAAACCTCGACCGAAAAAACACAATAGTCAGAAATACAAATCAGCAACAATGTACATAAATAACAAATAAAAAGAACAGAGAAATGGCAACACGAGAAAGAAGAAACTAATCGCACTGTTTCAAACCCTTAAATCACCACATATAAGTTTTGAAGTAAAAAAACACACACAATAAATTGACAAAATCATACAAATAAAAGAGAACAGAATAATAAAATCAAAAAAGATTGAAAAGTGAACTTACCCAGAAAGGGAATGAACCGGAGAAGGCAAAGGGAGCGAACTGGGGAAGAGAATGGGAAGGGCGGAGAGGGGTGATGTAAAAGGGGGCGAAAGTGAATCGAAATTGGAGAGTGAGTAGGGGTTTATATAGGAAGAGGGTTTTAAGAGAGCCTTCTTCGGTAATCTACAGCTTTTCATTGGTTTGCTTTCAATACTAGTTGGACATTTTGGGTAAATTCTTAAAACTTAACCGAGAATACTACACACACGTACCAAATTATAATATTTTGGTCATTGTGATATTCCATAAATATATTTAACTTTTAACTAACTATTTACTGGAGTACTATAATATGTCATTAATCATATGTGAATCGCTAATTTTCTTCAATTTTGAGGGAATTTTCGTTATAAAAACAGTCTATAAAGCCTAACAGATAATTTCTGGGAATCTCACCGGAGTGTACCAAAAAAAGACATTTTACCAACCACTAGTCATTTTAGTCATATTATCAAAAATAGCCAAAAAAATTATTAATGATATATAATATTCAAAAAATATAGGCAAAACAAGATTTTTTTTCAATCGGTATTGCTGTGTTTCGTTGAAAACACATAAATGAGGCAATATACAAAATTTGACAAGGTTTGAATGCGGGTTAAACTAATTTTGAGTCAAAATTTATTATTAATGATATAAAATATTAAAAAATTAGGCAAAAAATGAATCTTTTCAATAAGTATGGTTAGAATTCGTTGAAAATATATAGATGAGGCAATATACAAAATTTTAGCAAGATTAGAGGTGACTTGGACTGGTTTGGTATCAAAATTCGTAGTTAAAGTCAAGTCTAAAAATTCTTCTACGACAAACGTATCTCACCCATAAGTATATGTGGATATATATGTGATGCACATATGATACATATGTAATACAAAAATGATACACAGTGTGATACACGTATTATCTTTTTCCGTGTTCATCTTCTATCTCGAATTTTCAATTCAAACCATCTCAAAATTCCATTAAATCATCCCAAAGATTCAAATTCTTAAGATGTACCCAATCTATTACAACAATAGTCACTCAAACAAAAATTTTAAAAAATTGACCTTCCTTCGGCTACAAATAGCTAATTTGTAATATTGGCAATATTTGGCTAATATTAGTACTATTTTATGAATTTATTAATTTTTGTACTAATTTGCTTATGGGCAGACATAATCGATAATTTTCCTAATTTTTTCTATATGACGGGATTAAAATACATGCTTTAGTTAATTTAGAGTTAAGTACATCTTAGCCAAATATCATGTCGACAAAAGTTTTTTAAAAGAAAATAAGAAGTTCAAGAACTAAGGGACTAAAAGTTATATTATCCCTTAATTTTATCGAAGTACTACTTAATTTTTTAAAAATATTTACAAGATATTTTCAGGATAATCTTCTATACACTATATTAAAAGCACGAAGGCCCTTAGCGAAATGTTGTTCGGCTTTTTTACACTTCAAAAATAGCTTTCACAATATAAAAAATTACTAGTGTTAGCACCCGCGCAATACGCGGATAATTAAAAAGAACGATCTACATCATAAAGTTTAATATGTTAGTGTTAATACCATATTTACAACCAAACATTAAAAATATTGTAAGACTTCAGTAAAACTTTCATTCCATATCCTAATAAATGTTCAACAAAAATGATGTTATACAATTTGCTTGATATGAAACACGCGCTCAAGGGAACATTTTTGTAGCAAATGCTTATGACATATTGCAGTGCATTTTCCAGAAGTTGTCCTCTATTGAGGTTTATCACTATAAAAAGATATGGATAAAAAATCAAGAATTTCTGGTGAACACCTGCCACTAACATTTTGAAAAATTGAAAACCTAACTATGCGTAAGACACGTTACATTTCCTAATGCTTATATTAAAAGTACGAAAATCTCAATAGTTGCATGAATTCGATCTCCCTAAAATTAAAAATTTGAAAAGAAATTTAAGTTAGTAAGGCGCATAAATTGAAGAAAATACACCACAACTCGAAAAAAATAACATATGTGTAAAAGAGTATGCATCTTTTCATCTTGAATAATTAATTCAATTCAATTAGAATTTTCTGGTTTCTCGCAGTCTAGAATGTGCCATAATCTAACAACACGACCTTTCAAATTCCACTCATTTTGGACATTAATATTTTGCTGATATAGTTATAGTTTGGAGCTATACTTTGCAGAAGCTTGTATGGAAGCTAAATCCTAAGTAACGTAGAGAAGCCGTCTAAGCAAAAATTGTTTAAATAAAAATTTCTAAGAAAGACTATCTAGTAAATCAATTTTTAAGTATATGAAATCCAAATATTTAAAAATGTATATGTAAATCAATTTGTATGAGTGAGTGCAAAAAAAATGATACAGATATTCATTATTTAGCTTTTGGCTTATTTTAATTTTTAACTTTTTTTGTGGTTAATTAAAATTTACTAACCACCGAGCCTTAATTTTTCTTGACTTTTTCCTTTGTCCTCTTGTTCATTTTTCAGTATTATTTTCGTTAATATAATATATATGTAAGATACGAAACGTTTATTTAATTATTTCTTTCTTAAAAAATAATACTTACAATAATTGAATCATACACAAAATTTAATTAAATATATCTATAATAATTTATATTGTTCGTAAATAAGGTCAGATACAAAACTTGTACGAAATATAAATTATTATTTCAGCTTAAAATTAATATGTAAGATACAAAACGAAATTGTAATTGATTCTTTTTTTTTTGGTAATTAGAATTTTTATTAATCACCAAAAGGTCTTTACATATCAAAGACAGTTTTAAACTCAACTGCCTATCTAGTAAAAACACGAAATCTATGCTACTCTAATATTCAGTATTCATATCATGAACTGCTGAATATGTATACTAAGCCTAGGATGAGCTCGAACATTACAAATATAGGCTATACTACTTAGGAGTTTGTCACAATTACAGTAAGTGTTTTCAAAGATTCTTGCATTTCTTTCCAACCATATACTATAGAACATTTCTGTGATAGTCATCTTGAATGTGAGAGCACGGACAGATTTCCCTTTGGATTGTAGAATGATCCAATTGCAGAATTGCATCCAGTTATGTCCATTGAAGTCATCCGTATTCAGCCATTGTAGTACTTTGTGTCTCAGTTGTGTAGCATAGAGACAATGTAGGAAGACATGATCTCTAGTTTCCTCTTCTTGCTGGCACATAACACACATCCCTGAGATATTCAATTTCCATTGCAGCAGTCTATTTTTGGTAGGCAGTCGATCCTGCAGCAGTAACCATACGCTAAAGATAGCCTTTGGTCTAGCTGCATTTTGCATAACCAAATTCTTCCATGGAACTCTGGCTGAATCTCCAAGCAGCTGCAAGTACACCTTCCTTATAGTGCAGGCAGTTTCATTGAGCAAATTATGAAGTTGCAGTAGCTTTACTCCTTCCACAATCTTCCTTACCATCCAGCTAGCATTATTTGGAATAGTGAGGCTGTCCAGTTGTTGTTGTTTAACATACACACTGTGAATTCATTTGACCCATAGCAAGTCTTTCTTGTGAGCTAAATCCCATCCTAGCTTAGCTATTGCAGCTTTGTTCCACAATGAGATGTTAGTTAAGTTAAGTCCCCCAACAGATTTTGGCATACACATTTTCTCCCAGGCTACATATGCTTTCTTGTTGATGGTCACAGACCCTGACCAAATGTAGGTTCTGCAGATAGATTCCAATAGCTTGACAACTTTAGAAGGCATAATGAATAGCTGAGCCCAATAAGCTTGGACTCCAAGAATAACAGATTGAACCAGTTGACACCTGCCTGCATAGGATAGATATCTTGCTGTCCAGGATGTTATCTTTGCTGTGATCTTATCAACCAAAGGTTGCCATTGAGTAACTGATAGTTTCTTGGTAGTTAATGGGACTCCCAAGTATTTGAAAGGAAGATCACCTTTAACATAACCAAGAAGATTGAGGATATGATGTTGATTTTCAATTGCAAACCCCCCAAAATACACTGCACTTTTGTTTAGGTTAGCCTTCAGCCCAGTAGCAGCTAGAAATTGAGAGAAGAAATGAAACATAGCACTTACTGATTGAGTTTCCCCTTTGACAAATAATAACAAATCATCTGCAAAGCTCAAATGAGTGATTCCCAGCTTCTTACATCCTGGATGATATGTGAAGTTCTTAGTATGCTGCAATTGTGCCAGAGCTCTACTAAGATATTCCATAATGATAGCAAACAAGAAGGGAGATATTGGATCTCCTTGTCTCAATCCTTTAGCAGCTTGAAAGGGCTTTGTTATTTCACCATTAACTACAACAGTGTAGCTAACAGTTTGAACACATTCCATGATCCATTTAATAAACCTGCTAGGGAAATCAAGTTCTTCCATAATCTGTTGTAGACTGTTCCATTCCACAGAGTCATAGGCTTTTTGGAGATCAATCTTGATCATGCATCTGGGAGAGATGTGTTGTCTGGAGTACTGTTTTATTAGCTCATGAGCTAATATCACATTATCTGCTACTCTTCTTCCTGGTATAAATCCTGCCTGGGAGTTGCATATAATACTACTCATCACTTTTTGGAGTCTATTAGCCAACAGCTTGGATATGATCTTATACAAGACTGAACAACAAGCTATTGGCCTAAACTCCTTCACAGTTTGGGGATTGGGAACCTTGGGTAACAAAGTAATTGTTGCACAATTGACTGGACTGTACATTTTGGAAGTTTGAAAAAAATTTGTAACTGCTAACATCACCTGCCTCCCAATGATATGCCAAGACTGCTTGAAGAACATGGCATTGAAACCATCTATACCTGGAGCTTTATCATTTCCAATAGCCTTCAAGCTATCAACTATCTCCCTCTCAGATATATCAGCTATAAGCTCCTTCCTTTGAGTTTGAGATAGTTTTGGTCCATTCCTCATATATAGCTTATTTACTGCTGGAAGTGTGTTGGCTGCTGTTCCCATCAGAGCTTGATAAAAATCCCTGATCTCCTTCTTCAATTCTTCAGTATCATTTATCTTCTGACCTCCTTCTGTGGATAGTTCAATGATCTTTTTATATTGGCTCCTCTCCTTCATAACTGCTGAGAAATATTTATTGTTGGAATCCCCTAGCTTGATCCACTTAGCTCTTGATTTTTGTTGTAAGGCTGACTCTTCTACAAGTGACCATTTCTCCAGTTGCTGCACCATTTCCTTTGCTTTTTGTTGGAGATTGTCTGAATAAGAAAGATCCAGTTGATGCTGCATATCTATCAATTCTTTCCTGCTGCTTTCAATCCTTTGGGAAATGTTTTTAAAGTCTCTAACATTAAGAGATTTTAAAGGCTGTTTAAGTGCTTTAAGATTATTCCATACTCCTTGAAGGTTGTGTTTCTCCTTGCTGCTCCAATACCTTGAGAGAATACCATGATATTCTTTATGCTGGATCCAAGCATTGAAGAATCTGAATGGAGTTTTCCTTACTGCTGTATCAGTTGCAAGAGTTAGTAGCATAGGGTTGTGATCAGATATAAGTGGTTGACCATATACAGTATGTACATGATTCCACTTCATCTGCCACTCAAAATTGCTAAACACTCTATCCAATCTACTGCATACTCTATCATTACCACTTTGTTGATTAGACCAGGTGAAAAAGTTCCCCTTCCAAGGTAAGCCCTGATTGCTGTATGCAGTTATTAAAGTCCACCAATTCCCTTTGCTTCACTTGTTGGCTGGATTGCCTCTCCTTAGTGGATAGAATTGCATTGAAGTCCCCTGGAATGACCCAAGGATCAGTAATACCAGATGATAGATTCACAATAGAACTCCATAGTAGCTTCCTTTGATCACAGTCATTGAAACCATAGATTACTGAGAGCCAGCAGATAATCTCCCCAGTGATGTGTTGGACTTTACAATGAATGATCTGAGCCTCCTCTATATGACCAGACACCACAAGTTTTGAAGGATCCCACAAGATCCAAATTCTACCATTTACTGCACTGTTGTAATTAGTGAGCATACTCCAGTTAGGTAATAGAAAACTAGCTATTCTATTTGCATTGTGGTGTTTAACCTTGGTCTCAACTAGTCCAACCAGGTCAAACTTATTATTCCTAAGATAATTCTGAGCTTCTTTTTGTTTGAACCTTTTATTTACACCTCTAATATTCCAAAAGATCCACTTCATTGGGTTTTACTTGTTCCCCCTTCATCTTGGGGATGATCAGACCATCTAACTGACCCAATTTCATACCTATTGGACAAAACAAGAGGGGACAATGGAGGGAAGTTGGTTATATTGAAAACTGGAGAGTCATGGACAACTTGCTTCTGTTTTTCCTCAATCACAGTAGGAGGTTGAATGATCTCCTTACTTGCCACTTGACTCTGGGTGTGAAGCTCCTGGCAGCTTTGGCTTGTTGTAATTGGTGCTTTCACTCTCCATTCTTGGGTTACCTTGGCTTTTTGCATAGGCTGTGAAATTTTGGTTAGACAATTGTGTCCAACCTCCAAGCATTTCTCACAGTATAGAGGTTTCCACTCATAGAGTACATCCTGTATGAAACTCCTTCCATTTGGGTCTAGAATCTCTATTTCACAAGGCAGCTGTTTTGATACATTTACCTCAATGAGCATTCTAGCATAAGAGATTCTAGTCTGTTTAGTAGTACATTCATCAGCATATATTGGTTTCCCAAGAACACTAGCTATCCTACTCAAGGACTTGCTACCCCAACAAGACATTGGTAAGTTAGGGAATTTTATCCATAAAGGAATCTCAGTAGGAAAAGCTGCTTTAAAATCAAAATCTGCAGACCATTGTTTCAAAATCATTGGTCTATTAGCAATCGTATATGGTCCTCCACACAATATTTCCTTAGCATCTTCAATGCAATTGAATTTGACAATATAATACCCCTCCTCATGATAAAACAATTCAGGATCAGACACATGCGACCAATGGAGATTAATAAATCTCTTCATTCCATTGAACCCAGGGCTATTGCCTAACACAAACACCACCAGAGCACTTTTCCATTTCCCTTCTTCCTGCTCTACTTCTTCCTTTACCAATTGACCAACTGGTTTCCCATTGACTAGTATAGGAGGAATATATTCTAATGACATACCATGTGCAGCCAATCTGTTGCTTTGGAAGAGGCTATTCCACTGTTTAGGTGGATTTGAGATTTCCTCTGCTGCAGCCTTAGTAGAATCTGCAGTAGTTGGTTGTTGCATGCACGTCTTTTCCCCATTTTCCTTCTCCTTTGGGCCTTCCATAGGTATGACTGGATGTACAATACTTCTCGCAGGAGCTGTTTGTAACATAGGGACATTAGATGGTTGTGGATCTGGAGCTGGTTGAGCCAATGGAACAGTAGTTGCTTGTAACATTGTGCCTTGTGAATCTGAGACTGGTTGAGCCAATGGAACAGTATTCACAGATGAAATCGATGGAACAGTGATGCCAACCGATGGAACAGTGTTAACTGTTTTTTGGAAGACTAAATCACTCGCATAAATTGGAACTAACTCTTTTCTTGGGCGACCTCTTCTCTTTGCCATGACTCAGTCTGCTAGGTTAACTCACCTTAGCAGTTGCAATGGAGGAAAGGCGATGAACAGTAGGGTTGGGGAAGAAAGGTCAAAATTGTAATTGGTTCTTTCTAAAAGAAAGAATATCTACATAACTGAATTATATACAAAATTTAATTAAAGATACCTATAATTATAATATATTGGTCTGCTTAGATAAAATAGCGCCTTTTTTTTGTGTACGACCAAAAGATTCTACTTTGGTCATTAAAAAGAGAATATTTTAGTTTAATTAATTCGTTCTTAAAATTTCAGTCTATTTTCTTTAGTATAATATAGGTGTAAGACAAAACATTTATTTAATTAGTTATTTCTTAAAAAAGAATATGTACCATAACTTAATTATACACAAAATTTAATTAAAAATAGTTATAGTAATGTATATGATACCTATATTAATACATATTATCTGCAAATAAGGTCAGATATAAAGTTTGTACTAAATATAAAATTATTATTTCAACTTAATAAGATACAAAATTTTAATGAATTCTTTCTTGAAAAAGAATGCTTACCCTAAAAGAAATCCTTAATAGTATTACAAATCGATGATCCTGTAATTTTGTATGGCAAATGTGAGTAATCATATATTGTCATGTTACAATGATCTTTTTCTTTTACTTATTTTTGGACTTTGGTCCATAACTCGTTTTTGGAAAGAATTTTTTCTTTCCATTTTTATGTCAGCAGAATATTTCATGTCGTTTTCTCTTACCCATATTAACTCAAAGCATTAATTTCATATTTTAACAGAATATTTGTCATATGTAATATTATTCTAAATATGGTTATATATGTTCATGGACAGCTCTATTTACTATTTCATTCCCACAAAAAAAAAACTATTACTTAGATATAAAAGAACATCAAATAATAATGTTTTGACGGAAACCATGAACTTATACATAATATAATATAGATATGGTAATATATGTTCACGGATAGCTCGATTTCATCTTTCT
Organism: Nicotiana benthamiana; assembly: GCA_034376525.1. Lineage (NCBI taxonomy): Eukaryota > Viridiplantae > Streptophyta > Magnoliopsida > Solanales > Solanaceae > Nicotiana > Nicotiana benthamiana. The sequence goes on along the minus strand of CM067335.1, from coordinate 32,416,109 downwards.
TCCCAATAGATTTTTATCCAATTAATAATTAGAGACAAAAGAATATCAAATAATATTTTTTTCAATGTTATACAAATAGAATCCAATAAATAGATTTCACAAAAGTGTCAAGTGTCTTTTTTCAATATACCATTTATTTTAATGTCATGCTTCACCACTCTCCTTTTAACATAATATAGATAGATTAAGTAAAATCTTATTTTGCTACCTGACTTTATTTAAATTTTATACTCAATAAATTTTTAACATCATAAATAAATTTTAATTTTAATTTATATTTTAACATACTCCAAAATATAAATAGTCATAGATTATCTCAATTTACGTATTTATATATTTTTTGTTTTTTTCTATTATAGTTTTTTAATGTGTAATTAATTTTTCCCTTCCATATTTCTAGATAATATAAAAGAAAATCTATGAGTGGATCAATATATAGATATAAATATAGATATACATATAGATACAAATATACATATAAATATAGATATATAGATTAGATATGTCTAAGATTTATTAAGATTATGTATAAGATTCATTAAATTACTTCCATTAATTATATTTTCATTTATAGTTTCTAATAATTAAAGTTGTCTTAAAATTATCAAGTGACTTCATTTTAGCTTGCCATTTAGCTTAATCACATGATTCACTACTCTCCTTAATATAGATATAGATAATTATTTTAAATTATTATTTATCTTTTAAATGTATTAATATTATATTAATATACATTAAAACTATCATCCTACTTCCTAATATATTATTTTATTAATTAAACATATATGAATTAAAGAAACATAAATTGTCCTCGTATAACCTTTTTTGTTTATTAATTGCTTTATCATAATATTTATTATTTAGTATTATTATTTTATTAATTATATAATATTTTATTAGCATGCTTTGCTTAATCATTATCCACTGCTCCTTTTAGCATAGCATGAATATTTCGTGCTTCTGATAAATTAGTTTTAAAATTTTGTTTGTTGCTCATAATTCGTTAGTATTCTAAATTTATCAATAATATATTTTTATTACTTACATAGTTTATTATATTTATTTAAAGTATTGATATCCTCATATTATATCTATTTCCATTATTATATATTTTCTATTGTAATATAATAATAACGTATATTGTTCACAAATGAGGTTATACACAAAGCCTGTACAAAATAAAGAATTATTATTTCAACTTAAAAATTAGTGTATAAGATTTTTAACGAAATTTTAATTGATTCTTGCTCAAAAAAGGATACCTACCATAACTGAATTATATACAAATTTAATTAAAGATATTTATAGAAAATCTTGGACTACTACTTTCATTAAATATTTTTCCATTTATAATCTAAATTTTTTATGTTGTCTTAAAATTGTCAAGTGCCTTCATTTTAACTTGTCACTTGGCTTAACCACATGCTTCACTACCCTCCTTTTAATATAATATAGATTTCCATTATTATATATTTTCTATTGTAATATACTTATAATAATAACGTATATTATTCACAAATAAGGTTAGATACAAATCTTGTGCAAAATAAAGAATTATTATTTCAACTTAAAATTAGTGTATAAGATTTTTAACAAAATTTTAATTGATTCTTGCTCAAAAAAGGATACCTACCACAACTGAAATATACACAAATTTAATTAAAGATATTTATAGAAAATCTTGGACTACTACTTTCATTAAATATTTTTCCATTTATAATCCAAATTTTTATGTTGTCTTAAAATTTTCAAGTGGCTTCATTTTAGCTTGTCACTTGGCTTAACTACATGCTTCACTACCCTTCTTTTTATATAATATAGATAATTTAAGTTGCTCTCCTGATATTTAGGACATTGAAATCAATTAAAATTTTGCATATTAAACCATGTAAAAAGTTCTAATATTTAGGGCATACTATCAATTAGTATTTTACCTTATATAAATTGTACTAATTATAAAATCCATACTTGGTGTAATACTTATAAACCAAGACTAGCACTTATGGGCAGTGACAATGAAGAAAGACAACTTATGGATCAAATGGTTACAAACTTATTACATAAAGAACAAGGCTATTGAAGATGTGCCAACTCCTAGGAATGCTGCCTGGGCTGTGAGGAAAATTTTTGAGACAATGACACTGATAACAGAGCTTCAGCGTATCCAGGGTAGTCTGGAATGCAGACTAAAACAACTACGGATGGGAGATCTATTTAGTATCAAAAAGCTCTATAGGCTGCAATTCCCCCAACTCCAGAAAGTCCAGTGGAAAAGCATCATTTTGCAGGCACAGATGCATCCAAGGTTCAAATTCATTCTATGGCTTGCATTGCATAGAAGACTGGCAATAGTGGAGAGATTACTGAAGCTTGGTATACAGACTCCACAACACTGTGTTTTTTGCAGGCAAGCAGATGAATCATTTGATCACCTATTTTTTGCTTGCCCGACATCTTTGGAACTATGGAACAGATTGTTAAGATGGATGGGTTACCAGAGAACCATTTGTGATTGGAATATGGAGGTTGAATGGGTTAGAAAGAATGCAAAAAGGAGAAATGATCAAGCTTCAATAACCACATGTGTTTTTTGGATGCTAGTATATGTTATATGGAGAGAAAGGAACACGCTTAGATTCCAAGGATGTAGAATGATTATCAGTAACATATGCAAGGAAATAGAAGTCCACATACACATAAAGGGGTCCTCAACTCATAACTGGAAGGATGCTTTGCGAAGGATGAATAGCTATTCTTATGATATGGAGTCGATTTCAATTTTGTTCTATGAGCTTGTATAGTTTTGATGCATTCATGTATATGCATAGTCTAAGTAGCGACTCTTAAAATATAAAATTAGAGGTTAGTAGTTGGTCAGCAGCTACTAGTTTGTAATTGACTTTTTTTTTTAATGAATGGGAAGAAACTGTTTATATCAAAAAAAAAAAAAAAAACTAGAACGAGAATATATGTGCCTTCATTTGATTTCTAATTAAACTGAAATATGAGGACAACAACTCAAGTATTAAATTAACGTTATTTAATACAATAACATCTAAATAAAAATTATTTCTTTCTTTTATAATTAAACATGCATTAAAAATGTCTTATTTTAATCATACAAATAAGCAATCCATGTTCAATTAAGTACCTAAAATAATTATTTGATAGTATATTTAATCATACTAAATCGTACAAGCCTAAATCTATATTATAAAAACACGACATCTCAAAAGAAAAATACTAATTGATATTTTACCTATAAATATATTTTTATATTAAAAAATATAATTTAAACATTTTATTAATATTTAAGACTTCAAATTAATTAAAATTGTACTTATTAAATCATTTCTTATTTGAACTAAGTAGAAAGTACAAGTATTTTTATCTTAAAAATGGATGATATATATATATATATATATATATATATATATATATATATAAAAATTAATATGTACATTCACAATCAATGGATTCAATAACTTTTCACTATAAGTTGTTTGAAATAAATTTTCATATTTTTTTCATCAATAAAATTTCATATTTAGTAATGCTTTTATTGCCCACATATTTTGACAAAGTTATGTAACTCATAAATAATTTTTAATATATTGTATTTAAGATGAATCTATATCTATATCTATAACTATATTATTATAAAAGTACGAATGTTTCACTCTAAATGTTGGTAGACCAAAATATCCTTGAAATATTGATCGACTTTTATACCCTTAATTATTTATATTAATTTCGGAAAAGGGTCAGACCTGCCCCTAACGTATTGAATCCAGTCTAAAAATGCCCTTCGTTAACCTATTTTAAAAAAATGTCCCTGCCGTTAAAATTATGGCATATTTGTGCCCCTAAATCTAACATCTGACTTATAATTATATTAAATATATTTTTTAATTCCACGTGCCCTAATCTGATTGGCTTTTCATTAAACTATGGCCAAACCTTTTTTGCCTCACCCATAACCCAATTGATTCGACCCGACCCATCAGACCATCTTTTACCCCCCAAAACCACACGACATAGGTTATTTTTGATCCCCTTCTATCTCCAAAATTTCAGCAGCTGCTCTCCTCTAATTCTTCTTTCTTTTGGACTTCGTTAATTTTTAAGCTTCAAATGGCAGAATCTTCTTCTAATTCTTCTCGTGATGTAAGTAATGCTAGTGTTTGTTATTACGGACTGGTAGCCAATTAATTTACTGCTACGACACCTATGAATGGTGGTCGTAGATTCTATATATATCCTCGTTACCATATAATGGTAGTCGTTATTGGGAATGGCGGGATAAAGAACTTCCACCTCATATATCAATATTTATCCACAAGCAAAAAATTTAGTGGATGCTCTTCGCCATAAGTTTAGGAAGATGGTCGATGACATGGTGGGTAGTAAAGCTGGAAATCTGAATAAAATAGCTGCATTGGAGGAGAAAATTTCAATTTTGGAGTTGAAAATGAAGCAATGGAAAAAGTTTATTAAATGGTCATGGGTTGTTTTTGTTATATTTGTGGCTTGCAAAATGATGTAGTAAAGTTGTATTTTGGTTAGTAGTGTCCAAATATGGTGAATGGAATTTGCTGTAATTTCCTATATTTTACATGTCTTGCTGTTTGGTAATTGTTATTCACTTCATATCAATTTAAAGATCGAGGAATGTGTGTGTTTCTTTAATATTGTATTGATGTAATATGATAAGAGTATAATTTGGTCAGTGAATATTTTTACTGGAATGTTTAAAACCAGTATGCAGTACGTGATTCTCGTATCTTAAGGTGACCATTTGTTCGAAAAAACCAGAGAGAAGTTAGCAAGAAGCTTCTCCAGAATCACTGAATAAAGAGGGACTGAATTGTGCCTTAATTCCAACAAAATAGTTAACAATATAACTTTCACCATAATAACAAGACATAGTTATATATAGCCAACAACAAGGTAATACATACTTAGCAATACAACTTCCACAATTGATTCCAACAAAATAGTTAAACAATACAACTTTCATCATAATAACAAGGCATAGTTATATTTAGCCAACAAAATACTTAACAATACATCTTTTACCTTAATATAAGCCCAACAAAAGATTTTTGGGGTGAATCAATACAACTTCCACAACTGATTCACCACAAAAACAGTACACAATTAGCTATGAATCATTCATCACAAAAATATAGTTTTGTTTCCTAAGTTAAAATTAGTCATTAAACAACATTGAAGTCCCTAGAGCTTGATCTTCTTAGCCTTCAATTTACCAACTTTTTTCTCCTTTTCTGCCATTAGTTGTTTTGATATCATTGATGATTTGCCTTTTCAAGTAACTTTCCTTGGTGAATATGGCAAGTTTGCAGGGAGATTGGCACCAGATTCATCACCCTTGAATGCGATCTTCCTTGTACCAGTTGGCATTTGCCTCATCTTTTTCTTTTGAAGCCTAGTATTAGCTTCAGAAATCACCTTAGGTCTCAAAACTGGTTGTTCAGTATCATCTTCAGAGATTGCATCCACATCTTCACAGTCATAGTCATCATCCAACTGTTCTGGTATTGTTGGTTCTGGTATTGCTGGTGCAGCTGTTGCTATTGCCGTAGCTACTAGTCTTATTGTTGTTGTTGTGCAGTTGTTGATGTTGCCATTGTTGCTGGTGTAGCTGTTGTTGTTGCCATTGGCCTCATACTAGGTGTAGGAACAAAAATAAATTGTGATGTTTGACTATCTTGGGGTGCTGTCAAGGGCACATCTTGCACTTCTTGAGAAGATCCTTCATCTTGGAAGAATCTGCTATATTTCCCTTTCACCTAGAAGATCATTACCAAATGACATTGTATGAATTTAATAAGACTTAAATGAGTTAATTTTTATTTGAAGTTAATAAGAATGGAATGAGTAGCATTACCATAGGACAATTTCTAACATTGTGACCTCTCTCACTACAGATCCACAAGTCATGATAAGTCCTTTTCTTGAAGATGACCAAACCCCCTCTCTCATCCTTGCCTCATCATTTTCTCTCTTTCTCTTTACCTTTGGTCGACCAACCATTTTGATAATTTCTGGTGGCTCCATTGCATGATGTGGTTCTACCTTCTAGAATTTTTCACCTCTAACTTGTTGTAGTTTATGATTATACATATCCATGTAAGCTTCTTTTGAATACCACCAATGCATTTCACTCAATGGGTTTTCTTTCCTGTCAAGTATACATCTAATTGCATGGGGAAAGGGAATTCCTATCAAGTCCCATGTTCTACATGTACATTTTTTAAGTTGAAAATTAACTGTATGCTTCTCTGGACCTTCATTCACTTCATAACCAAAGTCACCATTAAAATCAACTTCACACCCTTGTGCAATTTATTTGAAATCGATCAATAACTTCATGACATATGGACTGAATTCATCTCTCCAAGTCCTACGTTCATCTTGACGATCATTTAAGATTTTCATTACCTTTCACACAAGACACAAACCAATAATCAAAAATTAAACTATAACAGTACATAATAAACAATACAATAAACAGTAACATTACACTATAAACAATACATAAATTCAGTTAGTTACTGGTTTACCTTGACTCTAATATCTTCCAACATCTTGATTATTGGCTTGTGTCTTGCCTCTAGAATCCATTTGTTGAAGGATTATGTGAAGTTGTTATCAACCATCTGATTCTTGCATGTTGTACCAAAATAAGCCCTATACCAATTTTGTGGAGGGTACCAAATGAGGTCTTTAGCAGCTTGTTCAGAAATATCCCCTAGCTTCAGCTAAGTCTTTAAAACTCATACATTCTCCAAGATTTTATACTTGTCAAGTGTTTCATTAACTTCTTTGTTCCTTTCTCTTCTAAACAGTTCTAACTCTTCACTATCATAGTCACTAGAGTTAGTTTCATTAGTTTCCTCCCCATCACATGAATCACAATCAGTTCCGACTTCTACTCCTACTGTGAAATTATAAGGTTCATCATGTTGAGTGATGCTAGGAGCTAGCACATGTAATTTACCCTCATCTACAATAAATATTTGAATCTCATTGAATTGGTTTGACAGTAAAGACTGTAGTATTCTAATGCCTACATCATCCTCAATTAGAAAGCACCTACCAGAAGGGCCTGTTACTAGTAATTGTTTCACCTCACTAAAACCTAACTTTTCAGTATATTCAGAACAAATGTCTATATAAGACAACAAATCCACATCATAACCTATCAATACATGCTTCCTTCTTTTAAGATACACTGCTTGATGTTCCAACAACCAGTTACCCCCATGATTAAAGACCAAATCAACCTTCTCAATCATTCTTCAAAGAAAACAAATGCAAGCCATAAAAAATAAGAAAAAGGGCCCATTAGTAATAAAAAAACAGAAAAGTTAAAGATGACTACTACCAATAAAGGGAAAGGGAGTTAAATAGGGCCCCTACCAATAAATGAACAAAGATGAAATACGGCCAAATAAAAGCAAAAATAGTGAATAAACTTCTGAAATCAACAAACAAGTAGACCCCATATGAATAAAGAAATCAGGCATCAACAATAATAGAACCCATATGTCCAGACCAAAACAAAAAGGGAAGGGACCACAAGCAATTGAAAATTCGTTGAAAATTTAGTAAACAAAGATAAATTTTTTGAATAAACAACTGAAATCGACTAAAAAATATAACCCCATACGAATAAAGTAAGCAGATGTTAGAAAAATCTAAGCGGGACCACATGCAGCAAACAAAATACTATAAAGACATGTACTAACATTGAACCCAACACTGAAAAATTACAGAATATCAGTAGAAACAAGATTTGTGTTTATTTCAAGAAACCCTAAGCAAAGATCAGTAAAAAATGCTTACTTGAATGGAGAGAAGACTTTAACTTTACTAAGCAACTTTAATCCGTCAACTTTAGTAAGAAATTATCGCAGAAATTCCCAAGAACTCAACCTCCAAAATTGCCGACCATTTCGCATTTTTTGGTTAGAGAAGATAGAACGGGTGAAATAACTTAGGTCATGTGGTTTTGGGGGGTAAAATATGGTCTGATGGGTCGGGTCGGGTCGGATCAATTGGGTTATGGGTGGGGTAAAAAAAGTTTGGGACATGGTTTAATGAAAAGCCAATCAGATTAGGCCACGTGGAATTAAAAATATGTTTAATATAATTATAAGTCAGCTGTTAGATTTAGGGGCACAAATATGCCAGAATTTTAACGATAGGGACATTTTTTCAAAATAAGTTAACGGATGACATTTTTAAACTGTAATCAATACGTTAGGAGCAGTTCTGACCCTTTTCCCTATTAATTTTAACCAAAAGTCATAAGATATGGATACAACTGGAAATACAATCCATTACGATTAAGAGTCCTAATAGGATAGGAATTTAATTTAACCATAGAAAAAGTAGCGCAATAAATGAAATAAGAACCGATTTTGGGAGAAGATAACATTTATCACGTGAGAAAAAGTGATATGCAATAAGGATTCCCATGTGCTTTGTTTACAATAATTATCTTATTTTTATATAATTTATTTTAATACATAATTAGTAGTAGTACATTTTAGGGAAAAAAGTTCTTGTAAGATTTATCAAAGTTAAGAAAAATTAAGGGATTTGTATCGGGAAAATTTGGTTTCCTACGTCCTTATGTTACTTATGCACGCCCTTGGCATCGAGGCCGGCCCAACTGAGGCTGACCCAAATAAGGTCGATCCCATTAAGTGGATGACCCGGTTAACACGACCCAAGACGACGTTGTTTGAAGCTCTGACTCTTCCGTAGACTGAAGCCACCAACTTCTGTACTTTTCTTTGATTATTTTGAGGAATGTCCCCTAATATATAAAGGAGACCTTCACTCTTTAAAGGGATCATGTATTTTTTGCTACTCAGAATATACAACTCATTCTCTATCTCTCTCTCTCTCTCTCTCTCACTGTCTCTCTCTCTCTTTCCCGTGCAAAGATTATTACTTGTTCCATTATTCTTACATCTAAGATATCTACGTCTCATTATTATCAACGGTCTTAGCTCAATAATACAATCTAGTTCATATTACGCTTGATTTCGATTTACCCTTTTATATTTTCGATTGTTCTTGATCTTAACAAGTATTCGTATAACTTTTAGCCAAATAATTTGGCGCCGTCTGTGGGGATTTCGTGAATCAAAGTTGTAGTTTTCTTCTAGAGATCCTTCAAAAACTACTTTCTACAACCTAAAATGGCTGAAACAACGCAAGAATGAAAGCTATCGTGGATGTTAGAGCCGAACTCATAGGCCCTCTCAATGCGGCTGCTGAAGGAGATGCTCTACATGCAACCCCTAGTACCCTGATAAACGCAGAAAACCCGCATTCCCCTTCTGAAGATCTGGTGGTTCCACGAGAAAAATAAGCTTCTACATCTACAACTAAAGAAGCACCCCCAGAGGTAAAAAGGTTACTAGAAGAGTGGTTGACAAACACTCTGAGTAGTTTAGCTGAGAAGCCACCCCAAAACGCTAGATGCGCACCAGCAACAGACTCTGTTACAGCCGAAAATGAACATGAGGTCACACGAACAAACAACGTGCTCGTCGATGATCAAGCTCACGGCGCCGCACTCACAGCCATTCTAAAAAAGATGGAGGAAATAGAAAATGAAAATAGGTCGCTTCGCGACCAGATAAAGGAGCACCAAGAAAGAGTGGACAAGATCCCGGGTCCACCTAAGCTGCTGCTAAAGTGAGACGTGGCTACACAAAAGGAGCTGCACCATACCCCATCTGAAAAACCTTCAAAATGCCCCATACTTGAGGGTATATGACGGGACCTCAGATCTCGAGGACCATCTAATTCATTGTGTCACGACATTCAAAGGTAACGATCTATCAAAGGAGCAAGTACCGTTCGTACTTCTGAAGATGTTCGGCGAAACACTAACGGTAGGGACCCTAATGTGGTATTCCTAGATACCGGCCAAAAGCATCTCCACGTTCGAGGAAATGGCAGATAAATTTTTCACCGCTCACGCAGGAGCCAAGAAAGCGGAAGCACGTGTCAACAACATCTTTGCTATCCGACAGACCTTAAGAGAAGGGCTCAGAGAGTTCTTAGCCAGGTTCAACAGGGTCAGAATGAGCCTACAAAATGTGTCAGAAGGTATGGCGGTCGCAACTTTTCAGAACGGGCTCAGCAGAGACGGCTCAAGGGCAACCAAGAAACTGCTTAGCCGCCTTATGAAATATCCCCCCACCACCTGGGAAGAAATTCACAACGCCTACTGTGCCGAGGTACATGGAGACGACGATGACCTTAATGGCCCAACCCGGCGGTTAATTATGGTGCACCCAATAATTCAAAGAGACCGACGCAACGAGGGACGATGCGAACAAATCTCACGCCTCAACAAGGAGAGGCACCAACCATACATCAGATTTTCGCATCGCCACCACCAAGGCACGCAGACGCCTTATAACGACATGTCGCCCCACTGCGGAACGAAAGAGGTATGCCTCCTTTATGTCTGCACATAACTTGTGTGTATCTCTTTCAGAAGTGGTGTACGCACTAGAGAAGCTGGGAAACAAAGTGCAATGGCCGACGAAGATGAACTCCGAGCTCGCCACCAGAAAATCAAATGCCGTGTGTGAGTTCCACCAGGAACGAGGGCACAGAACTGAAGACTGCATAGGTCTCTGACAGGAGGTGTTCGGATGTTGAACCAAGGATTCTTGAAAGAACTACTCAGCGACAAAGGGAAACTCAACTTCGCACGTGGACGAGAATAACCTCACGGCCCGCCAAGGCCGCCCTCACCCACACGCACCATCAACATGATCATTGGGGACGGTAACGACTCAGCGATAAACCATTCCAAATTCACCACCACTCACAAATTAAAGCGAACCATCGCTCACGAACAGTATGACGACTTCGAAGATAGTATAACCTTCGATAAGTCTTATACCGACGACTTGTCTTTCACCCCATTATGATGCTTTAGTTATTACTTTACGCATAGTAGATACTGACATTAAAAGGATTATGGTCGATGATGGCACCGATGCATGTATCATTCATCCAAGAGTCCTTGCACTAATGTGACTCGAGGATAAGATAATACCACGCTGTACACGGACTGGTTTAAACAATGCGGTAGAAAGAACCTCTGGGGAGGTAATGCTACCCGTTCTAGTGGGAGGAGTTACGATGGAAACCACTTTCCACATAATGAACCAAGAAACTGCATACAACGCCATCATCGGACGTCCGTGGATACATGCCATGACGGCAGTCCCCTCTAGCTTCTACCAAGTGATCAAATTCCCTACCCCATGGGGGGCTTTCAGCATATGAGGCGATCCACACACCACCCAATAGTCTTATTAAATAGCTCAAGATTATACGCACACCAAACAACTCAAAGGACCAAGTGTGGAAGCATAGCAATCAGCCCTATCGGGGACTAAGGTCCACCCGACAGAGGACGCCATCGAAGATCCCGACGTCGTTGAGGCTAACAAGTCCACGATCAAAGACCTTGACCCCGTCCAGCTGAGCAACAATGACTTCACAAAGAAGACTTACATAGGCCACGGTCTTTCAAATCCAAGTAAGTATCGTGAGTTTCTATCTAACTATGCAGATCTATTCACTTTTTCCCATGCAGATATGCCAGGGATCCCACGAGAAATTGCCTCCCACAAACTGAATGTCAATCTGCTATACCCGCCCGTGCGGCAGGTAAGGAAAAAATTCAATACCGCTATCAACGAAGCAGTAAATGAAGAAATAGACAAGCTACTGGAAAACGGTTCCATTAGGGAGTCCAAGTATCCGGAATGGGTTGCCGACGTTGTAATGGTCAAAAAGTAAAATGGGAAGTGGCATATGTGCGTGGATTTCACCGACCTAAACAAAGCATCCCAAAATATTTGTTCCCACTACCCCACATCGACCGATTAATAGATGCAACGATAGGAGATGAGTTGTTAAGCTTCCTGGACGCGTACTCTGGCTACAATTAAATCATGACGTCGGAGGAAGATCAGGAGAAAACCACCTTCATCACTCACCAGGGAACATACTGCTACAAGGTAATGCGCTTCGGGCTCAAGAATGCAGGGTCCACATACCAAAGGCTGGTGACTATGATGTTCAAAGAACAACTCGGGTAAAATGATGGAGGTCTATATTGACGACATGCTAGTGAATTCATCAAAGAAAGAGGACCACCTCGATCACTTGAAAGAAGCCTTCAGAATATTGAGAAGACACGGTATGAAACTAAATCCTTAGAAATGCGCCTTTGGCGTAGCCTGGGGAAAGTTCCTAGGGTTTTGGTGTCACAAAGGAGCATCGACGTCAATCCAGACCAGATCAAGGCTATAGAAGCCATTCCAGAAATACTAAGAAGCAAAAAACAATTGCAAAAGCTGACAGGTCGAGTAGCCGCCCTCTCCAGGTTCATCTCATGCTCCTCCGATAGGTGCCATAAATTATTCAGTGTATTAAAAAAAGACCAAGTACTACAATAGAACGAAGAATGTGTCAAGCCTTGAAGAATTTGAAGGCATATCTATCATCGCACCCCTACTAGTCAAAGCAAACCAAGGCAAACCGCTGTTGGTGTACTTGGCTGTATCAGAAGTTGCGGTCAGCGCCGTCCTAGTACATGAAAATAAAGATACGTAATCTCCTACTTATTACATTAGCAAAACTTTAGTGGACGCCGAAACTCGGTACCCACACTTTGAAAGGCTGGCATTAGCACTCGTAATAGCTTCGCGAAACATATGACCTTATTTGCAGTTCCATCCCATAAGGGTAGTAACGACCTTCCCACTAAGAAACGTCTTACACAAGCTCGAACTCTCAGACCGGCTCTCCAAATGGGCCGTTGAGCTTAGCGAGCATGATATCACATACCTTCCAAGGACCGCCATCAAGTTGCAATTCCTAGCTGACTTTATTGCTGACTTCAGTGCGGAAGTCCTGCCATAGGCGGAACTCGAGGCGCAACGTGCGTCCTCCAAAGCGACCTATGGGTCCTTTATACGGATGGCGCCCCAATGCATCGGGATTGGGACTGGGACTTGTCCTTGAGGTCCCCACGGGCAAACAAATCGGTGAGTCCATATGATGCCCGAAAATGACTAACAATAAGGCCGAGTATGAGGTCGTTATTGCAGGCATGAAACTAGCCATCAAGTATGGGGCTCGCCAAATCCTCCTCAATTGCGACTCCCAACTTGTGGTAAACCAGGTCACTAGGACTTATCAAATCAAAGAGCAAAGGTTACAAAAGTACCAAACAGAAATCCACAAGCTAATGGCTACGTTTGATGAATGCCGCTTCGAACAAATTCCCAGAGCACAGAACATCGAAGCGGATGGCCTGGAAAAGTTGGCCGCAGCCACCAAAAACATCAATAAAGAAAGTGTGGTCACACTCCTCCACTCGGTCATTGATCATGCTGAGGTACTTTATGTTAACTTAACTTGGGACTGGCGCAACTAGTTCATATCCTATATACTGGACGGGACATTACCCCCCGATAAAAAAGAAGCAAAGAAACTTCGCGTACAAGCCTCCTGGTATTGCATGATCGACAACGACCTCTACAAAAGGACGTTCGATGGGCCCCTGGCCAAGTGCTTAAGGCCACACCAAACGAGTCCAGTACTCGAAGAAGTGCACGAAGGCTATTACGGCGCACATACTGGCAACCACGCCCTTGTGCGATGCATCATACGTGCCAGCTAATACTGGCCAACCATGAAAAAGGAGGCAGCTGAATATGAGCACCGATGCCAACAATGCCAAAGTACGCCCCAATGATACAACAACCAGGAGAACCCCTCCATTCCGTCACTTACCCCTGGCCCTTCATAAAATTGGGAATGGATATAGTCGACCCCCTACCCACAGGACAAGTAAAGGAACGATTTCTACTTGTTTTAACTGACTATTTCTCCAAGTGGGTGGAAGCATGTGCGTACGCACAAATATGCGAACAAGAAGTCATGCCTTCATATGAAAAAACAGTATATGCCGCTTCGACATCCCCAAAGAAATCAGCTGCGACAACAAACGACAGTTTATCGGTCAAAAAACAACCGAGTTCTTCGAGAAGTGGTGCATCAAATGGATACTATCCACGCCGTGCCACCCTGCCGCCAACGTCCAAGCAGAGTCCTCCAATTAAACAATTCTAAACATACTGAAAAAGAAACTTGAAGACGCCAAAGAGCTATGGCCCGAACTACTACCTGAAGTGTTATGCGCACACATAACTACACCCAACTCCAGCACCGGAGAAACCCCGTACTCACTAGTTTATGGAACCAACGCGGTCATACCCATCGAAGTAGGCGAACCTAGCCTAAGGTATTCGCACACCAGTGGAGCAGAAAACAACACCATCAGACTTTAAGATCTTGATGAAGCCGAAGAAAGAAGGGAAATGGCCCACATAAGGATGGTAGCCCAAAACAACAAGTCGAAAGATATAACAACAAAAGGGAAAAAATAAGGCCACTCAAAGTAGGAGACTATGTCCTCAAAGCCAAGACGTTGGCTTCGAAAGACCCAAGTGAAGGAAAACTGGGCACAAACTGAGAAGGGCCCTACAAGATCATGGCGGCAGCCGGGAAAGGGGTATTCCAGCTAGAGACAATGGAAGGAAAAACACTTCCAGAACAACTGGAACGTCGACCACCTCAAACATTTCCACTTTTAAAAGGCCTTCCCTAAGTCGTACTCTTTTTCCTTTACCCGAGTTTTGTCCCAATTAGGTTTTCTCGGGAAGGTGTTTAACGAGGCAACAAAGGGAAGCCTTGGAGATGTTTGCAGTACAAGTGCATCATATTAGCCTCTCCATTTACTCTCCAAGCCCGAAATGATACACGAACTGGATTAGTGATATCTCCAATGTATAGAAAGGCTACAACCATCTCTAAATGTATGAAAAGGCTACGGCCACTTCCAATATATAGAAAGGCTACGGCTATCTCCAAATTTATGAAAAGGCTACAGCCACCTCCAATATGTAGAAAGGCTACGGCCATCTCCAAATGTATGAAAAGGCTACGACCATCTCCAAATAAATGAAAGGGCCACCGTTTTTACACGATTAAGGCCGTAAAATTTTACATGGCTAAGGCCATCATTTTTTTACACGGTTAAGGCCGTAAAACTTTACATGTCTAGGCCATCGTTTTACACGGTTAAGGCCATAAAATTTTACATGGCTAAGGCCATCGTTCTTACACGGTTAAGGCCGTAAAATTATACATGGTTAAGGACATTGTTTTTAACCGATTAAGGCCGTAAAATTTTACATGGATAATGCCACCATTTTTACATGGCTAAGGCAATCGTTTTTTACATGGTTAAGGCTGTAAAATTTTACATGGCTAAGGCCATCGTTTTTACACGGTTAAGGCCATAAAATTTTACTTGGCTAAGTCCATCATTTTTACACGGTTAAGGCCGTAAAGTTTTACATCACTAAGACCATTGTTTATTAAACGAGTATGGCCGTAAAATTTTACATGCTAATGCCATCGTTTTTACACGGTTAAGGCCGTAAAATTTTATATGGCTAAGGCAATCGTTTTTACACGGTTAAGGCCGTGAAGTTTTACATGGTTAAGGCTATCGGTTTTACACGGTTAAGGCCATAAAATTTTACATGGCTAAGGCCATCATTTTTATACGGTTAAAAACATCAAATTTTACATGGCTAAGGCCATCGTTTGAACATGGCTAAGGCCGTCGTTTGAACACGGTTAAGGCCGTCAAATTTTACACGACTAAAAGCCATCGTTTTATACGGCTAAGTCCACCCTTTTCACATAACTAAGGTTGTAGAATTTTACGTGGCCAAAGCCATCGTTTTTGCACGGCCAAGGCCGCCGAATCTTACACGCTCAAAGTGGTCGCCACTCAACTACGGAAAAAAAGAACAAAGACAATGATAAAAAATACAACAAGGTTCCAGAAAATAGAAAAAGATTAACTATGGCAAAATTCATATGTTTTTATCTCCAAAACATAAAACATGGATACGACTGACCTTAGAAAAAATGGCCAGCACCCATGATACAAAATCAGTATTTACAAACATACGCTAAAAATCCTAAAGGCCTCCGCCACTCCGCTCATCCTGCCCCACCCTGTCTTAATGTGGCCCATCTTCATTCCTAGGAGGGTACGTCTTGGAAATCCAAGAGCTGGATTCCAATCGGTTAACATTTGCGGAGTTACCTCCCTCCCGGGCCGGTTATTCAGGACTATAGCTGGTCGTTTCATGGGCAACTCTAGCCAAATGGCGTTGACCCTCAACCTCCGCCTCAGAAGCTTGCTCGGCAGCTAAAAATTCTTCAAGTACGATCAGTCGAGCCTCCGCATACACCCACATCTCATGTGCCTCACGAGATGCATCATCCTGTACTGGAGCCCGCCTAAGGACCTCAACCTTGGCCGTCTTAGCATCAAGTTCCGCCGTTAAGGCCGCAAGTCAAGTGCGCAATTCCGCCGCTTCCTCTGCCACTATACGGTAAAGCTGTAACTCTTTATCCTTATATTGAATAAGGATCTCCATCTCCGCAGCCGAGAAACAACGTCCATGAGTTGCTCGTCAACCTTATCCAGCTCGGCCACCCTCTTCTTCAACTGCGTCTCAGACTGCATGAGACCCTCACGGAACACCCTAAAGTCGGGGTCCTGTCTATACATGTCAGCTAAGGTTTGGTGCGCCTCGCGCATCTTGTTGTACTTATGCACCAACCTATTGTATTTGACCACCTTCTTCTTCAGGCGTCGACCCCTCTCCGCCTCCAAGACAAGAGTCTGGAAAAAGCCAAAAGGTAAGTGCATGGAAAATCACCCTCCATAAATGCGGAAAAAGCAAGTCAAAAGACATACCTGCAAATCCATCCCCGCCACTCTTCGGGCCAAGTCCTTATCACTAGTCTCCGCCAAGGCCTCGCTCTCAGCACCTGCACATAAAAGTGTCATGCTTGCGGCCGCCTCCTTGCAATTTTCCAACAAGTTGTAACGATTGGGAATCACTATGCGACGGGCAGACTAGTCGGCTATCATCTCCACTTGGTCTGAGGACCCGCCTTCTTCGACCGCATCCTCAATTACGATTTACGGGTTCGCCACATCCACACATTCGCCCCCTCTCTCTGTGACCGGCCGCGACCCGCCATCCTGAGCACGTGCCAGGCTAGGACTAACAACGGACTCCCTTCAAGGATCAGACCTCTCGAGCAGATAGCATCACCTATAAAGTACGGCCTAGACTCATGGCGAGGTGACCTAACCTTCTATGTCTGTGTGACTATCGACTTGCCAGCACGAATCTGGCGTCTCTTTATCTCTAACGGCTCTTCTTATTCTTCAGAGCCCCCTCTCTGAGAGGCAAGTTTGGATCATATGGTGCCACTTCGGTAGTAGGAGTCCCTATGGGGGCAACCTCAGGGACGATCTTAGGCACCATAGCCGGTACCTCCTCGGGCATCATTTCAAGCACGGCCCCAGGCACCACCTCAGACGTTACTTCAGGAGCCGCCACTGGTGCAACCTCTTGACTTGAGGGGGAAGAAACACTACCCCAAGGCGTTCTTACAAGGAGTATATCCTCCTCGTCAGAATCAGACACTGCTTTGGAAGGGACGGCCACAATTTTCTTCTTCCTCTTCTATGCCTTCTTAGAAGCACCCCGACCTACCAAAACAGGTATGAGCTGAGCCTCCAAGCCAGAACGGAAGGGAAAAACAAATCAAGGTCGTTACCTGTCGGGCCATAGAGCTTGCATAATTCGGGCCAGGTGCGACACTCCTATGCAAACGGTATCAATGCTCTCACCCACGACCTAATGTCATCGATTGTTCGAGGAGTGCAAGCTGTCACTACATAAAGGTCAAAAAAATCTACGGTGATTAGGCCGACGGAATAAGATCGTCGTATAAACTGCCTACAGGAATGCATACATGTTATGTTCCATGCCAGCGGGAACCCTTATGGGTTAGACACCAGATGTTATGCGTATGTAGAAAAACTTCTTCCAAAATTGATGATTGGCCTTATCGTTAGATTGCACCACAAAACTTTTCTTGCTTCAACGAACCAACTGAAGCATGGTACCTCTCATGAATCCTACACACCTTTAGCGCATATGGGGTAAGTTGGGTCGGACACGCCCCATACAAACGACAAAGCTCCTCCGCCAAAGGATTGAGCAGGAGGCTATATCCAATTTGAAAAGCATACTCATAAAATGTGCAATATCCAGGCCTGTGTACATTGGTGTAATCCATCCCGGCGGGGACCATCTCAATGTAATCAGGAATATTGTATGACGTTCTAGGAGCAGCCAAATGAGATGGCGTCAGCTCTTCTAAGTTCCCCAGGAGGAAGTTTTACATTTATTATTGAAATCCTTCCACGTAACCATGTCCTGTGGGAGTACGTTGGTTGTCGATAGAGGAACGAAGGCCTTCTTAGCTTCTCCTTCCCCACCATCTGAGGACGGTGAAACCTTAGAAGTGGCATCACCCTTGGTATTTTGCTATCGTGGCTATGCTTTATCATGGTAAAAGTTATGCAAGAAAGATGCTTCAAGGGTACAGGGTTCGATTCCCAGGAATGGAAATTTTTAGTAGATCAACGAGTACTAGAAAAAAGACGAAGATAAAATTGAGGAAATACTCTTTGAAAAGGTTCGAAAGTTGAATTGGATTCAACCTCTCCTCTATTTGTAAATAAAGGCACACGGAAATCGGAAAGGTATGATTCAAAAATTGGTGCGAGAAACCAAAACGTCACATCATGTCCTGAACCGCCTCGGAAGCAAAAGTAATGATCACGCACGTGATCGATGACGTCATCCTAAAAAAAAGTCCTAAAAGGAGGTTATATGTCAATGGCATAACGTCTTCGCATACGTTCACGCCTTTTTAGACAGTACCTAGGGATACGGCCAAATTTCTAGAAAGGTCAAGCACATATGTCTGTTCGTTGAAGACGCTTCTCGACTACGTCCCCAATGAATGGAGGGACTATCTGTATCGAGCAAATTTGGTTCCCTACGTGCTCATGTTACTTATGCACGTCCTTGACATCGAGGCCGGCCCAACTGAGGCTGACCCAAGTAAGGTCAATCCCATTAAGTGGACAGCGTGGTTAACACGACCCAAGACGACGTCGTTCGAAGCTCTGACTCTTCCGTACACTGAAGCCACCAACTTCTGTACTTTTCTTTGATTATTTCGAGGAAAGTCCCCTAATATATAAAGGATACCTTCACTCTGTAAAGGGATCATGTATTTTTTACTACTCAGAATATACAACTCATTCTCTTTTTCTCTCTATCTTTCCTGTGCAAAGATTATTATTTCTTCCATTATTATTACATCTTAAGATATCTACATCTCATTATTATCACCGATTTTAGCTCAATAATACTTTCCAATTCATATTACGCTTGATTTCGATTTCCCCTTTTATATTTTCGATTGTTCTTGAGCTTAACAAGTATTCGTATAACTTTTTAGCCAAACAGAATTATAACATGATATTGGAGCAAACGTTTGTGCCAAATGGAATTACAGGTTCTTATTTTATGTAATCATCCAATCATATATTTAAGATTTTTCCTTTCAGTTAAATATTTTTGCTATTTAACTTTATTGATTTTTATAGGTATTCCTATTAGATTACAAAAATTTTAACTCCTAGGACCATAATTGCTCAATGTATCTAATTATCTATAGTTTTCCAGTCAAATATACGTTTTGGTTTAATTTTAATTATTAAAATTAGAATGAGAAGATGTTCGAGAGCCCAATTGTTTGATATGAAGCACAACAAATTTATCATCAATATTAGCTAAAGTCAAACACCGAAAACAGAATAATTCTATCTTGAACTAACTGGAAAGCTATTAAAAAGTATTGCGAGGAACCAAAAAAGCACATTTTTAATTAATGTTTATACTCTATAAAATAAATAAATGTTATTAAAAAAGATTGCATATTATTGGACAAATTATAATGTTTGATATTGCTTAATATACTTAGGACATCAAAATTAAATAATAAAAAGAGTTATTATAGAAGAAGGATATGTCAATGAAATAGAATTGTTATCGAAACAAGTATAAAGAATCATAGTATAAGAGCTAGCCTAACGAACAACTCCTCCCTTCCTACATGATTTGTTGCAGTTTTTAATTTTTCTTAAACGGCCATATTGAAATATCATTATTCTTTTTATCTTCTCTTTTTTAGCTTTTAATGCCTATTTTTTTTGTTTCTCGAAAATTTTTCTGCTTTTGATTGCTTTATCGTGTCTTGCAGAGAAGAAGACTTTGGATAGCAATAGAGCAAAGTATTGTCTTCTTAACAAAACCAGGTATATATAGATCCTGCTTTGGAATTATTCGATTAGATTTGCCCATAATAATAAAGATAAAACTAAATGTTATGTTTTCCAATTATTTTATGTTGGATAATTGAAATATGAAACTTTTGTTACAAGTTTGTTAAAAACTAAATATTTTTTCGTTGCTCAGATTGCCTATAATGTCAATTTCTGGAATTTTTTTTATGTGTCATATATTTGAAATTTTGAATGAAAATCTGACAGTCTCTAGCTCTTTCCCTTCTCATCTGGCAAATTTTACAATTGTATGATCTAACTAATTTATGGAACATATATTTTCATAAACTCCTACGCCAAGCATTTTATTACCCTAGATGTTTAATTGTTTAAACTATAAATGACTGATAAAAATTTATCGGGTTTAATTTTGACTATGGAGATTTGAATTTGTATTGAAGTTAGATATTATTCTGCTATCAAGTGTCATTAGAGTTCTAATGTTTTGTTATACTTTGCTTTAAAGTAAACCATGAAAGTAAATCGTTCTTCAATGGTTGATTTTATTCAATTAAATTGAGGTTTATTTCTAATGGACATTAAGACATACATAATTCAAGCCAGAATATGATTGAGGGTAAAATTTAATTTGATATTTTATTTTTAATTTTGCGAAAAGAAAAAAAATCGTGAGAGAGGGTAATATTAGACTATAGCGAACTGCACAACTTATTTATGATAATATTTGAAGTGGGATATGTAAGTGTCTAATTATAAAACTAATTTTACATGATTTGATGATTATTATCTACTTTAGTTTTAATCAACTATCTTAAATAGACTCTTACTCTTGTATAATAATTTTTTTGTGACGATCCGACCCGTCGTAGTTTGTATTCCAGCCCCGTTATCCCTGTATTATGTTTTCCCGTGTGTTGATATATGTGTTTGGTGAGTTTGAAGTGCGTTGGGTTGAATTTGGTTAGAAATGAGACCAATAGTCTCTTTAAGAAAAGCTTAAGTTGGAAAAGTCAACCAGACGTTGACTTGTGAGTTAGAGATCCCGGAATGTACTTCCGACGATTCGACTAGTTTTGGATGGTGATTTATGACTTGAGAGCGAAATCAGAATTGAATTTGGAGGTCTGGTGTAGAATTAGGCTTGAATTGGCTAAGTAATTTTGGGGAATTCTGGTTGATAGGTGAGATTTTGATCAGGGGATCGGAATGAAATTCTGACACTTGCAGTAGCTCCGTTAGGTGATTTTGATATGTGTGCAAATTTTCAGACCATTCGGAGGTGTTAAGGTTGGGTTATGGATCAAATGCGAATTTAGAAAAGTTATAGTTTGACTTAGGCTTGAATTTGAGGAACTTGGTGATTTTTTATGTTGATGATAGTATTTTTATGCTTCGAGAAAGTTTGAATGAGGTAATTGGTCATGTTGGTGCCTTTGGTTGAGGTCTCGGGGGCCTCGGGGTGATTTCGGATGGTCAATCGGCCTATTTTTTACTTAGAGAACTGCTGGTGTTCAGCTGTTGGTGTTGCAGAAGATTGTTCTTCGTGTTCGCATGGGTGTGTCGCGAACGCGTAGGAGGAATTGGAGAGCCTGGGATTTTGGCCTTCGCGTTCGCGTAGGTCTGGAGGCCTGTGACCTTTGCGTTCGCGTAGCAGGCTCGCGTTCGCAGAGTGGAATTGCTAAGGGGGATTGTTTTGTGCTTCGCATTCGCGTCCTTGGAACGCGTTCGCAAAGGAGAAGGGGCAGTTGTGCATCGCGTTCGCAGGTGGCACCGCGTTCGCGAAAAAATAATTTTGGGCCTGAGGATTTTGTGCATCGGGAACGCGGAAGGGCCTCGCGTTCGCGAAGAACGAGGCGTCAGCTGGGCAATATGTTTTAAGGAAAGTTTCAGTCGCGAACCCAGCCATATTTCCACCATTGTTGGACATCTTAGAGAGCTTTTGGAGCAAATTAAAGAGATATTCGAAGAGGATTGACTAGAGGTAAGTTTTATGGACTCAAAACATCTTTTAAACATGAATTTAGCCCTTAAATTTCTGGAATCAAATAAAAAAGGAGATGAACTAGGGCTTGAATTTTGAATGTAAATTGGGATTTGAAGAAGCAAATGGACTCTGATTTTGATGAATTTTATATGTATAGAACTCATGGCAAGACGAGAATTCTGAAAATGTAAATTTTGTAATTTTTCGAGAAGTGGTCCAGGGGCTCGGGTTTTGCCAACTTCGTGTTTTCGGGTGTATTTCAAGTTTTTTCGATTGGGTTATATTTTTGACATATTCCTATTGGTTTTGATCAGATTTGGAATTCGCGGAGGTTGATTCTCGAGGGAAAGGCATTACGAGCTAGTTTGCGGCCAGCTTGAGGTGAGTAATGAGTGTAGATGATGACCCGAGGGTTTGAAACCCCGGTATATCACATTGTGATGCTGTATTGAGGCGATGACACGTACTCTACTGTGAGTGCATGGTCTATGATTGGGGATTATGGCTTAGTCCGAGCGTGTGGCATTGTATTGTGTTTTTGGCTATGAATGAGCTGGTGAACCTCCTACTTGGATGGTTATGAACACATTTGGGCTGCGTGCCGGTTATTCGGATCCCGTGAGGATCGTTATTATTGTTTCTATGAATCATAACATGTTTTCATGATATTAGACATGCATTAGAACACTGTTTAAGCATTTGGCAGATTCTAAGGTTTGGAACACCTAATTCTATAACTAAGGATAAATGGGACTAAAAATGGTAAGTAAATTTGTGCATGTGAGGCTTGCATGCCTATAGCTAGACTGATAGCGGGTCGGGCTGCACGTCGCAGCATATGTTACTATGATATTGTGCTTGGGCTGTAAGAGCCCCTCCGGAGTCTGAACCCCCACAGTGAGCGCGGGTACCCAAATGGATCGGGCTGCACGTTTCGCAGTGTTCATGCATTGCATTGCATCGCATCTCATGCATTTATTTATTGTTGCTTTACCTGTATATCTATGAGGCTGGTACTGTATAGAACTGCTAGATAGCTTTATTTTGTGTTATTTCGTGTTTTCTTATCTTCGGGTTTTTATACATCCTTATTACTCACTGAGTTGGTAGACTCACCCCATACTCCCTGCACCTTGTGTGCAGATCCAGGTGCTCCAGAGACCTAGTGCTGCTCCTGTTGATTACCCGAGCTATTCAGAGTATTGAGGTAGCTGTCCAGCGTCCGCAGGACCACTTACTGTCTCTATCAGTCTGTTCTTTTTTCTATTTTATCAGATTTTGGTATCATTTCCGTTCAGACTTGTATCCCGTTTTGTTTGAGGCTCTACACTCGTGACTCCTCGGTTTTGGGAGGATTATTTTTCTTGCTCAGCTGTAGTTTCATTGATATTGTCAATCCCTGGTTGGTTGTTTGATATTAAATTTGCTGTGTTATCTTAAATGGTTTCTGTTTTGCTGGAGTGCCGTTCTTGATTGTGGTTTGGTCGGGCTTGCCCAGCCTCGCGGGCGGGCACCATCACGACCGGGTTGGGGTTGTGACAAGTTGGTATCAGAGCCTAGGTTACTATGCCTCACGAGTTATGAGTCGGTTTGGTAGAGTCTCGCGGATCGGTACGTAGACGTCTGTATCTATCCTCAGGTGGTTGCAGAACCTTTTGGAAACACTTCATATTCTCGAACTCTTATCGTACGATTTTGTTGAATTGAGAACTGAAACTTCTTATTCTATTCTATCGCGGATGGCGAGAACCCGTGCTACCGGACGTGGCAGACGACCCCCATTGCCACCAGCTAGAGGCCGTGGACGCGGTCGTGGTAGGGCAGTAGGGGCAGTACCAGTTGACCCAACTGTTGCCCTTACTCAAGATCATCCCCCAGTTGTTGAGGCTGCAGCAGCACCCCCTCCGGCACTGGCCGTTCCTATTGTGATTCCTGCCCTTCAGGAGGCATTAGCTTAGATCTTATTAGTCTGTATTGGTTTGGCCCAGACAGTTTCAGCTACAGCTGCCGTAACGACATCTCAGATCGGGGGTGGTCATTAGACCCCCACAGCTCGCATACCAAAGCAGGTTGTACAGGGACTTCAGACGCCAGAGGTAGCCCTAGCTAAGGTAGTTGCACAAGCTTTTCCAGTTTCGCCAGTTGCACCAGCCCCATGGCATGTTCTTTCGGTGATGCCTGACGACGATCAGCGTCGGTTAGAGAGGTTTGGTAGACTTGAGCCTCCTACATTTAGTGGTACTGAGCGCGAGGACGCCTAGGGATTTCTGGATAAATGTCAGAGGATGCTTCGTACAGCAGGTATTCTAGAGTCCAGTGGGGTATCTTTCAGTACTTTTTAGTTTTCGGGGCCAAAATTCACATGGTGGGAGGAGTTTAAGCGGCGTAGGCCCGCAGGAGCAGCACCCCTTACCTGGCAGTAGTTTTCCACTCTCTTTTTAGAGAAGCATGTACCGTAGTCGCGCAGAGAGGAGCTGCGCCGCCAGTCTTAGTGGCTAGTTCAGGGAGAGATGTCAGCGACACAGTACGAGTTGAGGTTTACTCAGTTGGCCAGACATGCTACTTGGATGATCCCGACAGATCGGGAGAGGATCGGGAGGTTCATTCACGGCCTCAACTATTCTATTCGTGTCTTGATGACCAGGGAGAGAGTGATAGCAGCATCCTTCGAGGAAGTAGTGGACATGGCTCGCCAGATTGAGGCGGATCGTCGCCGAGAGCGAGAGGATAGGGAGGGCAACATGCCTCGAGGATCGGGCAGTTATGGTGGTTCTCCATCTAGGGGCCAGTTTCATCAAGGCAGAGGTCGTTCCTTTAGCCTCCTCAGTCAGGCCGCCCAGAGCACAACGGAGCTTTTTCCAGTCATGGCCGTCAGGGTCACCAGCAGGGCCAGTCTTAACTCAGCGCCCTCCCATCTCAGAGTTCTGTACGTGCTTCGTCAGCCCAGGGTTCATCTGCGGTGAGAGGTTCGCTTCAGTCCCTTTCTCCAGCTCTGGGCAGGTTTTTTGAGTGTGGCGAGTTGGCCACATGAGGAGGCAGTGTCCTCGACTTCGCAGTGGTAGGTCTCAGCAGAGGGACCGACCATCCTCTTCTTCTCCATCTTCTTCAGCACCATCCCATGCTATTAGGGTGGGGGACAGTCATCTAGAGGTCGCCTTAGGAGCGTTGAGCAGCCGAGCGGTGGTCAGGCTTGTTTTTATGCACTTTCAGATATGAGAGATGTTGTTGCTTCAGACGCAGTGATCACAGGTACTATCTCAGTATGCCACAGGGATTCCTCAAATTTATTTGATCCCGGATCCACTTATTCTTATGTATCTTCTTACATTGCTCATCATTTGGGGACTACCCGAGGGTGTCTTGCGTTACCTGTGCATGTATCTACCCCGGTGGGTGATACTATTGTTGTGGACTACGTGTATTAGTCCTGTCTTGTTACTGTTGGGGGTATGGGGACCCGAGCTGATTTGCTGCTATTGAGCACGGTGGATTTGATGTTATTCTGGTCATGGATTGGCTATCACCGTGCCATGCTATTCTGGACTGTCACACCAAGGCAGTCACATTGGCCATGCCAGGTATCCCGATGATCGTGTGGCGTGGTACGACTGATTATGTACCCAGCAAGGTAATCTCTTTCTTAAAGGCCCAGAGAATGGTTGGGAAGGGATGTTTATCATATCTAACATTTGTGAGGGATGTTGGAGCTGAGGCTCATAGTCTCGATTCAGTCCCCGTGGTGAGGGAATTCCCTGATGTGTTTTCAGCAGACAAGCCGGGCATGCCGCCGGACAGGGATATTGACTTCAGTATTGATTTGGTGCCAGCCACTCAGCTCATTTCTATTTCTCCCTATCGTATGGCACCATCAGAGATAAAGGAGTTGAAGGAGAAGCTGCAGGAACTCCTAGATAAGGGGTTCATTCGTCCGAGCATGTCGCCATGGGGCGCACCGGTGTTATTTGTAAAGAAGAAGAATGACACAATGAGAATGTGCATTGATTATAGACAGTTGAACAAAGTGACAGTAAAGAACAAGTATCCACTGCCCCGTATTGAGGATTTGTTTGACCAACTTTAAGGAGCAAAGGTATTCTCCAAGATTGATCTTCGTTCAGGCTATCACCAGCTGAAGATTGGGGATTCTGATATTATGAAGACAGCCTTCAGGATGAGATATGGGCATTACGAGTTTCTGGTTATGTCGTTTATGCTGACTAATGCCCCAGCAGCATTCATGCACTTGATGAATAGTGTATTTTGACCGTATCTGGATTCTTTTGTGATTATGTTTATTGATGATATTCTTGTTTACTCGTAGCCAAGAGGAACACGCGCAACATCTTAGGGTGGTATTTGCAGAGGTTGAGAGAGGAGAAGTTTTATGCATAGTTCTCCAAGTGCGAGTTCTATCTCAGCTCCGTTTTGGGGCACGTGGTGTCCAGTGATGGTATTCAGGTTGACCCAAAGAATATTGAGGCAGTGCAGAGTTGGCCCAGACCGTCTTCAGCTTCTGAGATTCAGAGTTTTCTCGGTTTGGCGTGTTATTACCGCAGGTTCGTTCAGGGTTTTTTATCTATTGCTTCGCCTTTGATGAAGTTGACGCATAAGGATGCACCTATTGTATGATCTGATGAGTGCAAGGAGAGCTTCCAAAAGCTCAAGTCATTGTTGACTACGGCTCTATTTTTAGTATTGCCAGCAGCTTCAGGTTCTTATACGGTATATTGCGATGCTTCGAGGATTGGTATTGGATGTCTTCTGATGCAGGAGGGTAGAGTGATTGCATATGCTTCTCGGCAATTGAATCCCCATGAGAAAAACTACCGTGTTCATGACTTAGAGTTGGCTGCTATTGTTCATGCCTTGAAGATTTGGAGGCACTATCTATATGGTGTATCTTGTGAGGTGTATATGGATCATCGCAGCCTTCAGCACTTGTTCAAGCAGAAAGATCTGAATTTGAGGCAGCGGAGGTGGCTTGAGTTACTCAAGGATGATGACATTACCATATTGTATCATTCGGAAAGGCCAATGTAGTGGCCGATGCTTTGAGGCGGAAGGCGGTGAGTATGGGTAGCTTGGCGTACATTCCAGTTGGGGAGAGTCCCCTTGCAGTTGATGTTCAGGCCTTGGCTAATCGGATGGTGAGGTTAGATATTTCAGAGCCCACCCGAGTGTTGGCTTGTGTGGTTTCTCGGTCTTCTTTGTATGATCGCATCAGGGAGCGCCAGTATGATGACCCGCATTTGCTTGTCGTGAAGGACATGGTCCAACATGATAATGCTAGAGCTGTGACTATTGGCAGTGATGGTATGTGTTGGATGCAGTGCCGAATTTGCGTGCCCAATGTGGATGGGCTCAGAGAGATGATATTAGAGGAGGCCCACAACTCATGATATTCCATTCATCCGGGTGCCGCAAAGATATACCAGGACTTGAGGCAACATTATTGGTGGAGGAAGAATGAAAAAGGACATTGTGAGTTATGTGGCTAGGTGTCTCAATTGTCAGCATGTCAAATATGAGCATCAGAGACCCGCTGGTGTACTTCAGCAGATGGATATTCCGGAGTGGAAATGGGATAAGATTACAATGGACTTTGTGTGTGGACTCCCTCGTACCTCGAGGAACTTTGATTATATTTGGGTGATTGTGGATAGACTAACCAAGTTTGTGTATTTTATTCCGGTGTGTACCACCTATTCTTCAGAGTGGTTGGCGGAGATTTTCATCCATGAGATTGTGCGGTTGCATGGGGTTCCAGTTTCTATTGTCTCAGACAGGGGTACTCAGTTATCTTCCCAGTTCTGGAAGACTTCTCATCGGGAGTTGGGCACTCAGATTCAGATGAGCACAACTTTTCATCCTCAGACGGACGGACAGCCCGAGCGTATTATTCAGATATTGGAGGACATATTGCGTGCTTGTGTTATTGATTTTGGAGGTTCTTGGGCTGAGTTCTTGCCGCTTGCGGAGTTTTCTTATTACAACAGTTACTAGTCCAGCATTCAAATGGCACCGTATGAGGCTTTATATGGGAGACGGTGTAGATCTCCATTTGGTTGGTTTGAGCCCGGCGAGGCTAGACTATTGGGGACAGAGTTAGTTCTGTATGCCTTAGAGAAAGTGAAAGTTATCTAGGAGAGACTTCGTACAACTTAGTCGCGTCAGAAGAGTTATGCGGACCAAAAGGTTTGGGATGTATCTTATATGGTGGGCGAGAAGATTCTGTTGAAGGTCTCACCTGTGAAAGGCGTGATGAGGTTTGGAAAGAAAGGCGTGATATATGTTTTTGATGAGTTTGAAGTGTGTTGGATGAATTTGGTTAGAAATGAGACCAATAGTCTCTTTAAGAAAAGCTTAAATGGAAAAGTCAACCAGACATTGACTTGTGAGTTAGAGGGCTCGGAATGGATTTCCGACGACTCGACTTGTTTCAGATGGTGATTTATGACTTGAGAGCAAAATTGGAATTGAATTTGGAGGTCCG
This sequence comes from Nicotiana benthamiana, assembly GCA_034376525.1. Lineage (NCBI taxonomy): Eukaryota > Viridiplantae > Streptophyta > Magnoliopsida > Solanales > Solanaceae > Nicotiana > Nicotiana benthamiana. The sequence continues at coordinate 32,387,219 of CM067335.1, read as the reverse complement.
GTGTAGAATTAGGCTTGAATTGGCTAAGTTTGAATTTTGGCGAATTCTAGTTGATAGGTGATATTTTGATCCGGGGGTTGGAATGGAATTCTGACAGTTGCAGTAGCTCCGTTAGGTGATTTCTGATATGTGTGCAGATTTTCAGACCATTTGGAGGTGTTTAGGTCGGGTTTTGGATCAAATGCGAATTTGGAAATGTTTTAGTTTGACTTAGGCTTGAATTTGAGGAATTTGGTGATTTTTGATATTTATGATAGTGTTTTAATGCTTCTAAAAAGTTTGATTGAGGTAATTGGTCATGTTGGTGCCTTTGGTTGAGGTTCCGGGGGCCTCGGGGTGATTTCGGATGGTCAATCGGGCTATTTTTTGACTTAGAGGACTGCTGGTGTTCAGCTGTTGGTATTGAAGAAGATTGTTCTTTGCGTTCGCATGGGTGTGTTGCTAACGTGTAGGAGGAATTGGATATCCTGGGATTTTGGCGTTCGCGTTCGCGAAGGGAGGCAGCGTTCGCGTAGGTCTGGGGGCCTGTGACCTTCGCGTTTGCGTAGCAGGCTCGCGTTCGCGGAGGGGAATTGCTGAGGGGGATTGTTTTGTGCTTCGCGTTCGCGTCCTTGGCACGCGTTTGCGAAGGAGAAGGGGCAGTTGTGCATCGCGTTCGCGGGTGTGCACCGCATTCGCGAAGAAAGAATTTTGGGCCTGAGGATTTTATGCATCGCGAACGCGAGGCCCTTCCGCGTTCGCGAAGAAGGAGGCGTCAACTGGGCAGAATGTTTTAAAGGACATTTCAGTCGCAAACCCAGCCATATTTCCACCATTGTTGGACATCTTAGAGAGCTTTTGGAGCAAATTAAATAGGGATTCGAAGAGGATTGACTAGAGGTAAGTTTTATGGACTCAAAATATCTTTTAAACATGAATTTAACCCTTAAATTTCTGGAATTAAATCAAAAAGGGGATGAACTAGGACTTGGAATTTTGAATATTAATTGGGGATCTGAAGGAGCAAACGGACTCCGATTTTGATTAATTTTATATGTACGGACTCGTGGAGAGACGAGGATTCTAAAAATGTAAATTTCGTAATTTTTTGAGAAGTGGGACCGGTGCTCGGGTTTTGCCAACTTCGTATTTTTGGGTGTATTTCGAGTTATTTCGACTGGGTTATGTTCCATTAGCCTATTTTGACGTATTCCTATTGGTTTTGATCAGATTTGGCATTCGCGGAGGTTGATTCTCGAGAGAAAGGCATTGCGAGCTAGTTTGCGGCCGGCTTGAGGTGAGTAATGGGTGTAGATGATGACCCGAGGGTTTGAAACCCCGGTATATCATACTGTGATGCTGTATTGAGGCGATGACACGTACTCTACTGTGAGTGCCCGGTCGATTATGATTGGGGACTATGGCTTAGTCTGACCGTGTGGCATTGTATTGTGTTGTTGGCTATGAATGAGCCGGTGAACCTCCTACTTGGATGGTTATGAACACATTTGGGCTGCGTGCCGGTTATTTGGATCCCGTGAGGATCGTTATCATTGTTTCTTTGAATCATAGCATGTTTTCATGATATATGTCTTGCATTAGAACACTATTTAAACATGATTTGGCAAATTCTAAGGTTTGGAACACCTATTTCTATAACGATTGATAAACGGGACTAAAAATGGTAAGTTAATTTGTGCCTGTGAGGCTTGCATGCCTATAGCTGGACTGATAGTGGGTCGAGTTGCGCACCGCAACATATGTTACTATGATATTGTGCTTGGGCTGTAGGAGCCCCTTCGGAGTCTGAACCCCCACAGTGAGCGCGAGTACCCAAATTGATCGGGCTGCACGTTCCAAAGTGTTCATGCATTGCATTGCATTGCATCTCATGCATTTATTTACTGTTTCTTTACCTGTATATCTCTTAGGCTGGTACTGTATAGAACTGCTAGATAGCTTTATTTTGTGTTATTTCGTGTTTTCTTATCTTCGGATTTTTATACATGCTTATTACTCACTGAGTTGGTAGACTCACCCCATACTCCCTGCACCTTGTGTGCAGATCAAGGTGCTCCAGAGACCTAGTGCTGCTGTTGTTGATTACCCGAGCTATTCAGAGTATTGAGGTAGCTACCCAGCGTCCGCAGGACCACTTACTCCGTTTCTATCAGTCTGTTCTTTTTGCTATTTTATCAAACTTTTGGTATCATTTCCTTTCAAACTTGTATCCCGTTTTATTAGAGGCTCTGTACTCGTGACTCCTCGGCTTTGGGAGGATTATTGTTCTTGCTCAGCTGTAGTTTCATTTATATTGTCTATCCCTGGTTGGGAGTTTGACATTAAATTTGTTGTGTTATCTTAAATGGTTTCTGTTTGGCTGGAATGCCGTTCTTGGTTGTGGTTTGGTCGGGCTTGCCCAGCCTCGCGGCCGGGCGCCATCACGATCGGGTTGGGGTTGTAACATTTTTGTAGTGACTTAATTATTTCATGTATTGCTTAATCTATGTGACTTAACAAGCATTATTGTTTGTTGTATTTTCTTAAAATATTTCAATATTGAACTGTTTTTTGTACATAACTAGATGAAGAGATAGATACAATTGTTTCTAACTAACTTAACTAAATTAATAATCTTTACTGGTTTAGACTACATTTAATTATTTTGAATTCAAGATATGGTAATGTAATAATACATTTCAACATTTCAAAGATTTTTGCAATTCTTCCACGTCAATTGCTTTAAAATAATTCTTTCTTATGTATAATATTTTTAACAAATTTAATTTATTGTTTGTGCAAAAATAATTCGTTGAAGATATATATGCAAAGCACATACATAGAAACTAATTTATATCTATATTATATTAAAAGCGCGAAAGCCCTTAGCGAAATGCCATTCGTCTTTTTTACCCTTCAAAAATAAGTTTCACACTAAACAAAATAGTAATTTGATCCTCCTAACATTTAGGCTTTGAAGTAAGCTAAAATTTATTTATTAAATATTTTCTTATCTAAATTAGGTAGAAAGTCCCAATATCTAGAGCTTTAATATCATTAACATTTACCTTATATAAGAGTTATATACTACTCATATATTAGACTGTAGATTATAATAAACTTTAAATTCAATTAGAATTATGGAATTTATGTAAAGCAGATGGTGGAGGACTAAATTCGTTTCGTGTTCAAATTCAGGACGTAAGACTCCAATCTCAAAAGGCATAATTTGTATAGGAATTTACCTTATATAGGACTTTAAATTTGAGTTTTCCTCTTTCTCCTTTTGGTAGTACATGTTTTAACCAAATATAGAATTCTAACTAACAGTGCCTTTCTATTAAAATCTATATATGCTCATAATTATAATCTTCCATGCCGTTCCCTCCCCTCCCTCACTCCCTCCCTCCCTCCCTCCCTTTTTTTTGCTTTCTTCTTTAAAGGAGTAGTGCATTTTCTATGTATTAAGTACCAAAATAATGAATCATTGGTAACGTTCTTACTATTGTAACTTGCAGGTGAGTTCTCAATTTTTGTTGATTCTCTCTGCGCTTCTTCATCTTTCTTTCCTTGTTTGCTTTCAATTTTCGCTTCCTTTTTCCTTCTTATGATATATCATGTAATTTTATTGTGCTTTTGAGATTTGATCATATTGATTTTCTGAATATGCAGTTAAGGCTGCAATTAGTGTTAAGTTTTGATTTTAGGTTAAGATATGAACTATAGGTTCTAAGTATATCTATTTTATTGTCTATTTTGTTAGTGATGCAAATAACAGCTTCTTATATTTTTTTTGTTCACGTATCTCATTTTTTGTTTGATGTTTTTAGGTGATAACACATAAACTATGGGAGCAAGCACATAAGTTGAAGTTTATGCAGTTCAATTTCGTATTGCTTTAATTTTTAATTCATAGCTTAACTAGATGTTTTGTGAATATAAATGCAGGTATGAATATTGTAGTGTTGATATAATTTTATGTCCTTAAATTCTATTTAATTACTATGATGATTACTATTGGTTAGTTAACTCAATTAAAGAAGAAGTGAATATGGCGAAACGATGTTTTTATCCGGTCAAACAAAAAACTATAAATAGTGTGGTAGGAATTTAATTCGGTGAGCTTAGAATTTGAAAGGGCTATAATTAAACAGAAACCATAAGTAACTTATATATCATTAACCAACAACTCATTCGGGGCTTTAATATTTCAATATTAATAGTTTCAAAAAAATATTAAAATAGTTTCACAATTTATATTCTCCGTCCATTTATCTTTATTCTCTCTCTATTTGACATTAACTAATATTTTGTATAGGTGCATACAAGTGATTCAACATAAGAACATTCTTAGAAGAAAAATTGCCTAGATAAATGAAATATAAATAATATAGGTCGAAATTGGATATATTCTTATATTTCAGAAAAAAATTGGCTATGGTAATTTGTGCGGTTATTGTGGTCCATATATATTTTTCTTTCATCTTTGCGTAGTCGAAATATGCAAAAAATAAATGCCTTTAATTTTGCAATATTTCGAGCCAAATAGGCACATGGAGGATAATGGCTGAAACGTGACAGAAAGAAATTCATACACAAGGTGACGTACAAAAATCATACCAATGATGATGCTATATTACATGATGGATTAACTTCATTGCTTATGATTCGAGGACTTCTATAAATTTATTTACTTTAATAATGACACAACTATAATTATATACTATTTTCTAACAGAATAGACGTCTTATTGCCATAAATCTAAAGTTTTCAACTTTCTATTCTACTAAGAGTATTTAATTTTGTTTGGCCAAACTCACTTTATCTTGAATATTCACTTTTATTGTACTATTCGTTTACCTAATTGTCGTTGAATCCTTTTCTTCCAATAAGTTTCCAACGCGGTGTTTTTTATATTTAAGTTAATTTTCTAATATTTAGAACTTTAAAATCTTTTAAAATTTTACCTTACATAAATCAACTAATTCATTTATAACATATTTGCTTAAAAGTTTTGTTTGTAGGCATACAAATTAGGCACGCATATATATTTGATGAAACAATTCAAAGTACCACATTTCTTCCAAATTAAATATTCAACTATTGCATGTATGCGAATTTATATAATTATTTTCTTAAAATATTTACTTCTATCACTAAAGTATAGTCCATGTATTGATTATATATACTTTAATTAATTTTGACCATCTAAAAATTATGTGTATTAAAAAAATTTTGAAGGCCAAAATTTACAATAATGAGAGATGAGTTGCCATTAATTATTTTTATTTTTTCCTTTTTTGTATTTATTTCAATAAATAACAGCTCCCTATATTTTTTATAGGTTAAGTTATTTGTTAAAAAATATTAACGTAAAATTAGTCATATTTAGAGTTTATATTGTCACATATTAAATTTATTTAGGAGCTATAGGCTGACCTAATCATTCTTATATCTATAAATTTATTGGAATTACCTCTTTCACAAGATATTTTCAGGCACCAAACTTGACCATTTGTACTTGTCATCTTTGCACCAAATGCAACAACAAAGTGCAATAAAATTAACAGGGAGAAGTACCTCGTAGTGCCATCACAAATATTGAATCTACTTAAAGAATTAAATATGTATTTGCACATCTTTCAGCAACTTGTGACGACCTGACCCGTTGTCTTTTGTATTTCAGCTTCGTTATCCCCGTATTGTGCTTCCCCATGTGTTGATATATGAGTTTGGTGAGTTTGAGATGTGTTGGATTGAATGTGGTTAGAAATGAGAGCAATAGTCTTTTTAAGGAAAGCTTATGTTGGAAAAGTCAACCGGACGTTGACTTGTGAGTTAGAGGGCTCAAAATGAATTTATGATGATTCGAATAGTTTCGGATGGTGATTTATGACTTGGGAGCGAGATCGCAATTTAATTTGGAGGTCCGGTGTGAATTAGGCTTGAATTGGCTAAGTTCGAATTTTGCGAATTTCGGTTGATAGGTGAGATTTTGATCCGGGGGTCGGAATGGAATACCGAGAGTTCCAGTAGCTTTGTTAGGTGATTTTGGGTATATCTTCAAATTTTCAGGTCATTCGGACGTCGTTTGGTTGGGTTTTGGATCGAATGCGAATTTGGAAAAGTTCTAGTTTGACTTGGGCTTGAATTTGAGGAATTTGGTGGTCTTGGATGTTAATGCGGGTGTTTTTATGGCCCGAGCAAGTTTGAATGAGGTAATAAGTCGTGTTGGTATTTTTGGTTGAGGTCCCGGGGGCCTCGGGTTGTTTCCGGATGGGTAATCAGAAGTTTTGGGAATTTATTTCATGAAGCAGCAGAATTGCTTCTGGTATTTCCGCTTTTGCAGAAGGAAGCCACTTAAGCGGTGGCCGCAGGAGAGGCTGGTGAGCCACGTAAGCGGAATCTGAAGGAAAGCTTGGACCGCGGAAGCGGGTAGAAGGCCGCATAGGCGGTTGCCGTTAAAGCGGGGATTTGACCGCAGAAGCGGTCTATGGAATTTAAGTGGGACCGCATAAGCGGTCTTGTGGCCGCATAAGCGAAGACCGCAGAAGCGTTCAATTGAACGCGTAAGCGGAAGTCAGGCTGGATTTAATGGAACAGTAGGTTTTCAAAAAAATTTAAAAGAGAAGAACGTTTGGACCTCGGGTTAAGGCGATTGTGGGTGATTTTGGAGAAATTTTTGAGGGAATTCATCAGGTATGAACTCTTGGACCTAAAGTATGGCATTATAGTGTCAAAACATGGATTGATATATATAAACATATATCGGATCGGGCTGCTAGCTGCAACAGTATATACATATACATGTATTGGATCGGACTGCACGCCGCAGTACTATATTATATGGTTTAGACTGCACGACGCAGTAGTATATTATATGGATCGGACTGCACGCTGCAGTGATATATGGATCGGACTGCACGCCGCAGAATATTAGCGCTTGGGCTGAAGAAACCCCTCCGGAGTCTGTACACACCCCCAGTGAGCGCAACCGGCTATATCTATTGGATCGGGCTGTGCGCCACAATTTTTATATAAACATTATATTGGATCGGGCTGCGTGCCGCAACAATATACATACATATACCTGGTGTTGGATCGAGTTGCGCGCCGCAGCAGTGTTAGTGACTGGTCGGACGGAAAGGAAAGTGTTATCAGATTCTTCCCTCTGTTTGGCACTTATTTACTGCTCTTGTTGTTGCAACTAGAACTGTATAGTACTTTTACCAGTTTTCTTTCATTCAGTTATTATTCATTGCTATTACTCACTGAGTTGGTAGACTCACCCCATACTCCATGCACCTTGTGTGCAGATACAGGGATCCCGGAGGCGTAGCTGTGCTTATCCGGTGGTGGTCTAGATCCATTCCGGAGTTATCAAGGTAGTTGCTGGCATCCGCAGAACCTGATGTCTCCTCTCATTTATCTTTTGCTTCTATGTCTAGACTTTACTGTGTTTTGGTCACTACTCAGTGTATTTAGAGGCTCAGACTTGTGACACCGGATCTTTTGGGGTTGTATAACTGTTGTTTATGTTTTCCGCAGTATTCTTATGGTTATTAAACTTAGATTTTATCTTAAAATTGGTAATTTATTGATTGTTTTTGGCTGGGATTGATTATATGATCGGGCTTGACGTACAAGTGTTTGACGCCATGACGACCGGGGTTTGGGTCGTGATAAGTTGGTATCAGAGTCTAGGTTACCAGGTCTCGCGAGTCATGAGCGGGTTCAGTAGTGTCTCGCGGATCGATACGGAGACATCTGTACTTATCCTCGGGAGGCTGCAGAACCTTTAGGAAAACTTCATATTCTTGAAATTCTTGTCGTGCGACTTTGTTTATCTGAGAATTAACTTCTGTATTCTATTCTATCCCAGATGGTGAGAACGCGTGCTACCGGACGTGGCGGTCGACCACTATTGCCACCAGCTAGAGGCCATGGACGCGATCGTGGTCGTGGTCGGGGTAGAGCAGCAGGGGCCGTACCAGTTGACCCACATGTTGCTCCTATTCAGGATCATCCCCCAATTGTTGAGGCTCCAGCAGCACCTGCTCAGGCACCGGCAATGCCCATTGTGATACCTGGTCTCAGGTGGTATCAGCTCAGGTGGTATCAGCTACCACTACAGCGGCTACTTCTCAGGCCAGGGGTGGTCATCAGGCCTCCACAGCTCGCACTCCAGAGCAGGGTGCATAGGGTTTGCAGAGCTTAGAGGCATCACCAGTTCAGCCAGTTGCGCCTGTTCAGCCAGCTGCCCTTCTCCAACCAATTGTTCCCGTTCAGGGTGATGGGGTACCTGTGATGCTAGATGACGAGCAACGTCGTCTGGAGAGGCTTAGCAGGCTTTCACCTCCGACGTTTAGTGGTTTTCCGGGCGAGGATGCCCAGGGGTTTCTCGACAAGTGGACGCATGCTCATGAACACAGGGATTTTGGAGACTAGTGGGGTATCGTTTACGACTTTTCAGTTCTCAGGAGCAGCCTTTACCTGGTGGAAGGCATATGAGCGGCATAAGCCGACAAGTGCAGCACCGTTATCTTGGCAGGAGTTCTCTACTATCTTTCTGCAGAAGTGGGTACCTAGGTCTCAGAGAGAGGAGTTACGTATGCAGTTTGAGATGCTTTGCTAGGGGGATATGGCTGTGATGCAGTATGAGGTGAGATTTGCAGAGTTAGCCGTTATGCTCCGTGGATGGTTCAGACGGATCAGGAGAGGATCAGACGATTTGTGTAGGGGCTCATTTATCCCATTCGTATTATGATGACTCGAGAGAGGGTCCTGAGTCACACCTTTGAGGAGGCGGTGGATATAGCCCTCAATATTAATACGGCTCGCTGTCAGGAGAGAGAGGAGAGGGAGGCCAAGAGGCCTCGAGGATCAGGTGGCTCCAGTAGTGCTCCGTCTAGGAGCCAGTTTCAGCAGAGAAGGGTTCGTTCTTTTAGGGCTCCACATCCAGCACGGTCAGAGTACCGTGGTTCATCATCTGGTCGGGGTTATCAGGGCTCTCAGCATGGTCAGCCATCTCTGAGCGCACTTCTAGTGCAGGGTTCGTCTCATGCCCCATCTGTTCAGGGATCATCTCGGCCTAGTTCTTCCGCCAACTACTCTAGTGCGAGGGGTTCCCTTCATTCCCAACTCCCAGCACCAGGGAGTTGTTATGAGTGTGGCGAGTTTGGGCATATACGGAGGAAGTGTATCCGTCGTTCTTCCAGTTCATCTCATCAGAGGGGTCAGCCCTCATCTTCTGGCCCAGTGTCTTCAGCACCCGCCCAATCAGCTAGGGGTGAGGGTCAGGCAGTTACGGGTCGCCCCAGAGGGGGAGGTCGATCCGGTGGTGGTCAGGCCCGTTGCTACGCTCTTCAGGGGAGGTATGATGTTGTTGCTTCGGATGCTGTTATTACACGTATTATTTCAGTCTGCCACATGGATGCCTCAGTTTTATTTGATCCTGGATCCACATATTCTTATGTATCTTCTTACTATGCTCATCATTTGGGGACTACCCGAGGGTGTCTTGCGTTACCTGTGCATGTATCTACCCCGGTGGGTGATACTATTATTGTGGACTACGTGTACCAGTCCTGTCTTGTTACTGTTGGGGGTATGGAGACCCGAGCTGATTTGCTGTTATTGAGCATGGTGGATTTTGATGTTATTCTGGTCATGGATTGGCTATCACCGTGCCATGCTATTCTGAACTGTCACACATGACAGTCACATTGGCCATGCCGGGTATCCCGATGATGGCGTGGTACGACTGATTATGTACCCAGCAGGGTAATCTCTTTCTTAAAGGCCCAGCGAATGGTTGGGAAGGGATATTTATCATATATGGCATTTGTGAGGGATGTTGGAGCTGAGGCTCCTAGTCTCGATTCAGTCCCAGGGAATTCCCTGATGTGTTTTCAGCAGACATGCCGGGCATGCCACCGGACAGGGATATTAACTTCGGTATTGATTTGGTGCCAGCCACTCAGCCCATTTCTATTCCTCCCTATCGTATGGCACCAACAGAGTTAAAGGGGTTGAAAGAGCAGCTGCAGGAACTCCTAGATAAGGGGTTCATTCGTCCGAGTGTGTCACCGTGGGGCGCACCGGTGTTATTTGTTAAGAAGAAGGATGGCACAATGAGAATGTGCATTAATTAGAGACAGCTGAATAAAGTGATAGTGAAGAACAAGTATCCACTACCTCGTATTGAGGATTTGTTTGACCAGCTTCAGGGGGCAAAGGTATTCTCGAAGATTGATCTCCGTTCAGGCTATCACCATCTGAATTAGAGATTCTGATATTATGAAGACAGCTTTCCGGACTAGATATTGGCATTATGAGTTTCTGGTTATGTCATTTAGGCTGACTAATGCCCCAGCCGCATTCATGCACCTGATGAACAGTGTATTTTGACTGTATTTGGATTCTTTTGTGATCGTGTTTATTGATGATATACTGGTGTACCCGTGTATCCAGGAGGAGCACGCACAACATTTGAGGGTGGTTTTGCAGAGGTTGAGAGAGGAGAAGCTCTATGCGAAGTTCTCCAAGTGTGAGTTCTGGCTTAGTTCCGTGGCTTTTCTGGGACACGTGGTGTCCAATGATGGTATTCAGGTTGACCCAAAGAATATCGAGCGGTGTAGAGTTGGCCCAGATCGTCCTCAGCTACTGAGATTCGGAGTTTCCTCGGTTTGGCGGGTTATTATCGCAGGTTTGTTTAGGGTTTTTCATCTATTGCTTCGCCTTTGACGAAGTTGATGTAGAAGAATGTACCATTTGTGTGGTCAGATGAGTGAGAGGAGAGCTTTAAAAATCTCAAGTCAGTGTTGACTATAGCTCCAGTGCTAGTATTTCCATCAGCTTCAGGCTCTTATTCGGTATACTGTGACTATTGGTAGTGATGGTGTGTTGCGGATTCAGGGCCGATTTTGCGTGCCCAATGTGGATTGGCTCCGAGAGTTGATATTAGAGGAGGTCCATAGCTCGCGGTATTCTATTCATACGGGTGCCGCGAAGATGTATCAGGACTTGAGGCAGCATTATTGGCGGAGGAGAATGAAAAAGAACATTGTGAGTTATGTGGTTAGGTGTCTCAATTGTCAGCAGGTCAAATATGAGCATCAGAGACCTGGTGGTGTACTTCAGCAGATGGATATTCCGGAGTGGAAATGGGAGAAGATTACTACGGACTTTGTGAGTGGTCTCCCTCGTACCTCGAGGAATTTTGATTCTATTTGGGTGATTGTTGATAGGCTGATCTGCGCACTTCTTTCCGGTGTGTACCACCTATTCTTCAGAGCGGTTAGCAGATATTTCATCCTTGAGATTGTGCGGTTGCATGGGGTCCCAGTTTCTATTGTCTTAGACAGGGGTACTCAGGTTTCCTCCCAGTTCTGGAAGACCTTTCATCGGGAGTTGGGCACTCAGATTCAGATGAGCACAACTTTTCATCCTCAGATGGACGGACAATCTGAGCATACTATTCAGATATTGGAGGACATGTTGCATGCTTATGTTATTGATTTTCGAGGTTATTGGGCTGAGTTCTTCCCGCTTGCGGATTTTGCTTATAACAATAACTATCAGTCCAACATTCAGATGGCGCCGTATGAGGCTTTATATGGGAGGTGGTGTAGATCTCCAGTTTGTTGGTTTGAGCACGACGAGGCTAGACTATTGGGGACAGAGTTAGTTCAGGATGCCTTGGAGAAAGTGAAATTTATCCAGGTTCCTATATTTAGTTCAGGTTCCTATATTTATGTTATTTTTTTTATTATTTAAGATTTTATATCATCATTTATTTATCAAGCTAACGGGCTAAAAGGGATCAATGTTCCTCATATTTAAGACTTATACCTTTTATTTTATTTTATACAATAACTCACATTATTTAATATTTTTTCGTATTTTTAAAAAACTATATATTTATTGATATAGGATACAAGCGCAAAACGCGTACCCTAATACTAGTTATATTAAAAGCACGAATGCCCTTAGCGAAATATCATTCGCCTTTTTTAACCTTCAAATCTACATTTCACATTGAACAAAATTGTAATTATAGCCTTTTTCTATATTTAGGAGTCTTGAATCAACTAGAATATTATGTATTAAATATTTTCCGTACGTGAATCACTCCTAATAGTTAAGACATTAAATCAATCAGAATTTACCTTATAGAAAATATTCCTTACTTGTACGGAACCACAAAATTACAAATCTAAGTCTATATAAAGGGACAGTAGGACATAATTTCACTCATGACCTTCATATATCTAGAGTAAAAGAACCACCGACGTAAGTAGTTCTTACACCTCTTTTTATTTTTTGTTTTTTTATCAAACACTACATCTTATAAATAATTTGTTATAATACTTGAATGCATACCCGTATTCTTTCTTGTTCTTCGATATTCTCCAACTATTTGTGTGTTTCTTATTTATTATTGTTTGTTTTAGTTTTTGATTTTATACACAAAAATACTTTCAAAAGGTTAAGAAAATTAATGATGATAAATATGATTACGTTTGAGTTCACTTAATTGACATACTAATATGTTTGAGACAAAAAGACACGTAATCTTTATACAAGAAAGCTTAATTGGTTATTAACGTTTAATTGATTATCATATTTGGTGATTATGGTTTGAGAATGTTATATGTTGCAATACTGTGGAAACCTTGATGGGTATAGAGTAAGCTTTTTTAGAGCGCTTTATCTCTCAATGTGAAATTTTTCAATGCTAATCCAAATCTAATTGAGGCTTAATGCGAGTATCAGAGTGAAAAATAAAAAAAATGATATTACTAATGTTGAGACATTTTAATCTTATTTATTTTGCTGGTATGATTTTAGTTGTGGTTGTGTAGTCGTAATATGTACCCGACTATAGTTTCTTCTCATTTTCTTAAATTGCATTTGGACAACAATGCTGGAAAAACATAATATGATGCATTATTCGTACTTTCATGTTTTATTCGAATAACTATTTAAGGAATTATGAAAAAAATATTTTTGTATTCTCTATTTAGTATTAGATCACAACAATAACAACACGTTCCATAAAGTATTCCCTCATAACTCATTCGAAATCACAATTAGCATATAAGAACTTCAGTGGGTCAAGATTTCTTTCGCTAGCTGGGTTCAATATTTATAATTCTAAAAAACTTATATTTTCTTAATATTTATAAATATTTATTTCACTAAACGTTTTTACTTTTTAAGAGTTTGAAATTGGACTATATTGAAATTTCTAATAGTTAGAGTTTTAAAACTATTAAAGTTTTGCCTCATATGTAATTTTTAAATTTATATAAATTATAAATATATTAAACAAAGGAGAAAATGAAAAAGATTAAAGAAAGAGAAAGTACGGGTTTTTGGATAATGATGGAGGTGGTTCAAGTCTTTGTATAAAATTATACGTTCTGATTTATATTAAAAACATTTAAAATATACAAGACTATTTACTAATAATAGTATTATGTATTATATTGTTAGCTTTCAAAACTTTTATATTACTAATTGCAATTATTCGGAATGGTGGGCAGAAATCAATAATAATTTTGACATTAATTATATGGCTTATAAAAGAGCATTTCAATTTTAAATTTTGTTAATGGTATATATTGATTCTTAATTACTTAAAATTTACAGAGAATTTCCTTTTGCCCTTTTTTGGAACATGCCAGTATTTATGATTTTTCACCTATTCAGTTTCTTTTACTATTTTAAAATGAAAAATAATTCTTAGTGAAATAAAAATACAATTATAATCAAATATTGAAAAATTTAAATTTATTTTAGGAATTAACACTCTATTTTATAGTATTTTAATTTTTTTACTCATTTAGATAGGTTACACGCGCAATGCGCGTATTATAAGACTAATATATTGAATAATGATTGAGACATCAATGAATAATGTTTTTTCCTTTATTGATTTAGTTATATAAGATCAATATTCATCAATTTCAGAATCTTACATTTTATTTTATAATTTAAAAATATATATAATTGTATTACAAAAATAATTTATTAAAAGAAGAAACACGCGCAACGCACATATCCTAAGACTAGTAAGATAAAATGTTTATGGTGTTAGTATGTGTATTATGTTTTCTTTGGACAGAAGAAAAAAGATTGAAAAGGTAATTAGGTATTTTATTGTGACGACCCAAAGGGTCATCACCGTAATTCTCCATTTCTTTGCGCTTCTAAGGCCTTGAAAACCTCTTAATTGGTTGCTTCGTTTTGCGTGCGCATTCCATACGCGAAGCCGAAAATCTTTTATGTGGAAATATTTGAATTCTGTGTTAAAAGCCATGAATTTTGATAATAATATTGCTATAGTTGACTTTGGTCAATATTTAGGGTAAACGGACCCAGACCCATGATGTAACGGTCCCGGATGGTCCGCTATTTGGGACCCGGATGTATTCCTGGAATCGAAATCCGAGGTCCCAAGCCCGAGTACGGAACTTTTCTGTAAAATTATTTTATGAAAATGCTTAAGGAAAAAATGAAAATGAAATTGATCGAAAGTAATGGTATCAGGCTCGTATTTTGGTTCCGACAACCGGTACAAGTCTTAAATGAGCGTTAAGCGCTATCTACAAAGTTTGATTGAAAACAGACGTCGTTTGACGTGTTTCGGACTAAAAATGGAAAATTTGAAAGCTTTGAACTTTGAAATGAAAATCATGAGTTTTGGAGGTTGATTCTTTGATTTTGATGTTATTTTGGAGATTTGATCGCTCGAGCAAGTTCGTAGGATGATATTGAGTTAGTATGTGTGGGTTGTTGGGAGCCCCGATGTCTCGAGAGTGTTTCAGGGGGCTTTTGGTTCTTTAGACTTAGCAGTTTTTGCTGTAATTTTTGCACAGATATCTTCTTCTATGCGATCGCATAGGCTCCCCTGCGATCGCATAGAGTCCCTTGCCAGCCCTCAAATTTTCTTTTATGCGATTGCATAGTTTGTCCTGCGATCGCATAGCTTGGCCAGTTACTTCAGTGCGATCGCATACCCTCCATCGTGATCGCATAGCGTATAGACCCCACCTAGGCCAGACCCGTCTTTCTTCTATGCGAGCGCATCCCCCTTCTGCGATCGTGTTGACCAGCCTTCCCTATCTCTATGCGATCGCAACCCTGTTCATGCGATCGCATAGGCCAAATTCCTTCAGCGATTTAATTAGGCCAGAACAATGTTTTCTCTGTTTTTCTTCAAAATTCTCACACTAGCTCTCCTCCTACACTCTCCATTGACGAACTCCAAGCCCCTCTTTACCATTACTCTTTGGGTAATTGATTCCAACTTCATTCTTCCATTATTTCTTCATCTAATCATCAATTTTCTAGCTCTAAATCATAGAATCATGGTAGAAATTAGGGCTTTTGGGGTAGAGTTAGGTTTTGAGAATTTTGGGCGATTCTACCTCAATTTGAGGTCGAATCTTAAAACAATCATATATTTGAACTCGTGGGATTTCCGAGCCTCGAGTTTGGACCATGTGGGTCGGTGTCGAATTTTGGTATTTTTGGAAGAAAAACTAGAAATGCATTTCTAAGCTAGGAAATTATATCCTTGTGCTATTATTATAATATTGAATCGAATTATGTTAGATATCGTTGGTTCGTGGTCGAATTCTAGAGGAAAGACAATTGTTGAGCTTTGAGTTGCTATTTTTGTATTCGAGTTAAGTGTTTGATCTAACTTTGGCTTGAGGGAATATGATTATATTAATATTTACTATGTGCTATGTGGGTCGGTGTATAGGTATGGTGACGGTTACCTATGCGCCCAAATTTAGCATGATCGTGTGTAATAATTACTACTAATATTTTGAAACAAGTGATTTTTTTAATAATTACTTGTTAAATAAACTACGAAGTGATAGTTGAGAAGCAAATGAACTAGAAAGGATTTTTTGGTAATTTTCCCTTGCCGGGACTATTTGTTGAGCTGTATTCCCTTGCCGGGATTTATTATTGAGTTATTCTCCCTTGCCGGGATTTATTTTTGAGTTATACTCCCTTGCCGGGATTTATTGTTGAGTTATTTTCCCTTGCCGGGATTTATTGTTGAGTTATTTCTCCTTACCCGAATATTTTGTCTTGTTATACATTCCTTTCCTGTTTGGTTGTGACCATTTATTGGGTGAGGAAGAGAAATAAAAGCTCGAAGGTCATGCCGTGCACTATGTATTTGAGAGTAAAAGCACGAAGGGTGATGCCGTGCTCTGTATATTGAGAGTAAAAGCACGAAAGGTGATATCGTTCATTATATTTGATATTCTTGGTGAGAAATGAGAGTAAAAGCACGAAGGGTGATGCCGTGCATTATATTTGAGAGTTTTGGTAAGAAATGAGTGTAAAAGCACAAATGGTGATGCCGTGCAGTTGTTGATTTACTGGCTTTTTCCATTTATTATTATATATTCAGTTCCATTTCTCGTTTGTTGAAGTTATGATTGAACTGTTACACCCCCAGCATGTCCCCTCCCCATTATCTGTTTAAATTCGCCTTCTCTTTCTTTTATTACACATATATCTGTACAGGTTGATTGTGGTAGGTCCGGTTTAGCCTCGTCACTGCCCCGCCAAGGTTAGGCCGGGCACTTACCACCACATGGGGTCAGTTGTGCTGATACTATGCTTCTGTGCCTTTTTGTGCACATGTTAGGATACAGTCTACGAATCGCAACAATAGTTAGGGGCGATCCTTCAGTCCAGAGACTCTAAGGTAGTTCGCTAGCGTTCGCGGGCCCTGAGTCTCCTCTATCTCTTCTAGTTTGTTTTCATTGAATCAAAATAGACATGTAATGTATTTCTTTCAGACTATTGCTTTTAGTACTCTTTTAGTCGTCCGTGAATAGTGACAACAGATACTGGGTAGAGGCATGTTGTTAATTTCTACATTTTGTCATTGCTATTATTGCTAAAAGTCTTCCGCTTGTTTTAATTAATTATTTCAGTATTTAATTTGCTTCAGATTAAGTTTATTGTGAAAATGATTAAAAAGGGGTTGGCTTGCCTAGCTTCGACAGTAGGCTCCATCACGACTCCCGATGGTGGGAAAATTCGGGTCATGACAAGTTGGTATCAGAGCACTAAGTTACTTGGGTCTCATAAATCACGGACAAGCTCGGTAGAGTCTGAGGTATCGGTACAGAGACGTCTTTATTTATCTTCCATAGGCTACAGAGTTAGGAAAATTTTTACTTTGTTCATTCTTATCGTGCGATTCTGTTTCTCATTATTGATTGTCATTCTACTCTATTCTTTCGCAGATGGCGAGAAAACGTGCGTCTTCTTCTTCTTCTTCCGCGCAGCAGCCTGAGCTCCAAGCAGCAGCTCCTGCAAAGGGCAGGGACTGAGGCTTTTCCAGAGGCCGTGGCAGGGGCAGAGCTCAGCCCCAGGCAACAGTTCCAGAGGTGGAGCCTAATATTGACTTTGATAAGGAGGTTCTAGCTCCACCAGCTCAGGTCCCAGGAGGAGTGATGTTTTCCCCGGATATTCATGATGCTCTTGTCCACATAGTAGGCTTTATGGACAGTGTCGCTAGAGCGGGATTGCTGCCAGTAGCACCATCCATTTCTCAGGCTAGAGGAGGGGTTTAGACAACTGCTATACGTACTCTGGAGCAGGTAGCTCCCCAGACTCAGGTTCTGTTGGTTCAGCCCACAGTGGCAGCTCAGACAGGCATTACTGCTCTGGCCGGAGATGGGACGGCCATGTCTTCGGATGCTTTGTAGAGACTTAATCGGTTCTCCAAGCTATTCACTACTACTTTTACTAGTGCTTCATCAGAGGATCCCTAGGATTTTCTATACAGTTGTCATGAGATCCTCATGACTATGGGGATAGCAGAGACCAATGAGGTAGATTTTTGCACTTTAGGCTTGTGGTATCCGCTAAGACTTGGTGGAGGGATTATTGCTTATCTAGACTAGCAGGGTCACCAGCCTTGACATGGGATTAATTCGCAGAGTTATTTTTGGAGTGGTTTCTCTCCGTCACCAGCGGGAGGCACTTCGCAGATAGTTTGAGCACCTTCAGCAGGGCTCCTTGTCATTTACACAGTGTGAGACGAGTTTTGTTCACTTAGCATGCCATTCTGTAGTGATACTCCCTATAGATCGAGAGAGGGTCCGGAGGTTCATTGATGGATTGATTCAGCCAAGTTGCCTTCAGATGGCAATGGGAGTTGGCAGTGATATTACCTTTCTGGAGGTGTCCAATGCGGCTCGCCGAGTAGAGATGGCACTGGCTCGAGGAGGTAGTCAAGGTTCAAACAAGAGGCCTTGACATTTTGGAAAATTTAGTGGTACTTCATCTGGAGGTAGGGATTTCCATGATAGAGGCCATCCCCCGAGGCCTTTCCAGTTGGCACTTTAGGTTTCTCATGGTACACCAGGCGGTGGTAGTCATCAGTAGTATTATTTGGATCAGCAGTTCTTCAGCGCACCACCAGCTCCCATCAGTGCACTGCCACTTTAGAGTTTCAGGGGAGGACATACCGGTCGACAGGGCCAGCAGTCTCAGCCACCGAGGGCATGTTATGGTTGTGGTGACAAAGGTCATGTTGTCAGATTTTGCCCTCGAACCTCGAGTAGTTCTCAGCAGCAGGGTCCCCGCCCTACAATTCAGGCAGTAGGTGATCCAGAAGCCGCCTAGCCAGCTAGAGCCGGGGTTAGGGATCATAGAGGTGGAGGGAGAGACCATAGAGGTGGAGCTCAAACAGCCAGAGGCAGGGGTCAGCCTACACTAGATCGTCCCAGAGATACAGTTCAAGGAGGCGGGAAACCAGCCCCGTTGTTATGCATTGCCAGCCAGGCTGGAGGCCGAGTCATCTGATGCTGTGATTATAGGTACTAGACTGGTCTGTGATAGGGGTGCTTCGGTATTATTTGATTCGGAATCTACTTATTCTTATGAGTCATCCTATTTTGCACCCTATTTGATCATGCCTAGTGAGGCTCTGGGTATTCTTGTATATATGTCCACACCGGTTGGTGATTCTATAGTGGTCGACCAAGTGCATCGTTCTTGTGTGGTGGTATTTGAGGGTCTTGAGACCCGTGTTGATTTATTGCTTTTAGATATGGTGGACTTTGATGTTATATTGGGGATGGACTGGTTGTCCCCGTATCATGCTATCTTGGATTGTCACGCCAAGACCGTGACTTTGGCATTGCCAGATTTGCCCCAACTTGAGTGGAGGGGGACCCAGGTCATGCCACCCGTAGAGTTATTTCGTATGTCAAGGCTCGACGTATGGTTGAGAAGGGGTGTTTAGCATATTTGGCGTATGTTCGCGACTCCAGCGCAGAGGTTCCAGCTATCGATTTGGTTCCTATTGTTCGGGAGTTCCCCAAGGTTTTTCCTTCAGACCTGCAAGGTATGTCGCACGACAGGAATATTGATTTCTGTATTGATCTGGCTCCTTGTACTCAGCCCATTTCTATTCCGCCGTATCGCATGGCCCCGCCAGAGTTGAAAGAATTGAAGGAGCAACTTCAGGATTTGCTTGATAAAGTTTCATTAGACCCAGCGTGTCACCTTGGGGTGCACCAGCATTGTTTGTGAAGAAAAAGAACGGGTCGATGTGGATGTGCATTGATTACTGGCAGTTGAACAATGTAACGATAAAGAACAAGTATCCACTGCCGAGGATTGACGATTTATTTGACCAACTTCAGGGAGCCAGGGTGTTCTCGAAGATAGATTTGAGGCCTGGTTATCATCAGCTGAGGATTAGGGCGTCTAATGTCCCTAAGACAGCATTACGTACTCGGTATGGGCATTATGAGTTTTTGGTCATGTCGTTTGGGTTGACCAATCGGTAACATTCATGGAGTTGATGAACCGAGTGTTCAGGCCTTATTTGGATTTATTTGTGATTGTATTCATTGATGATATCTTGGTATACTCCCGCAGACAGGAGAAGCATGAGCAGCACCTCAGAAAAGTGGTTCTTCAGACTCTAAAGGATAGCCAGTTGTACGCCAAGTTCTCAAAGTGCGAATTTTGGTTGAGTTCTGTCTTATTCCTGGGTCATGTCGTATCAGCAGAGGCTATTCAGGTGGACCAAAAGAAGATAGAGGCAGTCAAGAACTGGCCTCGACCAGCTTCAACTACAGAGATTAGGAGCTTCTTGGGGTTAGCAGGTTACTAAAAACGTTTCGTGGAGGGGTTTTCATCCATCGCAGCCCCGATGACTAGATTGACTCAGAAAGGTGCCCATTTCAGGTGGTCAGATGAGTGCGAGGCGAGCTTCTAGAAGCTCAAGACAGCTCTGACTACAACACCGGTATTGGTTTTGCCCACGAGATCCGGGCCTTATTACTGTGTATTGTGATGTTTCTCGCACCGGACTTGACGCAGTGTTGATGTAGAACGGCTAGGTCATAACATATGCTTCGAGGCAGTTGAAGATCCACGAGAAGAATTATCCAGTTCATGACCTAAAGTTGGCAGCCATTGTTCATGCTTTGAATATCTGGAGGCATTATTTGTATGGTGTAACGTGTGAGGTGTACACAGATCACAAGAGTCTGCAGTACTTGTTCATGTAGAATGAGTTGAATATGATACAGCGGAGGTGGTTGGAGTTGTTGAAGGATTATGATGCTTCTATTTTATACCACTTGGGGAAGGCCAATGTGGTGGCTGATGCATTGAGTAGAAAGTCCTCCAGCATGGGTATCCTTGCCTATATTCCAGTCAGATAGAGACCGCTTGCCTGGGATGTTCAGGACTTGGCCAATAGATTTGTGAGATTGGATATTTTTGAGCCCTGCAGGATGTTTGCTTGCACGGTTGCTCGCTCGTCATTGATGGAGCATATTCGGAAGCGGCAGTTTGATTTCCCATTTGTGTGTCCTGAGCGACACGGTGCAGCAGGGAGGTGCCAGGGAGATAACTTTGGGAGTTGATGGCGTATTTAGCTGCAGGGGCGAGTTTGTGTGCCCAATCCCAATCACAATGTTGATGGTATTCGAGAGTCGATCTTACCGGAGGCCCACAGTTCTCGGTATTCTATTCACCCGGGCGCCGTGAAGATGTATCAGGACTTGAGACATCATTATTGGTGGCGCAGAATAAAGAAAGACATTGTTGCATATGTGGCTCATTTTCTGAATTGTTAGCAGGTTAAGTACGAGCATCAGAGGCCCGGTGGGTTATTTCAGAGGATTGATCTTCTCGATTGGAAGTGGGAGAGAATCACCATGGATTTTGTTACTGGCATTCCGATGACTCAGAAGAAGTTTGATGCTATATGCGTTATTATTGATAGGCTGACCAAGTCAGTGCATTTTATCCCAGTTTCCACCATCTATTCATCCGAGAGGTATGCTGAGATTTATATCAGAGAGACCGTTCACCTTCATTGGGTGCCTATATCTATTATTTTGGATCGGGGTCCGCATTTTACCTCGCATTTCTGGAGAGCGGTACGGCATGAGTTGGGCACCCAGGTCCAGTTGAGTACAACATTTCACCCCCAGACGGACGGACAGTCCGAGAGGACCATTCAGATTCTTGAGGATATGCTCCGAGCCTGCGTTATTGATTTGGAGGCTCGTGGGACCAGTTCTTGCCTTTAGCAGAGTTTGCCTACCACAACAGCTGCCAATCGAGTATTCAGATGGCTCCATATGATGTGTTGTATGGTAGGTGTTGTCTGTCCCCAGTCGGATGGTTTGAGTCGTTGAGAGGCTCGGTTATTGGGTACCAATTTGGTGCAGGAGGCCTTGGATAAAGTCAAGATTATTCATTAAAGACTTCGGTCAGCTCAGTCTAGGCAGAAGAGTTTTGTAGATAGTAAGGTCAGGGATGTTGCTTTTATGGTTGGTAAGCGGGTATTTCTCCGTGTATCGCCTATGAAGGGCGTGATGAGGTTCGGGAAGAAGGGCAAGCTTAGCTCTAGGTATATTGGCCCATTTGAGATTCTTGACAGTGTGGGGAATGTGGGTAATAGACTTGCATTGTCTCCTAGCTTGTCAGCCGTGCATTCGATTTTTCATGTATCCATGCTTCGGAAGTATCATGGTGATCCCACCCACTGTCCAATTGGACAAGGATCTGTCATATGAGGATGAGCTGGTGGCTATTTTTGACTGGCAGGTTGGACAGTTGAGATCGCGGAGTATTCCTTTAGTGCATGTTCAGTAGAGAGGCCAGCCTCCTGAGGCATCGACCTGGGAGTCCGAGTGTAATATGCGGAGCCGTTATCCCCATCTATTCCCCGACTCAGGTACTTCTTTCTTTTGTCCGTTCGAGGACAAACAGTTGTTTTAGAGGTGGAGGATGTGACGACCCAAAGGATCATCACCGTAATTCTCCCCTTCTTTACGCTTCTGAGGCCTTAAAAACCTCTTAATTGGTTGCCTCAATTTACGTGCGCAGTCCGGGCGCGAAGCCGGAAAAGTTTAATGTGGAAATAAAAATCATGAATTTTGATAATAATATTGCTATAGTGACCTTTTGGGTAAACAGACCCGGACCCATAATTTGACGGTCTCGGAGGGTCCGTAAGGAAATTTGGGACCCGGGCGTATTCCCGGAATCGAAATCCGAGGTCCCAGGCCCGAGTACGGAACTTTTGTGTGAAATTGTTATATGAAAATGATTAAGGAAAAAATAAAAATGAAAATTGATCAAAAGTAAAGGTATCGGGTTCGTATTTTGGTTCCGACGCCCGGTTCAAGTCTTAAATGGGCGTTAAGCGCTATTTGTAAAGTTTGGTTGAAAACGGATGTCGTTTGACGTGTTTCAGACTAAAAATGGAAAATCTAAAAGCTTTGCACTTTGAAATGAAAATTATGAGTTTTGGAGGTTGATTCTTTGATTTTGATGTTATTTTGGCAATTTGATCGCTCGAGCAAGTTCGTAGGATGATATTGAGTTAGTGTGCATAGTTGATTCGGAGCCCCAAGGGATCGGGAGTGTTTTCGAGGGTGGCTTGGGGTGCTTTTGGTTCTTTAGACTTAGCAGTTTTTGCTGCAATTTTTGCACAAATATCTTCTTCTATGCAATCGCATAGGCTCCCCTGCGATCGCATAGAGTCCCTTGCTAGCCCTCTAATTTTCTTCTATGCGATCGCAGAGCTTGGCCAGTTACTTCAGTGCGATCGCATACCCTCCTTCGCGAACGCATAGCTTATAGACCCCACCCAGGCCAGACCCGTCTTTCTTCTATCCGAACGCATCCCTCTCCTGTGATCGCGTTGACTGGCCTTCCCTATCTCTATGCGATCGCAACCCTGTTCATGCGATCGTATAGGCCAAATTACTTCAACGATTTAATTAGGTCCAGAACAGTGTTTTCTCCGTTTTCTTCAAAAATTCCCACAAGCTCTCCTCCTACACTCTCCATTGATGAACTCCAAGCCCCTACTTTACCATAACTCTTTGGGTAAGTGATTCCAACTTCATTCTTCCATTACTTATTCATCTAATCATCAATTTTCTAGCCCTAAATCATAGAATCATGGTAGAAATTAGGGCTTTTGGGGTAGATTTAGGTCTTGAGAATTTTGGGCGATTCAACCTCAATTTGAGGTCGAATCTTTAAAAAAAATCATATATTTGGACTCGTGGGGTTATGGGTGATTGGAATTTTGTCTGAGCCTCCAGTTTGGACCATGTGGGCCGATGTCGGATTTTGGTATTTTTGGAAGAAAAATTAGAAATGCATTTCTAAGCTAGGAAATTGTATCCTTGTGCCATTATTGATAATATTGAATCGAATTATGTTAGATATCGTTGGTTCGGGGTCGAATTCTAGAGGAAAGGCGATTGTTGAGCTTTGAGTTGCTATTTTCGAATTTGAGGTAAGTGTTTGATCTAAATTTGGCTTGAGGGAATATGATTACATTAATATTTTCCATGTGCTATGTGGGTTGGCGTATAGGTATGGTGACGATTACCTATGCGCCCGAGTCTAGTATGACCGTGAGTCATAATTACTACTAAAATTTTGAAAGAAGTGAAAAATTGTGATAATTACTTGTTAAATGAACTACGAAGTGATAGTTGAGAAGCAAATGAACTAAAAAGGAATTTATGGTATTTTTCCCTTGCCGGGACTATTTTTTGAGGTTTATTCCCTTGCCGGGATTTATTATTGACTTATTCTCCCTTGCCGGGATTTATTGTTGAGTTATACTCCCTTGCCGAGATTTATTGTTGAGTTATTCCCCTTGCCGGAATATTTTATCTTGTTATACATTCCTTTTCCGTTTGGTTGTGACCATTGATTGGGTGAGGAAGAGAGAGTAAAAGCACGAAGGGTGATGCCGTGCACTATGTATTTGATATTAAAAGCATGAAGGGTGATGTCGTGCACTGTATATTGAGAGTACACGCATGAAGGGTGATGCCGTGCATTATATTTGGTATTCATGGTGAGAAATGAGAGTAAAATCATGAAGGGTGATGCCGTGCATTATATTTGAGAGTTTTGGTGAGAAATGAGAGTAAAAGCACGAAGGGTGATGCTATGTAGTTGTTGATTTACTGGCTTTCTCCATTTATTATTATATATTCAGTTCCATTTCTCGTTTGTTGAAGTTATAATTGATATGTTACACCCCCAGAATGTTCCCTCCCCATTATCTGTTTAAATTCTTGTTCTCTTTATGTTATTGCACATATATCTGTACATGTTGATTGTGGTTGGTCCGGTTTAGCCTCGTCACTACCTCGCGGAGGTTAGGCCGAGCACTTACCAGCACATGGGGTTCGGTTATGCTGATACTGCACTTGGTGTGCCTTTTTGTGCATAGGTCAGGACACAGACTGCAGCAGTAGTTAGGGGGCGATCCTTCAGTCCAGAGACTCTGAGGTTGTTCGCTGGCGTTCCCGGGCTCTGAGTCTCCTCTATCTCTTCTAGTTTGTTTTCATTGAATCAAAACAGACATGTGATGTATATCTTTCAGACTATTGCTTTTAGTACTCTTTTAGTCGTCCGTGAGTATTGACACCAGATACTGGGTAGAGACATGTTAATTTCCGCATTTTGTCATTGCTATTATTGCTAAAAGTCTTCCGCTTGTTTAATTAATTATTTCAGTATTAAATTTGCTTCAGATTAAGTTTATTGTGAAAATGATTAAAAAGGGGTTTGCTTGTTTAGCTTCGACAGTAGGCGCCATCACGACTCCCGATGGTGGGAAAATACGGGTCGTGACATTTATATCAAACAATTGGTGAGAGCAAAAACTAACGTAGGGTTTAGACGTACTAATTAATAGAAGAGATTTTGACTATTGGTGCACCCATGGTAACTCGTCCGTTCTTGTAGCACGCTGGACTCGAGTTTCATATTCCTCTTATTAATAAGCCATAATTTGAGAAGCTTAGTATCAACTTATCTGCTTGAGCTATTTGCTTAAAGCTTGTCCAATATGTTTAAAGCTTGTGCAATATGTTTACAACAAGACAAGTGACGGTTTACTTTTGTTGTAGACACGTGAAAATTTTTGCTAAAACCAGTAGGTTTGAACTTTATACATTCCATGTCCTCAACAGCCTTTTTAGATTGTCACGTGTGTAATCATGTTGGTCCTATTGAGTTTTTCATTTCTCACAAAGCTCTGAATCCTCCTCCTTTATTTTGCTTGACTAACCAATGTCTCCTTTTTTTTCTCAGGAAATTATTATTCAGATTAATTTTAAATCTTGAGATATGCAATTTTTAAAAACTATTCAAAGTGTTATAAAATGATAGCTCCTCTAAAAATGAGTTGCAAAGGTGAAGAAAAATGTTTGTTCCTTTTAATCCTAAGTTTTAACTATTATTCTTAAAGTGAAATTGTTATCTTTGCCTATGGTTAATACATAAATGTTAGTTAATCAGAAAGCATATGAACTATAAAATTTACAAAGAAGTATGGCATGATAATTTATATTTGTGCATATAACGGATAAATATGCACAAATTAAAGGTTTACATCTTCAACTTGAAGAACAAATTAAAGTAGACCTTTGCTTTTGTCTTTGTTCAAGTTCCCAATATTTTAAATTTGGAAAGTGTATTGGAAAAATTTGATTCCCTATGCCTATATATTATCCGCATACGGCCTTATTAAAGAATGCGGCATTATCGTGGTATAAATTAAAATAGAAGTTAAAAAAAGTTTGCAGAAAGGTACGTAAGAGAAAAAGATCGTTCAGAACTGAAAAGAGGTAGTATAAGTTTTAGAAACCTGCCGAAGTCATTTAGATACATTTGTGGGAAGCCTGGTATAATAGTTTGGACAGGCGGAGCAAAATAACAAGCGTGAAAATATTTTTTTGAGATTGCAGAAGCATAAAACAGTGACATACAGGCTTTTGGAGCTTTGAAAAATTAGTACTCAGATAGTTGAAATAGTGGCCCAAGTCTGGACAAGAAAAATATAGTAGAAACCCTTTGCACAGATGGTTAAAAAATATGGCAGAAGTTTGTAAAAAAATAGTGAGAGCTTCACAGACAAACGGATTCAGACCGAGGTGGATTAATTGGAACACGATGTGCAGGTGATTAGCCCATTTTATCCGGCCTAAGGCTTGCCTAGGCGTTACATAAAGATGGTGAGCATACAATAGTTTCCAGTTTTAACAAGGAGTTGTTAGCCAGTTTTATCCAAATTAGCGAAGTGTTTAAACAGCTGCAAATAAAATCCTAATGGCATGATATCTAATGCACAAGAAGTCTTATAAGCATGGTAGCTAAATGTGATGGTGATGACTCATTGATTATTGATTAATTAGAGTTATAACAAACTGACAGCAAGAGGCATAAAGAACAAGTTTTCTTATATGTGAAGATGCATGTCCTAACGCATGATTTCTATTGCGCAAATAGGTAAGTAAAATCCTATAATATGTTTTCTACCCATTCCCCTCAACTACGCATGCATAAACCTCCCAATTTCACTATAAACCTCATTATTCATTACAAGTTATTACAGACCAAGTAACTAAAAGTACAACAGTGATATAAAAAAAGAAGAAGTTATTCTATATGGAGCCTACAGCCAGGCCCAAGAACTCCAACCTCACTTCTTTCGAGTTTCACAGCCATTACCAAGGCTTGGGTGCAACAAAAGTTCCCTAAGGGTTCGAACCCCTGGCCAATACCAGGCACCCAAAGTGACATTATTAGACAAGTGCAAGTGTGGAAGTGCCAGCCTTGTGCATCAAAGTTCAATGGGTGCTCAAGGGCTCCCAAAGCAATGCTTACACTAAGGGGGCAGAACTTAGTGTTCTAATAGTAGTGAATTTGTGATAGGATTGAGAGAGCTTAAGAGTCAATTTAAGAAAAACAACAGAAGGATTTGGGAGACTGTTAAGAAAATAGTTTAAAAGAGTTAAAAGAGTTGAAAGGGATTCTTTGAAAATCATTTGTACTAACCCGTTTAGCATTATACAAACAGAGGGAAAAGGGAGAGGGAACAGATAAGCACAGGGATCTACTAATATACAGGCAAACATAGTGAAGGTAGGTAATCAGACATAGTTGTAGAACGAATAGGGGTTCAGTTCTTACTGCACCCAACCCCAATACACCTAACCTCGGGAAGAGGTGTTAGGCTGATCAAGTAGCCAAGCAGCCCTGGACACATGATAGTACGCACAAAGAAAAGTAAACATTCATTGAGGCAGGGAAGAGGTAAGGGGAGCATGCTAATCCAAGCTAAATAGGTTGGTAAGTGTATACTAGTGACAACAAGAGCAGCAGAACCATAGGTAAGAACACACAAGAAACAAGAAGAAGTCCAAAACTAGTAAAATCATGTTATTTTGGAAACTGTATATTAAATAGTCAACATACCAGTTGCGGACAATAGAACACAATAACAATGAGCAGTAGTGCACAATAGAGAGCAAAGTATGCAGAGAAAGAGAGCAGAAAGGTGAGAATAGCAGTGTGCAGCACAGTATGAGAATAGCAGTGTACAACAAAGAGAGCAGCAGGCAAATCCAAGTAAGCAATGTAGCACTTTCTGTAAAGTTTGGTTAAAAACGAGAGTCATTTGACGTGTTTCAGACTTAAAATGGAACTTTGATGTTTTATGAAAATTTGGAAGAAATCATGAATTTTGAGTCTTAATTCGATGCATATGATATTATTTTGGTGATTTGATCACACGGATAAGTCCGTAGGATGTTTTTAAATTTGTGTGTATGTTTGGTTTGGAGCCCTGAGGGCTCGGGTAAATTTTGGATAGGTATTGGAGTGCATTTTTGAACTTAGAGAAAATCTGGCATCTCAGTTCTGCAATATTCGCCTTTGTGAAGCAGGTCTCGCAGATGCGAGCCTGATATCGCAAATGCGTGAAGAGAGTGCCTGCAGCTAGGGTCGCAAATGTGACCAATTGGTCTGCAAATGCGAAGTCGAGCAGGTTGCATATGCAAATCTTTTGATCGCAAATACGAAATCTGGGAGAGATCTGCTATGTTCGTAACTGCGAACTCCAATCCGCATTTCCCATATCTGCAACCTGCATTTTTCATACTTAGCCGAATTTTGAACACTTTTCACCATTCTTTCAAAACCCAAACACACTTAGGCGATTTTCCAAGAACAAGACTTCTTCCAAACCATTTGTAAGTTAATTTTTACTCATTTCTTTCAATCTTTAACATCATCTAGCATGTTTTCAACTTAAAATCAAAGATTTTCATGGGTGAGATTAAGGGTTTTGGGTAGACTTAAGTTTTTCTAGAATTGAGGATTTGGACCTCAATTTGACGTCCGATTTTAAAATAAATCACATATATGTGTTCGTGAGGGAATAGGTAATCGGGTTTTGATCTGAACCTCGGGTTTTGACCATGTGGTTCCGGGGGCGTTTTTGGACTTTTTAGGTAAAACTTTGGAAAATTCATTTTTATGCATTCAAATTGATTCATTTAGCGAGTATTGATGTAATTAAGTAATTTGTGACTAGATTCGAGCGAATTTGCGGTGGAATAGAGGGGTAAAGTTGTAGTTGAGATTTGAGTTGAGTTCAAAGTATCGAGGTATGTGTTCGGTCTAACATTAGCTTGAGTGATTAGGAGTTGAGTTGTATTTGCTACTTGTTTTGTGTTGAGTACGACGTATGGGCATGGTGACGGGTATCCATACGTTGGCGTCGAGCATGACCGTGGGTATTAAAGTGATAGTTATGTATTCTTAATTGATTCTACGAAAGACTTGATTGGTGATCCTTGATACCGAGTATTGGTTTTAACTCTGTGAAGTAGAAATTGAATAGGAGTTATAGCTGACTCTCCCTTGACGGGACGTTTGAATTGTTGTTATTGTTTCTCTTGCCGGGAAGTTATTACATTATCTTGTTCCCTTACCGGGATTATATTGTGTATTGTGTTGGAACAAATGAGAGCGGGTTGTACCCCTACCACAAGTGATATTGAAATGGGAGCAGGTGGTACGCCTACCACAAGTGATATTAAAATGGAAGCGGGTCGTATGTCTACCACAAGATATTGAAATGGGAGCGGATGGTACGCCTACCACAAGATATTGAAATGGGAGTGGGTGGTAGGCCTACCACAAGATATTGAAATGGGAGCGGGTGGTAAGCCTACCACAAGTTATATTGAGAAATGGGATCGTGTTGCACGCCTACAACGAGATGAGCATTGAAAGTGAAAGTTGTTTTATCTATTCTTACCCGTGTTAGCAGCTTTATAGTTGGTTTCATTATCAGTCCTGAGAATCCTGTTTATTTTGCTATCCCCAGAGCATGTTTCCCCTCCCCAGTTTTACTTGTTTATTTCTTGTTGTTTTTTTCCATATACTATATAACTGCAGAGGTTTATCTGGAGTCTAGTCCTAGCCTCGTCACTACCTCGTCGGCGTTAGGCCAGACACTTACCAACATATGGGGTCAGTTGCGCATATGCTACACTTTGTGCTCTTTTGCACAGATCTGGGCGTTGGAGCAACATTTGAGCCGCAATATTAGATCTGGAGCCAGCTTTAGTCCAGAGACACCGAGATAGCCTTGCGTCGCCGCAGGCCCAGAGTCTCTTCTATATTTTATTTTCAGTCTGTTATCTCATGTATTTCGAGAGAAATAGTTTACATTTTCTTTCAAACAGTTGTATTTAGTATTGTTAGTAGTCTGTGAGCAAATATGACACCAAATTCGGGTAGAAGCAAATGATGAATTTTAGATTTTGTTTCAATTTATTTAACTCAAGTCTTCCGCTTTATTTTCATGTTCCGTTGTTTTTAAATTGTATAACATGTGTTGTTATAACTTATAAAAAGGATTTAAATAAAAGTGTCAGAAGTTTTGAATGTGGCTTGCCTAGCTTCTACGAGTATGCACCATCACGACTCCCGAGAGTGGGAATTTCGGATCATGAAAATGAGATGGTTACATGTGCGATTATTATTAACCCGCAACCTGGTGTTTGCAAGGTAACTTGCTCAATAATTTAATTTAGAGCATAATTTTAGGATTTTTTATTCAAGATATTTTATCTTGATAAGTTGGTTTACATCATAGCTGGTTTAGAAAGATGACATATTGATTGCCTCCACTTAGTAGTGAAACTATTGCTTATGCGAACAAAGTTATCTATATCAGTTTTATATACGTCATATACGAAAGTATATTACATTATCCTATCACAAGTGCTTCAGGGTCTGGAACCAAATAATTCTATCGTATTATTATTAATGTGCAATGTGTATTTTGATTAGCATTACAACGTACAAAGATGGACTTGCAAAGTTGAGTAAGCAAGTTAATTTTTCTAACATGGTGGGGGAGACATGATAAACAATTGAGAAAAGGTTATGGAATGAACTATTATTTATACATCTCGATCCTCGGATAAGATAATATGAACTTGAAGTTCATAAAAAGATAATTCATCTGCAATATATTGCAAAGCATGCCAGACGCATTTGCTGACCCAAAGAAAGCAACTATATTCTCACTGCAAATGCTCATATTAGTATAAGTCCTAGAAGGACAAAGTCTATGGTACACTTAAAGTGTATAGACAAATCGATTTTAAACAAATTTCCTGATAACAAAAATGAGGAAATGATCAAAATGATCATAATAAAGGAGGCAAGTATCACATGACATAACACTTCATGAAATCTCAGGAGAGATTCAGGTATCTGAATATATGAATGAAGAAATCTCTATGTTATGTCTATATGAAAATAGGAGGTTGGAACAGATATAAAATGTTTGTCGATGACATTGATAATATCGTTATATATATATATGAGGATATTAAGTATAGAGAAACAATTCAAGTAGAATTTGGTTTCAGATGAAAGACAAGTAGTTTTGGACGTTAGTTCAAACACTCGAAAGTATAAAGTCAATAGATATTTGCAATCACTTCCATGAATTTTACATGTGGGCATGACATGAAAACTTAATATGCACCTAAACTCTATTTAAATTGCATATATGTATGATACACTTTGGATGAGCATGCCTAACAATTTCCAAATCAACATCATAGCATTGGAGTGCTTTAAAGGAGTCAAGATCAAGAAGGATAAACTTGTAATAATTAACTAAGCTCCTTAGAATTAGCATAGGGTTATTTGGGTCATTTGTAGCTAAATACCCCTCTAGTATAAATAGCCCTTAAGGCTTATATTTTAGGTAGACTTGATGAATGACAAAACTTGAAGACATGCAAGTCTCACACTATTTTTTTATCTTTTAATTAATGCATTTGTGTTTATGATTTTAATTCATTTGTTGCTTTGTTTATGCTTTCATTAGTGATAAATTAGTCTTAGTTGGTGAGAAATTAGTAGTGAATGCTTAATTGCTCTATCCGAGTTTTTAAGAGTTGCCAATCTCTTCAGGGTTTTCATAGCTTAGGGTTACAATTGATTGAGTTCATAGAGGTAATTAGGCATCATAGCCTAATTGGTTCTTGTTCTTCCAATTAATTGTAGGACTAGCTCTTATTATTAATTCCGCATATTTTGTCATATCCGTATTTTGGTTCATAATTCATATCATCTTTGTATTGGGTAGATTTGGTTCTCTACATTCCTGCGCTATCTACATATGTCCTCGGTGAAGAAGACGGCCTAATTATGGTCGACTCGAGTAAGGCCAGCCTCAGCTTATAGACGGATCGAGTGACATGACTCACTGCGATGTCATTTCAAGCTCCGACACTCGTACAATGAGGCCACCAACCATTGTACTTTTCTTTGATTATTTTGAGGAAGGTCCCTTAGTATATAAAGAGGACCTTCCTTTTGTAAAAACTCATGTGTATTTTACTATTGGAAATATACAACTCTCTCTCTCTCTATCTGACTCTCTCTCTCTTGTGCAATGTTTACTACTTGCCTAATTGTTCTTGTATCTCAAACTACTTATACTATAATCACAAATCTAGGTCATTCTATACTCTCTAGTTCATATTTCACTTGATTCCGATTAACCCATACTATTTTCGATTCTTTTAGAGCTATTTAAGTACTTGCATAACTTTTTAGCCAAACAATTTGGCGCCGTCTGTGGGGATTTCGAGAATTAAAGCTGTAGTTTGCTTCTAAAGATCCTTCGAAAA
Organism: Nicotiana benthamiana; assembly: GCA_034376525.1. Taxonomy (NCBI): domain Eukaryota; kingdom Viridiplantae; phylum Streptophyta; class Magnoliopsida; order Solanales; family Solanaceae; genus Nicotiana; species Nicotiana benthamiana. The sequence continues at coordinate 32,354,664 of CM067335.1, read as the reverse complement.
ATCACTCTCTACGACCTAAAATGGCTGAGAACAACGCAAGAATGAAAGCTATCTTGGATGTTAGAACAGATCTTACCGGCCCTCTCAATGCGGATCCTGAAGGAGATGCCCTGCACACAACCCCCAGTACCTTGATAAGCGTGGAAAACCTACCTTCCCCATCGGAAGATCTGGTGGTTCCACAAGAAAGAGAGGCTTCGACATCTACAACTAAAGAAGCACCCCCAGCGAAAGTAGCCAAAGAGCCTCCTCAAAATGATAGATGCACCCTAGCGACAGATCATGTTGCAGCCGAAGATGAACTCGAGGTCAAGAGAACGAACAACGTGCCCATCGATGATCAAGATAACGGTGGCACGCTCATAGCCATAGTCAAAAAGATGGAAGAAATGGAAAACGAGAATAGGTCACTTCGCGACCAGAAGAAGTAGCACCAAGAAAGGGTGGATAAAATCCCAGGTGCGCCTAAGTTGCCGCCAAAGAGAGACGTGGGGAGGTTCGTTGAACAACCCTACATGGAAGGAGCCGTGCCATACCCCATCCCGAAGAACTTCAAAATGCCCTCATACTTGAAGGTATATGATGGGACCACAGATCCCGAGGACCACCTAATTCACTATGTTACGGCCGTCAAAGGCAATGATCTATCAAAAGAGCAGGTTTCATCCGTACTTCTGAAGAAGTTCGGTGCAACGCTAACAGGAGGGCCCTAACGTAGTACTCACAGCTACCTGCCCAAAGCGTCTCCACATTCGAGGAAATGGCAGATAAATTTGCCACCACCCACACAGGAGCAAGGAAGGCGGAAGCACAGGTCAACGAAATTTTTGTTGTACGACAGACCCCAGGAGAAGGACCCAGGGAGTTCTTAGCTAGGTTCAACAGAGTCAGAATGAGCCAACCAAACGTGTCCGAATGTATGGCTGTCCCAGCCTTTCAGAACGGACTCAGCAAATACGGCTCAAGTGCAACAAGGAAACTGCTCAGCCGTCTCCTAAAATATCCCCTCACCGCCTGGAAGAGATACACAACGCCTATTGTGCCGAGGTGCGTGGAGATGACGATGACTTTAACGGCCCAACTCGACGGTTGATAATGGTGCACCCAGAAATCCGAAGGGACCGACGCAGTGAGGGACGACAAGAACAAGTCCCACACCCCAACAGGGGAAGACACCAACCATATATCAGATCCTCACATCCGCCACCACCAAGGCACGCAGACGCCTTACAACTACATGTCGCCCCATTAAGGACCGATAGAGGTATGCCCCCTTCATTATCTGCACATAACATTTGTGTGTCTCCTTCAGAAGTAGTGTACGCACTAGAAAGCTAGGCAACAAAGTACAATGGCCAGCAAAGATGAAGTCCGACTCCGCCACCAGAAAATCAAATGCCCTGTGCAAGTTCCACGAGGAACGGGGGCACAAATCAGAAGATTGCATAAGGCTCTAACAGGAGGTGGTCCGAATGCTGAACAAAGGGTTTTTGAAAGAACTACTCAAAGACAAAGGAAAGCTAAACTACGCACGCGGACGTGAACAACCTCAAGGTCCGCCAAGGCTGCCCTCACCAACACGCACCATCAACATGATCATTGAGGACGGCAATGATTCAGCAATCAATCACGTCAAATTCACCACAACTCACAAGTTAAAGCGAACCATCGCCCACAAACGGTATGACGATTTCGAAGATAGTATCACCTTTGATATGTCCGATGCCGACGGTTTGTGTTTCCCTTATTATGATGCCTTAGTTATTACCTTACGCATAGTAGATACTGATGTTAAAAGGATCATGGTCGACGACAGCATCGGCGCATGTATCATTCATCCAAGAGTCGTTGCACTTATGTGACTCGAGGATAAGATAATTCCGCGTTGCATAACACTAACTGGTTTTAATAATGCAGTGGAAAGAACCTCTAGCGAGGTAACGCTGCCCGTTCTGGCAGGATGAGTGACGATGGAAACCACTTTCCACGTAATGAACCAAGAACCGACATATAACGCTATTATAGGATGCCCGTGAATACATGCCATGAGGGCAGTCCCCTCCAGTTTCTATCAAGTGATCAAATTCCCAACCCCGTGGGGAGTGCACAGCATACGGGGTGAGCCGCGCACCGCCCAAGGATGCTATAAAAAGCTCAGGATTACACGCACACCAAGTAACTCAAGGGAGCAAGTGCTGAAGCATAGCAATCAGCCCTGTCGGGGACAAAGGTTTGCCCGACAGAGAGCGCCATCAAAGATCCTGACGACATCGAGGCCAACAAGTCTACGATCTAGGACCTCGACCTCGTCCTGCTTAGCAATTGCGACCGCGCGAAGAAATCTTACATAGGTCACGACCTATCAAATCCAGGTAAGTACCGTGAATTTTTATCTAACCATGTGGACCTGTTTGCTTTTTCCCATGCAGATATGCTAGGAATTTAATGAGAAATTGCTTCCCACAAACTGAAGGTCAACCCGTTATACCTGCCCGTGCGGTAGGAAAGAAAATAATTCAACACCGCCATCAACGAAGCGGTGAGTGAAGAAGTAGACAAGCTGCTGACTAATGGCTGCATCAGAGAATCCAAGTACCCGGAGTGGGTCGCCAATGTAGTAATGGTCAAAAAGAAAAATGGGAAGTGGCGTATGTGTGTAGACTTCACCGATCTAAATAAAGCATGCCTAAAAGACTCATTCCCGCTACCCCACATCGATCAGCTGATAGACGCAACGACATTATATGAGCTGCTGAGCTTCCTTGGTGTGTATTCCGGCTATAATCAGATCATGATGGCCGATGAGGATCAAGAGAAAACAACTTTCATCACTCACCGGGGGACATACTACTATAAGGTAATGCCTTTTGGGCTTAAGAACGCAGGGGCCACTTACCAAAGGTTGGTGACTACGATGTTCAAAGAACAACTCGACAAGAGGATGGAGGTCTACATCGACGACATGTTGGTCAAGTCATCAAAAAAGGAAGACCACCTCACCCACTAGAAGGAAGCCTTCGAAATATTAAGGAAGTATGGTATGAAACTGAATCCCGAAAAATGCACTTTTAGCATAGCCTCGGGAAAGTTCCTGGGATTTATGGTATCACAAAGGGGCAACGAAGTCAACCCTGACCAGATCAAGGCCACAGATGCCATCCCAGAAACGCTAAGCAACAAAAAGTAGGTGCAGAAGTTGACGGGTCGGATAGTCGCCCTCTCCAGGTTCATCTCACGCTCCTCCGACGGGTGCCACAAATTCTTTAGTGTACTAAAGAAAGACAAGGGACTGCAGTGGAAAGAAGAATGTGTAGAAGCCCTGAAGAAATTAAAAGCATATTTGTCATCATCACCCCTACTGGTGAAAGCCAACCCAGGCGATCCATTGCTAATATATTTGGCCGTATCAGAAGTCGCAGTCAATCGTCCTGGTGCACGAAGATAAAAATACACAAATTCCTATTTATTATATTAGCAAAACTTTAGTGGACGCCGAAACACGGTACCCCCACCTTTAGAGGCTAGAATTAGCACTCGTAGTAGTTTTACGAAAGCTACGACCGTATTTCCAATGCCATCCCATAAGGGTAATAACGACCTTCCCTCTAAGGAGCGTCCTACACAACCAGAACTCTCGGGACGACTCACCAGATGGGCCGTTGAGCTTAGCGAGCATGACATTACATACCTTCCAAGGACCGCCATCAAGTCACAAGTCTTAGCTGACTTTATCGCCGACTTCAGCGCGGAAGTCCTTCCAAAGGCAGAACTCAAGGCGCAACATACATCCTTCGAAAATGACCTATGGGTCCTTTATACGGATGGCGCCGCCAATGCGTCGGGATCGGGGCTGGGACTCGTTCTTGAGGTCCCCACGGGTGAAAAAATTGGCCAATCCGTACGATGCCCGGAAATGACTAAGAACAAGGCCGATTACGAGGACGTTATTGCAGGCATGAAACTAGCCACCAAATACGAGGCTCAGCGAATTCTCCTCCACTGCGAATCCCAACTTATGGTAAACTAGATACTGGGACTTATCAAATCAAAGAACAGAGGCTACAAAAGTACCAGTCAAAAATCCACAAACTAATGGCTACATTTGATGAATGACGCTTCGAACAAATTCTCAGAGCACGGAACATCAAAGCAGACGGCATGGAAAAGTTGGCTGCCGCCACCAAAAACATCAACAAAGAAAGTGTGGTCACACTCCTCCACTCAGCCATTGATCATACCGAGGTACTTTCCTTAAACCAAACTGGGGACTGGCGCAACCAGTTCATATCCTATTTGCAGGATGGGATACTACCCTCCGATAAAAAAGAAGCGAAAACGCTTCGCATACAGGCCGCCCGATACTGCATGAGCAACAACGACCTTTATAAAAGGACGTTAGGTGGCCCCTTAGCCAAGTGCTTAGGGCCGCAACAAACAAGACCGATACTCGAAGAGGTACACGAAGGCCATTGCGGCGCCCATACTGGCAACCGCACCCTCGTGCGATGCATCATACGCGCCAGCTACTACTGGCCCACTATGAAAAAAGAGGCAGCTGAGTATGTCCGCCGATGCGAGCAATGCCAAAAGTACGCACCAATGATATACCAACCGGGAAAACCCCTCCATTCCGTCACCTCCCCTGGCCATTCATCAAGTGAGGAATGGATATAGTCGGCCCGCTACCCTTAGGACGAGGAAAGGTACGATTTTTACTTATTTTAACTAACTGTTTCTCCAAGTGGGTGGAAGCAGGTGCGTACGCGCAAATACGCGAACAAGAAGTCATCACCTTCATGGAGGAACATCATATGCCGTTTTGGCATCCCCAAAGAAATCGTATGCGACAACGGGCGCCAGTTCATTGGTCAGAAAACGACCGAGTTCCTCGAAAAATGGCGCATCAAAAGGATACTGTCCACGCCATTCCACCCTGCCGCCAACGGTCAAGTGGAGTCTTCCAACAAAACAATTCTGAACATACTCAAAAAGAAGCTCGAAGATGCCAAGGGACTATGGACGGAACTACTACCCGAAGTCTTGTGGGCGCAATGAACCACATCCAAGTCCAGCACCGGGGAAACCCCATACTCATTGGTTTATGGAACTGATGCAGTCATACCCGTTGAAGTGGACGAACCCAGCCTAAGGTATTCACACACCAGCGGAAAAGAAAATGACATCAGGAGACTCCAAGATCTTGATGAAGCCGAAGTAAGAAGAGAAATGGCCCACATCAGGATGGTAGCCCAAAAACAACAAGTCTAAAGATATTACAACAAGAGGGCAAAAATAAGGCCACTCAAAGTATGGGACTACGTCCTCAAAGCCAAGACTTTAGCCTTAAAAGACCCAAGTGAAGGAAAATTGGGCACAAACTAGGATGGACCCTACAAAATCACAGCGGCGGCTGGGAAATGAGCATTCCGGCTAGAGACAATAGAAGGAAAAACACTCAAGAACAACTGGAACGTCGCTCACCTCAAAAATTTCCACTTCTTAAAAGGTGTCACCTGAGTCGTACTCTTTTTTCCTTACCCGAGTTTTATCTCAATTGGGTTTTCTCGAGAAGGTTTTTAACGAGGCGGTAAAGGGGTCACCTGGAGATGTTTGCAGTATAAGTGCTTCACGTTCGCCTCTCCGTGTACTTTCCAAGCCCGACATATTACAGGGACTGGATTAGTGTCATCTCCAGATGTATAGAAAGGCTACATCCATCTCTAGATGTATAGAAAGGCTACGACCATCTCCAGATGTATAGAAAGGCTACTACCATCTCCAGATGTATAGAAAGGCTACGGCCATCTCCAAATGAAAGGCTATGGCCATTTCCAAATGTATGAAAAGGCTACGACCATCTCCAAATGAATGAAAAGGCTACGGCCATCTCCAAATGAATTAAAAGGCTACGACCATCTCCAAATGAATGAAAAGGCTACGACCATCTCCAAATGAATGAAAAGGCTACGACCATCTCCAAATGAATGAAAAGGCTATGGCCATCGCCAAACGAATGAAAAGGCTACGACCATCATTTTATATGGCTAAAGACATCATGCTAAAGCTATCGTTTTTACAGTGCTAAAGCCATCATTTTTATACGGCTATGGCCATCATTTTATATGGCTAAGGCCATCTAGCTACGACCATCATTTTTACATGGCTAAGTCCATCATTTTTATACGGCTACGTCCATCACTTTACATGGCTAAGGCCATAATTTTACATGGCTAAGGCCATCAGGCTACGACCATAATTTTACATGGCTAAGGCCTTCAGGCTACGACCATCTTTTTACATGGTTAAGTCCATCGCTTTTATAAGGCTAAGGTCATCAGGCTACGGCCAAAATTTTACATGGCTAAGGCCATCATGCTACAACCATCGTTTTTACATTGTTAAGGCCATCACTTTTATAAGGCTACGACCATCATTTTACATGGCTAAGGCCATAATTTTACATGCCTAAGGCCATCAGGCTACGACCATAATTTTACATGGCTAAGGCCATCAGGCTACGACCATCATTTTTACATGGTTAAGGCCATCGCTTTTATAAAGCTATGGCTGTCATTTTTACATGGCTAAGGCCATCATGTTTAAACGGCTAAGGCCGTCGAGTTTTACACAGCTACGATAAAAATACAACAACGTACCAAAAGAATAGAAACAATCATTTACAACAAAAATCATGTCTTTATCAAAAGGATCAAACACCCATGATACAAAAGTCAGTATTTATAGGCATATTTACAAGGATCCTAAAGTTCACTACTTATCCTACCCAGCCTAGCCTTCAGGTGGCCCGTCCTCATTTTCAGGAGGGTACGCCTTGGAAATCCACGAGCTGGATTCCAAACTGTTAACGTTTGTAGAGTTGCCCCCCTCCCCGTCCGGCGATTCAGGACTGTAGCCTTCCGCTGCACGAGCAACCCCAACCAACTGGCGCTGGCCATCGACCTCCGCCTAGAACGCTTGACCATCCTACAAAAACTCTTCAAGCACGACCAACCTGGCCTCCGCGTACATACACATCTAGTGTGCATCACGAGACGCGTCGGCCTAAGCAAGGGCTCGCTTGAGATCCTCAACTTCGGCCTTTTTGGCATCAAGCTCCACCGTTAAGGCTGCAACCTGGGTACGCAATTATGCCGCCTTCTCCGCCACTACGCGGCCAAGCTGCAACTCTTCATCCTTAGCTTGAAGGAGGACCTCCATTTTCGCAGTCCGAGCAACAACCGCCAAGGGTTGATCATCGACCTTCTACAACTCAGCCACTCACTTCCTCAACTGCTCATCAGATTGCACGAGGCCCTCACGGACCACCTTGAAATTGGAGTCCTATTTATACATTTCAGCCAAGGTTTGATGCGCCTCATGTGTCCTATTATACTTCTGCACCAGCATGTTGTATTTGGCCACCTTCTCCTTCTGGCGTCAACCCCTCTCCGCCTCTAAGATGAGGGTCTGGAAAAGAAATCAAAAAAGTAAGTACAAGAAAACTCATCCTCCACTAATGAAAAAGAAAGGTCATCGATAAAGACAGAGGCCTACCTGCAAGGCCGCACCCGCCACCCTTCGGGCCAAGACCTTGTCGCTGAGTTTCGCAAGGGTAGCACGCTCAGCACCGGCACACAAAAGTGTCATAATGATGGCCGCTTCCTCGCAATTCTCCAACAAGTTGTAGTGTCTTGGAATCACTATGTGACGGGAAGACTGGCCGGCCACCATCTCCATCTGGTCCAAGGACCCACATCTTCTGCCCACGTCCTCCATGGCGACCCCCGGGCCTGTCACGTCCACACTCTTGCTCCTTCTCTCCGTGGCTTCCCTCCTAAGAGCGGACCTCTCTGAGCGAATGGCCTCGGCCATAAAGACCAGCCTAGATTCAGGGTGGGATGGCTTAACCCTCCTCGCTTGAGTGGCTACAGCCTTGCTGGTAAGAATCCGATGCTGCCTCATCTCCAATGTCTCCTCCTCTTCACGGTCCTCCTCCGTAGGACGCAGAGCGGGCTGAGATGAAGTCGGTTCGGCAGTGGACGTCCCTATGGGGACAACCCCGGGCGCGGTATCAAGAACAGCCGTCGGTATCTCCATGGGCATCGTTTCAAGTATGACCCCCAACACAGCCTCAGATTATAACTCTGGAGCCGCTTCTAATGCGGCCTCTTGTCTTTAGGGGGCAAAGTGCTTCCCCTAGACGTGCCAACAAGGATCATATCCCCCTCAAGGTCAGATATCGCCCTAGAAGGGCCGGCCACAGTTTTCTTCTTCTTCTGCGCCTTTTTAGAGGCGTCCCGACCTACCAAAATATGTATGAGACGGGCAGGAAAATTATGGGGAACCCCCAAACCATAACAGAAGGAAACTTAGGCAAGGCCGTTACCTGTCGGGCCATAGAGCCTAAGGAATTCAGGCCAAGAACGACATTCTTCTATGAACGGTATCAACGCTCGCACCCACGACCTAATGTCGTCAACCCTTCGAGGAGAGCGAGCTGTCACTGCATGAAAGCAAAGGGAAATTCAAGACGGTGAAAACCAGCAAGGTAATATTGTCGTAGTAAAAATTACGCACAGTAATACTTACATGCATCGTTCCATACCTTTGGAAACCCTTCAGGGTTGGACACAAGGTGCTCAGTACGCACATAGAAGAATCTCGTCTAAAATTTGCGGTTGGCCTTGTCGTCCACATGCGACACAAAGCTCTTCTTGCCCCGACTCCTTAACTGGAGCATCGAGCTTCTCATAAAGTTTACACCAAACATTTGTAGGAGGTGATGAACGATTACCTCTTTCCCAGCCTTCGCCGCGTAGGTGGTAAGGACCCTACACACCTTCAACGCGCACGACGTAAGCTGGGCCGGGCACGCCCTGTGCCAGCGATAGAGCTCTTCCGCCAAAGGGTAAAGCGGGAGGCTATACCCGATTCGAACGGTGTACTCATAAAATAAACAATACCCGGGCTTGTGCACATTGGCATGGTTTAGCCCAACAGGGACCATCTCAAAATAATCAGGAATATTATATGATTTCATGAGAGCAGCCAAGTGAGACGGCATCATATCACTGTGCTCCCAAGGAGGAAGTGTACACTTGTTCTTAAAGTCCCTTCTTTTGTCCATATCCAGTGGGAGTAAGTTAGCCGTTGATAGTGGAACGAGAACTTCCTCGGCCTCCCCATCATCTGAGGATGACTAAGCCCTATAAAGAGCATCGTCCTTGGTCCTGGTATCATCATGACGACATTTAGCCATAGCGAAAGTTATAAGAAAAAGGCGTTTTTGGTCGCGAGTTTGATTCCTAAGAACGAGAGAGTTTCAGAAAAGAAAGAACAACGAACACCAGAAAAAGATAAGGAAAAGGTTGGGGAAATACTCTTAGAAAAGATTCAAAAGATAGATCAGGTTCAACTTTCCCTCTATTTGTAAGAAAGGGTATACGGAATTCGAAAAGGTATGACTTGAAAACCGTCACAGAAAACGCAAACGTCACGTCATAACCTGAACCGTCTCGGGAGCAGAAGTAATGATCACGCACGTGATCGATGACGTCTTCTTAAAAAGGAGACCCAAAAAGGAGGTAATATTTCAACGGCTTAACGTCTTCATATATGGGCACGCCTTTTCCAGCGGTATCCACAGGAACAGCCAAATTTCCAGAAACGTCAAGCATGTATGTCCGTTCGTTGAGGACGTCTCTCGACTACATCCCAACAAACGGAGGGATTATCTGTATTGGGCAAATTTGGTTCTCTACGTTCCTGCGCTATCTACATACGTCCTCGGTGAAGAAGGCGGCTTAATTATGTTGGAAACACGCTCAAAGCATTCTACTAAAACGTGTGTTCATATGTAGATAATGTTGGAAACACGCTCAAAGCATATGATATATATAACGAGATTCAAGCACAAGTACAAGCGCACAAAACATAATGTGCGGGTCTTGTTCCCTTCGAAGCAGTGCCGGATGATGAGGCGGGAAATGATGATGAATGATTTCTTTGTTTTTTTGGTTCTATTGTGATATGTTTTATTGTCCCCTCCTTATGTAATTGTTTTCTATTTCCAATAAATAAACAAGCTTTATTTACATCTTTGGCATCTTCTTATATTATTTTTGATAATGGCAAAAGGGGGAAGATAACGGGTATGCACTCTCAATTCTTATTAGCTTAAATTGAGGGAAAATTCATATATTGAGGGGGAACTAATTTTGCATACTTGTTGCATATATTTACTTGTCTTAAATCGTCATTATGAATTGTCTAATTTGCATATCCCGCTTAAAGTTTGCCATTATCAAAAAGGGGGAAATTGTTAGAAACACGTTCTCAAAGCATTATACTAAAACGTGTGTTCATATGTGTAGGTTTTGATGAATGACAAACAAGCGCAAATTGACATATGACGAAGCTCAAGTACAAGCGCACAATTGATATATATAACGAGATTCAAGCACAAGACCAAGTTTTATAGTTTTACATGAGTCGTTCTTAATTGTGATCTTGACCCGACAACTTGACTCATGACATGGCTTCTCTCGTTAAAACTATTTTTACAAAATCATGCATATTTAATTTAATGCTAAATGATTTTAAATCATGCATATTTACTTTAGTCAAAATGATTTTTAAACTTGCCTCTTAAATCTGGACTAAGATAATCGATTATGTACTTATGATAATCGATTATGTTAAGCCAAGACTGCATGACAATCGATTGTGAACTAATGACAATCGATTGTGTTAAGGCAGTGAGCATCAGGTTTTTCAAACCTGCATGACAATCGATTGTGATGAGGCAGTGTACATCAAAGTTTTTCAAAACTCAGAATAATCGATTGTGAAGCTAATGATAATCGATTGTGATGAGGCAGTGTCCATCAAAGTTTTTCAACGCTCAAAATAATCGATTGTGAAGTTAATGACAATCGATTGTGAAGAGACAGTGTCCATCAGATTTTTCAAAGTCACAAAATAATCGATTGTGAACATATGACAATCGATTATGTTGAGGCAGTGTCTTCCAGACTTTTTCAAAGTTATTAATTAATCGATTGTGAGTATATAACAATCGATTGTCAAGAGGTAGTGTCTAAAATGATTTTCAAAGTCTGATAAATAATCGATTGTTAACATTGCACACTCGATTGTGAAGCTGACCATTGTCGTAAAGTTTTCAAATACCGTCAGGTAATCGATTGTTGATTTTGTACAATCGAATGTTGAAATTAAAATCTGGAAAGGATTTATTTGAACGTTGTTGAATAATCGATTATTGATTTTGTATAATTGATTGTTTTACGTAAAATCTGGAAATAATTTTTTGAACGTTGCTAATAATCGATTGTTGATCTTGGATAATCGATTGTTACGCGTAAAATCTGGGATTGATTTCTGGAACGATTGGCAAACAATCGATTGTGGCTTCTTGACAATCGATTGTCATTCAGTAAAATTAGCAACTCTTAATTGGCAATTAGGCAACGGTAATGCCAAGTTTTTCAACTATAAATACAGCTTCATTTCAGTGTTTTAAACATAATAACACACAACAACTGATCATACTATTGCTATAAGCTTGCATACTATTGTTTATCATTTTATATTCATTTCATAAAGCTTTTGAGAGCCAAAGTCTTGTCCATAGTTGTTGTGATCTTGAGCTTACTTCTTTTACTCATATCTACTCATAAAGGAGTGTATTGTTTGAGTGTTTAGTGTTTTGTACACTTGAAGAGAATTGTGATTCTCTTGTTGTAAGGAACTTGTGTTTCCTTGGTCGAAGTCTTAGAGTGTTCTATCTCCGAGCAAGATTCTTGAGGCTTGTGTCCTCAGATTGTAAAGGTTGGTTAGGCACCCGTAATCTTAACAGTGAAGTCTTGGAGTGTTGTATCTCCGAGCAAAGGTGTTAAGGCTTGTGTCCTTAAGTTGTAAAGGTTGGTTAGGCACCCGTAAGCTTAACAGTGAAGTCTTGGAGTGTTGTATCTCCGAGCAAAGGTGTTATGGCTTGTGTCCTTAAGTTGTAAAGGTTTGTTGAGCACCCGTAAGCTTGACAAATTAGTGGAAAATCTCGAGAGAGTCTCTCGGGGACTGGACTACCACTTGTTGTGGTGAACCAGAATACATCGGTGCGTTTGTTCTTTATTGCATTTAATTTCCGCACTTATTTTTCCTGCAAGTTTTTAAATTCCGCAAGTTTACGCTAATTTTTATTATAACGCTATTCACCCCCTCTAGCGTTAAGCGTATTATCTAACAATTGGTATCAGAGCCCAACTCTCTGAAGACTTAACAGTTTGAGAGAACCATCCATGGCTTCTACTCGTGACTCTTTTGCAGGAATAGGTGAAGGTGATTTTAACATGTTGCCCCCAATATTTGATGGAAATAATTACTTATATTGGAAAGATCGGATGAGAATTTTCATCACAGCCAACAACTTTATCTATGGCAAATCAACAAGCATGGTGATCAAATGACAACAAAAGTTGGGAAAGCCAAGGTAAGTGAATACAACACTAATGCAATAAATATGTTGTATAGCGCCTTGAATCAGGAAGACTATCAGAAAATTTCCCACTACAAAACCGCCAAAGAGATGTGGGATAAGCTGGAGGAAATGTATGAAAGCATGCCTCAAAAAGCGGACAGCTCATATGATGAATCAACTGGCCATGTCTCATGGCAAACGAAGAAGAAGAGGTAAGTACGTCCAACTCTCACTCGCTTGAAGAAATGCAAAATGCTTATAATAAATTATATAGTGAGTTTATTGAAGCTTCCAAGACTATTAAAGACTTGCAGAAAACTCTGTCGTTGCAAGAAAAAGATTTTCAAAAACAACTCTCTCTAAAAGAAAAAGATTTTGAAAAACTGGTTTTAGAAAATGAGAAGATGAAAGAGGAAAACAAGTTTTTCGGAAAAAGAAGCGCCGATAAGCCCGAAAGCTCTATTAGAAAGTGTACTTCTTGCTTGCATCTCAAAAATGAAGTAGAATGGCTTAAAGGCACATTAGATAAGTTTAATTCTTCGCACAAAAATTTGAATGATGTTCTTGATAATTTGAAGTCAACCAAGCATGGCATAGGGTTTACGAATGAGCCTAAAGAAAAGGTTGAAGCTAAACCCCAACAACCTAAGGCTCAACCTAGGACTAATATTAAAAATGCTTATCCTAGAAATAGCAATCCTAGAACCAATATGCATGCTAGACTAAATGTTGAATATTTTAGAAGACCTAGCAATGACTTACCACCTAGAAATAACAACCCTAGAAATGATGCATATTATAGGCCAAATACTAGAAGGAATTTTGAACCCTTTAGAGCACCTAGAAATGATTTCCAACGTAGAAATAATTATTCTAGAAATGCTGCTCATAGTAGGAGAAATGATGTTCACAAAGCGCGCAATAGTCATAATGCTGAAAATAGAGTAAACCATTTTCGTCCGTCAAGTTACTATGAACCTAGAAGGATGCATAACCCCAACGTGACTTGTCATTATTGTAGACGTATTGGTCATATTGCTCCTGCATGTTTTACACGATATAGACATATCACTCAATCGCATCATTATGATATGCCTAACCCCCAAGGACCCAAAATGGCATGGGTACCAAAAGATCATTAATCTGTTTTGCAGGTGTGCTTGAAAGGCTACAGTATTGTAGTAGATGCACCGAGCACGACACCTCATTGCATCAAGAGGAAATTTCGGTTAGTTATCCTTTTTGACAAAAACCGAATTGTTGATATGTGCTAGCAACCAATATTAACTTATTTGTTGTTAATTTGGTTCCCCTATTGTTGAATCTTTGATAAGCTTAGTCGTAATAGTTGATGTGCGTTAACAATTGAGATATCCTTGTCAACAATCAATATCAATTAGCTTTGTTGATTCATATGTTGAAAACGTGTCGTTAAATGACAATTGGTGTCAATTAGTTTACTTGTTAGTTATCTGCTTTTAAAAGATAAAAACTGTTGATATGTATTAATAGTTAGCTTAATAAACTCATTTCATTCATGATTTGATAATTGCTATCTGTGGTTTAAATAACTGTTAGTATACTATGTGGTGTGTATTATCTATTAGCATATTCTTCAAAAAGTTTTCACTCACGTTTTTTATGAATGCTATCCTCAGTTTTGAAAAATAATTGAGATGTCTTATGTTTCTAACAATTGACAAAAATCCTTCTGTTAAAAATCGTCTCTTGATGAACACATCCTTTGGTCTGGATAATGGTTGGTATGTTCTTCAAAATTCGATGTATGGTTGATCTGTTAACAGTCAACACTCGTTTGTAATATGCTTTACTAAGAATAACAATTTGTATCACTGTTAATAAAATAACTTTTGGTACACTTGTTATGTCATCCAACAAATGGGTTTATCATTATTTTATAACAATTGGTATATCTATGTCTTGTTGGTATGTCTTGATAAATTTCTGATTAAGGGGAAATAGATTGCATGAAGTTTACTATCTTTTTGATGACAGAATTTCAAAACAACTCTCTATATTGGCAATGTTATTTTCTTTAAACTCTCATGCCACTAATATCTTGCATTCCAAATCTTGTGGAAAATGATATCTTAGAAAATATTTGTATTACTTTGGAGCAACTAATAAGTGTCATGCAAGGAATCTGTAAATCGCATTTGAGATATCATTGATAGACAAGCTTAATTTCTTCTTGGAGCTGCAAATTAAGCAAATGAAAGAGGGAACTTTCATTTGTCCATCTAAATGTCGCAAGGAGTTTCCAAATCAATTCGAAAAGAGCAACACCAAAGCAATGGTCACTTCAATGAATTTAGATGACCATCTTGACAGAAATGTGAAAGGTAAGACGAGCAATACCAAGAACTACACAGGTATGATCGTTCCTCACTTTACCTTATTGCTAGTAGACTTGATAAAATATTTAGCGTCTAAATATAAATCATGTCCAAATGAAGTATTGAATGCGGGTAAACGTTGATCTAAATGCATACATTTTAGGTTGCATTTATATTTTAATTACTGACTTGAGCGTCGGAGACGTTTAATTCTATTTTGCAGGTATCGCCCTAAAGGTAGGGGGAATTATAAAGAAATGGCATAGAACAATCGATTGTTACAGCAAATAATCGATTATTTTACTGTGCAGAAAATTGATTAGCAAGTATCACTAATCGATTATTTATGGTTTATGCTTATTATGCAGTTTTGTTTAATAATCAATTTTTTAACTGTTTAATCGATTACCGTCTCAGCCATTCAGTACTATTTTTCTAAAACAATCGATTGTTTCAAAATATAATCGATTATTTTCCTAGTAAGAAAATTTCTGTACTCACTGTAACATAACAATCGATTACCATATTTGACAATCAGTTATTTTCTGTCAGTATTTCAAAAATTTGTTACCGTTTGGCTTCTGAAGATTCCTGCAATCGATTTGTATCAGTTCCGAGATTCTGTCAAATCTTAGTGACAATCGATTATCTCATTCCAACAATCGATTGCCTAAACGGTCAGTAAGATTTATTTTTACCGTTTCTAACTGTTTCAGCTTTCAATTTTCTGCAGATTCTTCCATTAATGAAATGCCTTTCTCCCCTCTATAAATAGGCTCCATATATGTTCATTTTTATTCACTCAAGCATCAACTTTAGCTCTCAAACTATCAAAATTCTTTCAACTCTCTTGCAAATTCCAGCAATACTCAGTGAAAATGTCGGGCCGTCACTCCAAACGTTCCCGTTCTGCTAGGCATGGCGCATCCTCCTCTGCTGCTCCAAACTATCCTTATCAAGATGGTTCCGTTCTATACTTTAATTCTGACATCGAGCTTACTCGATTTTTAACAAAATTTGAAAAGCGCGACATTCTTCCTCCCCGCTTTTCAACCAACAAGTATCTTGAATCTTATGGCCCTGCTGCAAATATGCTAAAAAATTGTCAACTTCTTGACTTCTTACTTCTTACCCATCCTTACATCAATACTACATTGATTCAAGCATTTTACTCCAACCTTCATGAGGATGATGACGGTGAGCTTGTGACAAATATAAATGGTGTTAAAATTCTTCTTTCCGATGAAAACCTTCATACCATTGCCCGTCTTCCTCATAATGGTGAAGAAATTTTTTGGTACATCGGAGAGGCCGGAGCCCTTTTTGATGAAACAGTCCTCCTACATCAAACCGGACTTACTTCTTATGATCCAAATCTTTCTTCCCATCGTCCTACAATTACGGGAATGGATCCCAATTATCGGTTGATTTTCTATTTCATCACCCGAGTCCTCAAGCCTCGTAAGCATAACCATACTACCATTTCCCAATAGGACACCAAGCTCATGCATGCCATAATAACCGGAGCTAACATCAATTGGTGTCGGTTCGTCAAGATTCACATGCGTGACGCTATCGGAGATGATAGGCCTCTTCCTTATGCTCTCCTCATCATGAATTTTCTTGAAGCCTCCGGATTCATCACTTCCAACGGTCCTCTCAAAAAGAGTACCAAGAAGTGGGAAATTTTAGAATCCTCCTTTCATCATGACGGTGATCATGCAGCGCCTGCTCCTCCTCCAACCCGTCGAACTCGTCCACCTCAAGAGCCCACTCTCCAATCCATTTCCGACCAAATTGCTTCCTTGACCACCTCTGTTGGTCAATTGACTCATGAGATCCATGGATATTTTGACCATGTTCATTATCCATATGCGGGTCTTGTTCCCTTCGAAGCAGTGCCGGATGATGAGGCGGGAAATGATGATGAATGATTTCTTTGTTTTTTTGGTTCTATTGTGATATGTTTTATTGTCCCCTCCTTATGTAATTGTTTTCTATTTCCAATAAATAAACAAGCTTTATTTACATCTTTGGCATCTTCTTATATTATTTTTGATAATGGCAAAAGGGGGAAGATAACGGGTATGCACTCTCAATTCTTATTAGCTTAAATTGAGGGAAAATTCATATATTGAGGGGGAACTAATTTTGCATACTTGTTGCATATATTTACTTGTCTTAAATCGTCATTATGAATTGTCTAATTTGCATATCCCGCTTAAAGTTTGCCATTATCAAAAAGGGGGAAATTGTTAGAAACACGTTCTCAAAGCATTATACTAAAACGTGTGTTCATATGTGTAGGTTTTGATGAATGACAAACAAGCGCAAATTGACATATGACGAAGCTCAAGTACAAGCGCACAATTGATATATATAACGAGATTCAAGCACAAGACCAAGTTTTATAGTTTTACATGAGTCGTTCTTAATTGTGATCTTGACCCGACAACTTGACTCATGACATGGCTTCTCTCGTAAAACTATTTTTACAAAATCATGCATATTTAATTTAATGCTAAATGATTTTAAATCATGCATATTTACTTTAGTCAAAATGATTTTTAAACTTGCCTCTTAAATCTGGACTAAGATAATCGATTATGTACTTATGATAATCGATTATGTTAAGCCAAGACTGCATGACAATCGATTGTGAACTAATGACAATCGATTGTGTTAAGGCAGTGAGCATCAGGTTTTTCAAACCTGCATGACAATCGATTGTGAACCTTATGACAATCGATTGTGATGAGGCAGTGTACATCAAAGTTATTCAAAACTCAGAATAATCGATTGTGAAGCTAATGATAATCGATTGTGATGAGGCAGTGTCCATCAAAGTTATTCAACGCTCAAAATAATCGATTGTGAAGTTAATGACAATTGATTGTGAAGAGACAGTGTCCATCAGATTTTTCAAAGTCACAAAATAATCGATTGTGAACATATGACAATCGATTGTGTTGAGGCAGTGTCCTCCAGACTTTTTCAAAGTTATTAAATAATCGATTGTGAGTATATAACAATCGATTGTCAAGTGGCAGTGTCTAAAATGATTTTTAAAGTCTGATAAATAATCGATTGTTAACATTGCACACTCGATTGTGAAGCTGACCGTTGTCGTAAAGTTTTCAAATACCGTCAGGTAATCGATTGTTGATTTTGTTGGAAACACGTTCTCAAGGCTTTATACTAAAACGTGTGTTCTTATGTGTAGGTTTTGATGAATGACAAACAAGCGCAAATTGATATATGCGAAGTTCAAGTACAAGCGCACAATTGGTGGATAACGAGATTCAAGCACAAGACAAAGTTTTATAGTTTAAATGAGTCGTTCTTAATCGTGATCTTGATCCGACAACTTGACTCATGACATGGCTTCTCTCGTAAAATTATTTTTACAAAATCATGCATATTTAATTTAATGCTAAATGATTTTAAATCATGCATATTTACTTTAGTCAAAATGATTTTTAAACATGCCTCTAAAATCTGGACTAAGATAATCGATTATGAACTTATGATAATCGATTATGTCAAGCCAAGACTGCATGACAATCGATTGTGAACTAAATGACAATCCATTGTGTTAAGGCAGTGAGCATCAGGTCTTTTCAAATCTGCATGACAATCGATTGTGAACCTTATGACAATCGATTGTGATGAGGCAGTGTCCATCAAAGTTTTTCAAAACTCAGAATAATCGATTGTGATGAGGCAGTATCCATCAAAGTATTTCAACGCTCAAAATAATCGATTGTGAAGTTAATGACAATTGATTGTGAAGAGACAGTGTCCATCAGATTTTTAATAGTCACAAAATAAACGATTGTGAACATATGACAATCGATTGTGTTGAGGCAGTGTCTTCCTGACTTTTTCAAAATTATTAAATAATTGATTGTGAGTATAAAACAATCGATTGGCAAAAGGCAGTGTCTAAAATGATTTTCAAAATCTGATAAATAATCGATTATTAACATTGCACAATCGATTGTGAAGCTGACCGTTGTCGTAAAGTTCTCAAATACCGTCAGGTAATCGATTGTTGATTTTGTACAATCGATTGTTGATATTAAAATCTGAAAAAGATTTTTTGAACGTTGCTGAATAATCGATTATTGATTCTGTATAATCGATTGTTTTACGTAAAATCTGGAAATGATTTTTTGAACGTTGCCAATAATCGATTGTTGATCTTGGACAATCGATTGTTAAGCGTAAAATCTGGGATTGATTTTTGGAACGATTGGCAAACAATCGATTGTGGCTTCTTGACAATCGATTGTCATACAGTAAAATCAGCAACTTTTAATTGGCAATTAGGCAACGGTAATGCAAAGTTTTTCAACTATAAATACAGCTTCATTTCAGTGTTTTAAACACAACAACACACAACAACTGATCATTCTATTGCTATAAGCTTGCATACTATTGTTTATCATCTTATATTCATTTCATAAAGCTTTTGAGAGCCAAAGTCTTGTCCAAAGTTGTTGTGATCTTGAGCTTACTTCTTTTACTCATATCTACTCATTAAGGAGTGTTTTGTTTGAGTGTTTAGTGTTTTGTACACTTGTAAGAGAATTGTGATTCTCTTGTTGTAAGGAACTTGTGTTTCCTTGGTTGAAGTCTTGGAGTGTTGTATCTCTGAGCAAAGGTGTTAAGGCGTGTGTCCTTAAGTTGTAAAGGTTTGTTGAGCACCCGTAAGATTGACAAGTTAGTGGAAAATCTCGAGAGAGTCTCTCGGGGACTGGACTAGCCACGTGTTGTAGTGAACCAAAATACATCGGTGCGTTCTTTCCTTTTGTTTATTTAACGCACTTAATTATTTCCTGCAAATTTTAATTTCCGCAAGTTTACGCTAAATTTTATTATAACGCTATTCACCCCCCCTCTAGCATTAAGCGTATTATCTAACAATTGGTATCAGAGCCCAACTCTCTGAAGACTTAACAGTTTGAGAGAAACTTCCATGGCTTCTACTCGTGATTCTTTTGCAGGAATAGAGGAAGGACAGTGCTCCACCCGACCACCACTATTCAACGGTACAAACTATACGTACTGGAAGAAGAGGATGAAAATCTTCGTTCAAGCAAACAATTTTCATCTCAGGAAGGTGATAACAAAGGGAAATCAAATTCCAACCAAAAAGGTTGAAAACGAATGGGTTCCCAAGTCCGAAGAAGAATATGACGCGGATGATATCCGAAAGGTTCAAAATAATGCTAAAGCAATTAATTTATTATATTGTGCTATAAATGCTGACGATTACAGGAAAATATCGTGTTGCACAACGGCAAAGGAAATGTGGGACAAGCTGGAAATTACGTACGAAGGTACGGACCAGGTAAGGGAAGCTAAAATTGATTTCCTAACCCATGCTTATGAATTATTTCACATGAAGGAAGGTGAAAAGGTGGATGAAATGTTTGAACGATTTTCAATAATCGTAAATGACCTACATGCCCTCAAGAAGACATTCACGGATAGAGAACTTGTTCGAAAAATTCTTAGAAGTCTCACTCCGGCATGGCGATCAAAGACCGATGCAATCCAAGAATCCATTGGCGTCTCAAATGTCACCATCGACGCATTAAGAGGTAACCATAAGACTTATGAGTCTACTATACTTAACCCTCTTGTTGATGATCAAAGGAGGCAAAGAATAGCGCTTAATGCAAGCACAAGCCAACCTCAAGTTGATGAGGACGGAGACAACGAGTTTGGACTCGTTATCAAAAGATTTCAAAAGTTCATGCGAAAGGAGTATGAACGAAAGGGCAAAAAGCAAGGCGAGCAAATAAAGTGCTATGAATGCGGTGAAACCGGGCACATCAAATCAAATTTCCCAAACATCAAAAAGGAGAAGAAACCTTTCAAGAAGCAACGTGCATACATTTCTTGGGGAGGAGACTCCGGAGATGAGTCAAGCGAAGAAGAAGAAGACGAAGCCGCAAACCTTTGTCTTATGGCGCAAGAAGACAAGCAAGATGAGGTATGTCAAATCTCTTCTAAAAACTTCTTTACTCTTGAAGAAATGCGAACTGCTTTTGATGAGCTATATACTGAATTTATTAAGGCTTCAAAAACTGTCAAGAGCATAAAAGAAAATGCTTCTCTAAAAGAAAAAGATTTTCAAAAACAGCTTTCTTTGAAAGAAAAGGATTTAGAAAAACTGGTTTTAGAAAATGAGAAGCTGAAAGAGGAAAACAAGTTTTTCGGAAAAAGAAGCGCCGACAAGCCCGAAAGTTCTATTAAAAACTGTTCTTCTTGCATGCATCTCGAAAATGAGGTAGATAGACTTAAAGGTACCTTAGATAAGTTTAATTCTTCCCACAAAAATTTGAATAAGGTCCTTGTTAATTTGAAATCAACCAAGCATGGCATAGGCTTTAAGAATGAGCCTAAAGAAAAGGTTGACGCCAAACCCCAACCACCTAAGGCTCAACCTAGGATTAATAAAACAAATGCTTATCGTAGAAATAGCAATCCTAGAACAAATATGCATGCTAGCCCAAATGTTGAACATTTTAGAAGACCTAGAAATGACTTACCACCTAGAAATGACTACCCTAGAAATGATGCATATTCTAGGCCAAACACTAGAAGGAGTTTTGAACCTTTTAGAACATCTAGACATGACCATTACTCTAGAAATGCTGCTCATTTTAGAACTAATAGTAGGAGAAATGGTTCTCATGAAATACGCAATAGTCATAATGAAAATAGAGTAATTCATTTTCGTCCATCAAGTTACTATGAACCTAGAAGGATGCATAACCCCAACGTGACTTGTCATTATTGTAGACGCATTGGTCATATTGCCCCTGCATGCTTTACACGACATAGACATATCACTCAATCGCATCATTATAATATGCCTAACCCTCAAGGACCCAAAATGGCATGGGTACCTAAAACGCATTAACTTGTTTTGTAGGTATGTTTGAAGGGATCAAGTGTACTATAGTACCTTGATAGTGGATGCTCCAAACATATGACGGGAGACGAATCCAAATTCCTTCAACTAGAACACAAAGAAGGAGGAAGTGTGATTTTTGGGGATAACAATAAAGGAAAGATTATTGGCATCGGATCGGTCGGTAAGGATGAAAATTCCTCTAATAAGCATATATTACTTGTGAAAGGTTTAAAGCATAATCTCTTGAGCATAAGTCAATTATGTGACAAGGGAAATCTTGCCCTATTTGATTCGGATGAATGCTTAGTGTTTAGACGTAGTGATATTAAAATTATCCTTCGTGGTTTTAGAGTGGATAATATTTATATGGTTGATCTTGCTAATTCCTCACCCGAATATGTTGATTGTCTTATGAGTAAAGAGGATGATACTTGGTTATGGCATCGTAGAGTAGCACATATCAACATGCATCTTTTGAACAAATTGATTTCTCAAAACTTAGTTATTGGCCTTCCCAATTTAAAATTTGAAGATGACTCTATTTGTGATTCATGTCAAAAAGGGAAGCAAACAAAAGCATCTTTCAAATCCAAAAATATTGTTTCAACTTCTAGACCATTGCAATTGCTTCACATGGATGTATTTGGACCATCTCGCATTGAAAGTCTAGGAAGAAATCGTTATGCTTTTGTGATTGTTGATGATTATTCTAGATTTACTTGGACTTTATTTCTTGCCAATAAAAGTGATGCTTTTCAGAATTTTAAATATTTTCTTAAGCGTGTTCAAAACGAGAAGGAAACAACCGTCACTTCAATTAGAAGTGATCATGGGGGAGAGTTTGATCACAATCTCTCTGCGGACTTTTGTGACGAACTCGGTATCGAGCATACCTTTTCCGCTCCACGTACACCACAACAAAATGGGGTGGTGGAAAGGAAAAATAGGTGTCTCGAAGAGATGGCTAGAACCATGCTCGAAGAGGCTAAGATTCCCAAACATTTTTGGGCGGATGCCGTGAGTACCGCATGCTACATCTTAAATAGAGTAGTCATAAGGCCAATACTCATGAAGACCCCTTATGAACTGTACAAGGGAAGGAAACCAAATATCTCCATTTTAGAGTATTCGGTTGTAAATGTTTTATTCATAACAATGGCAAAGATCAATTGGGAAAATTTGATGCTAAGTCCGATGAGGGAATTTTCATTGGTTATTCTTCACGTAGCAAAGCATATAGGGTTTTTAATAAAAGAACCGAAACTGTGGAGGAATCCCCTCATGATGTATTTGCCGAAAATAATGCTCGCTTGGCGAGAAAGGATTCCGGTTTTGATCTTGCAGGTATTTTAGATAGCTTGAAAGACAAAATACAAGAGGAAACACCTAAGGAAAATAAAGATGAAATCTTGGAACAACCAATGGAGGAAGCGCCACAATTGGAGAAAGAAACGGCAATGCCTAACGAATGGAGGACAATCAAAGATCACCATCTCGAACAGGTAATTGGCAACGTCGGAGAAAAGGTAAGTACCCGAAACTCCCTTAAGAACACCTTAGGACATACTGCGTTTGTGTCTCAAATTGAACCAACAACCATCTCCGAAGCAATTGGGGATGAATTTTGGACCTTGGCAATGCAAGAGGAGCTTAACCAATTCAAACGGAATGACGTTTGGGATTTGGTGCCAAGACCCGAAAATCATACCATAATTGGTACGAAATGGGTTTTTCAAAACAAACTAGATGAAAATGGTGTAATCACTAGAAACAAAGCTAGGCTTGTAGCAAAAGGCTATAATCAAGAAGAGGGTATTGACTATGAAGAAACGTATGCTCCCGTAGCTAGATTAGAAGCTATTCGTCTATTGCTCGCTTTTGCCTCTTCTATGAATTTCAATTTATATCAAATGGATGTGAAAAGTGCTTTTCTAAATGGTGTTATACAAGAAGAAGTTTATGTTGAACAACCCCCCGGTTTTGAAGATTTTAAATCTCCCGATCATGTTTTCAAACTCAAAAAGGCTCTCTATGGTTTAAAACAAGCTCCCCGAGCTTGGTATGAAAGATTGAGTAAATTTCTATTGGAAAATGATTTCATTAGGGGGAAAGTTGACACCACCCTTTTTGTTAAGCATAAAAACAATGATATTTTATTAGTTCAAATATATGTGGATGATATCATATTTGGTGCTACTAACAATGTCTTATGCAAGGAATTTTCCGATTTAATGACAAGCGAATTTGAGATGTCTATGATGGGTGAGCTAACATTCTTTATGGGATTACAAGTAAAGCAAATGAAAGAAGGTACGTTCGTTTGCCAAGCCAAATATTGCAAAGAATTGCTGAAACGATTTGAAATGGACAATGCAAAAGCAATGGCGACTCCCATGAGCACATCCGATCATCTAGACAAATATGAGAAAGGTAAGGAAGTCGACACTAAGAAGTATCGAGGTATGATTGGCTCTCTTCTCTATCTTACTGCTAGTCGTCCGGACATCATGTTTAGCGTGTGCTTATGCGCCCGTTATCAATCGTGTCCGAAGGAGTCTCACCTTACTGCGGTAAAACGGATCTTGAAGTACCTTGTTGGTACTACAAATGTGGGTCTATGGTACCCCAAAGGTTCTTCATGCCAACTCGTTGGCTATTCCGACTCCGATTTTGCTGGATGCAAATTGGACCGCAAGAGCACTAGTGGCACTTGCCATTTGCTCGGTAGCTCTCTCGTTTCTTGGTTTAGCAAGAAACAAGTAAGTGTTGCATTGTCCATAACCGAGGCTGAATATGTAGCCGCGGGGAGTTGTTGCGCTCAAATCCTCTGGATGAAACAACAACACTTGGACTATGGCCTAAGTCTTGATCATATCCCTCTTAAATGTGATAATACTAGTGCCATATGCTTGACGAAGAACCCCGTTCTTCATTCGCGAACAAAACACATTGAAATTAGAAATCATTTTATAAGAGATCACGTTCTCAAGGGCGATGTCGAAATCGAATTTGTTAAAACCAAAGACCAATTGGCCGACATCTTTACTAAGCCCTTAGAGAAAGAGTCCTTCTTCCGAATTCGTAGTGAACTCGGGATTCTTGACTCCACGTTGATCTAAGTCATGCATTGCATCTTTTTATTTTACATGATTTCTAACTTGAGCGTCGGAGACGTCTAACGAATTTTTGCAGGTATCGCCCTAAAGGTAGGGAGAATTATAAAGCATGACGCGCAATAATCAAGTCTTCTTCAGAAAAATCGGTTTCTGTCGTCTAATAATCGATTATCTCGTATCAATAATCGATTGTACTGCTATTACTTGAGTTATTGTGCTCTCTTTAAGTAATCACGTTTTCTTTTTAATAAATAAACAAGTTTTAGTTACATCTTTGGCATCTTCTTATATTATTTTTGCTAATGGCAAAAGGGGGAAGATAACGGGTATGCACTCTCAATATTTATAAGCTTAAATTGAGGGGGAATTCATATATTGATGGGGAACTAATCGCATACTTATTGCATATCTTTACTTGTCTTGAATCGTCATTATAAATTATTTAAGTTGCATATCCCGCTTAAAGTTTGCCATTATCAAAAAGGGGGAAATTGTTGGAAACACGTTCTCAAGGCTTTATACTAAAACGTGTGTTCTTATGTGTAGGTTTTGATGAATGACAAACAAGCGCAAATTGATATATGCGAAGTTCAAGTACAAGCGCACAATTGGTGGATAACGAGATTCAAGCACAAGACAAAGTTTTATAGTTTAAATGAGTCGTTCTTAATCGTGATCTTGATCCGACAACTTTACTCATGACATGGCTTCTCTCGTAAAATTATTTTTACAAAATCATGCATATTCAATTTAATGCTAAATGATTTTAAATCATGCATATTTACTTTAGTCAAAATGATTTTTAAACATGCCTCTAAAATCTGGACTAAGATAATCGATTATGAACTTATGATAATCGATTATGTTAAGCCAAGACTCCATGACAATCGATTGTGAACTAAATGACAATCGATTGTGTTAAGGCAGTGAGCATCAGGTCTTTTCAAATCTGCATGACAATCGATTGTGAACCTTATGACAATCGATTGTGATGAGGCAGTGTCCATCAAAGTTTTTCAAAACTCAGAATAATCGATTGTGAAGCTAATGACAATCGATTGTGATGAGGCAGTATCCATCAAAGTTTTTCAACGCTCAAAATAATCGATTGTGAAGTTAATGACAATTGATTGTGAAGAGACAGTGTCCATCAGATTTTTAATAGTCACAAAATAATCGATTGTGAACATATGACAATCGATTGTGTTGAGGCAGTGTCTTCCAGACTTTTTCAAAATTATTAAATAATCGATTATGAGTATAAAACAATCGATTGGCAAGAGGCAGTGTCTAAAATAATTTTCGAAATCTGATAAATAATCGATTGTTAACATTGCACAATCGATTGTGAAGCTGACCGCTGTCGTAAAGTTTTCAAATACCGTCAGGTAATCGATTGTTGATTTTGTACAATCGATTGTTGATATTAAAATCTGAAAAAGATTTTTTGAACGTTGCTGAATAATCGATTATTGATTCTGTATAATCGATTGTTTTACGTAAAATCTGGAAATGATTTTTTGAACGTTGCCAATAATCGATTGTTGATTTTGGACAATCGATTGTTAAGCGTAAAATCTGGGATTGATTTTTGGAACGATTGGCAAACAATAGATTGTGGCTTCGTGACAATCGATTGTCACACAGTAAAATCAGCAACTCTTAATTGGCAATTAGGCAACGGTAATGCAAAGTTTTTCAACTATAAATACAGCTTCATTTCAGTGTTTTAAACATAACAACACACAACAACTGATCATTCTATTGCTATAAGCTTGCATACTATTGTTTATCATTTTATATTCATTTCATAAAGCTTTTGAGAGCCAAAGTCTTGTCCACAGTTGTTGTGATCTTGAGCTTACTTCTTTTACTCATATCTACTCATTAAGGAGTGTTATGTTTGAGTGTTTAGTGTTTTGTACACTTGTAAGAGAATTGTGATTCTCTTGTTGTAAGGAACTTGTGTTTCCTTGGTTGAAGTCTTGGAGTGTTGTATCTCTGAGCAAAGGTGTTAAGGCGTGTGTCCTTAAGTTGTAAAGGTTTGTTGAGCACCCGTAAGCTTGACAAGTTAGTGGAAAATCTCGAGAGAGTCTCTCGGGGACTGGACTAGCCACGTGTTGTGGTGAACCAGAATACATCGGTGCGTTCTTTCCTTTTGTTTATTTAACGCACTTAATTATTTCCTGCAAATTTTAATTTCCGCAAGTTTACGCTAAATTTTATTATAACGCTATTCACCCCCTCTAGCGTTAAGCGTATTATCTAACAGATTTTGTACAATCGATTGTTGAAATTAAAATCTGGAAAGGATTTTTTTGAACGTTGCTGAATAATCGATTATTGATTTTGTATAATCGATTGTTTTACGTAAAATCTGGAAATGATTTTTGAATGTTGCTAATAATCGATTGTTGATCTTGGATAATCTATTGTTACGCGTAAAATCTGGGATTGATTTCTGGAACGATTGGCAAACAATCGATTGTGGCTTCTTGACAATCGATTGTCATTTAGTAAAATTAGCAACTCTTAATTGGCAATTAGGCAACGGTAATGCCAAGTTTTTCAACTATAAATACAGCTTCATTTCAGTGTTTTAAACATAATAACACACAACAACTGATCATACTATTGCTATAAGCTTGCATACTATTGTTTATCATTTTATATTCATTTCATAAAGCTTTTGAGAGCCAAAGTCTTGTCCATAGTTGTTGTGATCTTGAGCTTACTTCTTTTACTCATATCTACTCATAAAGGAGTGTATTGTTTGAGTGTTTAGTGTTTTGTACACTTGAAGAGAATTGTGATTCTCTTGTTGTAAGGAACTTGTGTTTCCTTGGTCGAAGTCTTGGAGTGTTGTATCTCCGAGCAAGATTGTTGAGGCTTGTGTCCTCAGATTGCAAAGGTTGGATAGGCACCCGTAAGCTTAACAGCGAAGTCTTGGAGTGTTGTATCTCCGAGCAAAGGTGTTAAGGCTTGTGTCCTTAAGTTGTAAAGGTTGGTTAGGCACCTGTAAGCTTAACAGTGAAGTCTTGGAGTGTTGTATCTCCGAGCAAAGGTGTTAAGGCTTGTGTCCTTAAGTTGTAAAGGTTTGTTGAGCACCCGTAAGCTTGACAAGTTAGTGGAAAATCTCGAGAGAGTCTCTCGGGGACTGGACTAGCCACTTGTTGTGGTGAACCAGAATACATCGGTGCGTTTGTTCTTTATTGCATTTAATTTCCGCACTTATTTTTCCTGCAAGTTTTTAAATTTCGCAAGTTTACGCTAATTTTTATTATAACGCTATTCACCCCCTCTAGCGTTAAGCGTATTATCTAACAAATTATGGTCGACTCGAATAAGGCCGGCCTCAGCTAATAGACGGATCGAGTGACATGACTCACTGCGATGTCATTTCGATCTCTGACACTCGTACACTGAGGCCACCAACCCTTGTACTTTTCTTTGATTATTTCGAGGAAGGTCCCTTAGTATATAAATAGGACATTCTCTTTGTAAAGACTCATGTGTATTTTACTATTGGAAATATACAACTCTTTCTCTCTATCTGAATCTCTCTCTTGTGCAAAGTTTACTACTTGCCTTATTATTCTTGTATCTCGAACTACTTACACTATAATCACATATCTATGTCATTTTATACTCTCTAGTTCATATTGCACTTGATTCCGATTAATCTATACAATTTTTGATTGTTTTAGTGCTATTTATGTACTTGCATAACTTTTTAGCTAAACAATATTGTTATTAGAGCGGAGGTTTTGGATTGTTCTACGTGTGATCTTTATTTTGATTATCATTTAATCTGAAAATCAAAAGAAAAAAAGAAAAGAAAAAGAAAATATCGAAAATTCCAAAAAAAGAAAGGTTACTGTTCATCTGTGTCTACAATTTAATGTTCATCTGTGTCTAAAATAGAAATCGTATTGCGTTGTTATTCACTGTTGTATTCAGAATTCGAATTTCCTGTTCTCGTTGTCGATTTGGGTTCTTAAATTTCTGATTTCTTCATTATCTAATATTGAATCACTTATTTGGGCTGAAATTCGAAGTTGGAATGAGGATTGAAACCTAAATCGACGAACAGCAGAAGCGAAATTGGGGAAATTGCTCCGAATCGAAATTTTGAGCTCGAAATTGATTGGGTATGTTCTAATCCTTCTGGTACAGCTTGGTTGAGGTGAAATCTGAAGTTAGGGCTCGATTACAGGTGAATTCGAGTTGGTTGCTAGGGTTTTGGGTCAAAAATTTGAACCGATTGTGCGAAGAAGAAGACGACCTAGGGTTCGTCGATTTTGACTGTTTGAACAAATTGATTTCGGAATTCTATTCGAGCTGTTTTGGAGAGTTTGTGGCTGGAGTTTGGGTCCAGTTGAAGACGTTTTGAGTGAGGTTTACCAGAAGAATTTGACTCGAGCTTGAATCAGTCGAAGAACACTTGTTTCGGTTGAAGAACTTCTCGAACTGATTCGAGTCGATTCGAGCACCTGGTAAATCGAAGAAGAACATTTGTAGGGCTGATTCGAATTGCTTGTAGGTTGAAGTATTTTTGGAGTCGATTCTTTCAAGAAGACGAAGAACATCTGCCACTGATTTGCAACTGAAAAATTGCAGCTGTGTTCTCCAATTTTCTAAGGACTCGTTTGCAATTGAATTATCACCACGAACTTCAATTCATTCATCGCAACGATTCAGGTTTCATTTCTGAGCTTAAACTTAGCTTGTTTCTGAAAGTTTAAGGAGATATTAGTTTGTTCTTTTGAATTGACACCTGAAAATTCATCTTTGAATTCTGATTTCTGGGAATTTGAGTTGATTATATCTGTGCTTGAACCGAAATTCGTCTTCGTATCTACTGATTGGAACGAATATGAGAATGATAAATCACTTCAGAGTGTCCTGTTGCTATAGTCGAAGTTTGAACTGTATATCTTCTGAAGTTCTGCTGAAATTTTGCTCTTATTGCTCGAAAACTTCGACTAGATTTCTGAGTTGAGACTGAATTGTTTGAGTTTTAACTGGTTGTTAGCTGTTGCAAGTTTGAATATCCATCTTGTGTTGCGATTTGAGATTGATTACTCGAATTGTGAACTGAAAACTCATTGAGTTGAATTATTGTGAACAACTAGAGGTTGTTGTTGGTTTAAACTGCTTCTTTGAAGCTCTTTTAAAGTGAAATTTCTGTTTGACAGTAATACTTTCTGCACTGCTTCAGCAAATTTCAGCATTGTTCCAACACAGTAAAACTTTCTGCACTTTTTTTGTGTGGTTATTCTGGTTGATAGCTGCTGTAGTTTAGTGTCTTGATTCAAAAGAGCTGAAGCTTACGATTGAATTGAAGAGGCCTGCTCGATAGTGAATTGCTTCTCTGATTACATGAACTGAAACCAGACCCCACCTGGTGGGAATATATTGGGTAGTTGTTGTATTACATGAACTGAAAACTGAAAATTTCTGCACTGCTTCATCAATTTCTGCATTGTTTCTCTTCTGTCATCTGCTGAAGATCTGTAGAATTTTGAACTGATTTGAGCACTGTGTTACTGCTGCAAAAGCTACTGTTTGGCCTGCATTTTTTTGCACCAGTTGGACCAGCGTTTGCTGAAGGCTTGTTTGGTAGTTAATGTGGTGGGAAGTTGACTTGAATTTCTGGAAATAAGTTGAGAACATCATAAGAGGATTCAGAACTCACAGCCAGATTTTGAAGGAAAAAAAGCTCAGTATAGTGATGTTGTCTGTCCAGTTTTGCAACAATAACCTGTTGCTGCGAATATGACCAAAATGCGAAAAAAGTGTCTAGTTTTATAGTTTCTTTTCTTTTACTTTCTTCCCAATTTGTAGTGAACTAAATTCTCAACTAGATTAACTTGATATTAGTTCATATTAAGTTTTAATCTAGCTCTTTATGTGCTTAATTTTGGTTTGTGCCATTTCTTTCGTGCTTTTATCTTTTAATTTCGTTGTGAATTGCTTGGTTCAAGTCCATTTGCTTTGATTGTCCGCCCTTGTGAATACACAACTTCCACTCCACCCCAAAGATGGTTGGAACTTGTGAAACCTTGGGATTTAAGTTCGCAAGCAATTTTAACATTCACTGCTTGAGCAGAAAAAGGCAAAAGTGAATAGGATTTTGAGCACGCAAAAGCCAATTGGTGCAAAGTGTGATACACGAGGGGTTGAGCGACATCAAGTGAGTTTGTGAGGACTTTTACTACTAACTTGTTTGATCGTTTTGTAGGTATCATGGAATACAGTCAAACTTCTACTCCTAATTGTAATCTGAGGAGTGCGACTCCGATGCATGAAGTTTTATCAATGCTCTATGACATAAATGATAAGGTTACCAATATTACGATATGGAAACACAAAACGGATTCAAGGTTGAATTTCATGATGGAGGAATCTCACTTGAGGCGGCAAGGAATGGAGATTAGTGTGACGCTTACTAATTCCTCTACTACACCCTCTCCTTCACAAGTACGACAAATACTTCAAAAGGGAAAACCGGAACATAACCAACACATCCAAATAGCCTCTCTGCCCCTTGGGGTAGGGGTAAGGTCTGCGTACATATTACCCTCTTCAGACCCCACTTGTGGGATCATACCGGGCCGTTGTTGTTGTTGTTGTTGTTGTTGTTGTAACCAACATATCCAAATACCACAAAACCTACCAAAGCGACCACAATCACCACAGGCACCTTATTTTTCTCCACCAAACTACCGACCACCTACCTACTACCAACACGAACTACAACCTCCAATCACACATCAACCACTACAAGTACCTCAACTACAACCTTATCAAACTTCACCACTACTTAGACCACAAGTAACTTGTCAAGCGTCTCGGTTGAGTTCAATTATGCATCATATCCTAATTGATTTTTTGTTCTTCCAATCAATTCTAGGTCTAACTCTTATTGTTGATTCGGCGTAATTTGTCATATCTGTGTTTTGGTTCACAGTTCGTATCACTATACTTATATGATAATCCCTGAAGGATTTAAATTGCTTGAAGCATATACATTCTTGATCTTCAAGTGCCACATCCTCAATGCAATTTGTGCAGATATGTATCTTGCTATAACTATAAGCATGATAGTGTGATGGTGAGAATACCTTTATGGAGATATTGAAAAGCCATTCCACGATATTATATGAAGATATTATATATCTATCAAGAATGATAATTTTAAGTTGCAATATATTCATTCAAGTTAATATAGCTGATTTATTTATCAAATTTCTACCAGCAATCTTTTGAATATTGTGCATAAGATTAGAATGTGAATGTTCAAGATTGTGAATTGATGCTCTCTTGAGGGATGTTAATACGTGTCGTACTCTTTTTTCCTTACAAAATTTTGCCCGAGTGGGTTTTTCTTGCAAGGTTTTTAACCAGACAACCAAAGGGGGTATTGCTAGGTATGTGTACTCTTTTTCCTTCACTAGATTTTTTTCCACTGGGTTTTGTTTTAGTTAAGGTTTTAACGAGGCATATTGTCTGTTGAATAGACATTCAGAGGGGAGTGTATAAATAGAATTATATTTTAAGGTGAATGTCTATATTTTAGAGAGATTCTAGGGTTTCTTACTTGGTGACTAAGTCAATTTTTCCTATAAATTCTATTCCATTATTATTCAGTCCAAAATCTATAAGAATTTTTTCTCCCTACTTTTCCATGTAATACTCTTCTTCCCTGGTGCCGTGTAAGAACTGGAAAACTCAAGAGGACCAACATGATTACACACATGGCAATCTAAAAAGGTTGTTGAGGACATGGAACGTGTACAGTTCAATCCCACTGGTTCAGCAATTTTTTTGATGAAATTTCACATTTTATCTTTTTTTTAGAGGTATTGTACGTGCTAGCTTCATTGCCGGTACAAACTAGATAAAATGGCTGAACTCAATTTCCCATCTCATGCGTTCACACCTAGCACTTATTTATACCTCAGAGTTATAACGTTATTACTTTAGATGGCCTATTTGCTTCTGTAAATTTTTTAAGCTTTTTATATGTTCCAAAAACGTCATATGTCTGACTCATGGTCCCCACGTACCTATTTAGCCCTATCCTTATACTCTTTAGCAAGGCAACAAATCATAAGATAGCTTCAATAGTAAAACAAGATACAAAGATAATACAGTGAAAGTAATACAAGACATTTATTGGAGTAAAGAAAATTATTTTTCTTAATAAAGTCAAATGAATTAGGCACACAATAGTAAGAAAATTTGAAATACTCGATAAGCATATAAAGTTCAATAGTTTAAATACAAGTATTATCAAGTTATATGATTCCGCTTGGTGCAAATTTTGTGTAATATTGGTAAGTATTAGCTTTTTTATAATAATATTAAAGGCAAATTCTCTACAAAGACAAAAGAAGGACGTTTAAGTTATGCTAATAAATTTATCAAAATGGATCAGAAACTTAGAGTTATTAGTAAAGAATAAAAAGGAAAAGTAGGATTTAGTTGGGATTTAGATTTAGATGGCAACCTAACATAAGTTGGTCATAATTAAAAAAGGGATGACCAATTCCTTGAAGTGAATAAGAAAAAATCATGTTGCTAAATGTGTCGTAAGCAATGAAAATATTAAAGCTTATGCCTTAACTAGAGGAAAGATGACTTCATTTTAACAACTAACACCTCAAACAAATATTGGGAGCAACATTAAGAAGATAAGGTGAAATAATACTTAGGTAAGTATTTGATATTTAGGTAAGTATTTGATATTAAAGGATTAGAAATAAATTATGATTTTAATGAAAAGGAATTATTTTTACACTAAAACATAAAGCAAAAAATAGATAGTTTGTCCGCCATACTGTGTCATTGTGGTTCTTTTAAAGACAGAGAGAATACTATCACTATAGGCTACGTATATTATTTGCTAGGGTTAAATTTCAAAAATTAAATATCTCATTGGGGGTGAAAAAAATAATATTTAAAATTAAAATCTAAAAATTTATGATTGAAAAATCGCATTTATTTCATGTAAAATACTCCTTAAATAATTTTCTGAATATTTTACCCGTGTTCTAAATATTGAATTTAGTGAACAAAATTAGGAGTAAATTTCTTTATCATACTCAAATCTGTAGAATACAAAATTAATTTAATCAATTTCAATTATATTAATTTATCTATTAGAGCTTGGGCCCGTGCACAGTACAGGTTATCGCTTACAACAATAACAACTACCCTGTAAAGTCCCGTATATTGGGGTCTGGGGAGGGTAATGTCTACGCAGACTTTACCCCTGCCCCGATAGGGACAAAGAGGATGTTTCCGATAGACCCTGGACTCAAAAAGACGAAAATAAAGTAAAAAGATAAAATAAAATGAGAAAAATCATTAGTAACTCCAGTGGAAATCGTAATAATAAATGTGGAAATCGTAATAATACTTATACTAGTCCTAATGTATGCCGTTTGATTGTAATTTTTGAACTGATACTTGTTATAATAACGGGTTTACACCAATTTGATAATTGTTGCTTGCTTAGATCAGTTATCTTTCCGATTTCTTTCTACTTTGTACTTATACAGGAAAGTTCCGCTTAAGAAAACATTACGAGGGAAAATTCTTGGTTGAGATTATTCTTGAAAACAAAAAATCCCTACTTGACTCAACCTTCAATATCTTTCTTTCCTTTTTGAGGTTTAACACTTAGAATAATTTTAAGGCAACAGAAACAAGTAAAGCACACATCATAAAATTACGGGAACCCTTTCACAACCTTATATAATTATGAGTTACAAAGAAAAATTTGGAGTTGGCTAGGTGCGGCCACCCTTGGCGTGCACCAACTCACAAAACATCCAACACTTGCACAATTTGCCTTCTAAAGACCCCCGCCTAAGACATTTCGTGCCCACTGATTTTGGCAAAGCAATAACACATAATTTATTATGCTCAAGCCTTGATATAGACAATCCTATACATACATCTTGCCCAAGCTTTTATAATTATGAATTACAAAGAACAATCTCGAGGTGGCAAGATGCTGCCACCCTTGGGGCATGCACTAACTCACAGAATAACTGTCACGACCCCAGTTTACCTTCCGTGAATATGTCGTGATGGCACCTAGTTCCTAAGACTAGGTAAGCCTAACAATACGAAAAAATAACATAACTTGCAGAATAATTAATTTAAAATGAACAAGTAAAATAAAAACTGTATACAAATGCCGCTCGGCATATACAACTCAATAATGTGGAAGTCAACAATATCATCCCAAAACCCAAAAACTCACGGGAGCACAAGCTAGAAGAAGTACTGTAAATGCTCTAATCTCCAGAAATGTCTACAACAAGAGCACGATACAAGGGTAACTACTACAAATAGAGTAAAGAAGGAGACTCTTCGGTCTGCGGACGCGACAGATGTACCTCGAAATCTTCGTAGCTCTCCCTGCCTCAAGGATAGTGCGCCTGGGTGGAGGTTCCTGTATCTGCACATAAAAAACATGCACAGAAGGGGCATGTGTACACCACAATGGTACTAAGTAAGTGTCAAGCCTAACCTCGGTCGGGTAGTGACGAGGCAGGTCAGAGCCCTACTGAGATAAAATATAATAATAAGTATATCCGATGAAATGAACAGAAATAATGAATACAATTATGAAATAAGGCATGTTATACAAAGAAACAAATAACACACAGAGAGTAATGTAACAAAGAGTAAAACAACTCAATATTAGTACCAACAACGAGGATCTCTCAGGACACCATCCTGTAGTCCATTTCATCAACTGTCCGAGGAGCTCTCAGAATTCCGTCGCGTAGTCCATCATATGAGTATATCCGAAGGATCTTCCGGGATACCGTCCCGTAGTCCAGCTATCAATGTGCAGGGGATCTACCGAAAATCTGACCCGTAGTCCCAAAGTAAACAAACAAAGGGGAGCTACAGGAATCCCACATCCGTAGTCCCAATGTAAATGCGCAACCAAAATCAGAGGATATTCAGAAGTGAAGTACAACAAAACAAGTAACATGTAGTCTTAGCCGAACATGCTTCACATATTACCATCAAGGCGACTTAAGAAAATAGTAAATTTAAATCAACTAAGTATGCTTTTCTAAACTAACACAGGCTATAACTGCAAGTAGAACAAAGAAAATACGAAAGGAGCTCAGTCTCAATACCTTAAGTAAAAATCGGGTTTTCAACAATTATCTCAAGTACGCGCTCGTTACCTCATGCACGACATTCAAATACCAAATATGATATCCTAAGGAGAAAGGTCCCCACACAAAGTTAGACAAGCCACTTACCTTGAACCGGCTCAAAAATCAAATATAAACCACGCCTTTGCCACGAGTATCCGACTCGAAATGGCTCATATCTATTCAATTCAATTACATATTATAAATAACATCTCAAGCAACTGATTCTACTATTGAATTCAAAGCTAAGATGCGGAATTAGGTAAAATGACCAAAACGCCCCTCAGGCCAACATCTCGGAATTGGATAAATTTTACATTTTCAGAACTTTCGCACTCTCACGAGTCTACCCATATAAAAATATCTCAAATCAGAGGTCAAACACCCACTCAAAACTCAATATTTTGGTCTATCAAGTTTTACCCATTTTTCATTCAAAAATCCGAAATTAAGGAGGAATTCCTAATTAGATTAGTGGGTTTTAAGCATAAGAGTAGAGAATCGTTACCCAATCGTTGACCTAAAAAATCTCTCAAAATCTCTCCAAAAATCCGAGCTCCCAAGCTTGAGTTTTGATAAAAATGGCTAACCCTCGGATTTTGAAATTTTATGACTGTCTAGCCATCTAATGCATCACGAACGCGGAAGTAGGCTCGCGTTCGCAAAGAAGAAAAAATAGAAGATGCCAAAAATGCCCTTTGCAATCGAGAGAAGCAAAATGTGAGCGCGAAGACCTAGAATCACGAAGCTCCACGAGCGCGACGAATGGGACGCAAACACGGTAAAGAAAATAGGCTCAGAGCCAAAAGGAACTATGCGAACGCGAAGGAGGAAGGTGCCAAGCATCGAACAGGAAGGTTGTTTGCGAACGCGAAGGAGGAGTTGGGCCCCCTCCAAGATTACACTATGCGAACGCGAGAGAGGGGCCTCGACCGCGAAGAATAGAAAGTCTGCAATAGCTGAGATTCAGTTTTCTGCAATTTTTAACAACACAAAAATGCCCCGTTGAGCATCCGAAACACACCCGAGGCCCCCGGAACCTCAACCAAACCTATAGACACATGCCATAGCATTATTAAAACTTGTACCAATCCTTAAACCACCTAAAACAATATCGGAAACTCGATTAATCAATGATTTAAGCCTAAGAACTTCAAATTCTCTCAAAACACGCTTTCTATCAGAAACATAACCAAACCATGTCCGAATGACCTGAAATTTTGCACACACATCCAAATAGAATGACGGAGCTACTGAAACTTCCGAAGTTTTATTCCATTCCTCAGATCAAAATCTCATTATCGAACTTGAAACTTCAAAATTCCAAACTTCGACATTTCAAGCCTAAATTAGCTACGAACCTCCAAAACACATTCTGAACACGCTCCTAACCCCAAAAATCACCTAACGGAGCTAATGGAACCGTCAAATTTCCATTTTGAGTCCGTATTAACACTGTTCTGACTACTAGTAACTTTCCAACACTTCAACTCTCATTTAGGGACTAAGTGTCCCAAAACTCTCCAAAACTCAAAACTGAACATCCCGGAAATTCAATTATGCAAAAGTAGACTTACAGAAAGTAGTTAATGAGGAATCGGGGCGTAAATTATTAAGACTACCGGCCAGGTCGTCACATCCTCCTACCCTTAATCATTCGTTCGTCCTAAAATGAGCATAAATAACATACCCGAAGTAGTGAAAGGTGAGGGTATCGGCTGCGCATATCCTACTCGGTCTCCCAGGTTGCCTCCTCGATCGATTGTCCTTGCCACTGAACCTTTACTGAAGCAATGTTCTTTGACCTCAACTTTATGACCTGCCTATTCAATATAGCCACTGGCTCCTCAACATAGGATAGATCCTTATCCAACTGACTAATCTGAAATGCAACACGTGCGACGGATCACCGTGGTATTTCCAGAGCTTCGAAAGATGAAATACCGGATGAACTCCTATCAAGCTGGGAGGTAAGCCTAGCTCATAAGCAACTTCCCCAACACGCTTCAATATCTCAAAAGGGCCAATAAATCTCGTACTCAACTTTTATTGGTTCCCAAATCTTATAACGCTCTTCATAGACGAAACCCGAAGCAGAACCCGCTCTGTGACCATATATGAAAAATCACGAACCTTCCTGTCCGCGCTGTACTGGGTTGTACGGAGTTTATCCTGAATTACCTTAACCTTCTCCAATGCATCTTGAGCATACTATGTGCCCAATAGTCGGGCCTCACCGGCTCAAACCAATCTACCGGAGATCTACACCTCCTATCAGATAAAGCCTCATATGGCGTTATCTGAATACTAGACTGATAACTGTTGTTGTATGAAAACTCCGCCAATGGCAAGAACTGATCCCAAGACCCTCCAAACTCAACTATACATGCACAGATCATATCTTCAAGAATCTAAGTAGTTTCGAACTGTCCGTTCGTTTGGGGGTGAAATGTTGTGCTCAACTCCATCTGAGTACCCAACTCCTGATGCAGGGCTCCAGAACCATGATGTAAATTGAGTACCCCTGTACGAAATAATAGAAACTGGAATATCGTGCAGACGAATGATCTCTCGAACATAAATCTCTGCCAACCTCTCCGATGAATAAGTAGTACATATAAGAATAAAATGAGCGAACTTGGTCAGCCGACCTACAATCAGCCAAATGGCATCGAAATTCTTCGCAATCCGAGGGAGACCAACTACAAAATCCATGGTGATCCTCTACCATTTCCACTCCGGAATCTCTATCCGCTGAAGCAACCCACCCGGTCTCTGGTGCTCATACATCACCTGCTGACAATTGAGGCATCTGGATATATATCCAACTATATCCTTCTTCATCTGCCTCCACCAATAGTGCTGCCTCAAGTCCTGATACATCTTCGCGGCACCCGAATGGATGGAATATCGCGAACTATGGGCCTATCCATCAACATTGGGAACACAAATTCGACCCTGCATCCTCAATACCTTGTCATCTCCAATGGTCACATCTCTGGCATCGCCATGCTGAACCGTGTCCCTGAGGACAAGTAAATAAGGGTCATCATACTACCGCTCCCTGATATGATCGAATTGGAAAGATCAAGAAACCACGCTAGGTAGGACTTGACTGGGCTCGGTAAGGTCCAATATCACAAACTGACTGGATAAAACCTTAACATCCATCAATCATAGGCCTCTCTAAAGCTGGTAAATATGCTAAACTCCCCAAACTCTCCGCCCGGCGACTCAAGGCATCTGCCACCATATTGGGCTTGCCCGAGTGATACAGAATAGTAATATCATAATCCTTCATCAACTCTAACCACCTCCTCTGGTGCAAATTTAGATCCTTTTGCTTGAACAAGTGCTGCAAACTCTGATGGTCAGTATAAATCTCACAAGGTACACCCTACAAATAATGATGCCAGATCTTCAAAGCATTAACAATAGTAGCTAACTCAAGGTCATGGAAAGGGTAATTCTTCTCATGTATCTTCAACTGTCTGGACGCGAAGGCAATCACCCTACCGTCCTGCATCAACACACCTCCAAAGGCAAATCAGTGAGGCATCAGAATAAACTGTATAGGACCCAAACCAGTAGGTAATATCAAAATAGGGGTTGTAGTCAAAGCTTTCTTGAGCTTCTGAAAGCTCGCCTCACACTCCTTTGTCCACTGAAATGGAGCACCCTTCTGGGTCAATCTAGTCATAGGAGCTGCAATAGATGAAAACCCCTCCAGAAAACGACGGTAGTAACCCGCCAAGCCAAGGAAACTGTGAATCTCTACAGTTGAGGAGGGCCTGGGCCAACTCTGCACGGCCTCTACCTTCTTTGGATCCACTCGAATGCCCTCACGCGATACCACGTGGCCTAAGAATGCCACAAACTCAACCAATACTCACATTTTAAGCACTGTGCATATAAATTCTTCTCTCTCTCAGGGTCTGAAGCACTGTTCTCAGGTGCTGCTCATGATCTTCCTAACTTCGGGAGTATACAAGGATATCATCTATGAACAAAATAATGAATGAGTTGAGGTAGGACCTGAACACAGTGTGCATCAAATGCATAAAATCTGCTGAGGCATTGGTCAGCCCAAATAACATAACTAGAAACTCATAATAATCATATCGAGTCCTGAAAGCAGTCTTCGGGATATCTGACTTCCGAATCATCAGTTGATGGTAACTTGAGCGCAAATCAATCTTAGAAAATACATGTGCACCCTGAAGCTAGTCAAATAGATCATCAATACGAGGCAAAGGATAATGGTTCTTCACTGTAACCTTGTTCAACTAGCGATAATCGATACACATACACATAGAACCATCATTTTTCTTCACAAATAAGATAGGAGCACCCATAGGTGAAACATTGGTCGAATAAACCCTTTTCAAGAAATTCATGTAACTGATCCTTCAACTCCTTTACCTCGGGAGGAGCCATACAATACGGAGGAATGGAAATGGGCTGAGTGCCCGACAACAAATCAATGCCAAAATAAATGTCTCTATCAGGCAACATGCCCGGAAGATCAGCTGGAAAAACATCGGGATAGTCTCATACCACTAGGATCAAATCAACATAAGGGTTATCAACACTGACATCTCTCATATAAGCTAAATACGCAGTGCACCCCTTCTCAACCATACGTTGAACTTTAAGGAAAGAGATAAATCTACTGGGAGTGTCATCTAAAGTACCACTCCACTCAACACGCGAAATACCTGGCATAGCAACCGTGACGGTCTTGGTGACAATCAAGAATAGCATAATGGTGCGACAACAAGTCCATGCCCAAGATAATATCTAAATCCACTATATTGAGTAACAATAAATCCATTCTGGTCTCAAAACCACGAATAGTAACCAAACATGACTGATAAATGCGGTCCACAACAAGAGAATCCCCCACAGGAGTAGAAACATATACATAAGAACTCAAGGAATCTTGGGATACACCCAAATGCGGAGCAAAATAAGAAGACACATAAGAATAAGTAGAGTCTGGATCAAATAGACTGATGCATCTCTGTGACAGACCAATATAATAGTGTAATAATAGAATCAGAGGTAACAACCTCGGTACGAGAAGGAATAGCATAATATCAGGCCTGGCCTCCCTCTCGAGGGCAACCTCTACCTCCCCGACATCCACCCATAGCTGGCTAGGCAGATGGGGTAGCATCTGGAGCTTTGATCATGGCCTGAGAACTATGAGAACCATATTGGAGCTAAGAAGTCTTTGAAGATGTACCCATACCAAGTCTAGGGCAGTCCCTAACCATATGGTGTGTATTTCCACATTCAAAACAAGCTATGGGAGGACGTGGTGGCTGTGAATAGCTAGGGCTAGGTCTGCTGGACTGATATCTGGAAGCACCCCGCAGCAGGTGCATTAGAAACCGGAGGTACATAGTAAGGCTCCTGAGGTCTAGGAGGAGCTGGAGTAGTGTTGGCTGCTGGAAGAGCTGAATGAACAAGGCGACCCATATAACCCCTACCATGTTGACCTGCTGCTTGGGTACGGGCACCATAGTAGTGGCCCAACTCTCGAGACCTCTTGGCCTCTATCTGCTTTCGCTCCCTAGCGAGCATACCCTCGATCCTCCTAGCGATTCTCACTACCTGCTGATAAGGAATGTCCATCTCCAACTCTCGATCCATGTTAGATTTTATGGGTGGGATAAGACCCTCA
This sequence comes from Nicotiana benthamiana, assembly GCA_034376525.1. NCBI lineage: Eukaryota > Viridiplantae > Streptophyta > Magnoliopsida > Solanales > Solanaceae > Nicotiana > Nicotiana benthamiana. Next base: position 32,312,880 of record CM067335.1, on the reverse strand, counting down.
ATGAACTAGCGAACTCTCTAACGGAAAGTAGCAACCAAAGCCGGTGCATGCCTAGCCAATCTGGTATGACGGATGGCATACTCTGAAACTATCTTAGCACCCTGGCGCAAATTCTCAAACTCTGGGCACCATGAATCCCTAAGGCTCTGAGGAACAAACTCTCTCTAGAAGATATCTGTGAACTGGATCCAGGTCAGTGAAGCAGTCTCGTCTAGACTGTCTAACTCATATGTGCGCCACCAATCATAGGCAGCTCCCCGAAGCTTGAATGTAGTAAAGAAAATCCCGCAAGATCCATCTATGCCCATAGTGCGTAGAATACAGTGGTACTACTTTAGAAACTCCAAGGCATCTTCTGATGCTAGCCCACTGAATACCGGAGGATCATACTTCTTGAACCTCTTGCTCATCCTCAGAAGAAGCTGCCCCATCCATGGAATGAACGGGCACTGCATGCGGAATAGGAATGATATCTGGGACCCACTCAACATGCACTCACTGCTCGAGAGTGCAGGCAGCAGGAGTTTGTGCTCCTCCCCCGACCTGGGATGTGGCTGCAGCAAGGGGAAGCAACCCTGCCTGAGACAGAGTGGTGTACATAGACATCATCTGAGCTAATGTCTCTTGAAGTGATGGAGTATTCGTGGCAGTAGGTGTTGGAAACTACGCTTAACGCTAGAGGGGGGGTGAATAGCGTTTTAATGAACTTTAGCGTTTTCTTGCGGAATTTAAATTTTGCAGGAAGTAATAAGTGCAATAAAAATAATTTACACAAGGATGTATCCTGGTTGGCCACAACAGTGGTTAGTCCAGTCCCCGAGAGACTCTCTCGAGATTTTCTACTAACTCGTCAAGCTTGCGGGTGCTTAACAAACCTTTACAGTTGCTCGGGGAAACAATCCCAAAGACTTCACTTGCTCGGGGAAACAATCCCAAAGACTTCACTTGCTCGGGGATACAATCCCAAAGACTTCACTTGCTCGGGGATACAATCCCAAAGACTTCAACAGAGGAAGCACAAGTTCCTCAACACAAGAGAATCAAAATTCTCTTACAAGTATTTGAAATACTTAGACACTCACTTTAGCAAATACTCTCTTAATAGAGTGGATAATGAGTAAATAAAATAAGCTCAAGAACACAACAATAAATTCAAGACCTTGGCTTTCAAAAGATGATAGAAATATGATCAATATAAATTGATATTGGAAATATGAAAGCTTATGAATGTATGTAAGATGTTGTGTCTGAAATGAGAGAGTTTTAGGTGTATTTATAGCCCCAAAAGCTCTCCCAACCGTTGCTTAAAAATTAAATGCAGATTCTGAAAATCTGTCACATATTCGAATATTGAAACCCATATTCGAATATTTGGGCAACGGCTATCTTCATATTCGAATATGTAAAATCCATATTCGAATATGGAGGCAACGGTCACTAAAATATTCGAATATCAAAATCCCATATTCGAATATTGACCCTGGCGGAAATGGTATATTTTTAAAACAATTAACTTATTAAAAATAAGTTGTAAAATGTTTTTTTAAAGCTTTGTTTAAGTATTGTAAATATCTTAAACATGAAAAACAATTGTAATGACCATTCCGCATTACTAAAAACATTTAAACTCATTTTGATTTAAATGTATTGAAAATATTTATTATATGACACTTAAAAACAAATATGTTTTAAATGCCATAAAAATATTTATGATATGCAATAAAATATTTATGCATATATTGTAGTACCAAATATGACAAGCATAAATTGTAAGACAATTTATGATATGCATAAAATCATTTAAGATATGCATATATTGTAAAATCATTTGTGATATGCATATATTGTAAAATCATTTATGATATGCATATATTGTAAAATCATTTGTGATATGCATATATTGTAAAATTATTTTATGAGAGAAGCCAAGACTCAAACTTAAAGTTGGATCAAGATCACAATAAAGACAAAATAAATAAGACTCAACAAAAGGTCTTCATTTATTTTCATTGTTTCTCTTGATCTTGTCTTGAGCTTCTTGGACTCCAATTCTTGTCCGCTCAAATAGTGTCGCATATCCTTTTCTTCCTCAATGCGCATTGTAAATTCGCATACCTTCCTTCTCGTATGCTTTTGCATATCTACAAAATAAATACACTTTAGTTAAATGTAAATCAAAGTGAATTTCAATAATAACTCACATATATTTAGGCATATATTATTTTCCATCTAAATTGGTTTGTCAATTATCAAAACATATAAATGTGAACATACATATATGTTCCAACAATTTCCCCCTTTTTGATAATGGCAAACTTATATGGGAATATGCATATAACTTTATAAAAGCTATGCCAAATATAAGACAAGTTATTATTGAGTTCCCCCTCAATTTATGCAATATGTGTTTAAAAAATAAAATTGCATATAGAAGGTATATAATCAAATAAGTATGCATATATTCTTATCTTTCCCAAAACATAGAAAAAATAAATATACCTTTTATCTTCTAATGTATGAACAAGATAAATATGCATATACCCTTAATCTTCCCCCTTTTGACATTAACAAAAAGACAATCTCATTAATGAAGAAGGAAAATTACAATAAGAGTAATTGGAAAGTTATATTTCCATAATTCAAATAATTCAAATACATTTAAAATATTAAAGATACAAATCAAGAGCTTCCATCGTCGTTGAGATCATCTTCATCACTAGAAGTACTTGCGGAGTAGACGTGAGAATACGGATATTGGACATGGTCAAAATATCCATGGATTTCATCACTAAGTCTAGACACATTCCTATCAATTCGATTTACCGAAGTTGATAGAGAAGCAAGATGGTCCAAGATGGCTTGAGACACATCCGGTTGAATACGAGAACGACGAGCTTGATTTGGAGGAGGAGGATTTTGAATTTGATCATGAGGTTGGTCAAAGCCATGAAAAGAGGTCTCTTGAATCTCCCAATATTTGGTACGAGTTTTAGTGATGCCAATTTTGGTGTTAACTTGAGACGCTTCAAGAATATGCATTATAAGTAATGCATAAGGAAGAGGTTTGTCATCACCTCTTGAATCAAACATGTGTGTAAGAATGAATTTACACCAATTTATGCGAGCTTTAGAAATGATAGCATGCATAATTTTAGCATCTTCACGGCCAATGGAAGTATGATTACTCTTTCTCGGTTTAAGAATCCGAGTGACAACATAGAGAATTAAGCGAAATTCCGGAAAAATTCCTCTAATGGGAGCTCTACCTGGCCCTTGATTGAAATCAAAATGACCAATTCCAATAAGATTAAGAAGGACATTTTCATCATAAAGAACTCCTTCAATACCGGTATATTGATCGATATCGTCTCCATCACGAGGAAGATTTGTGATGGCTTGAATGTTTTCTTCAGTAAGAAGAATATAAATACCATTGACATTTGTAAAAATAACTCCATTTTCATCTTTCTTAAGATTCGAGTAAAAAGCTTGAATCAAAAGAGGATGAACAAAGTCATACTTCAAATAGACAAAGTCAAGAATAGAACTTTCAATAAGTATATTGGAATAAGAACAATCCGCAAGATATCTAGCGGTTGTGAATCGAGGAGGAAGAATGACCCGATTCTCAAATTTTTGGACAAATCTTTGACGTTCGTTTTCATATTCGAACCAAAGAACCGAACCATCATCATAGTTGAAGATTGATGGAGGGATAGAAGAAGAGGCAATGTTCTTTCCGGCACGAGAGCGCTTAGAACTTCTATGAGCCATATGAAACTTGAAAGCAAGACTTTTGAGAGCAAGAATTATTTTGAGAATCTAGCTTGAAGACTTTTGAAGAAAGAATTCTTGAAGATGAAGGATTTTGGTGTGAAATGAAGAGCACACACTATTCCTATTTATAGAGTTCAAGAAAATATGACATTGAATGCAAAAACTCAGATTTTTGGAGTGTATGAAACGGCTAGAGAACGGTCACATTTTTGAAATTTGACCGTATATATTCGAATATTTCATATGATATTCGAATATCTGGGAGCCATATTCGAATATCATATGTGATATTCGAATATCTGGAGGAAGATATACTCGAATACTTTTCTGAATATTCGAATATCTGGAGAAATAGCTTGATTTTCTGAATAATCAAGTTATTCGAATAACTTCTAGTTAGACGATTAACTTCGACGACTTTGAAAAATTGTTTTTAACAGAAAATATTGGAAAATAATGTTTATCTTATGAAACTTATTTGAAAACATAAGAATAAGCCATATATTTGATAACATTTATTTTTATGAAAATAATTTATCAAAAATGCATATGCTATTTCCAAAAACAAAAATTCATACTCCAAAGTAAATATTGGCTTGAATTTAAAAGAAATACTTCCTGTTGGTTCCCCCTGTCTCATAGGGCGATACCTGCAAAAGTGAATACGCGTCTCCGACGCTCAAGCAAATGTTCAAAATATAAATGCAACCTAAAATGTATGCATTTAGATCAGTGTTTAACCGCATTAGGAAGTGACTCCTTTGAACATGGTTTATATTTAGCATTTCAACAAACATTATATTAGTACTGCTAGCAATAAGGTAAGGTGAGGAACGATCATACCTTTGAAATTCTTGGTATTGCTTTCCTTACCTTTCACATTTCTGTCAAGATGGTCGTGTGAATTCATTGTGGTGGCCATTGCTTTGGTGTTGCTTATTTCGAAGAGATTTAGCAACTCATTGCAATATTGAGTTTAACAAATGAAAATTCCATCTTTCATTTGTTTTATTTGAACTCGTCCATCATGATATTTCAAACTTTTGCTAGTCATGAGTTTTAGAAACTTCTTGCATAGAACTTTGTTAGTTGCTCCAAGCATAATATCACCAATAAGAATTATTAGACAAAAAAGTATCATCAATAAAGATTATGCAAAAAAAATTCCCCTTCACTAGAACCATGTCACTTCCTCTTTTTCGACATTTTCAACATAGGATGGGAAGGACAACGAGGAATATGCAGCTAGAAATTTATCAAAACATACCAACAAGAGCATAAGTCTACCCATTGTTATGAAACAATGATAAATCCATTTGTTTGAACACATAACAAATGTATCAAATGTTATTTTATTAACAGTGATAGTCATTGTTGTTTAACAACATTTCAGCATATGAATCAACAGTCGATTACTTAGTAACGTTCAAAAACTTTTTCAGATTTTAAGCAAAAACATCGATTATAGCAAATCAATAATCGATTACCTCAATAACTTTCTAAAAATCATTTCCGGATTTTGAGCAAAGCATCGATTATAGAAAATCAATAATCGATTACTTTGAGGTATTTGAAAATCATTTGACAACGGTCAGCTTCAACAATCGATTGTCCCTTGCAACAATCGATTACTTGTCATTTTCTGAAAAACTCAAATCACACTGTTTCAAGCCAAAGTTTTTGCGACTAAGTATAAACTTTGACAATCGATTGTTTTACATAGACAATCGATTGTTAAACCGAGTTAACTCATCATAGTCGATTACCATTAGTTAATAATCGATTACTTAAGTAATTTTAAAATCACTGGGAGACATCAACTCAACATAATCGATTACCATTTGTTCATAATCGATTATTCTGAGTATTGGAAAACTTTACCTCATCAATAATCGATTGTCATTAGTTCACAATCGATTATCTTGCAGATTTGAAAAACCTGATGTTAACTGTCTTACTCACAATCGATTATCATTAGTTCATAATCGATTGTCATGCAGTCTTGGCTTATAAACAATCGATTATCATAAGTACATAATCGATTATTCTTAGCCCAGATTTCTGAGGTATGTTTAGAAAACATTTTGTCTAATGTAAATATGCATGATTTAAAATCATTTGATACTGAATTAAATATGCATGATTTTGGAAAATAGTTTTATGAAAGAAGTCATGATACCATATTAGTAGTTAACACGGATATCTCAATTGTTAACACAAGTCAACTATATATCGGTTGTTGGCACATATAAATAATTCGGTTTTTATCAAAAAGGATAACTAACCGAAATTTCCCTTTGAATACAATGAGGTGTCATGCTTGATTTTGCATTTACTACAATATTGTATCCTTCAAGCACACTTGCAAAAGAATTTAAACAAGGGTTTTTGGTACCCAAACACTTTTGGGTCCTTGATGGTTAGGCAAATAATGATTATAACCAAAAGATAAATCCCTATGTTTCGCAAAGCATACAGGTGCTATGTGACCTACCCGGTTGCAGTAGTGACACACCACATTCGGGTTGTGCCTATGCCTAGGTTGCGCCAAATACGTTCTAGGTGATCTAAATTCATCATTCCTAGGGGCGTTGAAATTCCTAGAGTTATTTCTAGGCGGTCTAGAGTTATTATTTCTAGATACATTTGCACAATTTCTAGAATCGTTTCTAGTTGGTCTAAAGTTATTAATTCTAGACTTATTATACAACCTAGTATCGTTTCTAGGAGGCCTAACATTATGATTTCTAGCATGGTCTTTATTCTTTTTACGCCTTCTATTTTTCTTAAGCTTTTTCTTCTTAATCTCTTCAATGGCTTTAGGAGCATCTACACTATGTTTTTCTAGTTTGTTCCTAAGTTCTATGTTTCCTAGTTTCAAAGAATCACAAGATAAACAAGTAGAACTTTTATCAATTGAAGAAGATTCATTCATCGCTTTAATCTTATTTCTAAGATCAAAAATGTCATTTTTCAAAAAATTGTTTTCTTTTTCTAAAACATCAATTTTATTATTAAGAGCACCATTTTCATTAGTCAATTTTTCAAAATCTATTTCTTTCAAAGAAGAGGATTTTTCAAAATCTTTTTCTTGTAAAGAAAGTGTTTTCTGAAAATCTGTTTCTTGCAAAGAAAGTGTTTTCTTCAAATCTTTTATCAATTTGGAAGCATCAACAAATTCACCATACAATTCATCATATGCACTTTGTGATTCTTCAAAAGAGTGAGAGTTAGATGTACTTACCTCTTCTCCTTCGTCGGCCATGAGGCATTTGGCAGTTGGTTCATCACATGAACTGTCTGCTCCTTGAGGCGCATCTTCATAAGTGTCCTCAAGCTTATCCCACATCTCTTTAGCAGTTTTGTAGTGGGAGACTTTCCGATAGTCCTCATGTTTCAAAGAACTATACAACATATTGATAGCAATGGTATTATATTCACTTACCATAGCTTTTCCAATTTGTTTTGTCATTTGCTCACCATACTTGATGATTTGCCATAGATGAAGGTTGTTTGATTTGATGAAGATTGTCATCCGATCTTTCCAATATGTATAGTCTATTCCGTCAAATAGTGGAGGATAATGTGGAGAGTGTCCTTCACCTATTCCTGCAAAAATACTACTAGTAGAAGCCATAGAACGATCCTCTCAAACTGTTAAGTCTTTGAAGAGAGTTAGGCTCTGATACCAATTGTTGGAAACTACGCTTAACGCTAGAGGGGGGGTGAATAGCGTTTTAATGAACTTTAGCGTTTTCTTGCGGAATTTAAATTTTGCAGGAAGTAATAAGTGCAATAAAAATAATTTACACAAGGATGTATCCTGGTTGGCCACAACAGTGGTTAGTCCAGTCCCCGAGAGACTCTCTCGAGATTTTCTACTAACTCGTCAAGCTTGCGGGTGCTTAACAAACCTTTACAGTTGCTCGGGGAAACAATCCCAAAGACTTCACTTGCTCGGGGAAACAATCCCAAAGACTTCACTTGCTCGGGGATACAATCCCAAAGACTTCACTTGCTCGGGGATACAATCCCAAAGACTTCACTTGCTCGGGGATACAATCCCAAAGACTTCAACAGAGGAAGCACAAGTTCCTCAACACAAGAGAATCAAAATTCTCTTACAAGTATTTGAAATACTTAGACACTCACTTTAGCAAATACTCTCTTAATAGAGTGGATAATGAGTAAATAAAATAAGCTCAAGAACACAACAATAAATTCAAGACCTTGGCTTTCAAAAGATGATAGAAATATGATCAATATAAATTGATATTGGAAATATGAAAGCTTATGAATGTATGTAAGATGTTGTGTCTGAAATGAGAGAGTTTTAGGTGTATTTATAGCCCCAAAAGCTCTCCCAACCGTTGCTTAAAAATTAAATGCAGATTCTGAAAATCTGTCACATATTCGAATATTGAAACCCATATTCGAATATTTGGGCAACGGCTATCTTCATATTCGAATATGTAAAATCCATATTCGAATATGGAGGCAACGGTCACTAAAATATTCGAATATCAAAATCCCATATTCGAATATTGACCCTGGCGGAAATGGTATATTTTTAAAACAATTAACTTATTAAAAATAAGTTGTAAAATGTTTTTTTAAAGCTTTGTTTAAGTATTGTAAATATCTTAAACATGAAAAACAATTGTAATGACCATTCCGCATTACTTAAAACATTTAAACTCATTTTGATTTAAATGTATTGAAAATATTTATTATATGACACTTAAAAACAAATATGTTTTAAATGCCATAAAAAATATTTATGATATGCAATAAAATATTTATGCATATATTGTAGTACCAAATATGACAAGCATAAATTGTAAGACAATTTATGATATGCATAAAATCATTTAAGATATGCATATATTGTAAAATCATTTGTGATATGCATATATTGTAAAATCATTTATGATATGCATATATTGTAAAATCATTTGTGATATGCATATATTGTAAAATTATTTTATGAGAGAAGCCAAGACTCAAACTTAAAGTTGGATCAAGATCACAATAAAGACAAAATAAATAAGACTCAACAAAAGGTCTTCATTTATTTTCATTGTTTCTCTTGATCTTGTCTTGAGCTTCTTGGACTCCAATTCTTGTCCGCTCAAATAGTGTCGCATATCCTTTTCTTCCTCAATGCGCATTGTAAATTCGCATACCTTCCTTCTCGTATGCTTTTGCATATCTACAAAATAAATACACTTTAGTTAAATGTAAATCAAAGTGAATTTCAATAATAACTCACATATATTTAGGCATATATTATTTTCCATCTAAATTGGTTTGTCAATTATCAAAACATATAAATGTGAACATACATATATGTTCCAACAATTTCCCCCTTTTTGATAATGGCAAACTTATATGGGAATATGCATATAACTTTATAAAAGCTATGCCAAATATAAGACAAGTTATTATTGAGTTCCCCCTCAATTTATGCAATATGTGTTTAAAAAATAAAATTGCATATAGAAGGTATATAATCAAATAAGTATGCATATATTCTTATCTTTCCCAAAACATAGAAAAAATAAATATACCTTTTATCTTCTAATGTATGAACAAGATAAATATGCATATACCCTTAATCTTCCCCCTTTTGACATTAACAAAAAGACAATCTCATTAATGAAGAAGGAAAATTACAATAAGAGTAATTGGAAAGTTATATTTCCATAATTCAAATAATTCAAATACATTTAAAATATTAAAGATACAAATCAAGAGCTTCCATCGTCGTTGAGATCATCTTCATCACTAGAAGTACTTGCGGAGTAGACGTGAGAATACGGATATTGGACATGGTCAAAATATCCATGGATTTCATCACTAAGTCTAGACACATTCCTATCAATTCGATTTACCGAAGTTGATAGAGAAGCAAGATGGTCCAAGATGGCTTGAGACACATCCGGTTGAATACGAGAACGACGAGCTTGATTTGGAGGAGGAGGATTTTGAATTTGATCATGAGGTTGGTCAAAGCCATGAAAAGAGGTCTCTTGAATCTCCCAATATTTGGTACGAGTTTTAGTGATGCCAATATTGGTGTTAACTTGAGACGCTTCAAGAATATGCATTATAAGTAATGCATAAGGAAGAGGTTTGTCATCACCTCTTGAATCAAACATGTGTGTAAGAATGAATTTACACCAATTTATGCGAGCTTTAGAAATGATAGCATGCATAATTTTAGCATCTTCACGGCCAATGGAAGTATGATTACTCTTTCTCGGTTTAAGAATCCGAGTGACAACATAGAGAATTAAGCGAAATTCCGGAAAAATTCCTCTAATGGGAGCTCTACCTGGCCCTTGATTGAAATCAAAATGACCAATTCCAATAAGATTAAGAAGGACATTTTCATCATAAAGAACTCCTTCGATACCGGTATATTGATCGATATCGTCTCCATCACGAGGAAGATTTGTGATGGCTTGAATGTTTTCTTCACTAGAAGAATATAAATACCATTGACATTTGTAAAAATAACTCCATTTTCATCTTTCTTAAGATTCGAGTAAAAAGCTTGAATCAAAAGAGGATGAACAAAGTCATACTTCAAATAGACAAAGTCAAGAATAGAACTTTCAAGAAGTATATTGGAATAAGAACAATCCGCAAGATATCTAGCGGTTGTGAATCGAGGAGGAAGAATGACCCGATTCTCAAATTTTTGGACAAATCTTTGACGTTCGTTTTCATATTCGAACCAAAGAACCGAACCATCATCATAGTTGAAGATTGATGGAGGGATAGAAGAAGAGGCAATGTTCTTTCCGGCACGAGAGCGCTTAGAACTTCTATGAGCCATATGAAACTTGAAAGCAAGACTTTTGAGAGCAAGAATTATTTTGAGAATCTAGCTTGAAGACTTTTGAAGAAAGAATTCTTGAAGATGAAGGATTTTGGTGTGAAATGAAGAGCACACACTATTCCTATTTATAGAGTTCAAGAAAATATGACATTGAATGCAAAAACTCAGATTTTTGGAGTGTATGAAACGGCTAGAGAACGGTCACATTTTTGAAATTTGACCGTATATATTCGAATATTTCATATGATATTCGAATATCTGGGAGCCATATTCGAATATCATATGTGATATTTGAATATCTGGAGGAAGATATACTCGAATACTTTTCTGAATATTCGAATATCTGGAGAAATAGCTTGATTTTCTGAATAATCAAGTTATTCGAATAACTTCTAGTTAGACGATTAACTTCGACGACTTTGAAAAATTGTTTTTAACAGAAAATATCGGAAAATAATGTTTATCTTATGAAACTTATTTGAAAACATAAGAATAAGCCATATATTTGATAACATTTATTTTTATGAAAATAATTTATCAAAAATGCATATGCTATTTCCAAAAACAAAAATTCATACTCCAAAGTAAATATTGGCTTGAATTTAAAAGAAATACTTCCTGTTGGTTCCCCCTGTCTCATAGGGCGATACCTGCAAAAGTGAATACGCGTCTCCGACGCTCAAGCAAATGTTCAAAATATAAATGCAACCTAAAATGTATGCATTTAGATCAGCGTTTAACCGCATTAGGAAGTGACTCCTTTGAACATGGTTTATATTTAGCATTTCAACAAACATTATATTAGTACTGCTAGCAATAAGGTAAGGTGAGGAACGATCATACCTTTGAAATTCTTGGTATTGCTTTCCTTACCTTTCACATTTCTGTCAAGATGGTCGTGTGAATTCATTGTGGTGGCCATTGCTTTGGTGTTGCTTATTTCGAAGAGATTTAGCAACTCATTGCAATATTGAGTTTAACAAATGAAAATTCCATCTTTCATTTGTTTTATTTGAACTCGTCCAATGCGAAACAATACGAAAAAATAACATAACTTGCAGAATAATTAATTTAAACTAAACAACTAAAAGAAAAACTATATATAAATGCCGTTCGGCATATACAACTCAATAATGCAGAAGTCTACAATATTATCCCAAAATCCGGAAACTCACGCGAACACAAGCTAGAAGAAGTATTGTAAATGCTCTAATCTCCATAAACATCTAGAACAAGAGTACGATAGAAGGCTAACTACAACAGATAGAGTAAAAAAGGAGAATCATCGGTCTGGACGTGGCAGATGTACCTCGAAGTCTCCATATCTCTCCCTGACTCGAGGATAGTGCGCATGGGTGGAGGTACCTGGATCTGTACATGAAAAACATGCGCAGAAGGAGCATGAGTAAACCACAACGGTACTCAGTAAGAGCCAAAACTAACCTCGGTCGGGTAGTGACGAGGCAGGTTAGGGCTCTACTGAGATAAAATATAATAATAAGCTTTGAAATATTATGAAATGAAAAGAAGTAATGAATACAACTATGAAGTAAGGCATGTTATACAAAGCAACAAATAAAACACAGAGAGTAAGGTAACACATTGTAAAGCAGCTCAATATCAGTACCAACAACGAGGATCTTCTAGGATACCGTCCTGTAGTCCGTTTCATTAACTGTCCAAGGAGCTCTCGGGATACCGTCCCGTTGTCCATCATATGAGTATATTCTAAGGATCTTCCGGGATACTGTCCCATAGTCCAACTATCAATATGCATGGGATCTACCGGGAATCTAACCCGTAGTCCCAAAGTAAAACTGCAAGGGGATCTACCGGGAATTTAAGCCGTAGTCCCAAAGTAAACAAACAAGGGGAGCTACCGGAATCCCACATCCATAGTCCCAATATGAATGCGCAACCACAATGAGAGGATATTTAGAAGTGAAGTACAACAATAAAAGCAACATGTAGTACTAGCCTAACATGCTTCACATAGTACAATCAAGGCGACATAAGAAAGTAGGCAATTTAAATAACCTAAGCATGCTTTTCTAAACTAACACAAACTATGACTGCAAGTAGAATAAAGCAAATATGGAAGAAGCTCAGTATCAATATCTTAAATAAAAACTGGATTTTCAACAATTAGCTCAAGTACGTGCTCGTCACCTCACGTACACGGCATTCAAATACCAACTATCATATCCTAAGGGAAAAGATCCCCCACACAAAGTTAGACAAGCCACTTACCTATAACCGACTCAAAAATCAACTAGAAACCACACCTTTGCCACGAGTATCCGACTTCAAATAGCTCAAATCTATGCGATTCAATTACATATTGTAAATAACATCTCAAGAAACTGATTCTACTATTTAATTCAAAGCTAAGGCGTGAAATTAGGTAAATAGATCAAAATACCCCTTTGGCCAACGTCTCGGAATCGGATAAATTTTATATTTTCAGAACCCTCGTACTCTCACGAGTCTACTCATGTAAAAATCACTCAAATCAGAGGTCAAACACCCACTCAAAACTCAACAATTTGGTCCATGAAGTTTTACCCATTTTCCATTAAAAAATCCAAAATTAAGGAGGAATTCGTGATTAGATTAGTGGGTTTTAAGCATAAGATAGTAGAGAATCGTTGCCCAATCATTGCTCTCGAAAATCCCTCAAAATCTCTTCCAAAACCGAGCTCCCAAGCTTGTGGTTTGATAAAAATGGCTAACCCTCGGATTTTGAAAATGTTTGTAAATGTCTAGTCAATTAATGCATCACGAACGCAGAAGTAGTATCGCGTTCGCGAAGAAGAAAAAATAGAAGATGCCAAAAATTCCCTTCGTGATCGCGAGAAGCAAAGCGCACCCGAAGGCCTGGAATCATGAAGCTCTGCCAACATGATGAATGGAACGCGAACACGTTGAAGAAAATGGGCTCAGCTCTCAAAGCCAATAGGAACTACGCGAACACGATGGGTCACTGCGAATGCGAAGGAGGAAGGTGCCAAACATCACGAATGCGGGGGGACTGGTTGTGAATGCGAATGAGGAACTGGACACCTTCCAAGATTACACTACGCGAAGACAAGAGAGGGGTCGCGACCGCAAAGAACAAATAGTCTGAAACAGCCGGGGTTCAGTTTTCTGCAATTTTTAACAACACAAAAATGCACTGTTGAGCATCCGAAACACACCCGAGGCCACCATGACCTCAACCAAACCTACAGTCCAATCCCATCACATCATTCAAACTGTACCAATCTTAAACCACCTAAAAATACGTCGAAAACTCGAATTAATCAATGATTTAAGGCTAAGAACTTTAAATTCTCTCAAAACATGCTTTCGATCAGAAACCTAAACAAACCATGTCCGAATAGGGGTGTGCATTCGAATCGGTTTATCGATAAATCAAATCGATTATTTGTTATCGGTTTATCGATTTATCGATTTCTATTTTGAAATTTTCCTTATCGAGTTATTGATTTCGATTTCGATTCTGTCCTTTTCGGGTTATCGGTTTATTGATAAAACGATAAGATACAATTTTTTTAAAAATTTTTAAAAAAAATATTTTTAAAATTTTTTTACCCTTATTTTATAATACCCTTTCCTTTACCCTAAGTCCTTACCCTATATTCCTCTACCACATTTAAGGAAGGATCATATTTAAAGATCAAGGGAATGAGGTTCAAATTAATGGAAAACAGAATTAGCCCTGATGATGCATTTTTTTATACCGTTGAAGTGTTCGCGGCATACATTTGATCCCTTAATTTAGTTTCATTTCATGTGCTTATTGACACAATATTTATGTTATGAACAGTGTTATTCTTATTTTAGTTTCGTTTTGTCCATATTAGTTTGGCGTGTTTGTAACGATATACTTTCCATGGAATCACGAAAATTTTCTTATTGGTGTAATCGATAACTGAATCGATAATCCCCAAAAATAGATAAATCGAAATCGAAAAAATCAAAACTTTATTGAAACGATAACGATAAGCATGTGTTCAAATCGATAGTCGATAAATAATTATCGATAAGGGACAAAATCGAATCGATAAATCGAATGCACACGCCTATGTCCGAATGACCTAATTTTACACACACATCCTAAATAATATGACGGAGCTACTACAACTTTAAAAATTCCATTCCGACTCTCAGACCAAAATCTCACTATCGAACCAGAAACTTCAAAAATTTAAACTTCGGCATTTCAAGCCTAAATTAGCTATGGACCTCAAAAACACATTCCGAACACGCTCTCGACCCCGAAATCACCTAATGGTGCTAACAGAACTGTCGGATTTTCATTCGGAGGCCTTCTTTATACTGTTCTGTGTACGGGAAACTTTCTAACACTTAAGCTCTCATTTAGGGACTAAGAGTCACGAAACTCCCCAAAACTCAAAACAGAACATCTCGGCAATTCAATTAAGCAGAAACAGATTCGGGGAAAACACTTAATGAGGAATCGGGGCGTAAATTCTTATGAGGACAGACCGGGTCATCACAATAGCCAACACTTGCACAATTTGCCTTCTATGGCCCCTTGCCTAAGGCATTTCATTCCCCCAGTGGTTTTAGCAAGGCAATGGCACATAATTTACCATGATTAGACAATCATATGCTTACATCTTGCCTATTTTTCCTCCCTGGGTACTTAGATGCTGTTGGCATGCATTTAAAGTGCAGTCAACCCAATTACACATGTTAGACTCTCATGAGCCAGTTTTCCTATTTCAGATGATATCTCCCAACTGATAGGTCACGATGAAACATGCATACACTTAACCAAATAAACAGCCACTCTTCGATGAAGCAATATGCACTCTGCCATAATTGGAAATTAAATACTTGAGGATAAGAAAAGTGAATATTGTAGACTTCCCCTCTCCTTAATGGGACTAGATAAACTTTTTCTAGTAGTTTGAAAAATATACTAGTAACCTTTAAGTCTCGTTTTGTAGGAGGAATAAGGGATAATTAATCTCGAAATTAAATTTAAGAAGAGTTTATCCCATATTTGGTTGGGATAAAATTACGGCATAATTAATCTTGTTATTTATTATCCTAGGATTGTTATTTGAAAAAAATATAAACTTCTGGTTAAACTATTAAGGGTGTGTTTGGTGTAACGAAAAATATTTTCCATGAAAATATTTTATTAAAAACCAAGTAGTAATCTTATTCAATTTCTGGTGTTTGATACGCAAATTAAGGAAAATAACTTCTCAAGAGTATTCATAAATATTTAGATACAATAAACATGAATCCATAAACTTTCAAACCAACAACCTTCCGAACCCACAAATTTTATAAACTTCCGAACTGTAAACTTTCGAAGCTCTAAACTTCATAATTTCTAAACTCGTAAACTTTCAAGCACATAAACTGAAAGTTTAGAGGTTGTAAAATTTTGAACCTATAAACCGAAAGATGAAAAAATTAAAACTAAAAATATATTAAAAAAATATTTTTTTTCGAGGGGGGTGTGCAGAAAAACAAAAGAATAAAAATTTAAAATTGCTAAAAGTAGGGGGGGGGATGGTGGTGCATACAAACGAAACAATAAAAATTTAAAAATTAAAAAAAAAAACTCTTTTGCTGTGGGGTAAGGGGTGTATTTGACGGGGTGGGTGGATAGGTAGTGCATCAAAATTTTTTTTTAAAAAATAATTTTTTGTAGGGGTGAGGCTTTGTAGGGGGTCGGGGGGTAGCAGAATGGGTATTGACGAAAAAGCCTTTTTGAAGGGAGGGAATGGGGTGGGGTAGATTTGGGGGGAGTGGGGTGGGTTGGTAAGGTAGGGAAGACTGAGAAGCTTTGAAATATATATTCCCTTTTTTGATAAGGAAAACACTTGGAGGAAAATGAGTTCATAAGGAAAGTATTTTCTAAAGCATTTAAGCTAACCAAAAATGGAAAAATTGGAAAGAAACACACCCTAAATCTTATAGATTTAGAACTAGTTAGCATAAATAATGTGAGATAATGCCGATGAGGGAATGAAAACAGTGCGCATTTAATATTTCAAAGGAGTATTTGAACAATAATAGAGGAACATCAAGCAATAAATAAGGAGAACGATTCACCAAATATTGTATGAGGTGGATAATTTTTCTTTCTGACATGGATGAATGGCAGATAAATCCTAAAATATTGAAACTATTATCGAATCTTAGTAAAAAGATAGAGTTTGTATCCTTGTTAGAGAGAGAGTTTTTCTCAAAAAGTGTTCTTATCAAAATGAATATTCCAGGCCTCATCCCTTTATCTCTTTTTCTATTTATATGAAACACATGCCTAGTCAACTCTAATAGTACAAGTGCACGGAATGTTTAGTGAAAATTCTCTTTAATATCTTATTACAAAAACTAGTCGTTAGTGTTCTGTCCTTGATGCTCGACCCCGATCAATGTTGACTGCATGGCCACGAATTCCACTGTTCCCTAGTTGACTCCAACCACATCTTTTTTCTTAATACCACTTTATGCTAAATTTCCTTAGGATATATTTTGGCCTATACAATTGTAATAATTTTTTATTCCTACGGAAGAACAGAATAATTAATCCCGAAATAATTAATTTTAAAATTATTTATTTCCAAGAAAACGACCCCTTAGAGCGACTAAAAGAACTCTCCCATTAGAAAAATAAACTAATTTGCTTGTCCTAAAAAGTTCTTGACTATTTTCTTCTGTTTCGTCATTTAATCATCTTGGAGAATGTGAAGTGTCAATCCTGATTGAAAGAAGTTCCAATCTTCCTTTCTGGTTACCGTTGATATGAAAATGTTCATCGTTTCTATCTCCTTGTTTACCTTTGTATGCTATCTTAGTATTTCTGATATCGTACATGATTTGTTAGGGATCGATTCATTTTTAAAGATAATTTACAATTATTAAATAAAATTGAAATAAAATAATAGAATCAATTTGAAATAAAATAATAGAATCAATTTGATATAGCAGAATGGGTATTGACGAAAAAGCGTTTTTGAAGGGAGGGAATGGGGTGGGGTAGATTTGGGGGGAGTGGGGTGGGTTGGTAAGGTAGGGAAGACTGAGAAGCTTTGAAATATATATTCCCTTTTTTGATAAGGAAAACACTTGGAGGAAAATGAGTTCATAAGGAAAGTATTTTCTAAAGCATTTAAGCTAACCAAAAATGGAAAAATTGGAAAGAAACACACCCTAAATCTTATAGATTTAGAACTAGTTAGCATAAATAATGTGAGATAATGCCGATGAGGGAATGAAAACAGTGCGCATTTAATATTTCAAAGGAGTATTTGAACAATAATAGAGGAACATCAAGCAATAAATAAGGAGAACGATTCACCAAATATTGTATGAGGTGGATAATTTTTCTTTCTGACATGGATGAATGGCAGATAAATCCTAAAATATTGAAACTATTATCGAATCTTAGTAAAAAGATAGAGTTTGTATCCTTGTTAGAGAGAGGGTTTTTCTCAAAAAGTGTTCTTATCAAAATGAATATTCCAGGCCTCATCCCTTTATCTCTTTTTCTATTTATATGAAACACATGCCTAGTCAACACTAATAGTACAAGTGCACGGAATGTTTAGTGAAAATTCTCTTTAATATCTTATTACAAAAACTAGTCGTTAGTGTTCTGTCCTTGATGCTCGACCCCGATCAATGTTGACTGCATGGCCACGAATTCCACTGTTCCCTAGTTGACTCCAACCACATCTTTTTTCTTAATACCACTTTATGCTAAATTTCCTTAGGATATATTTTGGCCTATACAATTGTAATAATTTTTTATTCCTACGGAAGAACAGAATAATTAATCCCGAAATAATTAATTTTAAAATTATTTATTTCCAAGCAAACGACCCCTTAGAGCGACTATAAGAACTCTCCCATTAGAAAAATAAACTAATTTGCTTGTCCTAAAAAGTTCTTGACTATTTTCTTCTGTTTCGTCATTTAATCATCTTGGAGAATGTGAAGTGTCAATCCTGATTGAAAGAAGTTCCAATCTTCCTTTCTGGTTACCGTTGATATGAAAATGTTCATCGTTTCTATCTCCTTGTTTACCTTTGTATGCTATCTTAGTATTTCTGATATCGTACATGATTTATTAGGGATCGATTCATTTTTAAAGATAATTTACAATTATTAAATAAAATTGAAATAAAATAATAGAATCAATTTGATGAAATTTGGAAGTAATTTAAATCTACTTATCACTTTTGGGGCTTTGATTGGCAAAAGCGATTTTGATCTTTTAGCCACCAGTTGGTGGATTAATCTTCAGTAAGCTAACAAACTTCCTCATAGCTCCAACTTATATAAGGGAATCATTAAATCTCCGTATATTAAGCATTAATTCTATCCTGACTAAGCAACCAAAATTTTATTTCTCGATAAGGAATATAGTATATTTTAACTATCTCGTATAATTTTAACATCTTCATTTATCATTTAAAAATTAGAACATCTAAAATCAATTCATTTTGAATTTTTGATCCACAAGTAAAGGTGTAGCTTTTGTAGACATGTGATTTTTGACACTCCTCGAAATTTCACCCATTTTATCATGTAAATATTTAATTTAGGTCTAATATCGCTATTTCAGCTAATTTTGACTCTTTTACTTTATTTCGTCACAAAAATAAAAATTACAAAAAAATATTTTTAATTTATGTATCATTCGTAAATTTAAACGAAAATATATAAAATAGCACCTTATCTTTATTTTTATATAATCTTGAAAACACAAAAATAATTTCATGTTTTATATTTTATTCCAATTAATTAAAATTAGTTTTATATTTTTATATTTGTTATAAATACACTTCTATTTAAGGTGAATGTCTTTAATTAGAGAGATTCTAGAGTTCTATTCTTGGTAGCTAAATCATCCTCCTCCCTATAAATAGAGGTGCCCTCTACCATTGTAAATCACTCCTAACATTCTCTAAGTATCAATAAGAAGAACTCTCTCTACTCTTCTCTCTATTGCTCTTGTTCTTGAGTTATTGTTCTTGTCTTTTATATTATTTCATAACACGTTATCAGCACGAGACTCTACCGTCTCAAGAACCATTCTCGAAAAATCTAAGGTATTTCCCTCTTCCTAATTTAATTTTCGATTATGTCTGACATTACGAAAAGAAAGTTCGTTGCCCTTGAAATTTCGGGCAAGAACTATATGACATGGGTGTTGGATGCTGAAATCCACTTAGATGCTATGGGTCTCGGAGACACCATCAAAGATAGAGAAAAAGCATCCACCCAAGAATGTGCGAAGGCCTTGATTTTCTTGCGCCATCACCTTGATGAAGGTTTGAAGATTGAATATCTCACCGTCAAGGATCCACTCATCTTGTGGAACGGCTTAAAGGAGAGATATGACAACCTGAAGTTGGTCACTCTGCCACAAGCACGATATGATTGGGCTCATCTGAGGCTCCAGGACTTTAAGTCCGTTTCTGAATATAATTCTGCAATATTCAGAATTACTTCTAAATTGAAGCTATGCGGGGATAATATCTCCGATTATGATATGCTTGAGAAAACGTTTACAACGTTTCATGCCTCCAATATAGTACTGCAACAACAGTACAGAGAGAAAGGCTTTACAAAGTACTCTGAACTGATTTCTCTTCTACTAGTGGCTGAGCGAAATAATGACCTGCTCATGAGAAATCATGAAAATCGACCCACTGGGTCTACACCACTGCCTGAAGCAGATAAGGTGAACTCTCATTATGCCAAACATGAAAAGGACCATGGTCATGGTCGTAAACAGGGTCATAGCCAGGGACGTAGACAAGGAAGAAATTCCAATGAAGTCCGTCAACCCCCAAGGAGAGATAACCGCCGAAAGCAGAAACGGGGTCATGAAGATCCTAAGGCAAATGGTTCAGAAACTATATGTTATCGTTGCGGTGGGAAAGGGCACTGGTCAAAGACTTGCCGTATACCAAGACACTTGGTTGACCTTTATCAAGCATCTCGAAAGAGAAAAGGCCCTGAAACAAATTTTGTCTATTGACGACAATAAGGACATCACCCACCTGGATGTGGCAGACTTCTTTGAGCAACCCGAGGGGAAAATAGACCACCTAATCGGCGATGAGTCCGTGATGAAAGAAGATGGAGTTATTTGATTTCATTCTACTTATTTGTATTAGTTAGTGAATAAACTAATAGTCATTAGTATTAGCTCGTATTAGTTAGTTCATGATGCAATGTTAGCAGTAGTTCTTTAGAATATCTTCAATATGCTCAAATATCAATAAAATTTTTATTTTCCAGTAGGGGTAATCGACTAGCCTGAAAAACTAGTCGATTATCTACTATTTTCACATTAAAGCTGAAAAATAATTGATCAACAATCGATTGTCTTTGTCTAACAATCGATTGTCGTTGAGACAGTGTAATCTGGAATTTTTTCAAAAATCATCCACAATCGATTGTCTTTGTCTAACAATCGATTGTCGTTAAGACAGTGTAATCTGGAATTTTTTCAAAAATCATCCACAATCGATTGTCTATGCGTAACAATCGATTGTCTTAAAACAGTGTGTTCTGGAATTTTTCAAAATAGCCAACAATCGATTGTCCATACTTAACAATCGATTGTCTTAAAACAGTGTGCTCTGAAATTTTTCAAAATAGCCAACAATCGATTGTCTATGCATAGCAATCGATTGTCTTAAGACAGTATGATCTGAAGTTTTTCAAAATAGCTAATAATCGATTGTGTGTGTTTAGCAATCGATTGTCAATGTTCAACAATCGATTGTTTGTGTTTAACAATCGATTGTTTGAAGAAAATGCTTAAACTGAAATTTTCAAACTGCAAAGTAATCAATTATGGATAACATATCTGATTTTGTTAGTCAACTGTTAGCAGCAGATTTTGAAAATATTATGTGACACAAACGAATTGAACTTATTTATTCTTATGTTCGTGTATCTCTTTTGTATGTCAAACTATGGGATAGCAAATATGGATATCTCACAAAGCGAACTTGGATCAACGTCCAACTGTAAAAGTATTTGCCTAGTTGATTCATGTACTACACATACAATACTCAAAGAAAGGAAATATTTCTCTCAACTAAATATGTGTAAGGCAAACGTTACTACAATCTCTGGAAGTAGTAAATTGATTGAAGGCTCCGGAAGAGCAATTGTAACTCTGCCAAAAGGCACGACGTTAAACATAGAGAATGCAATGTTCTCCTCCAAGTCTAAGAGAAACTTGTTGAGTTTTAAAGATGTACGCCGAAATGGCTATCATATTGAGGCAATGGATGAAGATAATCTTGAATATCTCGTCATCACAAAGAATGTCTCCGGCCAAAAGAGGGTTATTGAGAAATTCCCGTCTTTATCTTGTGGCCTGTATTGGACAAGAATTAGTGCAATTGAGGCACATTCAGCAGTAAACCAAAGGGTTACTGATTCCAATACCTTTGTACTTTGGCATGATCGACTGCGACACCCAGGATCGGTCATGATGAGACGGATTATAGAAAGCTCATATGGGCATCCGTTAAAGAATTTCAAAATTCTTTCGAATAATGAATATCCTTGCACTTCGTGTTATCAAGGCAAGTTGATTATCAGGCCATCACCAACAAAGGTTGGGACTGAGTCACCCACGTTTCTGGAACGTATACAAGGGGACATTTGTGGACCTATTCACCCACCTAGTGGGTCGTTTAGGTATTTCATGGTCTTTATAGACGCATCCTGTAGATGGTCTCATGTGTGCCTGTTGTCATCACACAACCTTGCGTTTGCGAAATTAATGGCACAAATAATTCGACTACGAGCACAATTTCCAGATAATCCAATCAAGTCCATTAGACTGGATAATGCTGCTGAGTTTACATCCCAAGCATTTAATGATTATTGCTTATCAATCGGGATAAAAGTTGAACATTCTGTAGCTCATGTTCACACTCAAAACGGTCTTGCAGAATCGTTAATTAAACGCCTGCAGTTGATTGCAAGGCCATTACTTATGAGAACGAGGCTGCCCATTTCGGTATGGGGTCACGCCATCTTACATGCAGCAATGCTAATTCGTCTCAGACCGACGAATTACCACAAGTATTCCCCGTTGCAATTGGTTTTGGGTCATGAACCCAATATATCCCATTTAAGAATTTTTGGATGCGCAGTATATGTGCCTATAGCACCGCCATCCCGCACCAAAATGGGTCCGCAAAGAAGGTTAGGAATATATGTTGGGTTTGAATCGCCCTCCATCATTCGCTACCTCGAAACATTGACAGGCGACTTGTTTACTGCACGATTTGCAGACTGTCGATTTGATGAGACACTTTTCCCAAAATTAGGGGGAGAAGTTGGTGAAACCAAACGGGAAATTTTGTGGAAAAATGCATCATTATCTCATCTTGATCCACATACCTCTATTTGTGAAAGAGAGGTACAAAAGATTATCCATTTGCAAAGAATAGCAAATCAAATGCCTGACGCATTTACGGACTTGAAGAGGATAACGAAATCCCACATTCCCGCGGAAAATGTTCCAATCCGTATTGATGTCCCTGTTGGACAATCATCTAGTGTCATATCCAATGAGTCAAATGCACGCCTGAAGCGTGGCAGACCATTAGGTTCCAAAGATCGAAATCCTAGAAAGAGGAAAAAGAACGATCAAAATGACACCACGAATGAATCTCATGATTTAACAAATTCTGAGATTCATGAAGAATCCATTGAGCCCGAGACTCTGGAAAATACGGAACTATCCCTAAATCCAATTAATATTGAGGCAAATATTAATCGAGTGGATATTGTGGTGGATAATGCCTTTGCTTATAATGTAGCATCTAGCATTATGCAAGAATGTGAGGATCTCGAACCTCAATCTGTTGAAGAATGTCGAAAAAGACAGGATTGGCCAAAGTGGCAAGAAGCAATTCAATCAGAATTGAATTCGCTGGCAAAACGTGAAGTTTTTGGCCCTATAGTTGAAACACCTAATGGTGTTAAGCCTGTCGGCTATAAATGGGTCTTTGTACGCAAAAGAAATGAGAAAAACGAGGTACAAAGATATAAGGCACGCCTTGTTGCACAAGGTTTTTCTCAAAGGCCTGGTGTCGATTATGAAGAGACATATTCGCCTGTAATGGATGCGATAACCTTTCGTTATCTCATAAGTTTTGCTGTCCATGAAAAGCTTGACATGCACTTAATGGATGTGGTTACTGCCTATCTTTATGGCTCACTCGATAATGAGATATACATGAAAATTCCCGATGGACTCAAGATGCCAAACGCGCATAATTCAAAATCTCGGGTAAATGTTTTCAATTAAATTGCAAAGATCCTTGTATGGTCTAAAGCAATCTGGACGAATGTGGTATAATCGCCTTAGTGAGTACTTGTTAAAAGAAGGCTATATAAATGACGCCATTTGCCCGTGTGTTTTTATAAAGAAAACAACATCGGAATTTGTTGTACTTGCCGTATATGTTGATGACATAAACCTTATTGGAACCCCTATAGAACTCCAAAAGGCAATTGATTATCTAAAGGATGAATTCGAGATGAAAGATCTCGGAAAGACTAAACTATGTCTTGGTTTGCAAATTGAATATTTGGCAAACGGAATTTTTGTTCATCAATCTACCTATACAGAAAAGGTACTGAAACGGTATTACATGGATGAAGCACATCCTTTAAGTACACCGATGGTTGTTCGATCACTTGATGTGAACAAAGATCCATTCCGACCACAAGAAAGGAATGAAGAGCTACTTGGTCCTGAAGTACCATATCTTAGCGCAATTGGCGCACTAATGTATCTTGCAAATACTACAAGACCTGATATATCCTCTTCAGTTAATGTCTTAGCAAGATTTAGCTCGGCTCATACGAGGAGACATTGGAATGGGATCAAACACATATTGCGGTACCTAAAGGGAACTACCGATATAGGCTTATTTTATGGCAAGAATTGCAGCCCGGATCTTGTTGGTTATGCTGATGCTGGATATTTGTCCGACCCACACAAGGCTCGATCTCAAACGGGTTATGTGTTTACCTGTGGAGAAACCGCCATATCTTGGCGATCGACTAAGCAATCAATTGTGGCTACTTCATCTAATCATGCCGAGATAATTGCTATTCATGAAGCAAGTCGGGAGTGTGTGTGGTTAAGGTCGATAATACATCATATCCAAGACAAATGTGGTTTGAAGTGTGATAAACTGCCCACAACTTTGTATGAAGACAATGCAGCATGTATAGCTCAATTGAAGGGAGGATTCATAAAAGGAGATAGAACGAAGCATATTTCACCAAAGTTATTCTTCACACATGATCTTCAAAAGAATGGTGATATCAATGTTCAACAGATTCGTTCAAGCGACAATATGGCTGATTTGTTCACAAAATCTCTACCAAAGTCAACCTTCAAGAAGCTAGTTCACAAGATCGGGATGCGAAGACTTAAGGACATAAATTGATGTTCTTATCAGGGGGAGTTAATGCGCATTGCACTCTTTTTCCCTTACAAGGTTTTGTCCCACCGGGTTTTCCTTGCGAGGTTTTTAACGAGGCAACCAAAAGGCGCATATTCAAACATGTGTACTCTTTTTCCTTACTTTAATTTTTCCCATTGGGTTTTGTTTTAAGGTTTTAACGAGGCACATTATTGAATAGACATTCAAGAGGGAGTGTTATAAATACACTTCTATTTAAGGTGAATGTCTTTAATTAGAGAGATTCTAGAGTTCTATTCTTGGTAGCTAAATCATCCTCCTCCCTATAAATAGAGGTGCCCTCTACCATTGTAAATCACTCCTAACATTCTCTAAGTATCAATAAGAAGAACTCTCTCTACTCTTCTCTCTATTGCTCTTGTTCTTGAGTTATTGTTCTTGTCTTTTATATTATTTCATAACAATATTATAATTCTACATAATTTTAGAAGAATTAGTTTTAGATTGGTTTATCCCATTTTTATAAATCTTGTAGTCCTTTTTTTAAGGGAAACTTACAGAAATGTCCTATATAAGTTTCAACTTACCAACCTCTAGCCAATGTCCCAAAAATCTAAATAAATAAGTAATTTTTTAATGGGTATAGCCGAAATTCATTGAAAACGTAGATAAGTCAATATACAAAATTTGAGGAAGGTTGGATGTGATTTGGACTAGTTTTGTATCAAATTTCATAATTAAATCGATGTCAAAAAATTCTTCTGTGACACATGTATCATGCATGTATCTCACGCAGATATACATGGATATACATGTGATACACAATCGATACAAATATGATAAATATGTGATGCACAGTGTGATACACGTATCTTTTTTTTCATATCCAGTTTTTACTTCAAATTTTCAATTCAAACAACCTCAAAACTTCACTAAATCATCCCAAAAATAAGATTCCATCTCCTTAATATATATTTAATCTAATCTAATAGCACCCACTCAAAAGAAAGTAAAATTTTGATATTTTTTTGCTACAAATAGCTGATTGGCCATTTTGGCTAATATTAGTAATATTTTATCAATTGGCCAATTTTTGTAATGAGCTACTTCTAAATAGACATAGCTGGTAATTTCCTTTCTTTTTATTCTTTAACCTAATTTCCTAGCCCATAATTCCTAGGCCCATACCTCGAACCTAATCCATACCCCTATATAATAGTATTTAACACCCAAATATAGAAACTCAACAAGGACTTTCATCTTCCTCACCTATAGCTCCATTCAAGATTAGCCACAAATAGCCATGAAAACTAGACACTAAAACTCCATGGAAACAACCCAAAAGAGCTCCAAAAAGCCATAGAAAATCAGCTGAAACTCCCATAAACACAGCTCCAAAGAAGCAGCCAAAAACACTGCAATTCAGCCACCGAACGCTCCCGAAATAGATCAAAACAGCAGCTGAAGTTCTGCACAAAAAACAGCTCCAAGCAGCTGCATAATCACACCAAAAACGACCCCCATAATAGTAGTGAAATCGCCTCTTTTTCCCCTCAGAAAATAATCCGAAAACCATCACGACAACTGTCGTCTTTCATCCAAAACCAGCAGCTCCTTCCTACTATGTCAATCACTACAAACAAGCTGAGTTCGAGGCCGTAGGTTCGTTGGTTCCGTTCATTGTTCACGGTTTCTATCGCAGATTTGGAGTATTTTCAGTCGAGTTAGTGGCATCAGATTCATGTGTACCTGTTGGACTTTTCTCTTGTTTAATAAAGAAGTCTCGCACCAGAGGTTCCACTTTTATCCTTCTTCAAGTTTTATGTTTTTCTGTGATATTAAATATGATATTGACCCATTGTCTTCTAATACTTCCGGGTTCAAATTCTTGATGAAGTCATTAGAAATTTTGGAGTATTATATAAAAATATAAAAATCTGTTTTCCTTATGAGTTTTAATTTACAAGAAATTTCAAAGATTTGCTCTAGGTTAAAGTTTGGTCACATTAAATTAGTTCAGACCATTTTCCTCAATTTTTTTATATTTATTAAACGTTAATTTGGTTCCTATTATTTCTAAAATCGTTTTCTCACTGCCAAAGGGAATGGCAAGGGGTGATAAGTAGTTTATTGAATTTTGTTCATAAATTGGAATTTAAAATTCACATGGTGACGATACATGAATCTCGATCCGGAGTGCATTTTATGTAACCCGATTATAACAACTTTGAATAATAAAATCTTTTGAAATGATTTAAGGCGTGCCAATGCCAAATAAAATCCCAAATGCATTGCCCTTGTTTAATTAATTTTGAAATCGAGGCGTGCCATTTATCAAATATACATGACCCTCGCAAAGTTAACAATGCGGGGTTGCTTTAGGCGCATTGTTTTAATAATATTACCTTCCTAAATTCGGGTGTGCATTTCTTGTGAGTCAAATCCAAATCTCAACAACGTAGAATAAGATGCGTTTCGGATTTCGGGTGCATTTCATGTGGCGCGATCCAAAGACATATTTTAAACAACGGTAAATCTTCTTTAAAATAAAATAAAGCGGTTAATAATTTCTAAAATCATATCATAGGCTAAACATGTATTAAAATCGGATAATAAGCCAATTATTATAGTTTAAGCGACCGTGCTAGGACCATGAAATTCGGGGGGAGGGGGGGGGGCTAACACCTTTCTCGGGTTAACAGAATTCCTTATTCAGAGTTTCTGATTTGCAGACTTCAAATGGAAAGTCTAAATCTTCCTCTATTTGGGATTTAAAATAAATCAGTAACTTGGGACACCAGAAAACAAACTATCCCAAGTGGCGGTTCTGAATAAAATCGAATAAATAATCTCATTTCGAATAATGTCACTTAAATTAAAAAACTCTCTTGTACTACCTTCGGGTGTGTAAAAGGAGGTGCGACAGCTCTGACAACTTCACTGGGGATAACTGAACCAAGAACTTTGGTTCAGGGTTTAAGAATTCGAGCTTAGAATAGCTGTTATAATTGGTTTTATCTAATTTTCCTACATGTTTGAGCCTAATGTACTAAATGCTTTTACGGCTTTAATATTTTGTGAATTGTACATAAATTGCTACGAAACCCTTCCTCTCTGAGTCTTCTAAATCATGGAGAAGGGTGTACTTCGTGTGACTTCTCTTATGTCTAGAGTTTTATCCCATTTTAGAACGAGGTTCAGACAAGTTGCAAAGCCGGTGAAGGTTATGTATTCTCGGTACGCTTCTCCTCCTCGGCTCGAGTTGTCCGCTCGGGTAAGCCAGGTCTAGAACAATAAACTCAGGTTTTAAACCTAGTATAATAAAGTCTCATGTCGGATCCCTGCTAGGAACGTTTGTTTGTGTCACGTGCATTTGACTTAGGAGACTCAACACATGGGTTGGGTCTGTCTAGGACAGGTGTACCCAACTTAAAAGGATCATGCATCAGCATCTTATGTGCTACTTGTGCATCTGTTTGTTTGGCTTTCATGTTGACCGGCTTCTAGAATAGAGGAAGAAAATCATAAAAAAATTAAAAAAGAAGAGAATTAGGTATTTAGAATATTTTGAAACTCTGCCAAAATTCTGAAGAAAAAAAATGTCATAAAAAATGAGCCAAAATTTTCAAGTGTTATGTTTCCCGTGTTCCGTCAAAACTGACCGGACTACACTAGTCTGATTCTCACCGGATGTGAGATACGCAGGCAAACCTCATAGGTTCTGACCCCATTTTTTTTAAAAATCCAAAAATATGTTTCTTTAGTTCCTTCTTTACAATTTTTTCCTTAGAAAATTCTAAAAAAAAATTAATTTTTAAACTCAAAAAAAAAATAGTTTCCTTCTTTCTAAAGTCTTTCACACGAAAAAAGAAAAAAATTAAAATCTAAAATACGGGTTTCCTTCATTTTGAAGTATATTTTTAAAAAAAAATTAAAAGCAAATTCAGAACACAAATCCAAAATATTCTTTTCTTCTTTAGAAGTCTTTCTTTTTTAAATTTTCATAAAAATTTGAAAAAATTAAAGTCCAAAAATATTTTCACTTTTCTTAAGAACTACCTTTGGTAAATAAATAAAAACTTAGAAATCCAAAATATTTTCTTAAAAGTCCATCTTTAGAAAATTAAGAGGCAATTTCCAAAACCCAAAAATATTTTCTTTATTCTTTAGAAAAAAAAAAATGAAAAAATATTTTCTTTTTTACTATAAAATTTTCAAAATTCAAATCAAAAGCAAATAAATTTTTAGAAGTCATTCTTTCAAAAAACAAAACAAAAATCAAAATCAAAAAATTTAAAAATAAAATATTTCCTTTCTTCTTCTAAAGTATTTCTTTCAAAAATTCCAAAAAAAAGTTAGTATATTTACTCCATTCTCAACCATACAGAACTACGCAAGATATGATTCATGTGGGGTCATGATACATAGGCAATCTTCATCGGATTCAATCACAGCCATAAAATTAGTTGAGTGATAAGCTAAATGAAGAAAAAAACGAAAAAAAGGTGGGAAAAAAAGAGCGACAAAAATAAAAGAGTGACAAAAACAAAACAAAAAAAAAGAGTGCCAAAAATAAAAGAGCAACAAAAACGAGATAAAAAAATCAAAAGTGATTGAAGAGAGGCAGAAATGAAGAAAGAGGTACAAAGTAAAAAGGGCTAGTTGAGGCCGAGATGAAACAGACAACCGTTCAAACACACGGTAGAAGCGTTTAATTGTTAGGTGCATTGCATCCCAATGTGCGATTTCCTATATGTTAAATGTTTCAAAACTAATAAGGTTGTTGGATGTGCAAATTAGCCAGGTTTTGGTGGTTGGTTTTGTTGGTAGTCTAACCTTCTCTCCTTCACAAAATCCAAAGGCACAGATGGTCTCCTCAAGAAATCTACCAATCATCGGTCCTGAGGATAGCCCGACTTTTGCTATTCTGCAGCTGGAATCAGCATCTAGTGAAGAGAATAAGATGTTGTGTCTCCGCATAATGGAAATGTTGGACGCCTGGTCTAATGGCAGGGAACCGCCAAGTGCAATTCCTGGGTTCCCTGAGTTGATCCCCAGGTCAAGTGAGGTTACCAACGCCTCTGTTCTCAACCCGCTCTTTCCATGCGGGCACCCTCAATGCTTCCAATGTTCCTGGCATGCCTTTTGTGGTTCACCCCTAGGCACCGATTTCAAGGGCAATGCCTACCACGACTATATTTCAGGGTCCACAGCTTCAACCAAAAATAACATACGTGACCCCATGCTCCTTCACTTAACCTCCGCAATATGACCTCTAGGCGGAGCAAGAAAAGGTTATTGAAAATCCTGAGCAAAAGGAAATGGCTCGGAGGATGAACATCTTGGAACAAAGACTGAAAAACATGCAAGGTTTGAGTGGTCAGAAAAGTCTCTCATACTCTGACCTCTGTATGTTTCCCCATGTCCACTTGCCAGCTGTCTTCATCGGGATCGCTTTTTAGTGGTATACATATCAAGAAATTACTCACTGGCATGTGTGGGACGATATGACTAGAGATTTTGTCCGCCAGTTCCAGTATAATGTGGACATCACTCCCGACAGAAATTCTTTATCCAATTTGAAAAGGAAACCGCGGAAAGCTTCCGCAAGTATGCTGTCAAATGGCGTGAGGAAGTTGTAAGGGTAAAGCCTCCAATGGACGAAGTTGAAATGGTCATGGTCTTTCTGCAGGCCCAAGAGGCTGACTACTTCCAGAATATGATTCCTGCTCTGGGTAGGCCGATCGCTGAGACTATCAAAATCGGGGAAATGATTGAAAACGATTTAAAAACGGATCGAATCTTGAGTCATGCTGCCTTTAAGGCCACATCACAGGCTACTTAGAATGGTTTGGAGGGTTTAATAAATGAAATGCGTTTGAAGAGGGAGCCATGATGGTGTCAAGCTTGAGGGGGCCCATAGGTTATTCGACTAATCATATATGCCTCATGAGGTCCCTCAACATTATTATCCCTTTCAAGATGTTGCTTATATTGTCGCACCGCCTCCTTATGCTATGATGAACGCATAACATTACCCGCGGCCATAACATTATACACAAAACTGAGCTCCACCCCCATAAAGGCCCATCTTTACCAAGTCCTATATAATCCCCAACCAGATGTTCCCTAATACAATCCTCGCCCAAAAGAGCCTTTCAAAAAAATCTGTTCTCCCCTATTGGTGAATCGTATTCAAGTTTATTCCAAAAGCTAATCAAGCTAGATCTATTGCAGCTAGTGGCCCCAAAGGCCAAACCCCGAGTCCCCCTCGCACCGAGTTCATGCTAGATGTGAATACCACAATGGAGCAGTGGGACACAGTACGGAGGACTGTTGGACCCCCAAAAGGGCAGATGAGGATTTGATTAAAGCTAAAATAATCATTTTTTGGGAGGAAGAAGCTCCTGATGTGATAAATAATATGTTGCTTGCCCACAACATCGGGCCAATAGTCGAATGATTTGTGAAGATGAGGAATTTATTCAGTACTGAAGGCCATTGCAACCATCACCGAGATAGAAGAAAAGCCAAAAAATGGTCGCCAAGCCTGAAAGTTCCCCATCAGATGGGAGTCTCGGTAGCCAGTCTTGCTATCATTTCTGTGTCAGGATTATCTCAGGGTGTGATCCTGATGTTTTAGTTTATTGTCTTACTTTCCAATGTAAACCCTTCTATCTTCAAAAGGTTGAAAAAATAAGGAAAAATCAAAAATAAAAAATCAAATGAAATTAATATTTCATTTTCCAGGAATGTCTCTTTTCTTAATCTTGTCATTTTTCTCATTCTCTTTTTTTTAGTTATGTTAAATGCAGATTTCAATAACATGACATGCTTGTGGACTTCATGTCTGATCCTAAAACACTGGCAGACCTCGAAATAATGAATCAAGAATTTGGTCGCAATGAAGATTAGCTTACGGAAATAAAATAAAGAGTTAGAACAGCTGAAGGAAAATCAGTTCCCGGATTGAAAGGGCCATACATTGCCACAAGAGTACTGCCAAAAGAGTGTGTTGTACTTGGGACACATCAAAGGAAATATCCTTGAAATAACTTCAATGCAATTGCAGTCAAAAGGTACTATGTTGGATCCTCCATATAGTTCTAATATTCTCCGGTTGGGATGATGAAGGCTTTCATTCTCGCTACCCAAACACTATTAACCCTTTGCAAACCCATTTGAGTCGGTTACTCTTCTTTGATTGACCTCTTTGGAACCTGAAAGTATTGTTGAAAAATGAAATGAGAAAAAGAGAGAAAGAAATTGAAATGAAAAAGAAAAATGAAAAAACAAAAGAGGAAAAAGGAAAAGGAAAGAAAGAGAAAACAAAGCAAAAAAGGAAAGAAAGAGAAAACAAATCAAAACGGAAAAACAAAAGAAAAAACATAAAAAACAAAAGAAAACCAAAAACAAAAGTTCTTGAACTACGTCTGACTTGATTTCGAAAGGATACGTAGGCAGCCTTTCTCTGGGGTCCACTCACACCAAAACAAAAATTCCAATTCCCCCCCCCCCCACCCCAAAAAATGAATACTGGGGCAGATCATATAATGGCTCGACAATGAGCCCAACAGAACGGTTCCAAAGTTGTAAATCTATCTCGATATTTTAACCCAAACCTTGTCCAAGTCATTCTAATCAATTGACAAAGGCATTGGAGTCAGAGAACGCCATTGTTGGAATCTGATGCAGTCAAACTGAAAGAAATAAAATAAGAGAGTCTTATTGGTGAAGACCTGCAGGCACCATGGGGCGACGGTGAGTAGAGAAATTGAAAATGTTAAAACTCG
This sequence comes from Nicotiana benthamiana, assembly GCA_034376525.1. Taxonomy (NCBI): domain Eukaryota; kingdom Viridiplantae; phylum Streptophyta; class Magnoliopsida; order Solanales; family Solanaceae; genus Nicotiana; species Nicotiana benthamiana. Next base: position 32,279,986 of record CM067335.1, on the reverse strand, counting down.
TAAAGAGCACTATCGGGCGACGGTGAGAAGATAAATGAGAGAGGTCGATTGGCTAAAACCCGCAAAGGGCGCCGTCGACCGAAGAGAAGACATCTTCCACCACTGAAAGAGTCCTGGCAAGATTCCCTAGTTTTGAAACACGGGTTAATGAGTTTATAAGAAGTTGAGAAATTTTATGCGGGTCAGGCATCCTGTCCAAAGAGAGTGTCATATTTATTTGAAGCCTGCATGCACCCCAAATAAGTCCTTCATTTCTCTCCGAAAGGGATGCTTCTCTTTAAATTAATTTTCTTGCCTTTTGTTTACTTTTTCCTTGAGTCCCTTTCGGTCTAACTCTGCTCCCGAAACTAATACAAAGAAAAGTGGTAAGACTAGTTTTACAGGGATCTCCCTAACAAAAGCTAAAGAAAAGTACCTAATCTCAGCAAGTGCATCAAGACGATTCCGACTGGCCATGATTGTGGATGCTCTGAAATCTAAGTTATTAAAAGAGGAAAAGAAGTCAAGGACAAAGGTCTTAAAGGCAGAGTAAAGTGAAAGAGTCGAAGCCCCACGCGGGCGAGTTGTCATGAAAAACTTAGAAGTTGAATCCTTCGGTTTGAGAGAGAAATTAATCTTCAAAACCAGAAAGCAACAGAGGTTCTCAACAGAAGTTGGGCTGCGATCAAGCAATTGAGATGACAAAGGCCACAAAACCAACCACGGTTTCAAAATAACAATTGTTCTTTGTTGAAAATTTGAGACACGTGCAATCCAAGAAACCGTGCAAAAGCAGGTGCATCCAAAAAGAAAAAAAATCCGCAAGTGCTAAAACAACTTTGCAGCAGGGAGCCGACCAAAAGGAAAGTTTCCTCCAAATTCTCTCTTGCTTTTTTCTACTAAAAATGAAATGAAGAATGATGACAAAAACAAAAATCCAATATCATGGTAGCATAGTGCCCCATTCCTTTATCCCGGCATAACCCACAGATCTCGTTGGCATAACCCAAGGAGCCTTTTTTCTTCCTTATCCAGGAAAAATCCACGGATCTCCCTGGCATAACCAAGGAGCCTTTTTTCTTCCTTATCCCAGCATAAACCCGTGTTTCTCCCTGGCAAAACCCAAGGAGCCTTTTTTTCTTTCTTATCCCGGCATAACCCGCGAACCTCCCTAGCATAACCCAAGGAGCCTTTTTTCTTCCTTATACCGACATATCCCGCGGATCTCCCTAGCAAATCCAAAGAGCCTTTTTTTCTTCCTTATCCAGGCATAACCCCCGGATTCCCTGGCATAAACCTAAGGAGCTTTTTTTTCTTTCTTATCCCGGCATAACTCGCGGTTCTTCCTGGCATAACCCAATGGGCATTTTTTCTTTCTTATCCCGACATAACTTGCGGATCTCCCTGCATGACCCAAGGAGCCTTTTTTTTTCTTTTAATCCATGCATAACCCGTGGACCTTTCTGGCATAACTCAAGGATCTTTTTCTTTTAATTCCGGCATAATCTGTGGACCTCTCTGGCATAATCCAAGAGCCTTTTCTTAATCCCAGCATGACCCGTGGACCTCCCTGGTCTAACCCAAGGACCTTTTTCTTTTATTCCGGTATAATCTCTGGATCTCTTCGGCATAACCCGAGGACCTTTTTCTTTTCCGGCATACCCCAGTCATTTTCCAGCATAACCTTGTATTCCTCCCAATTCAAGGCTTCATTCCCAAGGATATAAAGTCCTGATTTTTATTGTTTTCAATGAAAAGTAATTTAGATTTTTTGTTGCAAATAACTCACGAAATTTTTCTAGTAAAAACTGGGGCAGAAAAATTTTGTTCACTTGTTTGTTTTGGTGTATGAACAGGTTTTACCAGTTAAGACTCAAGAGCAACCTTCAAAGGATTTATAGACAGGAATCTATAACTCGTAGCTGATAGGCTTAGCTAGACTTTTTCACTTTTGATTTTGATGTAATAACGGGACTGCGGACCGGAACCTCGATGGCACCTCGCTCGGCTCTCAACCTCGGTACTCCATCACCTCATTCACTACTGAACTACACGTGACCTGATTCCTTTATAGCCATGGATATGTAGGCAGCTCAGATACTAGGGCTCAATCACATTCTTCTGTCTTGTAGCTTTTGGTCTCTCCAAATAAGGGTCGGGTCTAAAAACCTGTCTAGTCATTCTTTCTCTGAAAACTCTTCGCATTTCCACCCAAAGAGAGGGAGCTGTAGACATGTGATTTTTGACCCTCCCCGAAATTTCCCCCATTTTAGCATGTAAATATTAGTTTAGGCCTAATATCGCTATTTTAGCTAATTTTGACACTTTTAATTTATTTTGTCACAAAAATAAAAATTACAAATTATTTTTTAGTTTACGTATCTTTCGTAAATTTAAATGAAAATATAAAAATAGCACATTATCTTTTTTTTATATAATCTTGAAAATACAAAAATAATTTAATGTTTTATAGTTTAGTCCAATTAATTAAAATTAGTTTTATATTTTTATATTATAATTGTACATAATTTTAAAAGGAGGAATTAGTCTTAGATTAGTTTATCCCATCTTTATTGTAGTCCATTTTTTTATTCTTTATCCCAATTCCCTAGCCCATAATTCCTATGCTCGTACCCCTAACCTAATCCCTACCCCTATATAGCAGTACCTAACACCTAAATATATAAAACTCTCCAAAGCATATATATATATATATATATATATATATATATATATATATATATGTATATATATATATATATATGTATATATATATATATATGTATATATATATATATATATATATATATATATATATATATATCTTGTTTGAACTTTTCTCTCCGTACAAGTGATAAATCGATATAGTGCCTGTATCCAACGAGAATGGACGGAACACCACCGTCCATCGATGAAATCCCACCGGATAAATCCCAAAACACGCACCTTAACACTGTGGTCAATCCTCTACAAACAGTCTCCCAAACAAACACCCCGGTTGTCATCGACATTCAGGCGACTATTGCCACTGTCGAGACTCAAAGAGAAGGAATGGAACTACAACTATCACTGGCGAAAGTTCACCGGACACACAAAAGAGCATTTCACTTAATCAAAATCTAACTGAGGGAACGACCGACGACCATTTGCAAATTTTTGGGCCTACTGGGTTCGCTGGAGTTGGAACTCCGGCCGGTCAAACGGACATTTCTCGCCACAAAAATGATCCTCACCATGAATAGAACAGATTCTATCACTCAATTCTACCTGGGTATCTAACACGAGCTTCAATTTTGAAATCGAAATCGTTAGGTAGGTCGTCTTCCCCAGCTGTTCGAACAGTTTCTGAGCAAATTGGGAACCAACCTGGTACTGGGGTCTCTTCTACAACGTCAAACAACAATATCTTCCAAATATCAAGCAACTCAAACAAAGGAATCGACCACCAAGAAGACCAATTTTTATCTGAGGCCCAACATTTCACCGGAAATGGCTCTCCGACCATCCAAAAGCATCATAATCAATGGCTAAGCATCCCTGCAACTAAGGAGCAAGCTTCAGAACTCTCAAAACAAATCTCACCAGAACCAATTCCTTGGGGTACTAAAAAAGTGATTGGAGCCGTTACTTCGGACAAAAAGGAAGAAAGTAGCCAAGTTTCATGACAGTCCGCTGAAAAAAAGGCTGGCCACCTACAGTCGGCTGACCATAGTGTTAGATAATATGCTTAGCGCTAGAGGGGGGGTGAATAGCGTTATAATAAAAATTAGCGTAAACTTGCGGAATTTAAAATTTGCAGGAAATAAATAAGTGTGATAAATAAGAAAGAACACACCGAAGTATTCTGGTTCACCACAACCCGTGGCTAGTCCAGTCCCCGAGAGACTCTCTCGAGATTTCCACTAACTTGTCAAGCTTCCGGGTGCTTAACAAACCTTTACAACTTGAGGACACAAGCCTCAACACCTTTGCTCGGAGATACAACACTCCAAGACTTCAACCAAAGGAAACACAAGTTCCTTCACAACTTGAGGACACAAGCCTCAACTACCTTTGCTCGGAGATACAACACTCCAAGACTTCAACCAAGGAAACAAAAGTTCCTTCTTACAACAAGAGAATAAAAATTCTCTTCAAGTGTACAAAACACTAAGCACTCAAACAAGACACTCCTTAATGAGTAGATATGAGTAAAAGAATACGCTCAAGATCGCAACAACTTTCGACAGGAGTTTGCCTCTCAAAAACTCATGTAATGAATATAAAATGATAAGCAATAGAGAATGCAAGCTTATAGAAATTATATGATCAGTTGTTGTGTGTTGTTGTGTTCAAAAGACTGAATTGAAGCTGTATTTATAGTTGAAAAACTTGGCATTACCGTTGCCTAATTGCCAATTAAGAGTTGCTGATTTTACTGTGTGACAATCGATTGTCAAGAAGCCACAATCGATTGTTTGCCAATCGTTCCAAAAATCAATCCCAGATTTTACGCTTAACAATCGATTATCCAAGATCAACAATTGATTATTGGCAACGTTCAAAAAATCATTTCCAGATTTTATGTAAAACAATCGATTATACAAAATCAATAATCGATTATTCAGCAACGTTCAAAAAATCCTTTCCAGATTTTAATTTCAACAATCGATTATACAAAAATCAATAATCGATTATTCAGCAACGTTCAAAAAATCCTTTCCGGATTTTAATTTCAACAATCGATTATACAAAATCAAATAATCGATTACCTGACAGTATTTGAAAACTTTACGACAACGGTCAACTTCACAATCGATTGTGCAATGTTAACAATCGATTATTTATCAGTCTTGAAAAATCAATTTAGACACTGCCTCGTGACAATCGATTATTATATACTCACAATCGATTATTTAATAACTTTGAAAAAGTCTGGAAGACACTGCCTCAACACAATCGATTGTCATATGTTCACAATCGATTATTTTGTGACTTTGAAAAATCTGATGGACACTGTCTCTTCATCATCGATTGTCATTAACTTCACAATCAATTATTTTGAGCATTGAAAAACTTTGATGGACACTGCCTCATCACAATCGATTGTCATTAACTTCATAATCGATTATTTTGAGCGTTGAAAAACTTTGATGGACACTGCCTCATCACAATCGATTGTCATAAGGTTCACAATCAATTGTCATGCAGATTTGAAAAATCTGATGCTCACTGCCTTAACACAATCGATTGTCATTAGTTCACAATCGATTGTCATGCAGTCTTGGCTTAACATAATCGATTATCATAAGTACATAATCGATTATCTTAGTCCAGATTTTAGAGGCATGTTTAAAAATCATTTTGACTAAAGTAAATATGCATGATTTAAAATCATTTAGCATTAAATTAAATATGCATGATTTTGTAAAAATAATTTTACGAGATAAGCCATGTCATGAGTCAAGTTGTCGGATCGAGATCACAGTTAAGATCGACTTATGTAAAACTATGAAACTTGGTCTTGAGCTTGAATCTCGTTGTATATCAATTGTGCGCTTGTACTTGAACTTCGTCATATATCAATTTGCGCATCGTTTGTCATTCATCAAAACCTACACATATAAACACACGTTTAGTATAATGCCTTGAGAACGTGTTTCCAACAATTTCCCCCTTTTTGATAATGGCAAACTTTAAGCGGGATATGCATATTAAGCAATTCATAATGACGATTCAAGACAAGAAAAGATATGCAACAAGTATATGGATATGCAATTTTTTCCCCCTCAATATATGAATTCCCCCTCAATTTAAGCTAATAAATATTGAGAGTGCATACCCGTTATCTTCCCCCTTTTGCCATTAGCCAAAAAATATAATAAGATGGCAAGGATTGAAAAAAAACTTGTTTATTTATTGAAAATAAAGCGTGATTACTTAAAGAAAGTACAATAACTCAAATAATAGCAGTACAATCGATTATTGATACGAGATAATCGATTATTAGACGACAGAAACCGATTTTTCTGAAGAAGACTCGATTATTGCGCGTCATGCTTTATAATTCCCCCTACCTTTAGGGCGATACCTGCAAAAATTCGTTAGACGTCTCCGACGCTCAAGTTAGAAATCATGAAAAAAATGCAATGCATGACTTAGATCAACGTGGAGTCAAGAATCCCGAGTTCACTACGAATTCGGAAGAAGGACTCTTTCTCTAAGGGCTTTGTAAAGATGTCGGCCAATTGATCTTTGGTTTCAACAAATTCGATTTCGACATCGCCCTTGAGAACGTGATCTCTTATAAAATGATGTCTAATTTCAATGTGTTTTGTTCGCGAATGAAGAACGGGGTTCTTCGTCAAGCATATGGCACTAGTATTATCACATCTAAGAGGGATATGATCAAGACTTAGGCCATAGTCCAAGAGTTATTGTTTCATCCATAGGATTTGAGCGCAACAACTCCCCGCGGCTACATATTCAGCCTCGGTTGTGGACTACGCAACACTTACTTGTTCTTGCTAAACCAAGAAACGAGAGAGCTACCGAGCAAATGGCAAGTGCCACTAGTGCTCTTGCGGTCCAATTTGCATCCAGCAAAATCGGAGTCGGAATAGCCAACGAGTTGGCATGAAGAACCTTTGGGGTACCATAGAACCACATTTGTAGTACCAACAAGGTACTTCAAAATCCGTTTTACCGCAGTAAGGTGAGACTCCTTCGGACACGATTGATAACGGGCGCATAAGCACACGCTAAACATGATGTCCGGATGACTAGCAGTAAGATAAAGAAGAGAGCTAATCATACCTCGATACTTCTTAGTGTCGATTTCCTTACCTTTCTCATCTTTGTCTAGATGATCGGATGTGCTCAAGGGAGTCGCCATTGCTTTTGCATTGTTCATTTCAAATCGTTTCAGCAATTCTTGGCAATATTTGGCTTGGCAAATGAACCTACCTTCTTTCATTTGCTTTACTTGTAATCCCAAAAAGAATGTTAACTCACCCATCATAGACATCTCAAATTCGCTTGTCATTAAATCAGAAAATTCCTTGCATAAGACATTGTTAGTAGCACCAAATATGATATCATCCACATATATTTGAACTAATAAATATCATTGTTTTTATGCTTAACAAAAAGGGTGGTGTCAACTTTCCCCTAATGAAATCATTTTCCAATAGAAATTTACTCAATCTTTCATACCAAGCTCGGGGAGCTTGTTTTAAACCATAAAGAGCCTTTTTGAGTTTGAAAACATGATCGGGAGATTTAAAATCTTCAAAACCGGGAGGTTGTTCAACATAAACTTCTTCTTGAATAACACCATTTAGAAAAGTACTTTTCACATCCATTTGATATAAATTGAAATTCATAGAAGAGGCAAATGCGAGCAATAGACGAATAGCTTCTAATCTAGCTACGGGAGCATATGTTTCTTCATAGTCAATACCCTCTTCTTGATTATAGCCTTTTGCTACAAGCCTAGCTTTGTTTCTAGTGATTACACCATTTTCATCTAGCTTGTTTCGAAAAACCCATTTCGTACCAATTATGGTATAATTTTCGGGTCTTGGCACCAAATCCCAAACGTCATTCCGTTTGAATTGGTTAAGCTCCTCTTGCATTGCCAAGGTCCAAAATTCATCCCCAATTGCTTCGGAGATGGTTGTTGGTTCAATTTGAGAAACAAAAGCAGTATGTCCTAAGGTGTTCTTAAGGAAGATTCGGGTACTTACCTTTTCTCCGACGTTGCCAATTACCTGTTCGAGAGGGTGATCTTTGATTGTCCTCCATTCGTTAGGCATTTTAGTTTCTTTCTCCAATTGTGGCGCTTCCTCCGTTGGTTGTTCCAAAATTTCGTCTTGATTTTCCTTAGGCGTTTCCTCTTGTATTTTGTCTTTCAAGCTATCTAAAATACTTGCAAGATCAAAACCGGAATCCTTTCTCGCCAAGCGAGCATTATTTTCGTAAAACACAACATGAGGGGATTCCTCCACAGTTTCGGTTCTTTTATTAAAAACCCTATATGCTTTTCTACGTGAAGAATAACCAATGAAAATTCCCTCATCAGACTTAGCAACAAATTTCCCAATTGATCTTTTCCATTGTTATGAATAAAAACATTACAACCGAATACTCTAAAATGGGAGATATTTGGTTTCCTTCCCTTGTAGAGTTCATAAGGGGTCTTCATGAGTATTGGCCTTATGACTACTCTATTTAAGATGTAGCATGCGGTACTCACGGCATCCGCCCAAAAAAGTTTGGGAATCTTAGCCTCTTCGAGCATGGTTCTAGCCATCTCTTTGAGACACCTATTTATCCTTTCCACCACCCCATTTTGTTGTGGTGTTCGTGGAGCGGAAAAGGTATGCTCGATACCGAGTTCGTCACAAAAGTCCGCAAAGAGATTGTGATCAAACTCTCCCCCATGATCACTTCTAATTGAAGTGACGGTTGTTTCCTTTTCGTTTTGAACACGTTTAAGGAAATATTTAAAATTCTGAAAAGCATCACTTTTATGGGCAAGAAATAAAGTCCAAGTAAATCTGGAATAATCATCAACAATAACAAAAGCATAACGATTTCTTCCTAGACTTTCAATGCGAGATGGTCCAAATAAATCCATGTGAAGCAATTGCAATGGTCTAGTAGTTGAAACAATATTTTTCGATTTGAAAGATGCTTTTGTTTGCTTCCCTTTTTGACAAGAATCACAAATAGAGTCATTTTCAAATTTCAAATTGGGAAGACCAATAACTAAGTTTTGAGAAATCAATTTGTTCAAAAGATGCATGTTTATATGTGCTACTCTACGATGCCATAGCCAAGTATCATCCTCTTTGCTCATAAGGCAATCCACATATTCGGGTGAGGAATTAGCAAGATCAACCATATAAATATTATCCACTCTAAAACCATGAAGGATAATTTTGAAATCACTACGTCTAAATACTAAGCATTCATCCGAATCAAATAAGGCAAGATTTTCCTTGTCACATAATTGACGTATGCTCAAGAGATTATGCTTTAAACCTTTAACAAGTAATATATGCTTAATAGAAGAATTTTCATCCTTACCGACTGATCCGATGCCGATAATCTTTCCTTTATTGTTGTCACCAAAAATAACACTTCCTCCTTCTTTGTGTTCTAGTTGAAGGAATTTGGATTCGTCTCCCGTCATGTGCTTGGAGCATCCACTATCAAGGTACCATAGTACACTTGATCCCTTCAAACACACCTACAAAACAAATTAATGAGTTTTAGGTACCCATGCCATTTTGGGTCCTTGAGGGTTAGGCATACCATAATGATGCGATTGAGTGATATGTCTATGTCATGTAAAACATGCAGGAGCAATATGACCAATTCGTCTACAATAATGACAAGTCACGTTGGGATTATGCATCCTTCTAGGTTCATAGTAATTATACGGACGAAAATTGTTCACTCTATTTTCGACACTATGGCTATTGCGCATTTCATGAAAGTCATTTCTCCTACTATTATGAGCAGCATTTCTAGAATAATTGTTTCTAGATTGAGGGCCATTTCTAGGTGTTCTAAAAGGTTCAAACTTCCTTTTAGTGTGTGGCCTAGAATATGCATCATTTCTAGAGTAGTTATTTCTAGGTGGTAAGTCATTTCTAGGTCTTCTAAAGTGTTCAACATTTGGTCTAGCATGCATATTGGTTCTAGGGTTGTTATTTCTAGGATGAGCATTTGTTTTATTAATCCTAGGTTGAGCCTTAGGTGGTTGGGGTTTGGCTTTAACCTTTTCTTTAGGCTCATTCTTAAAACCTATGCCATGCTTGGTTGACTTCAAATTAACAAGGACCTCATTCAAATTTTTGTGAGAAGAATTAAACTTATCTAAGGTGCCCTTAAGCCTTTCTACTTCATTTTTGAGATGCATGCAAGAAGTACAATTTCTAATAGAGCTTTCGGGCTTGTCGGCGCTTCTTTTTCCGAAAAAATTGTTTTCCTCTTTCAACTTCTCATTTTCTAAAATCAGTTTTTCCAAATCCTTTTCTTTCAATGAGAGTTGTTTTTGAAAATCTGTTTCTTGCAATGAAAGAGTTTTCTGCAAATCTTTAATGGTCTTGGAAGCATTAACAAACTCACTATATAATTTATTATATGCATTTTGCATTTCTTCAAGCGAGTGAGAGTTAGATGTACTTACCTCTTCTTCTTCGTTTGCCATGATACATCGGCCAGTCGATTCACCACATGAGCTGTCCGCTTTTTGAGGTGTGCTTTCATACATTTCCTCAAGCTTATCCCACATTTCTTTGGCAGATTTGTAGTGGGAAATTTTCAGATAATCTTCCTGATTCAAGCCGATATACAACATATTTATTGCCTTAGTGTTGTATTCACTTACCTTGGCTTTCCCAACTTTTGTCGTCATCTGTTCACCATGCTTGATGATTTGCCATAGATAAAAGTTATTGGCTGTGATGAAGATTCTCATCCGATCTTTCCAATATGTGTAATTGCTTCCATCAAATATTGGCGGCAACAAGTTAAAGTGACCTTCACCTATTCCTGCAAAAGAATCACGAGTAGAAGCCATGGATGTTTCTCTCAAACGGTTAAGTCTTCAGAGAGTTGGGCTCTGATACCAATTGTTAGATAATACGCTTAACGCTAGAGGGGGGGGTTGAATAGCGTTATAATAAAAATTTGCGTAAACGTGCGGAATTTAAAATTTGCAGGAAATAAATAAGTGCGATAAATAAGAAAGAACACACCGAAGTATTCTGGTTCACCACAACCCGTGGCTAGTCCAGTCCCCGAGAGACTCTCTCGAGATTTCCACTAACTTGTCAAGCTTCCGGGTGCTTAACAAACCTTTACAACTTGAGGACACAAGCCTCAACACCTTTGCTCGGAGATACAACACTCCAAGACTTCAACCAAAGGAAACACAAGTTCCTTCACAACTTGAGGACACAAGCCTCAACTACCTTTACTCGGAGATACAACACTCCAAGACTTCAACCAAGGAAACACAAGTTCCTTCTTACAACAAGAGAATAAAAATTCTCTTCAAGTGTACAAAATACTAAGCACTCAAACAAGACACTCCTTAATGAGTAGATATGAGCAAAAGAATACGCTCAAGATCGCAACAACTTTCGACAGGAGTTTGGCTCTCAAAAACTTATGTAATGAATATAAAATGATAAGCAATAGAGTATGCAAGCTTATAGCAATTATATGATCAGTTGTTGTGTGTTGTTGTGTTCAAAAGACTGAATTGAAGCTGTATTTATAGTTGAAAAACTTGGCATTAGCGTTGCCTAATTGCCAATTAAGAGTTGCTGATTTTACTGTGTGACAACCGATTGTCAAGAAGCCACAATCGATTGTTTGCCAATCGTTCCAAAAATCAATCCCAGATTTTACGCTTAACAATCAATTATCCAAGATCAACAATCGATTATTGGCAACGTTCAAAAAATCATTTCCAGATTTTACGTAAAACAATCGATTATACAAAATCAATAATCGATTATTCAGCAACGTTCAAAAAATCCTTTCCAGATTTTAATTTCATTAATCGATTATACAAAAATAATAATCGATTATTCAGCAACGTTCAAAAAATCCTTTCCAGATTTTAATTTCAACAATCGATTATACAAAATCAATATTCGATTACCTGACGGTATTTGAAAACTTTACGACAACGGTCAGCTTCACAATCGATTGTGCAATGTTAACAATCGATTATTTATCAGTCTTGAAAAATCAATTTAGACACTGCCTCGTGACAATCGATTGTTATATACTCATAATCGATTATTTAATAACTTTGAAAAAGTCTGGAAGACACTGCCTCAACACAATCGATTGTCATATGTTCACAATCGATTATTTTGTGACTTTGAAAAATCTGATGGACACTGTCTCTTCACAATCGATTGTCATTAACTTCACAATCGGTTATTTTGAGCGTTGAAAAACTTTGATGGACACTGCCTCATCACAATCGATTGTCATTAACTTCACAATCGATTATTTTGAGCATTGAAAAACTTTGATGGACACTGCCTCATCACAATCGATTGTCATAAGGTTCACAATCGATTGTCATGCAGATTTGAAAAATCTGATGCTCACTGCCTTAACACAATCGATTGTCATTAGTTCACAATCGATTGTCATGCAGTCTTGGCTTAACATAATCGATTATCATAAGTACATAATCGATTATCTTAGTCCAGATTTTAGAGGCATGTTTAAAAATCATTTTGACTAAAGTAAATATGCATGATTTAAAATCATTTAGCATTAAATTAAATATGCATGATTTTGTAAAAATAATTTTACGAGAGAAGCCATGTCATGAGTCAAGTTGTCGGATCAAGATCACAGTTAAGAACGACTCATGTAAAACTATGAAACTTGGTCTTGAGCTTGAATCTCGTTGTATATCAATTGTGCGCTTGTACTTGAACTTCGTCATATATCAATTTGCGCATCGTTTGTCATTCATCAAAACCTACACATATAAACACACGTTTAGTGTAATGCCTTGAGAACGTGTTTCCAACACATAGCACTTTGATGAACCATCTGGCTATTAATGAACCATTAAAAAAAATTAAATGATCCAGTCTAGCCAAATACTAGAAATGGTAATTCTACAGAATTGGTTTCTTCGGATGGTCGACGAAAGAATTCAGTTAGTTCAAGTGAGTTAAAGAAGGATTTAGCAAATGAGGGACTTCAATCTAAGCCTTCTGAGTCTATCTGCATAGCCACAAATGTTCCTCCCCCTAATTCAATATCACGTGATCTACCTTCCATCCATACCAATCAACTCCCTCCCAAGTCTGATACAAACCTCACACCACCACTTAGGGTGTCGTCGAATTGTGAAAAACCTCCCAAGAACAACCAAAGGAACAATTCTAAAACCATTGAAAAACCAGAGCAAGTTCCACCAACCAATCTAGCTAAAGCAACCACACCTCAACCCAATCCCACCTCAAACAAGCCTAAAACCCTCTCCTATATCCCCCACCATCACCACCAACTGGTACACATTCCCATGGCACTAGACTTAGAGCTAGACAAGATGCTAAAAAACCACTATTTCATTTTCCCCATCTATCATCACCACGTAAAAAGCCAATCCTCCAGTCATTTTCAAAAGAGAGGATTATATGATTAAGTTTGCTGAGAGGTGTAAATTCACTGTTGTTCGTAAATTCTCAAACAAAATTCCAAAAATGGAAGTGATCAGGAAGATCTTTATAGCTCAAGCTGAGCTTAGAGGTGCATTCAAAATTTCTCATTTCAATGCCAAGACTGTTTACATCGACTTGGACAATTAATATGATCACTCGACAGTTTGGATCAAACAAATAATGTACATCCAGGGTCAAATGATGAGAATTGAAGCTTGGAACCCTGTTTTCAAACCCAGTGAAGACTCTCCTATAGTCCCAGTGTATATCATGATCCCTGAACTCCCATGGCACCTATACTATATGGATATTCCCTCACCTATGTTATCTCCTATTGGAAAATCTCTATTGCTAGACTTGGCATCATTCCAGAAAACTAGAGGAAGTGTAGTCAAAATTAAACTGCAAATTGACCTTACAAAGGAAAGACCCTCCCATGTCTGGCTTGGATATAATAAGGATCAAGATGCTAATGGAGACGGTCAATGTCTAGAGTTTCAATATGACACTATTCCAGCATACTGCATTCATTGTAGACATCTGGGCCATTCCATGCCAGCTTGCCCTGTCAAGATAAGAGACTTTGAAATTCAAAGGAAAAAAGAAGAAGAATCAGATGCAGCATCTACATCTCAAGCAAAACACCAACCAAAATAACCATACAAGTCTGAACTGAACAAGCAAAAACAAAACAATAGTCAACCAAGAAAAACCAAAACAGAAGGGCAGGACCAACAAGGGAAACCAAAAACAACACAGCATAAAAAAAAAGCACAACACCAAAAAGAGGTTCAGGAAATACATGCTGAAGAGTGGCAAACACAAAAGAAAAAGAACTTCAAAAGCACTAACCAAGGTAAGAAACAACAAGTCTATGTCCAAAAACAATCAAGCTCTAACATCAACAGGAAAAGCAAACACCATGTATGATTTCTATCAATCCTCCATCTCATGGAGAGGAGTGATGATTCTGTGGCTCAAAATCCCCCACCCCCATTGTCCCCAATGTTTCTAGCCATGTCGATACTATTGAACAACCCCCTCCCCCATTCCCTATATCCCACCGATTTCTACTGATGTTGATTCTGTTGCTCAGAATCCTCCCATCCCCTTGGTCCCTTCTATTGATACTATTGATGTTGATTCCATTCTCAGAATCCTCCCATCCCCCTAGTCCCTTCTATTTCTAATTCTGATGTTGTAGTTAATGGAGGGAGGATGGATTGTCAGGAGAACTGTAGGAGTATACAGGATGGGGATCCAAAAGGGGAAGGGTTCCCTCATGTTTTGCATGAGTGTGCTGATACACAATTGGCTTAACCTAGGAATGACTTAACCTCTGCAACCTCGGTTAAAATACAGAGAGGTTTCTCTAGTTTTCACTCGTATGGGGTGAAGACTATGAACATTTCAGTTCTCAGGAAGATCCTTTGACCACACAAAGTGTTGCACTAAGAAAGTTAAAAGCTCATGCAACATCTGGTTTCATCCTGCAGCTTTCAAACTCAAGAAATAAACCTAGCCAAAATAAAAGGCAAGCTATGAGAAGGAAATCATCAGGGCTATCTATTAATGAACCATCTGAACACAACTACCCCCAAACCCCAACTACTATCCTGAAAAGACCTCCATATCCGATATCTTCTAACAAGTCCCAGGTCTATCAGGACCCCTCTTTTGATCCGTCTCTATCCCAACCTTTTCTAGATCTCAATGACCAAAACAATGAACGTGCTAATGAATCACATATGGAGCAAGCTCTGGCTATCTCCCCCTATGATGAGAGCCCTATAAATAAATCCCCTCCTGAATTTGATGAATACAGACCCATTGTTTCAGAGGATGAGATGGTTGGAGATATCGAAGAAGAACAAGATGGTTCTGATGATGAACACCATTATGACCTTCTTGTAAATGCAGTGAATGGTGAATATCAACACCAAGAATCATTCAAACACATGGATTATCTCCCAGACCACCCTACAACCCTTCACCAAGACTCACAAGAAGCAAAAAAGCAGGGAACTCCACTGTTCCGCCAAAGCAGAAATTTTCCTTCCAGTTTTAATGATTAGTACACTCATATGGAATATTAGAGGTATCAAAAACGTTGGTGCAATTGAGAGACTTAAAGCATTGAAACAAATCCAAAAAATCTACTTCATAACTGTCCTCGAACCCTTCCTTGACAGTTCTCACATCAACTTTTACAAAATCCAAATGTCCATGCACCATTCTTTTTCCAACCCAAACAACAAAATATGGATTTTTTGGGATCAAGAATTCTCTGGCAATGTTATTTGTCATGATGAACAAAAAGTCACAATTGAACTGACACATGTTGAGGCCGCTGAACCCGTCCTTCTTACCATCATATATGCAAAGTGTAAACCAATTTTGAGAAGGCCTCTTTGGGACAACCTCATATCCAAATCTTCTACTCCATCTACCCCTTGGTGTGCTATTGGTGACTTTAATTCATAGCTTCTATTGAAAATAAAATTGGTGGCATTCCGTATCAAATCAACAAAAGCATTGAGTTTCTGAGTATGATAGAGGACTGTGGTCTCACTAAAATGGGCTTCTATGGACCTAGGTACACTTGGTCCTATGGGAGGGGACCATGCTCTATTATATGGCAGAGACTTGATAGGGGATTGGTTAATGACAACTGGCTCACATCTTATCCAGCTACTACTCTCACTCATTTGGCTTCAACACGCTCAGACCACTCACCGCTCCTCATAGAAATGCATGTTCGACCTGACAATACAACAAGATACTTCAGATTCCTCAACTGTTGGACTGAAGAGGAATCCTTCCTCCCTCTAGTTCAACAAGTTTGGGACACATAGGTTACTAGCAACCCTATGTGAATCTTCCACTAAAAAATCAAGTCTCTGTGTAGTGCTCTCTCCAAATGGTCAAGGCAGGTTTATGACGATATCTTCCTCAAAGTAAAGGAATTTGAGGAAAAGGTCAGACAATCTGAAGAAACTTGGTCCCAATCAAACAAAGAAGAAGACAAAACCACTGCCCACAACCTCACTGCTCAATATGTTAAACATCTCAAATTAGAAGAGGCAGTCTTGAAAGAAAAAACCAAGCTTCGTTGGTTCAAGGATGGTGATGCTAACTCCAAATACTTCCACAACCTAATCAAAGGTAGAAGGAGAAAGTTGTACATTCATAAGATCAGAAATGATGACGGGGATTGCATCTATGGTGATGATGCAATTGGGGAAGCTGCTTGCAAACATTTTCAAAACCTTTTCTCTGACCGTGGGGGTATCATTAGAGAAGACCTGCTTTCCTGTATCACATCCCTTATTATGGAGGAAGATAATTATTGCCTCAACAAGGATCCAACCATGCAGGAACTCAAGAAAGTTGTCTTCTTCATGAGCACTGTCAGTGCTACTGGCCCGGATGACATAAATGGGAAATTTTTTCTGCATTATTGGGAGATCATTAAAGATGACCTATTAAATATAGTGAATGCATTCTTTTGTGGCCAATCTATACCAAGATACATGACTTAACCATGTTTAGTTTTTCTCCCCAAGGTTGAATTTCCAAACAATCTTTCGAAGTTCAGACCAATAAGTTTGAGCAACTTCTTTAAAAAAATAATTTCCAAAGTCATCAGTTCCAGAATAGCCCCTATACTCCCCAGAATCATCTCTCCAAATCAGACTGGTATCGTCAAGTGTAGAAGTATCTATAAGAACATTATGTTGGCACAAGAGATTATTCAAGGCATTAAAAAGCCAAACGTAGGTGCTAATGTAGTGATCAAACTGGATATGGCAAAGGCATACGACAGGGTCTCCTGGTCTTTCACATGCATAATGATGAGAAGAATGGGGTTTAGTGAAAAAATGATCAACATGGTGTAGAGAACTATGTCAAACAACTGGTATTATGTCATCGTTTATGGTACTAGGCATGGCATCTTTCATTCCACTAGAGGTCTAAAACAGGGTGATCTGCTGGCTTCTTCCTTGTTTATAATTGGTGCGGAACTCCTGTCAATGATGCTCAACAACTTAACTCATGATCAATTCTTCAATGGATTCTACATGGAGAGAAGAGGTCCTCAGGTCACTCATCCGAGCTTTGCAGATGATGTAATCATCTTTATCTCGGGCTGCAGAACCTCTCTGGCCAAGGTCATGAATATATTGCAACAGTATGAACAAGCGTCTGGGCAGCAAATCAACAATCAGTAAAGTCATTACATGACAGCCACACCTACTTTCCCTTGTAGAAACAGAAGGATCCAACAGGTAACAGGTTTCACAAGAAAAGACTCTCCAATCAGCTATCTGGGATGTCCCCTTTATATTGGAAGAAAGAGAATTGTTCACTTCAACTGTCTAATCTCAAAAGTGGTAAGTAGAATTAGAGGTGGGCAAGGTAGGCTTCTCTCCTATGGCGGCAGAGTAACTCTG
The DNA here is from genome assembly GCA_034376525.1 of Nicotiana benthamiana. Taxonomy (NCBI): domain Eukaryota; kingdom Viridiplantae; phylum Streptophyta; class Magnoliopsida; order Solanales; family Solanaceae; genus Nicotiana; species Nicotiana benthamiana. The sequence continues at coordinate 32,262,354 of CM067335.1, read as the reverse complement.
ATAAAGCATGTTCTGCAATCTATCCCAATCCACATTCTTTCAGCAGTTTCTCCACCTAAAACTGTTCTCAAACAAATTGAAATGCTTGCAGCAAATTTCATTTGGGGTATGGACAAGGATAGGAACAAATACCACTCAGCATCTTGGAAAAAGCTATGCCACCCTAAGAAGGAACGGGGCATAGGCTTAAGATCCATTGAAGATGTGTCCACATCAATGGAATACAAACAATGGTGGACATTTAGGACTAAAAGCACTCTATGGAGTGAATTCCTACTGGCTAAATATTGCAAGAGATCTCATCTCATATCCAAGAAATGGGATACTGGGTAGTCACAAACATGGAAAAGGATGATGCATAACAAGAAAGAGGGTTAAAACTACATACAATGGAGGTTACACTCTGGTAATTCCAGCTTCTAGTGGGACAACTGGCTAGGCATTGGACGGTTGGCATCATTCAGAAACACTGGGGGCAGACCTAATAAGGTCAAGGTCTCTTACTTCTGGAGTAATGGGCAATGAGACCAACAAAAATTAAATCAAATTGCTACCATCAACATGATACCCCATATCCTTCAAAAAAAAATCCATTTCGATCCAAACACACCAGATAAACCTATATGCAACCATACCACCTCCGGAAATTTCACTTGTGCATCTGCTTGGAATGTAATCAGACAAAAGAATCAGCTTCTCCTTACTGATTAAATGACCTGGCGCAAACAAATTCCTTTCATATGGTCTTTCTGCATATGGATGGCACTCAGAAATAAATTACCTACGGATGACAGAGTGGCCAGGTTTGGACCCCCTAATGTCAATAAGTGTGTTTGTTGCATTAAGTCTTCGACTGAAACTGTGGATCACATTCTCAACAATGGTCAATTTTCAAAGATAATTTTGAAGCATTTCAATTCACCAATAGACATCCAAACTCAATCTCAACCATTAAGAGCTACTCTTTTCAGCTGGTGGATTCAAAAAAGGAAAAATGTCGTGCATAAATTACTCCTTGACACCATGCCTATCATTATTTGCTGGTACTTGTGGAAGCATATGTGTGCTGTTAAATATGGAGGAAAGACTCCATCAATCACAAGAACTCTCTATTCCATCACATGAGATGCCATTCTTCTCCTACAATGCACCTATACTACTGCCAGCTGGCATTCTGATTGGCTTAGCATTTACAATGTTGTTGAGAAATTAAAGAATCACATTCAGGTGCAGGTAGTTATGGCTCAAACCTCCCATTGACTATGTCAAAATCAACTCAGATGGTAGTGCTTTGTCAAATCCTGGTAAGATAGGAGCTGCAATCCTTATTTGAAATCATCATGGTCGGCTCATTCATGCTACGGCAAGCCCTTTAGGAGAAGGATCCAATAACCTAGCAGAAATTGAAGCAGCTCTCCTCGGCATCAAATGGTGCGTTGAAAATGGTTTTACAAAAATTTACCTTGAAGATGACTCTAAGTTGCTTATTCTTTGGTTAACCACCAATTCTGTCCCGCCTTGGTCATTGAGCATGCACATTCAGGAAATTAAAATGTTGGCTAACCAGTGCAACAATATTTTATACTACCATGTTTTCAGAGAAGCCAACTATCCAGCTGATTCCTTGTCAAAGCTCAGTCATACCCTCACTTCCATAGATCATTATAATAATATCCATGACCTTCCACCACACATCAAAGGCCAAATCTTGCTTGATCAACAGGGCATGCCTGCCTTCAGAAATAAAGTGACCAACAAGGTCATTTTCCCATAGCTATCCAATGACTTCCATTCCGAATGATTTGCATAGCCATATGAATTAATAGAGGAACCAGAATTTGCAGGACTTAATAAAATATTTCTCTATTACAGATCAATGCAGCCTCAAACCAGGGATACACTCAGCTATATCCCAACAACAACTTTATCAACCTGTTACATGCTTAGTACAACTCTTAGAAGGTTTCAATTATGGTGTTTCTGCTGGATCCAAGAGAGAATGCATGCTAATTGTTCAGCAGGATATGGACTAACTATGACCACTTCATGTAGTGGTATTATTATCCATGTACCTGCCTCATGAACCTGTTCTCCAAGGGACAACAGAACAAAAAGCAGAACCTTCTCTAATTTCTGAAATTTGCAAAAATTTCAATTATCTGCCGATCATTTCAGTACTGAGACCAACTCAGTACCACTCAAAAATCACTCCATTTTAATGAATACACCCTGAATTATCTTTATCTATGTGTTTAGTCTTGCAGGTACACACATGAGCTTCACTTGTTGCTTAAGCATCCATCATGCTTATCCATCCAGAATCATCAGGTGAACCAAGTTAATCAAAACTACTCCAGTTTAGAGCAACAGGAACAACCAAGATCAAGGAAACAACCTATTCCAAGGCAGTCCTACATGCTGAACCTTCAGCAGTACACAACAAGAAAGCACCAGTCAGAATGACCACTTAATGGATGGTCGTGACCACGTCGAGGTTTTGTCCTTATGATGGCGGACAGACCGTAGCCTTGTTGGTCGAGCCGAATGATAACCGGGTATTGTTATTAATAAGTGGTCATACCACTTAATAACAAAAATTAACTTAAGATATAATTAGCTCCATTAATTATCTCAGGGTCATATTCTAACCCATACAGTTAGTCTATCCACTTATTGAGGTTGTGCCTTGGTCGAGCTCGATGAGTGTACTTCACCAAATGCAGTTTGAGAAGTTTAGAAAGGTAGGTCGAAGACAGTTTCAGTCGAGGCCAAGGTGGCTGTAGCCGCTTCGTATTGATGGCGGTGTCCTTAGCCATGATGAAGTCGATGGCTTTGGATGCCTACGTATCGGAAACAGCCGTAGTCATTTGTAAATTGAAGATGGCCATAGCCTTAATATTGGGGGACGACCTTAGCCGTTTACTTACTAAAGATGGCCGTAGCCTTTATATTGTGGACGGCCTTATCCGTTTACTTACTGGGATGGCTGTAGCCTTAATACTGTGGACGACCTTAGCTGTTTACTTACTGGAGATAGCCGTAGCCTTAATATTGTGGACGGCCATAGCCGTTACTTACTGGAGATGGTCGTAACCTTAACACTGGGGGACAGCCTTAGCCGTTTACTCACTAGAGATGGCTGTAGCCTTAATATTGTGGACGACCTTAGCCTTTTACTTACTCGGGATGGCCGTTGCCTTAATAATGTGGACAGCATTATCCTTTTACTTACTGGAGATGGCCGTAGCCTTAATAATGTGGACGGCATTAGCCGTTTACTTACTGGAGATGGCTGTAGCCTTAATATAGTGGACGGCTTTAGCTATTTACTTATTGGAGATGGTCGTAGCCTTAACATTGTAGGTTGAATGATGTTTTTGCTGAGGCTGTGATCTTTTTTGGCGGCGACGTCTAGCCTTGTGGGGTGTTGATATTATTTCGGTATCACCCCTCCATCGTTCGTGGGAGGTTGAATCATCCCCCCTTGGCGAAGGTGCTTAGCCTTTCAACTTATTTCGGGTGGGGTCGAGCTCGATGGCGTTTGAATCTTATTTTGTTTGAAGGCATAGTCATCATTCTTGGTGGACTTGTAGCGACCGAAGGGAGTACGGGCACGCTTGGCATGAGTTTGGCAATGACCAAAGTTTTGAAGGTGCACATGATGTTCCCTCAACGTTCGCAGGCCACTTTGACCGTTTCAGAAGTGAAACGCCAATTGGTGACTGAAAAGCCGCTTCGTGGAGCCTGTCATAATATCGCATGTTTCTGTGGAACTGAACCATTTTGCGGTTGGTCATGTAGTTAATTATGGCTATTGGAATTCGTGAAATCCATTTTGGTTGCCTATAAATAAGGGGTTGAGGTATTTATTTCTCACCTTTTCGTTGTTTGTCTGAAAAGGATTTCTAAAAGAGATCTCTCTCTTGTCAGTTCATCTTCGTCTTTGTTCTTCATTCGTTACAATCCCCATCTTTTCCATCGAATCTTGCTCTTTTCTCGTTTTTCAACCAACAATGGCAAGCAGTTCGTCCAAAAATATTTCTACGATGAATCTTCCGGTTAACCCTACGGTGGCTGAAGGGCCATCTCCAGTGGTAAAAGGTGCAGAACCGGTGGATACCGAAGGGGTTCTGTCGGTTGACGAGATTCTATCTTTGCCCGAGGTCTCGGTGAATGACTTCATCGCCGATGGTGGAAAGGATCCAGTGGATGAAGCCCCGCTAATGAGGGAAGTTGGCATAGCCCAACTTCGAGAACAATGGGGCATTGATAGTAGTAGATTTTTGTCGATACTATGGGGTATGCCTGGCTAGCTTACTCCCTCTCTCTATAAGTTGCTTTCCATGTTTATCAAGTGCGCGGAGTTGGCCAGTAAGGAGGTTACACTGCAACACGTACTTAGCCTTTACGCCCCCCCAGAGGACTCGCGACACGATGATTCGAGCGAGCCCTCGTGGGTTGAAGGGCCTGGCCACAGAATTGGATGATGTGGTCAACCCTCGCCCTTTTGAGCACTTCTTCTTTATCAGAACCTAACATTTGGTGGTGTCCTCTCCTGGGTTCCCAAAGTCTTGGAACCATGCACGTAAGATTTCTTTAATCGTCGAATTCTTTTTTTTACTCTTCCTTACGTCTCGTGCTCGTAAGCGTTAACTTGTGTTGATTTTGTAGCTGACAGATCGTCGTTGGCTTCAGTGCCCAGGATACGTGAGTGGGTAGAGGTCGTTCTTCCGCATACAACAGGAATATGCACGTGGATGTCCTTTCAGGAGAGGCATGGATGTATACCTGCAACATGCGAGGATTTGACTTCTCCTTCTGTTTTGTTCTTGTTTCCAACTCTACTTACCGACTCTGTATTTTTTGTGATCAAGGAGGTCACGCAGCGTCAGGGCTCCTAAGCTAGCCTTCCGTCAGCCGGGTGCTGCTGCTCGTCTTGCAGCACTGATACCGTGGCCAGTATCGAGGGAGTCGTCGGTTGAATCTTCAGCAGCACCTTCCCCAACATGGAGCGTACTTCGGACCGAAGGGCCGTCGGGAGTGGTGTATCCTAGGGTGTAGTTTCCCTCAAATGAGGCGGCGGAGGAAGGAAAGGCTGTTGGTTAGGCAGAGGGTTGCATTCACGCCGGCTCCTCCCGTGGTGATCAATTTTGACTCTCCCCCATCGGATGCGGAGTGGAGTGAGGATGCGGCGCTCGCCTGTGAGGGCGGACAAACAGTGGGGGTTTTCCCGGTTGGCTCAGGCCATGATGATTATGTCGCTTTGGCGGCTCAATTGATTGTTCCAGTCGCTGAGATGGGAGGTAGTTCCTCATCGACTGCTTTTATTGGAGAATTGAGCGCTCTTTCGGCGGCTGTGGCAGAAGGTGGAAGGGGCGCTGCAGGAGGTTAATACGAGTCTGAGTCTGACTTGGACGCAGAGGGAGCGGGCCATGGAGAGAGCTGCCGCAACCTTTAGAGAGGCGGGGCTAGAGGACTACATTGGTGTCTATGAGCGGGACGCCCAAGCCATGGCGGATCGGATCACGGCCTTGGAGGCGGAGAATTAGTGCCTAAGGGACCAGGCCGACTTTTCCAACCAGGCTCGTGAGCTCTGGACGGCCCAACGTGATATATATAAGATCTTGTGGGAGGTCGACATCGTGCCCGAAGCTGCTTTTGAGGTAGCCCGCCAGAGGGCTCGTGAAGCCTGTATTGATTGTGGTTTCAACCCAGCGACGCTGAGGGCTGATGATGGTGCTGATGGTGACGTGGATGACACCGAGTAAGAGGATTTGATGTATTTTTTATTTTGTTCTCCATTTGGCGTTTGAATATTTTTTGTTTTTTCTTTTTTCTTTTCTTCGTACTAATCGGTCTTGGCCGAGTGTAAACGGGCATTGCTCGCACATGACTTTGTAAATATATATAAGATTACTTTTTCCATTGTTGGTCTTGTGCGTATTTTGTGTCTTCCCTTCTTTTCCTTTAGATATTTCTAATGCATGTGCTCAATAGGTGATTTTTCCTTAGAGTACGACTCTAGTAGGCGTGTTGATTTTCTGTTGTTAACGGTCTTGCTTCTTCGACTCGGTGTGGGTGAGTTATAGTCGTTATTTGGCGATAGCGGCACTAGCCATAGTCCCAGTTCGCGTGCAATCAAACTACCAGCCGTGATGGTAAAAAATGCAGCCTTGTAGTTTTATCGGGGTCAAACTTTACGTGGACCCAATCGTAGTTCGAGTTGGGAGTACTTACTTGAATGGCAAGTGTGCTTGACCTGTGCCCGTGTTTGCTATAGGCTAGGTTTTACGGAGTTCGATGAGGAAGGCATTTGGCCTGAGTCGATAGATTTGAGGGTGAAGGCGTCTAGACTAATGGCTCGCGCCAGGTCGAACTTGTTGGATTTGTTGGTGAAGGTGCATGGCCTCAGTCTTGGTTCAACTTGTAGTTGAACTTATAATTTTTGATGGCGAAGGCGCATAGCCTGAGTCCCAGTTAAACTTATAGTTGAACTTATAATTTTTACGGCGGAGACGTGTATCCTGAGTTCCGGGTCAACCGTAGTTGAACTTGTAATTGTTTATGGCGAAGGCGCAAAGCTTGTGTCCCAGTTCAACGTGTAGTTGAACTTATATTTTTTTACGGCGAAGGCGCATAGCCTGAGTCCCAATTCAACTTGTAGTTGAACTTGTAATTTTTAATGGCAAAGGCACGTAGCCTGTCTTGGTTCAACCATAATTGAACTTTGATATTTAGCCTGAGCCCCGGTTCAACTGTAGTTGAACTTGTGATTTTTGATGGCGAAGACGTGTAGCCTGTCTTGGTTCAACCGTAGTTGAACTTCGTTATTGTTTATGTCGAAGGCGCATAGCCTATCTTGGTTCAAACTTGTAGTTGAACTTTGTTATTTTTGACGTGAAGGCGCATAGCCTGAGCCCTCTTTCAACTCGTAGCTGAACTTGTAATTTTTTACAGCGAAGGCACATAGCCTGCCTTGGTTCAACCGTAGTTGAACTTTGTTATTTTTTATGCAAAGGAGCTTAGCCTGAGCCCCCGTTCAACTTGTAGTTGAACTTGTGATTTTTGATGGCGAAGGTGCGTAGCCTGTCCTTGTTTAGCCGTAGTTGAACTTTGTTATTTCTGATGGCGAAGGCGCATAGCCTGAGCCCTCGTTCAACTTGTGATTTGTGATGGCAAAGGCGCTTAGCCTGAGCCCCCGTTCAACTTGTAGTTGAACTTGTGATTTTTGATGGCGAAGCCGCGTAGCCTGTCTTGGTTCAACCGCAGTTGAACTTTGTTATTTCTGATGGCGAAGGCGCATAGCCTGAGCCCTCGTTCAACTTGTAGTTGAACTTGTGATTTTTTATGGCGAAGGCGCATAGCCTGAGTCCCAGTACAACTTGTAGTTGAACTTGTGATTTTTTATGGCGAAGGCGCATACCCTGAGCCTCCATTCAACTTGTAGTTGAACTTGTGATTTTTGATGGCGAAGACACATAGCCCGAGTCTCAGTTCAACTTGTAGTTGAACTTATAATTTTTTACAGCGAAGGCGCGTAGTCTGGATCTTGTTATGTCGGTGTTTGAGAACTAAAGCTCGATTTTGATTCGAGATCTTGGACAGCTTACGCGCTATCTTCCCAACCGGGGTATGTAGGCTGGCTAGAGGTGACTCTCGGTTCGAGATACATTCATGCCGATTTCCGGCTTGGTTTCGTATCAGGGATGCGGGAGATGCCTTACAGAGATCCTCCCTCAGGAGGGGGGGGGATAGATTCTCCTTCTTGCTTGCACTATCCGAGAGAGTAGTGATAGAGAAGTTGGGTCTCGATTCGAGATCTTCGAGTTCCCTTCGTTTCTTTCCTTTTGGTCCAGGGAAGAGCTACGGGATTCTGCTATGAAATCCCCACAGATGGCGCCAAATTTTTTGTCTCAAAGTTATCATATACTTGCAAGCATAAAACAATCAAAATAAATCGATGGCCAATCATAGCAGATCGTAATAAGTCAAGGGATCAAGTGAAAGAAACGAAAAGCAAGTGTTTCGAATTAAGGAGAAATGTGTAGAGAATTTTTTTAATAATATTGATATGGTCGGCCTCTTCATGGAGAGGTTCAGAGCTTTACAATGATGTTCCCCTTTTCTTCAGAATAGTGATGAAGAAAAAGAAGAAGCCCCCCTTCTTTAGGGTTACTTCTCTTAGTATTTATAGCTGCAAGCTGTATGAGCCGGCGATGGATGGCCATGACCACATCGAGGTTCCGTCCTTATGATGGCGGACGGGCCGTAGTCTTGTTGGTCGAGACGGATGATAATCGGGTATTGTGATTAATAAGTGATCATACCATTTATTAACCAATATTTAACTTAAAATATAATTAATTTGATTAATTATTACGGGGTCATATTCTGAAACAAGAAGCTTCAAAGATTTGGTCTAGGTGAAACTTTTGGTCAAAGATATCTTGATTAATTTAGTTCTGACCATTTTCCTCCAAAATTTTTTTTTATCTCTAATAAAAGTTAATTTGGTTCCTATTATTTTTAAAATCATTTTCTCACTGCCAAAGGGAATGGCAGGGAGTGATAAGTAATGTATTGAATTTTATTCATAAATTGGAATTTAAAATTCACATGGTTACGATACATTAATCTCGATTCGGGGTGTATTTTATGTAATCCCATTATAAGAACTTGGAGTAATAAAATTTTTTAAAATGATTTGAGGCGTGCCAATGCCAAATAAAATTTCAAATGTGTGACCCTCGTTTAATTAATTTTGAAATCCTTAGAATTCGAGGTGTGTCATTTAGTAAATTTCCATGGCCCTCGCAATGTTATCAACGCGCAGTTGCTTTAGGCACGTTATTTTAATAATATTACCTTTCTAAATTCGGGTTTGCATTTTATGTGACCCAAATTCAAATCTCCCATCTTTAAAAATCAATGTGTTTCAAAAGCTCCCAAAACTATGTCCATGTCAAAGTGTTTTCCTTGTCAACTACAGTCCAGGCCAAGGTATAAAAATGATTCACTCAATCTTGTGCCACAACCACCAATAGTTTCCCTTTGCAATGGCCCTTTAAGAAAGTCCCATTTTGTCTGACGTTCTTGTTCAAGTTCCGTTTTAAGATGCTCTCTCCTCTGCCTCTCCCGCTCTCTCTCAGCATCACGTTGCTCGAACCGAGCTTCCATTTCCTTTAACTGTGCCAACTGCGTTGCAAGAAAACCCCATGCCCTCATGTCTGCCCCTTTCAACATCTTCTTCTTTTTTCTCGGATCCAGTTGCCTCGATATCTTCGTGAACAAATCCATCGTCTGCATCTTCCTTCATATGACTATTCCTCCTAATATTACCACTGAAATTCCCCTCTCCTTCTTTCCCATCACAATCAAACTCCATAACCGTAACACCATAATCAACCCCATTAATACCTCCGGCAAAATCATCGTTACCGGCATGATCTAGATGCTCGAATTGATCGATCCTGATACCATTACCACTCCCATCAAATCCCACACCATTTTCATCTCATCTCCTACAACCGCCATGGAGTCACCACAATTGAAAACAAGCGTATTCACATCCCCAAACACTTCCTTATACCTCAAAAAGTTCGACCAATGAGTTAACCCCTCCATCCAATCAAACTCCTCCGCAGCCGCCGACTCGTCCTCCCCCGAGTTTGGCTTCTTAATCTTCTGCTTCGCTAATGTATACTTGTGCCTCATATTCTGCACTTTAGTTGACACATCCGTCCAAGTCTATTGCCATGGATACGTGATCGGATCACGAATATGGTGCATAGAATTTACATGTAAAGCAATAGGTCTATACTTGTGTTCCCTAATTTCATCTTAGCTAATGTCTCATCACATAACATTTCACCATACTAATCAATTAAAGTTCTTTCTTCTGCCTCGGTCTACTTTTTTCTTCTTGGTTGTGGCATCATCAAATAAAACTAAATTCACTACTCAATTCAACAAAATTTAAGATGCTCAAAAGTTACTCACACAACAGCTTAAATACCCCAAAACCCCAAATTTCAGCTCTTTACGACAAATCCATATAAAATTAAAGGTCAAATACATACACAACCCATTAAACTTGGCCCAATTTTTATTTTGGCATTTTAACTCAACCATGTTCCATTTTGGTCCTCCAACACCATTTCTTTTGTTCCACTTTGATACAAAAGCGGACTATTTTTCATACTTCCAACGTGGAGGCGGATCCAGAATTTAAATCATATGAATTAATTAAGGGTTTATATCTATTTTTTAAACAATTTTAATGAATTGTTACATATAAATTTTTATTTCACATCGAAATTTATCGGTTAAGTTGAAATATATATGTATATATATTTTCCATGACAGGGGCGAAAAATGAAAAAATAATAATTTAAAATTACAAACAGAAATGCGGGTGGTGGGGGTAGCAGCAGGGTATTTGTCCGTGTTGTATTTTTGCCCGGAATAAAATTTTTTGTGTGAAAGTGGACAAAAGAACTCATTATATTTTTAAATATTATGTGCTCATATCTATTTTTTTACATACAAATATTTACTCATCATCGAGAGTTATGGGTTCAATTAAAACCGTAATTATTACTGAAAATATTTATTGAAAAAAATTCTCCGGGATGTGGGGAGAAAAAATAAAAAAACAAAATAATTTTAAATTACAAAAAAAACAGTTTAAAAAAATTTGCGTGGGCGGGGGGCAATGGGATCGGGGTAGGGGCAGCTGGGTATTTGCACAAGCCACATTTTGACTATTTGGCCCCATCAACACTCAAATTTGGCCAAGAATTTGTCCAAGAAAAGCTAAAGCGTATACTCAAAATCACAACTTTTTAGCAAATACCCAAAATTACAACTTTTTGAGCAAATAACCAAAATCAAAACTTTATAGTAAATACCAAATATTACAACTTTTTAGGAATTACCTACATTAAATTGAGGAAGAGCAATGGCATTTATGTACAAATAAGACCAAAAAGAATGATAAAAACTGACCTTTAAACCGATAATAGGTTTCTTGAATTGGGGAAGAAACACAGATAAAGGGGAAAAAATTTTGATAGTGAAAGTTAAAAGGGAACAACAATGAAAAATTGGGAATTTCAGGTTTGATTTGAGTTTTGTTTGGGGGGTGTGAGGGGGAGGGTTGGGGTGGGTAGTTAGTAGTTCGGCTGTGTCAAAAGCATTTCTTTCACTACTGGTCGAAACCGGAAAGAGCAGAGATATTCGCTCGAGTTAGAGGTGGGCATAAAATCTGAAAAATTGAATTCCGAACCGAACCGAAGTAATTTGGTATTTTAATTTCAGTTTTTTTTCGCTATTTCAGTTATTTTGATACAAAAATTTCAGTATTTCGGTATTTCGGTTCGGTATAAGTATTGGATTTTTGGTAGGCATTTCCAATCTTGTGTATTTGCCAAGGCTGCCGTGTGTATTTCCAATTTTCCTTGTTGTTCCTTTGTTTCTCAAGAGCTTTGAAGGTGTCATTAGAGACAGTAATATGGACGATATTATTAGCCGTCTTGGCACAGTTTGAATAATACTACCACCATGGCCACAACTTTTTCCCATCCTCACATAATCAAACTGGACAGGAATAACTATATCTTGCTAAAGCAGTTATTAGTCCCAAGAAAAAAGATGACACATGTGGACATGCTTCAAGTGAAGAAATACCCTGAAGTCTGGTCAGTTTGTCTAACAGAAGTACAGAGTCATCTTCGAAGGGGAAAAAGGACAAAATTATTAGTAGCAAAGAAGGTCTTTATCTCTGTGATATAGATGTCATTTGATGGAAACGAAGGAAAACATGAACATGGCAAGTGGAAAGAAGATGTAAATATGCAAGAACTACATTTTTTTTATGTACACGTTCAGAACTAAACAAACACAGAGCGCTACAAGCCAAAAGATGCAAGAAGAGCTACAGATTTGAATATGCACAAGCCTTATAACATAGATTTGATTTACACCGAAACCGTACCGAACCAAAATAAGAAATACCGAACCGTACCGAAATATTTTGGTACAGTATTTAGTATACAAAATTGATAAACCGAATACCGAACTGAAATACCAAATGCCCACCCCTAGCAAGAGCTGAGCAGGATTCATGTGATGAAATTACCTGGGTTTTTTTTTTGTGCCTATTAATAATTTTTTGTTGATTCCTTAAAGTGGCTAAATTTCGATGCTTGACTATTTTTCAACGATCAGTGGTAAATCTGACTATTTTTAAATTTCTCGCAATGGTGTGATTCTATGTGTTTTTTTAATTATTTTCGCAAGTATCATATATAAATAAAATAGCGAAAGTAACCATTTATTGTTACAATTTGACTTGTTAATTGAATTGGGGTGAGATTGTGTCTGTTTTAAGATTTTACGTCCCAAGTATTATATTTACCTTGTATTTTTTAAATACATTGTTAGCCTATTATATATGTACTATGTATATGTTGCTTTTAGAAAATTAGTATTTATGAATTTGTGTTGCACGTTAATAATGACACATGATGATTTAGATATTTATTTATATAAGGAATAAAAAATTTAGTTTGGTCAATACATGCAAATTCTTCCCCTTTCTCTATACCTACACATATGTATATACATAAATTTGGAGAAATATATACAAGATAAAGATCTAAAAGTTTTGGGTCGGGATTTTACTATATCTTATCATGAATGTATTTTTCCGGCGAGTCATTTAGTTTATATTTTCATATCTTATTTATCACATTTAGAGACAGCTAAAACTTCGACCATTCATTTTTTCCAGCTCCGGCGAACATCCGACGACTTGTGACCTTGCCGCCTTGTCTTTTGTTTCTTATATTTGTCACCAACCAAGTGAATTTGTATAATTAGGAGGGAGATTTTTTTACTTGGTACACTGATCACCTTTATATATATTTTTTTCTACGGAATAAAAAGGGCACTTTTAGAATTGGGATGTGATGTTCATCCTCACGAAGCTCTATTTCTTTGACCATTTAAGGGATCTTTCTGAATGTGTTTTTTTGAGTGAAATCTGAGGTATCAATTGGTAAATGCTTAGCCGATTCTGATGCGGCAGAAAAGTTCTTAGGAATACTGCCATAAATCCCAAGCCCATAGATTTAGATAGTTGAAAAGGACATACTATTTAAAAGTTAACTAGTATGAGCTCTACTCTAGTTTTGGCCTTTTGCGGTGTGCCTACTTGACTGAACTTTTTATTTTGGGTTAGGTAGTGGTTTTCTTGAAATGAATCGGACTTAAAAAAATGAAATGGGTTAATTTAGTGTGGTGCAGCCACATGGCATTCTATTTTAATAGTAGGTGTTTGAAATGATCAAATAGTATAACGAAGGATATATTTAAACTATTTTTTATAGTACAGAAATATATTTGACCGTCTTCCATTTTATATAAGACTACTACTGGCACTCGTGAGTTGTGATCATCACGTTGGATTAAATCAATTTTGTCATCTCTTATTAATCATTTTTTGTTATAAAACAATAATAGAAGAAGAACAATATTGTAGAGAAAGAGGGAGATAAAATTCTTATTGAATTTTGCGAGGTGATTTAGAATGGGGTAAGACCCCTCTATTTATAGGAGAAAAAATGACTTAGCTTCAAAGTAAAACTCTCTACAAAATAAACATTCACTCTAAACAGAATTCTATTCTTAACACTCCCCCTTGAATGTCTACTCAATAAATAATGTGCCTCGTTAAAACTTTAACTAAAACAAAACCCTATGGGAAAAAAATTCTAGAAAAGGAAAAAGAGTACAGATATCTAATAATACGCCTTTTGGTTGCCTCGTTAAAAACCTTGCAAGAAAAACCCAGTGGGACAAAACATTGTAAGGATAAAAAAGAGTGCAACGCACATTAACTCCCCCTGATGAGAGCATCAATTCACATCCATGAGCCTTCACATTCCAATCTTGTGCACCATCTTCAAGAGATCGTTGGTAGAGATTTGATAAATAAATCAGCCATATTAACTATAATGAATATTTGCACCTTGAAACCATAACTCGTGATATGGCTTCACAAATGTCGTGGAATGACTCTTCAATATCTCCATAAAGGTATCCTCGCTATCACATTATCATGCTTATAGTTATAGCAAGATATATTTGTGCATAAATTGCATTAAGGAAGTGGTACCTCAAGATCAAGAATTCTATACGCTTCAAGCAACTTAAATCCTTCATGGATTGTCATATAAGTTAAGTCATATAAGCCATATTATAGACTTTAGATGCATATCAAGTTTTCATGTCATGCTAGTCAAATAAGATATCGAAAACTGATTGCACATACTATTGACTTTATACTTTTAAGTATTTGAACTACATGTCCAAAACTACATGTATTTCATATGAAATCAATTCCACTTGGATTGTATCGCTTCCATTTGGCCAGTACTTTTGTGTCTATATTTGATAAACTTAAGATCCTCATCTAAACTTAGCTCTATGCTAGATGTCGTCAACAAACATGTTATATCAGTTCCAATAATCTTTTATAAATATATAACATATAGATCTTTTCATTCATATATTCAGGTACCTGAATCTCTCATGAGATTTTATGAAGTGTTATGTCATGTGACCTTCTAGATCACTTGCCTCCTTTATTATGATCACTTTGATCATTTGCTCATCTTCTTTATCAAGAAGTTCTATTTGAAATTGATTTGTCTATACACTTTAAGTGTACCATAGGCTTTGTCCTTCCAGGACTTAATATGAGCATTTGCAATGAGAATATAGTTACTTTCTTTAGGTCAGAAAATGTGTATGGAATGCTTTGCAGTATATTGCAAATGAATTATCCTTTTATGAACTTCAAGTTCATATTATTTTATTCGAGCATCTACTTGTACAAATTATAATTCATTTCACGTAACTTTTTCTCAACTGTTTATCATGTCTCCTCCTCATGTTAAAAAAACTAACTTGTTTCCTCAACTTTGAGAACGCATCTTTGTGCGTTATGGTGTTAATCAAAATATACACCGCATCAATAATAATAAGATGAAATTATTTGGTTCCCGACCCTGAACCACTTGTGAGGGGAAAAAATAATATACTTTCGTATATAACACATATCAAATTGATGTATATATAACTTTGTTCTCATAAGAAACCGTATAGCTATTAAGTGTAGGCACTCAATAAATTATTTTGCTAAACCAACTTATCAAGATGAACTTCTTGAATAGAAAATCTGAAAATTATGCTCTAAATTGAATTGAGCAAGTTACCTCGCAAAATATCATGTTGCGGGTTAATAATAATCGCACATGTAACCATCTCATAGATGCATCTTATGTGGTATACATGGCAGATGAATGGGCTCATATTCACCTTTGATATTTCCAGCATTCTAGGATTTAATCCCATTTTTAATTGGTCTATTAATTAACGTGAACAAGCAACCTAAGAGAATTCGTAAAGATCTTTCTAGTTCTTTAATATTTATCCATATAGATTCTCGTTTATTTTTGCACATCATACTTTAATTAATATGACTAAACCAGCTATGCCAACTGGATATCAATAAACTCCAAGTTTATTATGATATGAGTTTTATGTCAATAAAGTTCTACTTTATTGTGGCATTCTTTTATTTGTGTAGTACAAACTGGAGAATAAAGCGGGTAGCTTTTCACATACATATTATTCCGCTACAAGTTGTAGTAGTAGAAGATATAAAATCTTTCCTTTATTTATAGTCTCAATACAATCAACCGCTTTCGCATATACTTTAGAAACTGAACAAGTTTCTTTGTGACTTACTACAACACAATACCTTATTGGTAATCAATTGTGTTTCTCCAAAATAGTATAATTGGCTCTTACAGAATTCTCAATTAATTTGGTACTATCACATATTAATCAATATCCATATAGTGAATATTTCTCTTAAAGAGAAAGTTGTACCATTATGGCCATGGTCAAAATTATATGCAAGATATGTTTCTTGTATTATTATTGTCCTTTAATAATCATATTACCAAAATATTTTGGCGTACAATAGGTACGTGACAATGACCATTCATGCCATGATAATGACATTATTTTCTTATATCATCTCAAACCTCCTTCTAGAGGCGAGTGTGGTATATTCACTACCACTAGCACGTTCATATTCTTCCAAGAATGAATATGTATTCATAAATTAGATGTTGTCCCACTCACATAATGAATGGACCATAATCATCTATATGTTCTTTATAAAATCTCATATTGTCAAACTGATGACAAATATTACTTTCACAGAGTGAAGGATTATTTTGAGAATCCTTGCTATTCTCATTATCACAATGTTGACGATTATAATTTCCTCTATTGCCACGTCCACATCCATTGATACCTTCACGGTAATAATTTTGTCTTCTTTCAAACTTATCTCATACTGCTATCACATTCTGTATAGAGAATGAGAATGGAGCAAATTCAATGGGAAGGATTTTCAATTCTTTGCCCACAATCATACATGAATTTGATCATGACAAGGCATAGAAATTTTACCACTTCTGATGGTTATAATTTCTTACAAACTCCATTAGAGTTGCAATTAAAATTTATTGTCTTTGCTTGTATTTAAAATTAAATTAGAGAATACCAAGAATTTGAAAGAGAAAAGTAAAATACTTACCTTAAATCCAGAATTTAATCATGAAGGAAGATCATAGAATATTTGACGATCACTATTCTTAATCCCAAAACTTCTACTTTCTCTCTCGAACCTTGACGGGCTGTTGGTAGTGTGGTCGATGGACTACTTTGCGTGCTGGATGGTGAAGTGGTGGTGGTTTGGTTTAGAAGCTAATGGGTGATCGACGACGAAGGTCATCGTTTGAGACGTCAATGGCGTGACAGTGGGCTGGAGGTTGTTTCGTCGTTACGATGGCGGGATGACGACGTGGGGATGAAGCAGTGAGGGGAGGCTACTACTGGATGAGGCAGAAGCAGACACGGGTGGTCGCTGGTTTCCAGTGGAACTGGACGCAGCAGTGTTGCTGGTTGAGCTGGAGGCGGGGCTGACTGGTTTAGGCGGTCGTTGATGAGTTCTCTTTGATGAAGCCAAAATTGTATATTTTTTTTATTCAATAAAGAAAAACTCTTTTAACAAAGCTTTGCAGCAGGAACAAACACCAAATAAAGCTTCAAAGCAAATACTCCAATAGATTGAAATCTATGCTCGTGAAACTCGAACAAAATTCGGAACCAAAAATCTTGACATACTCGGAACTTGCCAGAAAATATGGCAAGAATGGTGACAAAGCACATAATTGAAGGAAAAGAGAAGTTCTTTTGCTAAAAATCTACAGATGTTTTTTTGCTAAGAAAAATCTCATTTTTCTTCTTTGTCGTTTTCCTCTTCCAAAACTTCCACCTTCTTCTTTTGTTACACTTTCTTTGTTCTCTTCTGTTCCTTCTTTCTTTCTTCGAATTCTTTCCTTTTCTCAAAATCCCTCCTTCTTCTAGTTTCGTTGCCTTCTTCTCAAAAAGAGCTTCTTGAGACGGTACTATCTCGTGCTGATAACATGTTATAAAACAATAATAGAAGAAGAACAATATTGTAGAGAAAGAGAGAGAAAAAATTCTTATTGAATTTTGGGGGTGATTTACAATAGGGTAATACCCTATTATTTATATGAGGATAAATGACTTAGCCTCAAAGTAAAACTCACTACAAGATAGACATTCACTCTAAATAGAATTATATTCTTAACATTTTTGATTTTGTATCAAAACTGTCTCTCTGCCCTATCGGTGTAGGGGTAAGGTCTGCTTATACATTATCCTTCCCAAACTCCACTTTATGGGATTTTAATGGGTAAGTGTTGTTGTTGTTTATTAAAACTATTTATACAAAATGAAAAATGAAAAACAACAGTAAACTGCCACTGCCAATTGCAAAGCATATTTTTGTCTTTAAGAGTAGTCATATTCTAGTTGTAGGGAAATCAATCTGCATAAAAAATGGACTGGTACTACCGAATATTAAAGTTGGAATAAGAGCTAATTCCATGTCAAACAAAGCTTATGCCTTCACAGACAGCAAAGGAAGCTGGATAACTGTACTCTTCACTCAGGAACGACTCCGTCATGACCCGATGACGGTCCCTTTTCCGAAAGCGTTCAAGCATGAATTGATCCGCTGCAGCTTGCCTTTTGACGCCTACATCTGAACTTGAATCAAGGGGTTTGGATTTTGGATTTCCAGTATCTTAAGAGGTCGTTTGGTATGATGCATTAGGTAAAATAATGTATTTATTTGCCTTGTGTGTTAGTAATACTTTGTTCGGTACACTTTTGAACATATGCATTAGTTATGCAAGTATTAGTTATACACCATATTTGGTATTATCCTATGCATAACTAATGCATAAAAAACTATGACATTAACAATGCAATGGATTTTAATGCATGCATTAACTTAGTTAAAGATAAAATTGTCCTTCAAAATTTATGCTTGATAAAAATATATTATTATATTAAAACAAATTTGAAATAATCCAAGAAAGTGATAACAAAAATTATATCCCTAGTAAATAAATAAATAAATACTTATTATATATTTTTTTATAAATAAATATTAAGCTCTACTACAATATATATATAGTCAAATCAAATAATTTTTTAGAACCTTTTTTATATAAAAACATTCCTCAATATATATTTTTTTAAAAAGATAAAGTAATGGACTAGTTATAAGGGTATTTTTGCAAAACAAACAATTCTTTTAAAAATTATACAATGCTTTATTACATCAAATCAAACAATGGGTAAGAAATATATCAATATAACTAATGCCAGCATAGCTAATATAAGTATTACTAATACATTATATTCAACTTTATTCTTATACACTCTACCAAACGACTCCTTAGTCTTATCCTTGTACAAATCAGGATGTTCTGTTAAAGACATATTTTGCAATCATTAATTATAAAAGAAACTATGAGGAATAAAAAACAACCATTTATAAAGTTGCAAACAATTCCAAGGCTAACTTTGTCCCAAAGGAAAAAATTAAACCCAATATACGAGCTTATAGTGCGAAGACCAGATACTCTTCAAATGATTTATTGGTCGATGGGTATCAAGATTTGAAAAGCTGACATAAATAGTGGGGAAGATGACAGAAAATATTAGATGTCCTCTTCTCCCCGAAGCATGAGATTTTAAGGTTCTAACAACGGCATTGAAAACATTGAGGAATCGAGATGAAGATTGAAGAAGAAGATGAAGATGAAGATGAGTCGGTTTGAGAAAAACTTCTGGAGAGAGCTTCCGAGAGAGAAAAACTCTTCAAAATAACAAAATATCCCGACTGACCCTAATACAAAGGGGTCAGTAGTGTATATAATATATTTGGGCCAACTCGGGCCAGACAGAAACCGAAAGAAGAAAATGGGCTCGGATATGTTCTAGCCCAATTACATGATATACACGATATACAAGTAATATACATTAAATATACACTACAAAATCAAAGTATGTGTCTAGGTTTTGAAGCTAGATAATCTTGTAGCTCAACACCCCCCTCAAGTTGGAGGGGGAGACCACCTTCAAACTTGACCAGCAAAGGATGCAGGATAGTGCCAGGGAGTGGCTTGGTGAGAAGGTCAGCCACCTGACGAGAAGTAGGTACATGGGAGAGAGTAATAAGCCCACCAGCTAACAGATCTCTCACAAAATGACAATCTACCTTGATATGCTTGGTCCGCTCATGAAAAACAGGATTGTTGGCAATATGGATAGCAGCCTGGTTGTCACAGAAAACAGAAAAAGGAAGAGAAATAGAAACACCAATGTCAGTGAGCAAACGGGAAAGCCAAGACAATTCAGCAACTACCTTACTGAGAGCCCGATACTCAGCTTAAGCAGAGGATAAAAAAACCACAGGTTGTTTCTTGGACTTCCAACTAATCAAGCAGCCACCCAAAATAACACAAAAACCAGTCACAGACCTGCGAGTATCTGGACAGGCAGCCCAATCACTGTCAGAATAAGCACGTACAGAGAAATCAGAACTGTCAGAATAGAAGAGACCCAAATGCATAGTCCCCTTAAGATATCTGAGGACATGTAATGCAGCAGTCATATGAGGGACTCTGGGACACTTCAAATATTGACTCAGATGCTGAACAGTAAAGCAGATGTCAGACCTGGTGTGAGTCAAAAATAAGAGCTTACCAATAATGCTCCTATGTTGATCAGGAGAGGAGAAGATGTTTCCAGAATCAACATGGAGTTTTACATTAAGATCCAAATGGCAAACAACAGGAGAAACACTCATATAGTCAAACCGATGCAATAGGTCAGAAACATATTTATGCTGATTAAGGACCATCCCACCAAGAACAACAGACATTTCTATGCCCAAAAAATAATGCAAAGACCCTAGGTCTTTATTCCTGAACTGATCATCCAGAAACAGCTTCAGGGCAGAAAGCTCATCATTGTTATCCCCAGTAATAATAATGTTATCCACATAGACTGCCACAACAACCAGACAACCAGGTTGGCCTTTGATAAACAGAGAATAGTCATTCAAAGAATAAGTATATCCTCTGGAGTAGAGAGCAGAAGACAGTTTAGCATACCATTGTCTGGATGCCTGCCTCAACCCATAGAGAGATTTTTTCAACTTACAGACAAGAGGAGGAGATGCAGAGGAAACAGAATCAGTAGAAGAGATAGAAACAGATAAACGTGGAGGAAGATTCATATAGACCTCCTCATCCAAATCACCATGCAAGAAAGCATTGTTAACATCAAGTTGGAAAAGTTTCCAATGGTTCTTAACAGCCACTGCAATAAGACACTTCACAGTGGACATTTTAACCACAGGAGAAAAAGTGTCAGTGAACCATTCAATTTGAGTATCCCCTCTAATAACAAGTCTAGCTTTGTATCTTTCAACACTACCATCAGCCTTATATTTGATCTTATAAACCCATTTGCAGCCTATGGGTTTCTTACCAGGAGGAAGGGGAACAACATCCCAGGTACAGTTGGTATCCAAAGCATCAAACTCCTTTCTCATGGCATCCTGCCATACTGGAAGTGATGTAGCTTGAGAGTAATAAAGGGGTTCAGTCTCCAGAGGAGAAGAAGAAGACCCAGAGAAAGCAGGAAGATGACAAACATAATCCTTAAGATAAGAAGGAGGATTGTGTTGTCTTCTAGATTTCCTTGGAACAGTAGGTGATGTGGAAGAAGGCAAAGCAGGAGGGGAAATGTCAGGGTTGAAAGGAGGACTGGAAACTGGATAGGAAGAAGGAGAAGCTGAAACAGAAGGTGAAGGTGGAGAGCAACAGATGGGAATAGAGAAATCTGGCTCAGAAAGGGAATGCTCAAGAGGAGGAACAAAAGGAAAATAAGAAGGAGAAACAGAAGGAGTAGAGTTAACAGAAGAAACATATTTAAAAGGAAAAGAAGTTTCATGAAAGATAACATCCCTCGACACAAAGCACTTTTTGGAACTGAGATCGTACAGTATATAACCCTTTTTAGCAAAAGGATACCCCAGGAAGACACATGAAATGGCCCTAGGTTTCAACTTGTCCCTTTGAGGAATTGGGACAGCAACATAGGCAAGGCAGCCAAAAGCCCTTAAATGGGAGTAAGTAGGTGCCTTTCCATGTAAAATTTCATAAGGGGATTTGCCATGAAGGAGCCTGAAGGGTATTCTGTTAATAAGGTATGTAGCAGTCAATAGGCAATCTCCCCAGAAAGAGAAGTGTAAACCAGATTGGAAGAGTAAAGCTCTACAAGTTTCAAGAAGAGTCCTATGTTTCCTTTCAACAACACCATTCTGTTGAGGAGTACGTGGGCAAGTGGTTAGGTGAATAATGCCATGTTGACTAAAAAAGGATGCACCAGCAATACTAGACCCCAATTCCAAAGCATTGTCACTCCTAATAGTTTGAACAACAACATTAAACTGGGTTTTAACCATACACAGAAAAGACTTAAGCATGCAGAAAGCATTGCTTTTAGACCCCAATAAATGTGTCCAGGTTGCTCTAGAAAAGTCATCAACTATTTTTAGAAAATATCTAGAGCCAGAAGAGGTGGGAGTGTGATAATGGCCCCAAGTATCAACATGAATCAATTGGAAAGGTCTAGATGTACTTGTTGTGCTTTCAGGAAAGGGAAGTCTAGTTTGCCTAGCCATAGGACAAATAGAACAATGAAAATGCTGTTTAGAAGCAAATGGAAAAGATAAGGCAGAAATGTGTTTCATGTTGGCAAATGGAATATGAGCCAATCTCAAATGCCAAATGTAATTCATGTCAGTGTCAACAAAATTATTACATATGGAACTGTTTACATTTGTAAAATAACAGCTTCATGACTAGAACAGTCAGGTTTACAAGAATTAGAAGAAGAAGAACATACAGAAGCAGAAGAACAACAATTAGAAGAAGAGGAAGTTGGCACCCAAACAAGCTTGTACAAACCAGCCTCCTCTTTACCAAGATCCAGAGGCATCCTCAGAGAAGAGTCCTGTATCATGTGGAGGAAACAGGAAGTTGCAGTGAACAAGACTATGCAATGCAACTGTTTTACTAATTTGTGGACAGAAATCAAGTTGTGTTTGAAAGAAGGAACAAGTAAGACATCATGAAGAGTGATGAATGGATTTAATGCAAAAGATCCTGTGCATGTCACTTTCACTTTATATCCATTAGGAAGAGTTACAAGATATGGTACAGTTAAAGGTGTGGGATTGAAGAGTAAATCTTTATTAAAGGTCATATGGTTAGATGCCCCTGAGTCTATTATCCAGGTGGCAGAATTAATGTGAGTAAGCATGCAAAATTTGGAATCAGAAACATGGCTCTCAGTTAGCATAGTACCAGCAAAATTGGCAGCATACATGGGAGAAGGAGTCTGGGCAGTGGAGTCCCCTAACTGAGTTTGTTGTAGCAGGGTCATCAATTGTTCATAATGTTGTCTGCTCAACCCAGGTATCACAGAACTCTGGCCATCCATGTTTGGAACAGGGTGATGACTTTCAGGAGGATTTCCATGAGGAACAGACATATTTCTTTCAGAAGAAGGGAAATCCACACCAGTAGTTAGATGAGCAGCAGCAGATCTCCTCCCCTTGTTAAATGTTGTACTTTGTGGATACCCATGAATCTTGTAACACTTATCAATTAAGTGCCCATATTTCTTATAGTATCTACAGAATAAAGAGTCGCTAGCTTGGTAAAAATTAACTCTTTGTCTGAAATGAGAAGAATTAGGCACTGTGACCTTATTGAATCCAGCTGAATGTTTGTTTGTGTGGACATTGAAAGACATAGAGTCTGGATTAAATTGAGAAAGGGACTGGACTTGTCTCTATTTCTCATCATTGAGGACCATATTGTAGACACTGTCAAGGGTAGGAGGATGCTGCATCATCAGTAGGTTACTCCTTACCCCTTGTATGCTTCATTAAGGCCCATGAGGAACTGAAACACCTTATTCTCATCATCTTCCTGTATGATGCCATTTTTGGCAGGACAAATGCATCTTTGTCCATGGTTTGTACACATTGTTCCTAATTCATCCCACAGTCCTTTAAGTTTGTTAAAATATGAGGCTACATCTAGAGATCCTTGAGAAGTATGAGAGAGTTCTCTTTTTAGTTCAAAAATTTTGGTTCTGTTAGCAGTACCATATCTAGCTGCGAGTTGTGCCCATATGCTCTATGCAGTATCAGAATACTGCACACTCTCAGCTATCTGAGGGGATGAGGAAGAAGTCAACCAGGATATTACCATATTATTACATCTGTCCCATAACTTTTGTTCAGCCACATTAGTGTCTGGTCTGGGACATGTACCATCAACAAAACCAATTTTATTTTTAGCAGACAACGCAACAATCATTTTCCTTCTCCAACCCCCATAACCACTACCCGAGAAAGGAGTGGACACAAGAAAAACACCAGGAACATCATAGGAGTAAACAAATAGGGGACTGGTAGGGTCAACAGGAGTTGTATTAGCACTCATGTTAGCAGCCATGAAGGACAATGAGTTTAAAGTCAAAAGATAATCTCTGTAAGTAGTTTGAAAAACTAAAGTTGTATCAAAAACTTCATGGAAATCATATAGCACCTAAAATAGGAACAGATTTACCCTCCTTCTTCGCGACCGGAGAAGATCGGCCTTGATTAACAGAAAAAATGCCAGTTCCGAGCAGCAGAAACCCTAAAATCTGAAGTCTCGCCAGAATCGAGTCGAGGACGTCGGAAAACCAACCCAAAAAGTCCAAGTAGTGAAGATGCAACCAGTTATCGGTAATAAAGGTCTCAGATCAACACTCGATTTTGATCGAAATCATCACTGACCAAATATCTCACAAACACCCGAAAATTTTCCAACGCGATTTCGACTGGGATAACAAAGTACAGCAGAGAATCGTCGGATCATTGTCCCGAACAAACCTCCAGAACGTCCTCTCTTTCTCCTTCTATGTTTCTCTCTGCTTTGAGGCTTCCAAATTTTCTCATCTCAACCTGGTAAATTTTTCTCCTCTATTATGTTTTGTTCTGAATTTATTTGTGTTATGTAAACCCGCCAACAGCATAACATGGAGAAACAAGATAAGAAATTTATCAAATTTTTGTTGCGCATCTCTCTCCGTATGTGTTTGGGAGTGAAGAAAATAACAGGAAACTCATCAACAGTATCCATTTTGCTTCTCGCTGTCAGTAAGTTTATTTTGGTTTCATCTAATGTACTGAAGAAAATTACTACAATATTTCTGGAAGTATTTAACTCTTAGAGAATTATTCTTTTAGAGGATACTCATAATGACATATTTAGTTATTCTTTCTACTTTTCCCTTCCAATTAGTAAATTCAGTCAACATAGACTTTCATTTACAACTACAGTATATGTCATCAATAAAATCATAGTCGGGATCCTTTTTTCGATGGTTACTGCTCATCTTTGTTTATGGAATATAACTTTATCACTAACATCCGAATAGGAGGGGTATTACTGTTTTTGCCATCTGTACTCTTTAATATTTGGACAATGAATGACGATTATTCCTTGCTATACAAATTTAACCCAATTAAACTCTACCGAAGTTTTTCTACTCTTTACTGGTAATGCGTTAATTATTTGGCATACTACTAATTGGTAACTATGTAAGTTCATGCAAGCATAAGACTCACTCAATTTTTTTTCTTATTCTTTTTTTCTATATTATTTTTAGCGTAAGTCGTTAGGTTCACCGCAACAACAACAACAACAACACAGTATAATCCCACTTAGTAGGGTCTGAGGAGGGTAGTATGTACGCCGCCGACCTTACCCCTACCATTGGGTAGAGAGGCTATTTCCAAATAGACCTACGACATCCTTCCCTCCAAGAACTTCCCACATTGCTCTTGGGAAGATTCGAACACACAACCTCTCGGTTGGAAGTGGGGGTTGCTTACCATAAGAGCAGCCCCTCTTGTCTTAAGTTCACCACAAATGTACTATAGTACTAACCTAAAAAGAAAAAAATATTAAAAGCTAAGGAGAGAGGCCGTGATTGATTAATGTCTTGTGAGTCCCACCCTGGACTCCAAATCTGAAAATCAAAACCAATTAACCAGATAATACTTAATTCTCAAATTCAAACGTCTTTAGAAAAAGGAAAAAAGAAAAAGTAAATTATGGAGCACCAAATAACGTGGTAGAATTATAAAAAATTCGCATCTTAAATTAAATATCTCGAATTCGAAGATTTTAAATTAGTCAAGCTAATAAAATTATAGTACAAAGTAAGGAAAAAGACACGACATGAACTCACTTAAACAAAAACATACAAAAAGATTAATATGAATGCAAAAAACCAGGATTCTTGTGTAATTTTTTTAAAACTGATTTTCTACTGAAAGATTTTCCATACTAACAAAGTCCAATATTTTACAAAAAGATAATTACTAATAATATTTAAATTAATAATAATTAAGGGTCATCAATCTTTTACTCTGGTTTGCTCTATTTCTTCTGTGGTTACAATAGAAAAGCAATACCTGGTATTTCTTAAGGAGTAGATAAATAGTATCATCGGGCTTGCAGTGGCACTTCAAATTTTGCTTTATGTGATTTATCTTATTCAAATTGTGTCAGTGGAAGTAGTTATGTAAAGTATAGTAGCTGCAGAGAGTTATAGACAATTACTTACATATGTATGAGCAACATTCAAACACTCTTCATAGTCAATCATTGTGTTTGGAAATTGAAAGTATCTTTAACAAGAATAAGCAAACCCCATGCCCACGCAACCTTAGAGGCGTGCTTAAAAATATAGAGAATCAGAGAGAACACGTATTAGTGATAAAGTCCAATAAGGTTTTTGTTGAGATGAAGGAGATTACATAGTTTTAGACAGTATATATATAATGTATGTTTATTATATATTTGGTATACAATGGTATGAGCTGTGATGATTCATTGTTATTGGACCAACTGTGTATGTGCCGAGCCCACTGTATCTGAGCCCTATTCATTTTCTGCCTTTGGGTTGTCCGACCCGATCCGCCCACATGTGTATGTATATATATGGGGTCCCCAGATATTTTGGGACCCCGGACTTCATTTTTCTTTCTGTTCTTGGTTTAATAAACTGTCTCTGAGTTCCAGAAACTTCTCAAATACTCCTCTTTCTCTCTACTTTCTCTCTCTACAATCTACATGATTTCTCGGCTTAATCTCGATGTTAACATGGTATCAGAGCCTCGACGACGATCCGACTATGTTTCTATGCATTTCGTTGTCTTGGATGAAATCCGTTTCGAGGTTTTTGGGGGTGTTTTCTGAGACCTCACGGTCGATGAAGATTCCGACCTATCGGACACCTTTCTGAGTCTTTCGTCGTGATATCGGAGTGTATTTTCTTCTCCTGAACGTTCTGGAAGATTTTATGATGATTTTTGGTTGATTTTTGGGTGAGCTATCGGCTTCTAGGGTTTCTGGTGGTTTAACCTAAAGTTTTACTGCCATTCGGTGGCTCGATTCTCACTCAGAGGATGTTTTGGGTGACTTTCCGACATTCCTGACCATACTTACAGTAAGATTTTTGACGGTTGTACCTAGGGTTTTCTCTATTTGCTTGAAGGCCGATCTTCTCCGGTTGCGAAGAAGGAGGGTAACTCTTTCCTTATCTTGACTATTCTATGTGTTCTGTGTGATTATCTGGCTCAGTAGGTGAGTATCTGATTTTCTGTGTGAATATCTGGTTCTGTATGTGAATATTTGGTTTTGCCTGTGAATATCTGGTGCGATTATGGCTTCCAATACCAATACTGGTGCTTCTGCTTCGATAGATTCTACCAGTCCCCTCTTTGTATATTCTTCTGATGTCCCTGGTGTGTCCCTTGTTCCCACTCCCTTCTCCGGTACTGGTTATGGGGGATGGAGACGTAAAATGATTGTTGCCTTATATGCTAAAAATAAGATCGGATTTGTTGACGGTTTATGTCCTCGTCCTAACAATAATGTCGCCCAACAGAGACTGTGGGATAGGTGTAATAACATGGTCATCTCTTGGTTGACCTCCTCTTTGTCTCCACAAATTGCTGATAGTGTGCAGTATTCCGATACTGCACAGAGTATATGGTCCCAAATTGAGAAAAGATATGTTATCCCTAACAAGACCAATATCTTTGAATTAAAGAGGGAACTTTCACATACATCCCAAGGCTCCTTAGATATAGCCTCTTACTTCAACAAGCTCAAAGGCTTGTGGGATGAATTGGGCACAATGTGCACAAATCATGGGCATAGATGTGTATGTGCTGCCAAAAATGGGATAATTGAGGAAGATGATGAAAACAAGGTTTTTCAGTTCCTTATGGGGTTAAATGAAGTGTATATGGGGGTTAGGAGCAATTTGTTGATGATGCAGCCATTTCCTTCCCTTGATTACAACATAGTGCTTAATGATGAGAAACAAAGACAAGTTCAATCTACTTCTTATATTAGTCCAGATTCTATGTCTTTCAATGCTCATGTAAACAAGCACTCAGTTGGGTCTCATCAGGCCACAGTGCCTCGACCTCCTATTTTCAGACCCAGAATTAATTTTGAGCAAAGCAGAGGGCCCCTATTCTGCAGATATTGCAAGAAATCTGGGCACTTAATTGATAAGTGCTACAAGATACATGGGTTCCCTCAAAGCATAAATTACAACAAGGGAAGGAAATCTGCAGCTGCTCATGTTTCCACCGGAGTTGAATGTGTGTCTGTTAATCATGATAATTCTAATTTGTCTGTTCCTCTTGGGGATCCTTCTGCCAGCTAAATAGATGGTCACAGTTCTGTGATACCAGGGTTGAGCAGACATCACTATGATCAATTGATGACCCTGTTGCAACAGACCAAGTTAGGGGATTCCAGTGGTCAAGCTCCTCCTCCCATGTGTGCTGCTAATTTTGCTGGTACAATGTTAACTGAGAGTCTTGTTTCTGATTCCAAAGTATGCATGCTTACACATATTAATTCTCTCACCTGGATCATTGATTCAGGGGCATCCAATCATATGACACATAATAAACAACTACTCTTTAATATCATACCTTTGACTGTTCCTTATCTTGTAACTTTACCTAATGGTTACAAAGTAAAAGTCACTTGTACTGGTTCTTTTGCACTAACTTCTTCCCTCACTCTTCATAATGTGTTCCTGGTTCCTTCCTTTAAACACAACTTGATTTCTGTTCACAAGTTGATTAAACAGTTGCACTGTATAGTTTCATTCACACCAACTTCCTGTTTACTTCACATGATACAGGACCCTTCTCTGAAGAGGCCTCTGGATCTTGGTAAAGAGGAAGCTGGCTTATACAAACTTTGTTGGGTGCCTCCTTCTCTTTCTCCTCTTCTGTTTCTCCTTTTACTTCTGTGTGTCCTTTGCCTAATTTTTGTAATGATGAGACTGTGTCTAACAGCAAAAATGTTTGTTTACCTTCAATTGTAAACAATTCCATTTGTAATAATGTTGTTATCAATGATATGAATTACATTTGGCATTTAAGACTGGCACATACTCCTTTTACAAATATGAAACATATTTTAGGTTTGTCTTTTCCACTTGCTCCTAAACAACCCTTTCCCTGTTCTGTCTGCCCTATGGCTAAGCAGACTAGACTTCCTTTTCATGACAGTAGCATCAGTACAACTAGACCATTCCAATTGATACATGTGGATACTTGGGGACCTTACCACACTCCTACTTCTTTTGGTTACAAATACTTCCTTACTATAGTTGATGACTTCTCTAGGGCAACCTGGACACACCTAATGGGATCCAAAAGCAATGCCTTTTCCCTACTTAAGTCTTTCATTTCCTTTGTTAAAACTCAATTTAATTCTGTGGTCCAAACTGTCAGAAGTGACAATGCCTTAGATCTGAGGTCCAAATCCTTTTTTTCGTAGCCAGGGAATCATTCATCAAACCTCTTGCCCTCATTCTCCCCAACAGAATGGTGTTGTTGAAAGAAAACACAGAACACTCCTTGAAACATGTAGAGCCTTACTTTTTCAATCTGGTCTACCTGTCTCTTTCTGGGGTGATTGCCTGTTAACTGCCACCTATCTCCTTAACAAAATACCTACCAGAACTCTCCATCATAAGTCTCCCCATGAAATTTTGTATGGCAAAGCCCCATCCTACTCTCATATGAGAGCTTTTGGATGCCTTGCTTATGCTGTTGTCCATATCCCTCAAAGGGACAAACTAAAATCTAGAGCCCATTCTTGTGTGTTTCTGGGTTACCCTTCTGCTAAAAAGGGTTATAAACTGTATGGCTTGGCTACCAAGAAGTGTTTTGTTTCAAGGGATGTTGTTTTTCATGAATCTTATTTTCCTTTTAAGGACAATCCTTCTTCTGTTCATCCTTCTCCTTCCCCTGTTCCTTCTGTTCCTCCTGCTGATGATTTTCCTGTCTCTGATTTCCCTATCTTTCCTTCCCCTTATTCTCCTGCACCTACTGTTCCTGATTCTGCTTCTCCTTCCCTTCCTTCTTTCAATCCAGATCTTCCTACTCCTGTCCTACCTCCTTCTCT
Source organism: Nicotiana benthamiana (assembly GCA_034376525.1). NCBI lineage: Eukaryota > Viridiplantae > Streptophyta > Magnoliopsida > Solanales > Solanaceae > Nicotiana > Nicotiana benthamiana. The sequence continues at coordinate 32,232,247 of CM067335.1, read as the reverse complement.
TCCTCTTCTTACATCTAGAAAGTCTACTAGACAGCATAATCCTCCTTCCTACCTTAAGGATTATGTTTGTCAACTTCCTGCATTTTCTAGTTCTTCCTCCTCTACTCTGGAACCTGAACCTATGTACTACTCTCAAGCTGCATCTGTCCCAGCATGGCAGGATGCAATGAGACAGGAGTCTGCTGCTCTGGATGCTAATCACACTTGGGACATTGTCCCTCTTCCTGTTGGTAAGAAACCCATTGGGTGCAAGTGGGTCTATAAAATCAAATACAAATCTGATGGTCTTGTTGAAAGGTATAAAGCAAGATTGTTTATTAGGGGTGACACACAGGTTGAGGGGATTGATTTTACAGACACCTTTTCACCAGTGATTAAGATGACCTCTGTAAAATGTCTTATTGTTGTGGCTGTCAAGCATCATTGGCCTCTTTTTCAACTTGATGTCAATAATGCCTTTCTTCATGGTAATTTAGATGAGGAAGTTTACATGAAGCTTCCCCCAGGTTTGACTATTTCTGCTCCTCTTCCTGGTTCTGTTTCTACTACCTCTTCTCCTTCTCCTCATCTGGTCTGTAAACTCAGGAAATCCCTGTATGGGCTAAGACAGGCATCCGGACAATGGTATGCCAAGTTGTCTTCTGCTCTTTATTCCAGAGGGTATACACATTCTTTGAATGACTATTCATTATTCATCAAAGGTAAACCTGGCTCACTTGTGGTGGTAGTAGTCTACGTGGATGACATCATACTTACTGGGGATAACAGTGATGAACTTACTGCTCTTAAACTGTTTCTGGATGATCAGTTTAAAATCAAAGATTTGGGTTCTTTGCATTATTTTTTGGGTCTTGAGATGTCAGTTGTACCTGGTGGGCTGCTCCTTAATCAGCATAAGTATATTTCTGACTTGCTCCATCAGTTTGACTGTGTCAATGTCTCTTCTGTTGTGTCTCCTTTGGACATCAATGTCAACTTCATGCTGATATTGGTGACATTTTGCCCTCTCCTGACCAGTACAGGAGTCTAGTTGGCAAGATGTTGTTCCTGACTCACACTAGGCCTGACATATGTTTTGCAGTCCAGCATCTGAGTCAATTCCTCAAATGCCCCAGACTTCCCCATATGACTGCTGCCCTACATGTTCTCAGATACCTTCAGGGTACTCCCTCCTTGGGTTTGTTTTATTCTGATCATGGTGATTTCTCTGTTGCTGGGTATTCTGATAGTGACTGGGCTGCCTGCCCTGATACTAGGCGTTCTGTTACTGGTTTTTATGTGATTTTGGGTGGCTGTTTGATCAGTTGGAAATCAAAGAAACAACCTGTTGTTTCTCTGTCCTCTGCTGAGGCAGAATATCGAGCTATTAGCAAGGTTGTTGCTGAGGTGACTTGGCTTTCTCGTTTGTTGGGTGATCTTGGGGTCTCTGTTCCTTCTCCTATTTCTGTATATTGTTATAGTCAGGCTGCTGTTCATATTGCTAACAATCCTGTTTTTCATGAACGTACCAAACATATCGAGGTGGACTGCCATTTTGATCGGGATTTGGTGCAATCTGGGTTTCTCAAGCTGCTTCATGTACCTACCTCTCGTCAGTTGGCCGACCTCCTCACTAAGCCTCTGCCTGGCACACTGCTTCTTCCGCTGCTCACCAAGTTGCAGGTGGTTTCCCCCTCCAACTTGAGGGGGGGTGTTGAGATGAAGGAGATTACATAGTTTTAGACAGTGTATATACAGTGTATGTTTATTGTATATTTGATATACAATGGTATGGGCTGTGATGATTCATTGTTATTGGGCCAACTGTGTATGTGCCGAGCCCACTGTATCTGAGCTCTATTCATTTTCTGCCTTTGGGTCGTCCGACCCGATCCGCCCACATGTGTATGTATATATATGGGGTCCCCAGGTATTTTGGGACCCCGGACTTCATTTTTCTTTCTGTTCTTGGTTTAATAGTTTCAGAGACTTCTCAAATACTCCTCCTTCTCTCTACTTTCTCTCTCTACAATCTACATGATTTCTCGGCTTAATCTCGATGTTAACAGTTTTTACCATGAGAACTTGCAGCTTGTACTGTGGGTAACAACCAAATAGTAATGTATTAGCTGAACATCGAGAGAGCGTTTTTGGATGAAAAAAATAGAGAATGTAGTTGGCCAATTTGTAACTGCAAAGGTTAACTAGCAGATCATTAAATTAGAACATGTTTGGAAACACGATTATATACTGGTAGGGCTTAGCGACGCCCATATACATAAATATGACCATTTTGCACAGTTATAGACATGAGCAAATTAATCCAATAACCTTCAATTCAATTTACTTAACTTTTTAATACTTCCTTACCACTTTCATAAGATATAACCAGATATTAGTCTACAATTAAGCCTGCATGCCTCGCCTACTAAATAGAAACCCATAAAAATAATTCTCTTAGAACTATTCAGTTTGCCTACAGAATAATTGTTCCCTCATTCAGAATCGAAGTATCAAAAGTTAATGTTTACACCCTATTCAAGAGATTTTTTTAAAAACAGAAAAGAAAATATTGATTCAAGTTCGAGTTGGCTATAGGATTATAACTTTCGATACACCTATGCCATCTATGAAACCCCTTGTAATTCATGTTATCCTTGATTGTCCGCATTATTTGTTGTTTTTGTTGTTACCATATCTTCTCTCATACCATATTTTGTTCTGCTGGTAAAAGGGAAGAAGGCTGCTCTTGTCCAATGGACAGCCATATCCGGCAAAGTATGATGGTGTACACTTGAGAAAAGAGTGGTAGTTCTATTACCATCATTCTGCCAATAAATCCACTTACACTATTGCTTTGTCATTTTTTATTATTATTATTTTTTCATTTTACCAGTTACACCATTATTTTGACCTTCGAGATTTCATTGCCTTGTGTTAGCCTTTTAAACACCTATTAATCCTTTCATTCATTTGTTTACTTACATGCATACTTTCCTTTTGTGGACTATACGGAAATTGAGACCTGACTCTTTCAATCATAACTTCATTCTTACCTTTGCCTCCTATTACACGACAATGAAGGATAATTGACCCACTGCCTTTTGTATCTTTTATTTCTCGTCTTTCATTTTGTATGTTCTTCTTCCATAGTTACTCCTCATGTGCTGATAAATTATAGTGAACGTGAAGTTCATACCTACTTAATTATTTTAGGTATACAATATACTTTTCTACTTATCCTAAGTAACTGTTTTGCTCAAAAGATTCGTACATCTTGTAAGCTAAAAAATAATTTAAAAAGTATTTGGGTAAATCGTAATCAAGTATAATGTGTGCCAGATGGGATTACTTAGTGTGATAGATCCGAAAATATACAAGTCATAGAAAACTAAAGTATCGAAGAGAAGGATAGAGAGATAGTTTACTTGATAACAGTAGAGAGAGAGAAAGTAGAGAGATGATATTATTCAGAATAATAGCACTTGCCCGTTACAAAGGTGAAGCCCCCCTTTATATATTAGGAGACCTTCCTCGAAATAATCAAAAGAAAAGTACAAAAGTAGGTGGCTTCCTTATACGAAGGAAGCCAGGCTTTAGACGACGTCGTTCTTCTAATTAGTGGACTAGGACGTCCTTACTTTGGTCGTCCTTGCCCAAGGCGACGCAATCTGAGGACGGCATTGTCACGAAGAACGTGTCCGCTTAGACGGGAACATGGCGAAACGGATTTTACCCCATACAGTTAGTCCCTCCGTCCATTGAAGACGTCCCGATGGATGTCTTCAATGGGCAGATATGTATGCTCGTATGGCGATGTAAAGTCTTTGACGCTTGTGTCCTTTTTAGAGTGACGTCTCCTGATCACGTGCATCATCATTACTTTTACCCCCGAGGCGGCTCCGATCCTGACGTGACTTTTGGGTTTCTCGCGCCAGCTTTTTGAAAGATGTCGCTTCGATTCCCATGTACCTCACTCCTATAAACAACGGAGAGGTTCAAAACGATTCACCATTCGAATCTTTAAAGGACATTTCCCTCTTTCCCTCATTTTATTTTCCGGCGATCACTGCTTTTCTTAAGAACGGTTGTTTTTACAAGTCGATCCTTTGTACTACATTAAAACATTCTTCCTGGTAAACTCAAGCATGGTGAAACGATCTCAAGGCAGCAAGAAGTCCAGAAATAATGCCCCTTCTAGGGTTTCGCTTCCCTCCGACGGTGAGGCGGAGGTGGTTGTAGAGGTTCTAGTTCCTCTGTCGGTGGCGAATGTTCTTCCAAAGAACATGACCAAAAGGAATGACATTAGTCATAGAAGCTCGCCTCCACCCCGGGAACATAGTGAATTGACGCTCTCTCACTTGGATGCCCTCAAAATGGCATATGGGTTTCCAGATCATGTCGAAATAGTTCCTGCCGGAGAGGACTACGCTAACGTGCACAGGCTCGGGTTCTGCATGTTTTATGAGTATGCATTCCGGATCGGCTACAGTTTCCCGCTCAATCCTTTGGCGGAGGAACTTTGCCGCTTATTTAAGGTGTTCTGAAGATGAGGAGGGAGCCCCTTGAAAGTAGGAGGCGCCGACTGATCACCGGCAAAGGAGTAGCTGTTGAGGAAGAGAGGGTGAAATTACCTCGTCGCGAGTCCAGGCGGCTGTTTATGGCTGATGCAATCCGCTCGTGGAGGACCGCTCCTTGAGGGAGGGCTGATGTCGAGATCAGCCCGACTCTTGCTAGGGAGGACGGCTCATCAGCCGCAGCAGCGGGGACAAGTGCGCCCTCGGAGAGGATGGGAAGAGGAAGGGGCTCTCTGGCTCGTGTGGAGATGACGGCCGGTAGGTCCACTCGCCGCATTGTGACTCCTAGTGGCTACAACCTTTTGGAGAACTGCGAGGAGGCAGCCGCGGACATGACCCTTCTCTGTGCGGGTGCCGAGGGTGACTCATTGGCGGAGGTCGGTGACAGGGGTCTGTCTCGAAGGGTAGCAGGCACGACCTTGCAGGTAAATTTGGCTCTCCTTTTCATTGGTGTCATAGGGGCAGTCCGCCTTCGTACTAATCTGTCATTTGATATTTTTCAGGTTCTTGTTTTGGAGATGGAGAGGGGTAGATGCCTGGCGAAGAGGGCGGATGCCTTTAAAAAATTATTGCATAGGTACAAGGGGGTCCCCGAGGCGCATCAAACGTTGGCCGACGTGTACAAGCAGGACCCCGAGTTCAGGCTCTTTCGCGAGGGACTTACCCAGACGGAAGAGCAACTAAAGAAGAGGTTGGCCGAGTTGGAGAGGGCGGATGAGCAGCTCGTGGCGGCAGTGGCCCGGAATACTGAATTGGAGGCTCTCCTTTGGGCGAAGGACGACGAATTGGAGCTTAGTCGTGCCACAGTGGTGGAGACTGCTAAACTTCGGGCGCAGGTTGCGGCCTTGACTGCTGAGCTCCGGGCTAAAGATGCTGAGATCGAGACTTTTGCGTGGGTCGTCCCACAGGAGATTGAGTGTTGGGATGATCACGACATGTGGGTACCATGATTCCCGGCTAGACGTGTTTAAAGAGCTCCTGGCAGCTGGTCGGATCTCCGAGGTGGACGTGGATAGGCAGCAGAGTCTAACCCGGGTTGCGTGAGGCAGCCGGCTACCTCTCTGACTAGCTCTCTAGAGAAGGATATAACTCATAAGATATCAACCGCCTGGACTCTGCCTCTTGGATTTCTAGGGACTATCCGGGGGGGAGGGGGGGCGACCGCCTGAGTGCTGGTTGTGCCGCTCAGGGTGACGGAGGTTCCTAGGGTTTGCATTTGTACCCTTTTTTCATAGCCTTTTACATATTGGAGATGTCTCTGGTCCAGTCCCTGTATCAGGTCGGTCTTGAGAGTGTATGGAGAGGCTGACGTGATACGCTTGTTCAGCAAATATCTCTAGGTGTTCCATTCGTCGTCGAGTTAAAAACCTCCTCGAGAAAACCCAATTGGGACAAAACTCGAATGAGGGAAAAAGAGTGTGACATGGGGGACGCCTTTTAGAAATTGAAATATTTGAGGTGGCGACGTTCCAGTTGTTCTGGAGTATTTTTCCTTCCATTGTTTCCAACTGAAACTCCCATATTCCAACTGCTGCTATGATTTTGTAGGGCCCTTCCCAGTTTGTGCCCAATTTCCCTTCACTTAGGTCTTTGGAGGCCAATGTCTTGTCTTTGAGGACGTCGTCTCCTACTTTGAGCGGCATTGTCTCCTACATTGAGCGGCCTTACTTTCGCCCTCTTATTATAGTACCTTTCAACTTGTTGTTTTTGGGCCACCATTCTGATGTAGGCCATTTCTCTTCTTTCCTCAGCTTCGTCAACGTCTTGGAGCCTATTTGCGTCATTTTCCGCTCCACTAGAGTGTGAATACCTCAGGCTTGGCTTGCCAACTTCGATGGGTATGACCGTATCGATTTCGTAAACTAATGAATATGGAGTATCCCCTGTGCTGGATTTGGGTGTGGTCCTGTGTGCCCACAACACTTCCGATAGCAGTTCAGGCCATAGCCCTTTGGCGTCCTCAAGCTTCTTCTTCAGTATGTTCAGTATTGTTTTGTTGGAGGATTCGGCTTGGCCGTTGGCGGCGGGGAGAGTATCCTCTTGATGCGCCACTTTTCGAAGAATTCGATCGTTTTTTGACCGACGAACTGTCGTCCGTTATCACAGCTAATTCCTTTGGGAATGCCGAAGCGGCATATAATGTTCTTCCATATGAAAGCGAATACCTCCTCTTCGCATATGTGCATACACACTTGCTTCTACCCACTTAGAGAAATAGTTAGTTAAAACAAGTAAAAATCGTACCTTTCCCGGTCCTGCGGGTAGAGGGCCGGCTATGTCCATTCCCCATTTGATGAATGGCCAGGGAGAGGCGACTGAGTCTAGGGGCTCCCCCGGCTGGTGTATCATTGGGGCATATTTCTTGCATTGCTCACATAGGCGAACATATTCTGCCTTCTTCTTCATGGTGGGCCAATAGCAATTGGCATGTATGATGCACCGTACGAGGGTGAGGTTACCTGTATGGGCGCCACGGTGACCCTCATGTACCTCTTCGAGTACTGGCCTCATTTGGTACGGCCTAGGCATTTGGCCAGGGGTTCGCCAAACATCCTCTTGTAGAGGTCGTTATTGATCAGGCAGTATCGGGCAGCTTGCATGCGGAGTTTCTTCGCCTATTTCTTGTCGTGCGGCAGTATTCCACTTAGCAAGTAGGATACGAACTGGTTGCGCAAGTCCCAGGTTAGACTTAAAGAGAATACCTCAGTGTGGTTGATGGCTGAATGAAGGAGTGTGACTACGCTTTCCTTGTTGATGTTTTTGGTAGCCGGGGATAATTTTTTCAGGCCGTCTACTTTGATGTTTCGTGCCCTTGGGATTTGTTCGAAGCGACATTCATCGAAGGCGGCCATTAACCTGCGGTATTCTGTATGATATTTTTGTATCCTTTGTTCTTTGATCTGGTAAGTCTCAACGACCTGGTTTACCACGAGTTAAGAAACGCTGTGGAGAAGGATCCGTCGGGCTCCATATTTGGTGGCTTTTTTCATACCTGCAATAACGGCCTCCTACTTGGCCTCATTGTTAGTCATTTTTGGGTATCATATGGATTGGCGAATTGTTTCACCCATGGGGACCTCGAGGACTAGTCCCAGTCCCGATCCTGGCGCATTAGCGGTGCCATCAGTGTGGAGGACCCATAGGTAGTTGCTGGGGGAGACGTGTCGGGCCTTGAGTTCTGCCTTCGATAGGATTTCTGTGCTGAAGTCAGCTAGGACTTGGAATTTGATGGTGTTGCGTGGAAGTTTTGGGATGTTGTGTTTGCTGAGCTCAATGGCCCATCTTGCGAGACGATCCGATAGTTCAAGCTTGTGTAAGACGCTCATCAGCGGGAATGTCGTTACCACTTTTATGGGGTGGCATTGAAAATAAGGTCGTAACTTTCGTGAAGCTACGACTAGTGCTAGCGCCAGCTTCTCAAGGTGTGGGTACCGAGTTTCAGCATCTACTAGTGTTTTGCAAATGTAATAGATGGAAGATTGCATACCTTTGTTCTCGCGGGCTAGGACAGCGCTGACGGCGACCTCGGACACGGCCAGATACACCAGAAGTGGTTCACCTGGGCTTGCTTTGGCTAGTAGGGACGGCGAGGATAGGTACTACTTCATATTTTTTAGGGCTTCAACGCATTCTTCATTCCATTGAAGCCCCTGATCTTTCTTCAACACAATAAAGAACTTATGGCACCTGTCGGAGGATCGTGAGATGAACCTAGAGAGGGGCCCACCGACTTAGTATAGCCTCTTTATTCGGGTACTTCAATGCAACGGGCCTTACAAGCTCATAAAATGACAATTCTTCAAGTTTTCCTCAGACATTGGGAATGCATTCTCTTACTTGATTTACATTGAAAGATATGTGTACCACACCGAACAAGTAATATGCCGATATGCTTGATGTACTAGCCAAGCCAGCTCGACCGTATCGACCTGTCAGCTTTTGTACCTATTTTTTGCTGCTTAGGACTTCTGGGATGGCGTCTATTTCTTTGATTTGATCCGGATTGACTTTGATACCTCTCTACGATACGAGGAATCCCAAGAACTTTCTCGAGGCTACGCCGAAGGCGCATTTCCTGGGATTCAGTTTCATCCCGTATTTTCTCAATATTTCGAAGGCCTCTTTCATGTGGTCGAGGTGGTCTTCCTTTCTGAACGATTTTACTAGCATGTCGTCGATGTAGACTTCCATTGTTTTGCCAATTTGCTCCTTGAACATCTCGGACACCAACCTTTGGTACGTGGCTCCGCATTTTTGAGCCTGAAGGGCATCACTTTGTAGTAGTATGTCCCTCGGTGAGTGATGAAGGTCGTCTTCTCCTGATCTTCTTCGGCCATCATGATTTGATTGTAGCTGGAATATGCATCTAGGAAGCTCAATAGTTTGTGTCCGGCCGTCGTGTCTATCAGCTGGTCGATGTGGGGCAGTGGGAATGAATCCTTTGGGCATGCTTTGTTCAGGTCGGTGAAATCCACACACATTCGCCACTTCCCATTTTTCTTTTTGACCATAACGACGTTGGCGACCCATTCAGGGTACGTGGATTCCCTGATGGAACCATTTTCCAGTAGTTTGTCTACTTCTTCACTCGCACCTTCATTGATGGAGGCATTGAATTTTCTCCTAATTTACCGCAAGGGCGGGCGTAGCGGATCAACGTTCAATTTGTGGGTAGCGATGTCCCGTGGTATTCCTGGCATATCTGAATGGGGAAAAAATGAACAAGTCTACATGGTTAGATAAAAAATCATGATACTTGGGTTCAATAGGCCATGCCCGAAGTAGGCCCTCTTTGTGAGGTCATTGTTGTCTAGTTGCACGGGATTCAGGTCCTCGACCGTGACTTTTCTGGCTTTTATGATATCTGGATCTTTGATGGAGTCCTCTGTCGAGTGAACCTTAGTCACCGATAGAGATGATTTCTATACTTCTGTGCTCGCCCCTTGGAGTTGTTTGGTGTGGGTGTAATCTTGAGCTATTTTGTAGCATTCTCGGGCGGTGTGGGGTTCACCTCGTATGCTGAACAGCCCCCACGGGGTAGGAAATTTGATCACCTAATAAAAGCTGGAGGGGACTGCTCTCATGGCATGTATCTATGGTTGTCCAATGATAGCATTGTATGTTGTCTCCTGGTTCATCACGTGGAAAGTGGTTTCTAGCTTGACTCCTCCCGCCAGGACGGGCAGTGTTATTTCTCCGTAGGTTCTTTCCACTGCATTGTTAAAACCGGTTAGCGTTATGCAGCAAGGTATTATCTTGTCCTTGAGTCCCATAAGTGCAAGGACCCTCGGGTGGATAATACAAGTGTTGCTACCGTCGTCAATCATAAATCTTTTAACATCTGTATCCACAATGCGTAAAGTAATAACCAAAGTGTTGTAATGAGGAAAAGACAAACCATCGGCATCGGACTTATCGAAGGTGATACTATATTTAAAGTCTCCATACTATTCGTGGGCAATAGTTCGCTTTAACCTGTGAGTGGTGCTGAACTTGACGTGATAGATCGTCGAGTCATCGCAGTCCCCAATGATCATGCTGATGGTGCGTGTCAGGGAAGGTGGCCTTGGCGGCCCGTTGAGCTGTTCCCGTCCTCGTGCAAAGTTGAGTTTCCCTTTGTCACTGAGTAGTTCTCTCAGGAAACCCTGGTTCAGCATCCTAACCACCTCCTGTCGTAGACCTATGCAGTCTTTGATTCTGTGCCCTCGCTCCAGGTGGAACTCGCATAGGGCGTTTGACTTTCAGGTGGTAGGGTCCGACTTCATCTTTGCTAGCCATTTACCTTGTTGCCCAGCTTCTCTAGTGCGTACACTACCTTTGAAGGATAAAAACAAAAGTTATGTGCGGATAATAAAAGAGGCATACCTCGTTCGTTTCGTAGGGGGGACGTGTCGCTGCAGTGTGTCTGTATGCCTTGGTGGTGGTGGGTGAGATGATCTGATGTATGGATGATGTCTTTCCCTGTTGGGGCATGGCATATTCTCCCGGCGCCCTTTGTTGCGTCAGTCCCTCCTGTCCTCTGGAAGTATCGTTGTTAGTCTCCGGGTAGGTCCGTTGAGGTCGTCTTCATCCGCGCGCACCTCGGCGTAGTAGGCAATATGGATTTCTTCCCAGGTGGTGGGAGGGTACTTCATGAGGCGACTCAGTAGCTTCTTGGTCGCTCTCGATCAATCCCTGCTAAACCCATTCGAGAAAGCGGCAACGGATATACCTTCCGACACGTTTGGCAGGCTCATCTCACCCTGTTGAACCTGGCCAGGAAGTCCCTAAGTCATTCTCCCATGGTCTGCCGGACGGCGAAGATGTTGTTGACTCTTGCTTCCGCTTTCTTTGCTCCTGCATGTGCTGTGACGAACTTGTCCTCCATTTCCTCGAACATGGAGATTCCCCTATCCAGTAGCTAGGAGTACCACGTCAAAGCCTCACCTGTCAATGTTTCGCCGAACTTCTTCAGCAACACGGACAATACCTGTTCCCTTGTCAAATTGTTACCTTTCATGGGTGTGACATAATGGATTAGATGATCCTCGGGGTCCGTAGTCTCGTCGTATACCCTCAGGTAGGGAGGCATCTTGAAAGTTTTTGGGATGGAGTATGGTGCGGCCTCCTCTGTGTAGGGCTTCTCTAAAAAGCTTCCCACGTCGCACTTCGGCAGCAGCTTAGGAGCGCCCCGGATCTTATCTACCATTTCTTGATGTTCTTTCATTTGGTCACGGAGCGATTCTTTTTCGTGCTCCATTTCCTCCATCTTTCTGAGGATGGCTGCAAGCGCTCCATTACTGGTTTGAGTGGTGGTGAGCCTATTGTTGGCTTGCGCGATCTCGGGTTCATCTTCGGCTGCAGTGAGATCCATTGTTGGCGTGCTTCATACGCCACGTTGTGGTGACTTTTCGACTAGGTCACTCAACGTGCTTGTGAGCCACCATTTTAGTAGTTCCTTGATTTCCGGGGGTGCTTCCTTGGATGTGGAAGCAGAAGCTACCCTTTATTGCGGATGCGTCAGATCTCTGGGTGGGGGAGGTGGGGTTCCTCCACTCATCGTGGTGATGGGGGTTGTGTTCGTGATATTATCTTCACCTACCTCGTTTAGTGAATCCATGAGGTTGACTCCAACCTCGTCTATCACTTTCTTTTTTGCACAGTTGTCTGCTATTTTTGCTTGTGCGATATAGGAGATGGTTGTCAACGGTTTTTTCTAGGCACAAACTATAACTTTGATTCTCGAAATCCAACAGATTGCACCAAATTATTTTGCTCAAAAAATTCGTACACCTTGTAAGCTAAGAAACAATCAAAAAATTATTTGGGTAAATCGTAATCAAGTATAATGTGTGCTAGATGGTATTACTTAGCCAAAAGTGTGATAGATCTGAAAATATACAAGTTATAGAAAACTCAAGTATCGAAGAGAAGGATAGAGAGATAGTTTGCTTGATAATATTAGAGAGAGAGAGAGATAGAAAGAGAAAGTAAAGAGATGATATTATTCAGAATAATAGCACTTTCCTGTTAAAAAGGTGAGGGCCCCTTTTATATATTAGGAGACCTTCCTCGAAATAATCAAAAGAAAGTACAAAAGTAGGTGGCTTCCTTATACGAAGGAAGCCAGGCCTTAGACGACGTCGTTCTTCTACTTAGTAGACTAGGACGTCCTTACTTTGGTCATCCTTGCCCGAGGCGACGCAATCTGAAGACGGCATTGTCACGAAGAACGTGCCCATTTAGACGGCAACACGGAGAAGCGGATTTTACCCCATACAGTAACCATTTCTTTTTCTCCTCCTCAAACTCACCTAAAAGCAAGCCTCAAAGGCAGTAAGTATATTTTTGGTATCACCCCAAGCATATACTAATTAGGCTCAACTACTACAATATTACAACCCTTTGTGAAACTACATAACATACCTGTATAATATCGGATTCCCCATAATGTACTTAATGTTACAATAATTTATCTAACAAATGATAGGCTTGGGCCCGGGCTTTGCACGGGCAATCTTTAACTAGTAGATTTATACATTAGCTAGTATATCTAAAATAATAGTAACATACTAAAGCCGTTATGTTGATTCGTCAACTTCCGATGGTTTGATAATTTATTGAACTTTTTAGTCATATAATATGGATAAAAAAGGGGTAAACTGGGGTATAATTTCTTGTCTCCAAAACTTAAAGAACCCCTAACGTAAGCCTTTACAAATGTAAAAGTTAAACCGATTAGCTATCCATGGGTTAAAAAGTTCATTATTGAATTCTTTGCAACATAACAGCATTAAAGTTATTTGAGTGTGTCACACGATAGGTTAATAATATCATTTGGCCCTTGGTATTGGATGATTATCATTTCATATCTTTAATGTGGAGTACCACGATACGGTCTACACGGCAAACTAGGCAATACGATATCTAATATAATCTCAAGAAAAAAAATATGCTCTAATATGTGTTGAAATTAGAAACATTAAAACAAAGGATATAACAGACAATTCATATTCACTAAAAATATTGGTTTATGTTTAGTCAATAATGGCATGCTGAAAATATTGGTTTATGTTTAGTCAACAATGGCATGCCAATTGGAAGAGTTGGTGTGGATGCTAGAAGGAAGCTTCCTCCTTTTATGTCACCCATGACATCAAGAGGAGGTTGTTTGCTGTCACCAATGACATCAAAAGGAGGTCTTTACCTCTATAAATAGATGCACTCCTTCACTTGTAGTAATCATCCCAAAATAATACAATACGTTGTAGTGAGTACCGAGTTAAGAGACAAATTCTCTTAAGTGTAACTAGGAAATCTCACCTTCCTTTGTTAATATTAAAAGGGCAATTGTTCTCTGGTGGACGTATGATTATTTTGATCCGACCACGTTAAATCTTGTGTTCTTTCTTTTACGTTTCCTCTAAAAATTGGTATCAGAGCGGCATGATTCTTTAACGATCCAAGGAGGAAGAACAAGCAAAGATGAGTTCCATGAAGTTTGAATTGATAGATTCAATGGACGCAACAACTTCAATATCTGGAAGATCCAGATGATGGCGTTACTCCGGAGGGAAGGTTCAATCCATGCTATTGACGGAAAGTATCCTACGGATATATTAGCTCCCGACAAAGAGAATATTGAAGGGGATGCATTGAGTGTAATGCAACTATCCCTTGCACCTAACGTGCTTTGTGAAGTGAGTACGGGTACCGATGAGACGGCCAAACAGTGATGAAAAAAGCTAGAAGGGCTATACCAAGACCAATCAGTGACAACAAGAATTTTGTTACAACGGCGTCTTCACACATTTAAGATGGGGTCAGGTACTTCGTTACAAGATCATTTAGATGCTTTTATAAACTTGTCATGAACTTACACATTGTTGCAATTAAAAGGGAGGAGGAGACACTTGCATGTGTTTTGCTATTTTCAATGACTTCAGGATATCATGATATTGAGAATTTAATGATGTATAGAAAGGAGCCTATCAAGCTTGAGCAAGTGCGGCAGACACTTAACTCTAGTGATGTGTAGAGGCACATTGAAGGAGATAAATATGACCAGGCAAGTGGGCTCTTTGTAAGAGGCCGGACTAGCCAACAGGGAAAGAGTAAATCAAAGCATAGATCAAAGTCTCGTGTGAACAAAAAGAATACAGAGTGTTGGGGTTGTGGAAAGAAGGGGCACTTTGAACAAGATTGCCAATGTCAAAGTCCAAGGAAAAGGCGAGTGCATCTACAGTTGAACAGGTACATGATTTTGATAATGACTATGTACTAACAACATCCTGTAATAATAATAGTAGTTATGAAAACAAATGGGTGTTAGACTCTGCTTGTACTCTACTATAAAATTCCGAAAAGACAGGTTTAGTAGCTACGAGAAAAATGGAGGAACCGTAGTAATGGGCAATTATGCAACTTGTGCAATAGTTGGCATTGGCTCAGTTCGGGTTCGCTGCCATGATGGAGTCGTGAGGACTATTACACAAGTCTATCATGTTCCTGATCTGAAGAAGAATTTGATCTCCTTGGGTACTCTGGATGAACAAGGCTACAAGTACATGAGCGAAGTAGGAACTATGAAGGTGACTAAAGGTTCTTTAGTCATGCTGAAAGGAAAGCTGGAGAACGGCCTTTACACATTGGTCGGAAGCACCATTGTTGGCTCTACAAATGCATCTACAGTGCAGTTATCTAATAATGACAAGGCAAGACTATGGCACATGAGACTTGGTCATATGAGCGCACGTGGACCGGAGATGTTTAGCAATCATAACCTTTTGGAAGGTGAGAAGATCAGCATATTTGACTTCTGTGAGCACTGCCTTCTAGGGAAGCAGAAAAGGGTCAGCTTCAACACTGGCAAACACAAGACAAGAGGAGTGCTAGACTACATCTATTTAGATTTATGGGGTCCTTCTAAACTTCCATTGAAGGGCGGAAAGAGGTATCTTCTCACTTTTATTGATGATTTCTCACGAAAGGTTTGAGTGTATTTTTTGAAGGCAAAAAGTGATGCTTTTGAAGCATTTAAAGAGTGGAAGATTTTGGTTGAAAATAAAATGGAGCGGAAAATCAAGTATTTTTGCACAGACAATGGCTTGGAGTTTTGCAATGAAGAGTTTAATGAATTCTGCAAGGTTCATGGGATCTCAAGACATAGGAATGTCAGGCATACCGCACAGTAGAATGGAGTTGCTGAGAGAATGAACAGAACTCTTCTTGAAAAGGCTCGTTGTATGCTCCTACAAGCCAAAATGTCCAAAGTATTTTTGGCTGAAGCATTCACACTGCTGCTCATATTGTCAGTCGATCTCCGGCATCGGCAATTGACATTAAGACTCCAAATGAGGTATGGTCAGGTGAACCCTCTAACTATTCATATTTACAAGTATTTGAGTGTCCAGCTTATTAAAACGTTAATGAAGGAAAGTTTGAACCAAGGGCTAAGAAGGTCATATTAGTAGGGTATGTGGATGGAGTAAAAGGGTACAAACTTTGGTGTTTGTCTTTACTCAAATTTATAGTTAGTAGAGATGTCACCTTCGATGAATCCTCTATACTTGATCCCCCTAAAGTTTCTGTGGAGTTTGTAGGAAACAAGAACGACGAGCGGGTGGAGCTTCCGGTGGAGCTTGCCAAGGAAAAAGATTAAGAGACTCAGGTTAAAGATGAGTCAGAAGATGTAGGCCATGAAGAACTTGCTGTCAATGAACCATACACAATTGCGAAGGGGAGGGAGAAGAGGCAGACACGAGAACCGGAACGCCTTATAAATCAAGAAAACTTTATTGCATATGCGTTCGTAGCTGCACATGAAAAGACTAAAGATCTGGATCCCTTCTTGTATATTGAATCAACTTCTTGCAAGGATGCTGCACAATGGCGGTTAGCTATGACTGAAGAGATGGAGTCTCTTCACAAGAATCAGACATGGGTCTTAGTGAGAAGACAAAAGGGGAAGAGGACAGTTGGATGCAAGTGGGTCTACCAAAAGAAAGAGGGAATTCCTGAAGTGGAAGATCCCAAGTTCAAGGCGAGATTTGTTGCAAAAGGTTTCAGCCAAAAGGAGGGAATTGACTAGAATAAGATTTTCTCTCCAGTCGTGAAGCATAGCTCAATTCGCGTGCTGCTAGCATTGGTTGCACAATTTGACTTGGAGCTTTAACAGCTTGATGCCAAAACTGCTTTTATTACATGGTGATCTAGAAGAGACAATCTATATGGATCAACTTGAAGGTTTCCTAGCTGAGGGAAAAGAAGATCATGTATGCCAACTAAAGAAGTCTTTGTACGGTTTGAAGCAATCCTCTAGACAGTGGTACAAAAGGTTTGATGCATTCATGACTACACATGAATTCTCAAGGAGTGCATTTGATAGTTGTGTGTATCACAAGAAGATGTATGGTAACTCAATAATTTATTTACTGTTGTATGTTGATGATATGCTTATTGGTGCTAATAAAATTACAGAGATAAATGCTTTAAAGAAACTGTTGACTAAGGAATTTGACATGAAGGATTTAGGAGCTTCATAGAAAATCCTTGGTATGGAGATTTCAAGAGAAGACGGTATTGTACATCTTTCTCAGAAGAGGTATATTGAAAGGGTTCTCGAGAGATTCAATATGCATAAGTGCAAGCATGTAAGTACACCATTAGATTCTCATTTTAAACTTTCAGAGTCACAAAGCCTCAGTCCGAGGATGAGGTGGATCATATGTCAAAGATTCCTTATGCCAGTGAAGTTGGTAGCATTATGTATGCTATGGTATGCACACGTCCAGATATTGCTCAATCTGTAAGTGTGGTAAGTAGATACATGTCCAACCGAGGAAATAGGCATTGGAAAGCTATCAAGTAGATATTGAGATATCTCAAAGGATCTTCTAGTGTTGGTCTTACCTTTCGAAAAAAGTGGTGGAGGTATTTCAATTCTCGGTTATGTGGATTCTGACTATGCAGGAGATCTTGACAGAAGAAGGTCCACAACTGGACACATCTTTACCCTCGTTGGCAGTGTCGTCAATTGGAAGTCGACTCTGCAGTCGTTTGTCGCTTTGTCTACGACAGAAGCAGAATACATGGCAGCAGTGGAGGCGGTAAAGGAAGCTATCTAGTTGAAAAGTTTAGTAGCGGAATTGAGTTTGGTTCAGCTGAAATCAACTCTTAGATGTGATAGTCAGAGTGCTATTCATAAGCACACTAAACACATTGATTCAGATTTCATTTATTCGAGGTGTTGTTAATAAGGGAACTATCAAGGTCATGAAGGTTATCACAGACGATAATGCTGCATACATGTTAATCAAGATAGTCGCGCTCGCTAAGTTTGCACACTGCAAGGACTTGGCGGGGGTGTGCATCATCTGATGCAACTCCAAAGAGAACAGTTGCTAGGTGGAGGTGGTATGCTCAACAATGGTTTGATTCTTCTTGTTTCTTATAACGGGGTTGCCCAGTAAGCTTACAAGTTTTGGCCAGAATTGTTCACACGCACGCTCGAAATGCAAACCAAGATGGAGATTGAAAATGTTGGTTTATGTTTAGTCAACAATGGCATGCCTAAAATGTTGGTTGATATTTAGTCAACAATAGTATGCCAATTGGAAGAGTTGGTGGAAAGAGTTGGTGCGGATGCTAGGAGGAAGCTTCCTCCTTTGACGTCACCTATGATATCAAGATAATGTAGTTTGATGTCACCAATGGCATCAAGAGAAGGTCTTTACCTCTATAAATAGATGCACTCCTTAACTTGTAGAAATCATTCCAAAATAATACAATATGTTGTTGTGAGTATAGAGTTAAGAGACAAATTCTTTTAAGTGTAATTGGGAAATCTCCCCTTCCTTTGTTAATATTAAAAGGGCAATCGTTCTCTGGTGGACGTAGGATTATTTTGATCCGAACCACGTTAAATCTTGTGTTCTTTTTTTTACGTTTCCGCTAACGTTCACGATATGAAATTAACTAAAATAATTAAATGATAATTACTAGCTGAAAAATTAGTTTTTTAAGATAAAAACATACATGAAAGTAAAAAACTTAAAAGTATAATGAATTATATTCTTCAACTTAACAGTATAATGTTGTATAAAAATAAAATGGTGGTTTTTATATGGTGGCAAATGTTAAATTTAATTTCAATTTTTAATTACTCCCTTCTAACTTCTAAGCATCCGTTTGGCCATAAAATTTGGGAGTTTTTTTTAAAAATATTTTTTTCTTTATATTTTTTGGCACATTTGGAAATAAAATCTTCAAACCCCAAAAACTATTCTAGAGTAGTTTTAGAAATTATTTACTCACAAAACTTTAAATTCTTTTCTATTTAAATGAATGTTCAAAGGCAATTTCATCATTCAAAACTATTTTTTATCTCATCTTCAAAAATTTATTTTTTAATGTGTCAATTATCAACCAAATTTATGTCCAAATACTAGTTAAATAACCTCGAATATTCTTTTCTATTTTAATTGACATAACATTATGAGATACTTACTCACTAAGTCGTTAATAAAGACGTGTAATTGAGATTGAATGAGTAGAAAATAACTGGTAAACATAATGAAATTAGATACTCCTTCTGTTCCAGTTTAATAAATCTATTTTCTTTTTGGTCCGTCCAGAAAGAATGAACCCTTTCTAAATTTGGTACTCCCCCTGGTCCATAATAACTGTCTCTTTTACTTTTAGTGCGTCCATTAAAAAAATACTAAATCCTATACAAAGTTATCTAGTATGACTAAACTACCCTTATTAAATATTGGGCACATGATTATAGTGGCATTTATTGCTCTTCTGCACATAAGGGTAAAAGAGTAAAAACAAATAGAATTTTTTCTTGATTACCTAACTTGACACTTATTTTGGACCAAAATCAAAAAGTAAAAGAGACGCTTATTATGGACCAGAAGAACTAACAATTTAGCCTAAACTTACAACTCTACTCTTATTGAGAAACTTTTATAACCACACAAATACTCTGGGCCCCATTTGGACTTGTTTAGGACTATAAATTTTAAAAGTATTATTTTTTTAAAATTACGTGCTCAATCACATAAGTTCACATAAATTGAAACAGAGGAAGTAATTTACATTTATTGAAAAGTTTGCTTACATTTAATAATTTACTTGGCGTAAATTTCTACTCAGCCGCACCAAGTTGCACATAGTCTCCATAGAGTCACCGGTGAGAATAAAAAACCCTCTCCTAAGGCAGGTTAACATCCCTAATCTTCTTCAACGCCTCCTCCATTTTCATTTTCAGAGTCTCAAATCAAATGGACTGATTCACTTATCAAAACCCCCAAAAACAGCTGCACTCACTTCTTATTGCCAACTCCAAAACCCTCTCCCAAAAAATATTGGGAAAATGGTTAAATTTGTTCTTCTACTTTATTAAATTTTCCACGTTTATCCCCCGTTTTATTATTGGTCCAAATAAATCTCTATCGTTAAGAAAATAAACAAAACTACCCTCAATTCTAACGTCTGTCCAACGTGGCAAAGGACCCACTCAATAAAAATGCCACGTAACAAATAACCCACCCCTTGCCTTCCTTTCTTAATATTTCTTTTTCTTTTTTTAATATTTATTTTTTCACCTGTCCTCGTTTTTCTCTCTCTTCAGAATCACTCACTTGCCCTCCATCATTCACCGGAAAAAATGGTCCCTCTCTCCTTTAACTGTTGCCGGCGGCGGCGAGATGAACTGATGCCCTACCCTCTGGGAAATAATATCTTTCTCCCTCCTACTATATCCTCCGGCGACCTACTAAACATATCCTCCACTGCTAAAAATCAAATTCATCTGAACACCACCGAAATCCACCATACCCAAAAAAAGAAATATAACAACGATTCACCTTCCTTCTTATCTATATCCAGATCCTAGTAAAAAAAATCAAAATACTAACGACCACTGGCCCCAAATATGATAGCTCGGGAAAACACAGATAGATTTGTACAAAAATCAGAAAGACGGGATGAAAGTGGCTCCACCACCGGTATCTTGCCGGATGTTGACCGGCATCTGTAGCCATTGTAGCACCGTCTTGATATTTCACCCATTTACTTTATCTTGTTCATTTAATGTTGCTTCTGCGAAGCTCCGATTCCGACCCCCTATCGTTGTGCGTTTTGGCTTGTGATTTTTGGTCAACTTTGTTTCATTTGATTATCATGGTTGAAAAGATATGTACTTTATGTTGGTATATAACATTTTCTTTCACACTGTTTTGCTGGTTTATTTCTTATTGGATATAGTTGATTTGAATAATACTATACAATTTATTAACCAAACTAATAGAAAGAGGAAGCATCAAAGGTTGATAATGTGGGAGGCAAGGGATTCAGATGTTAGGAGGAAACAAGAGAGAAAAAGAGGAAAAGGAAAAACAATAAAAAAATATAGAATTATTTAATTATGTGGAAAATTATTTAACTACGTGACACTTTATGTTAAGGGGGTCCTTTGCCACAATGGACAGCCGTTAGAATTGAGGGTATTTTTGTTTACTTTCTTAACAGTAGGGATTTATTTGGATCGATAGTAGAACAAGGGATAAACGTGGATAATTTACTAATGTAGAGTGACAAATTTAACCTTTCTTCCAAAAATATTCTCCCTCTCTCCGCTAAATTGCACCGATGGAGAACTACTCCTACACCTCTTACCCTGAATCCGGCGATTCCTCTCCCCGTTCCCGTGAAATCGATTTTGATAACACTGCATCATGGGAAGATCCAAATCAAATACCTAATTATAAGGTCAAATTCATGTGCAGCTATGGCGGTAAAATTCACCCTAGGCCTCATGATAATCATCTTGCTTATATCGCCGGCGAAACCAAAATACTCTCCATTGATCGGAATACTCTGGAGGTCTCTTGGCCTCTCTCTCCTCTCGCTCCTTAGCGAACATACCCTTGATCATCCTAGCAATGCTTACTCTCTGCTGATAAGGAATATCCATCTCCAACTCTCGAGCCATGCTAAATCTGATGGGTGGGATAAGACCCTCAATGAACCGGTGAACTCTTTCACGGACTGTAGCTACTAAAGCCAGTGCATTCCTGGCCAATCTGGTGTAACGGATGGCATACTCCGAAACTGTCATAGCACCCTGGCGCAAATGCTCAAACTCTGCGCGCCATGCGTCCCTGAGTCTCTGGGGAACAAAGTCTCTCAGAAACATATTCGAGAAATGAGTCCAAGTCAGTGAAGCAGCTCGCCTGGACTGTCTAACTCATATGTGCACCACCAATCATAGGCGGCTCCCCGTAGCTGGAATGTGGCTGCAGCAAGGGAAAGAAACCCTGCCTAAGCTAGAGTGGTGTAAATAGACATGAGCTGAGCTAACGTCTCTGGAAGGGATAGAGTAGTAGTGGTTGTAGACGTATCAGGAGCCTGAACATCGGCTAGATCTGCTGGCGGTACCTCAGCGGCAGCTCGCGTAGGTGCTCTGGCTGCACCACGTGTGCGTTCACGGCCACTGTCCCGACCTTTGACAGCTGCGACAGAGGGCGCAGGTGTGCCTGATCATACCGAGAAGTACGTGTCCTCACCATCCGTGAGAGAATATATTAACAGAATTTTAGTACTCGGATCAACACATTCGCACGACAAGAATTTCAAGAATATGAAGTTTTTTTTCCTAAAGGTTATGTAGCCTCTCAAGGATAATTACAGACATCTCTCCACCGATCCACGAGACTCTACTAAACCTGCTCATGACTCGTGAGTCCTATGTGATCTAGGCTCTAACACCAACTTGTTATGGCCTTGAACCCGGACCCGATCGTGATGGCACTTCTCTTGAAGACAAGTCCAGCCGATACAATACCCAATTCATTTGCAACTTTATTTGTTAAAGCTTGGTAATGAAAAGTTCATCTAGATCGCCAAGGTTAGCTAGACACTTACCAGCACATGGGGTCGGTTGTGTTGATGCTACGCTCTGTGATATTTTGCACATATCCAGGTGTCGGAGTAGCTTACAGCGCGCAGTAGTAGCCAGAGAGCAGTCCTTCAGTCCACGAGATTCCCGAGGTTGTTCTGCAGGCGTCTGCAGCCCCGACATCTCTTCTACTTTTCTTCCTGCCATGTTTCCCTTGTATCGAGACAGTTTATTTACATTGTTTAAGACTTTAGTATTTAGTATTCCTAGATAGTCCGTGAAATATTGTGACACCAGGTGCTGGGTAGAGACTTATATTGATGTTTTTAGACATTGTTCTTATTTTTAATTCAGACTTCTGCTGCTTTGTTAATCGCTGTCTTTTAATTTCTTAATTATCAGTTATTTAATGGTTTTAATCATATATAAAATAAAAAAAGGAAATAGGATAACGTTGCGAAGGTTCATGGCTGCCTAGCTTTCACGAGTGGCGCCATCACGACTTTCGAGAGTGGAAATTCCGGACCGTGACAATCTCGGTATCAAGTAATCCCGAGATTATTATCCCACTCTCAAGATGAGATAGAATAATATCATAATTATGGTATAAATTATTCGAATTCAACAAAATGCGAGATAAAATAATTTTATATTTAATCACGATATTATTATTCCTTATTCCATTCCACCAACCAGACGACACTGGAGAAATTTTGGCAAAGGACGATGTTATTTATAAGAACGACATTTTTCCTCTTCCCTCTTCCTTTTTTCCTTTTTGCCAGATGGGCTACATCCCTTTCTATACCATAAATATTGGAAAGAGACTAGCAAACTTCTCGTAAAATATTTCCAAGATTCCTTCTCATAAAAAAATGCTTAAAAGCATGAATAATACACTAGTTTGCTTAATGCCAAAAGGCCAAAATGCCGAAACCATCAGACAATTTCGACCCATAAGTCTTTGTAACACGGCCTATAAGGTCGTGCTAAGATTATTGCTAATCCCATCAAAACATTCCTACCCTCATTCATCCACCCTACCCAAACTAGTTTCATTTAAGGAAAAAGGGTTGCGGATAATACACTAATCATTAATGAAGTCCTACACCACTTCAGGAATACTAAAGGGAAAAAGTCAAAAATAATGATTAAAATAGATCTGGGAAAAGCATTCGATAAAATTGAATGGTCTTTTGTTAGGTTCTCTCTGAAATCCCTAAACTTCCCTCCTAGCCTTGTTGAACTCATAATGTCCTGCATCTCTACCACCTCCATGTCTATCCTTATTAATGAATCTAGAACGGATTTCTTTGAACCATCTAGGGGTATTAGACCAGGGGATCCCTTTTCCCAGTACATCTTTATTATCTGCATGGAAATGCATTCTAGGTTAATAGATCATGAAATTGACTGTTGTAGATGGACCCCAGTCAAAATCAACCCCAAAGGAATGGAAATGGTCTTTTCTTGTAACCTTGTTCAGTTTTTGGTAGTCCATGCATACCCTCCAACCCTTTACTACCGTCATTCCTCCATTCTTTGGGGCACACTGAACTGGAGAGGTCCACAAGCTATCAGCAATTGGATATATCACACCGGCGTCAAGTCACTTGATGATTTCCTTTTTAACCACCTCTTGCATGGCCTCATTGAGTTTCCTTTGACGTTCAAGAGGTGGACTAGCATCCTCCTCCAATATTATCTTGTGCATGAAAAATGCGGGGCTAATACCCCGAATATCCACCAAGGTCCATCCAATCGCCTGTTTGCGCTTTTGAAGAACAGCCAAAGTGGCGTCCACCTACACATTAGTCAAGCAAGCAGAAAGAGTAACCGGTAAAGTGAAATTAGGACCAAGAAACTCATACCTGAGGTGAGGTGGAAGTGGTTTCAACTCCAACACCAGTGGCTCTTCAATTGATGGTTTGGTGGGTGGGGTCTTGCGATTTTCAAGATCAAGAGATAGCTTCCTCGGCTCATAGGAGTATGAGCCCATGCCATGAAGTGCATTCACACACTCCACCCTTTCAGGAATATTATCAGCATCCATATTTAAGATCACCGCCTTGAGTGGTTCCTCAGCATTCGCCATGGAGCTTGTGTCATCCACTATCACTGCCGTGACAATGTCAACAAACGAACACATATCGGTGCTATTTGGTTGGCGCATCGACTTGCCTACATGGAAAACCACCTTTTCATCACCAACACGGAAAGTCAATTCTCCCGCCTCAACATCAACCAAGGCATTCCCCGTAGCTAGGAAAGGTCTTCCAAGAATAATGGGTACCTTTTATAGATCTGTCCACCATTTGAAGCCTCATATAAGTTGGACGAGGTTGTCTGATACCCAAAGTTTTGCACACCGAAAATGGCATGAGATTGATACTCCCCCCGAATCACAAAGGGCTTTAGCAAAATCAGCGCTCCCAATTGTACATGGAATTGCAAAGGCACCGGGATCCTCTAACTTTGGTGCCATAGAATGAACAATGGAGCTCACTTGGTGTGTCATCTTGATAGTTTCGCACTCCATAGATCTCTTCTTGGTAACCAAGTCCTTCATGAACTTTGCATATCCCAGCATTTGTTCAAGTGCCTCCACCAAAGGCACATTGATAGTCAAACTCTTCATCATCTCAATAAACTTTTTAAATTGATTTTCACCCTTTTGCTTGGCCAATCTTTGAGGATATGGCGGAGGAGGCTTAGGTAAAGGTTCCTTGGCTTTTGGCACCGAAGGTTCCGGCATTTCAATGATGTGTTCCCTAGACGGGTTCACGGCCTCTTAGGTCTCCTCCTCATCCTCATCAATATCAATTCTCACCTCATCAATATCAATTCTTACCTTATTTCTCACATTAGGACAAAAAATATCATCAACAACAAATGGACCATTATCTTCTTGCACTTCATCCTCATAGATCACAACCCTAGAGGTTTGCACATCACCACTTCTTCCTCTACGTGTTGTCACTGTCATCATATGGTTATTGTGCCCGCCCTTTGGGTTCACTACCGTATCACTCGGTAGAGCATCCTTTGGGCGAGTATTAAGATATTGTGATATTTGTCCAAGTTGCACTTCTAAGTTGCGGATCGAAGTATTATGGGAGGCTAGTTGGGAATCCGAGTCTTGGTTCTTTTTCATCATTTTCTCAAACATAATCTCAATTCAACCCATATCATTGCTTGAAGAACTCGACCCTTGAGATTGGAATGGGGGTGGGATGTTTGGTTGTTAGTACATTGGGGGCCTTTCAAAGCCTTGCCCCCAATTTCCTTGGTTTCCTCCTTGATTATTGTTCCACCAGCCATTGTTGTACCAATTGTTGTTGTTTCCACCCCAATTTCCTTGATTGTTTCGATTGTTGCCATGATTATTGTTGTTCAAATTCCCATTATTTTGTTGATTTCCCCAATTGTTGCCTTGAGGGCGCCATTGTTGATTCCCTTGATTACCTCTATTCCCTTGGTAGTTATTCACATATTGCACTTCTTCTTGATCCTCATAACCATCGTTTGATAACCACCATTTCCATCATCACAATTATCAAAGTTCTCTTGAGGTTGTTGTTGCCCTCTATTCCTTCTCCTCATCAAATTCACCCCTTCCATGTTATTTACTTGTCTCGGGCTTTGAACTTGCTGACGTTGTGCCTTGGTCAACTCGTTCATTGTTGTTGTAAGTTTGGCTATGGCTTGCCCATGATCATGTAACTCCTTGTGCAAGTGTATAACTTTGGAATCACCCTGAGGAACATTAGCACGGCTTTGCCACACCGATGAAGTGTCGGCCATTTCGTCAAGAACATCACAAGCCTCGTCATATGGAAGTTTCATGAAATTACCACCTGCCAACGGATTGACTATGCACTGATTGGTTGAATTGATACCCTGATAGAAAGTCTTCTGGATCATCAAATCATTCATGTCATTTTTGGGTCACTCCTTCACCATAGTCCGAAACCTCTCCCAAATTTCATGTAAAGGCTCCGTGGGCTCTTGCTTGAATGCTAGGATCTCATATCTAAGAGCCGCCATGTGACTACGTTAAAAGAACTTGGCAATAAATTTATCCGCCAACTCATCCCAAGTGGTGATGGAATGGTTGGGGAGTCTCTCTAACCAATCGAGCGCCTTCCCTATAAATGAGAAAGGGAAAAGTCTCAACCTCAATGCGTTTTCAGAAACATTTATTTGTTTGCTCCACCAATAAGTATGCACAAACCCTTTAAGATGCTTGTAAGCGTTTTGGTCCGAGGTGCCTGTGAAGTACCCTCGTTTTTCGAGCAAGGTAAGTATGACATTGGTAATTTGGAAGTTCCCCGCCCGGATTCGGGAGGGACTATTTCACCTGCATAACCCTGGTTGGGTAATATCTGTGGAGCAACCCTTGGTGGGGGTGGAGGGGGGTCATGTATGTTGTCATTAGCATTTCCACCCCTCCATTGAGCTTGGGGTAAAATCTCATCTTGTTCCACATCTTCCACCTCCTCCACTCGAACATTAAGAGGCTCATTTGCATTTAAAACCATTGGTACCTGAGTGAAATTAACAAACAAAATAAGTAACAAGAAGGAAAGAGAAGCAAAAACACACAACTAGCCAACAAATAGTCAAACACCGTAAAGTTCCTCAGCAACGGTGCCAAAAAGTGATCGCGTTGAACTCAATCCAAAGAAAGAGTGGGTGCGACAACTAATAACCCAATAGTATATCGGGGTGGAAATTCCTCAGGGAGCTTCAAGTTGGAGATGAGTAATTGTATGGCTTAGAGATGTGTTCTAGCTTCAAATTGATCTTCTTTCATTATTGGGTTTTTACTATAATTTTCAACTACAGTTATCAAATACTATTATGAACTAAAATTAAGCTAAGATGATTGATGATAGATTTAAGCAATAAGAGAGAAGCACTAGGGTCGTGACACTCACCTAGGCAAATAATCAATGGGTATAGAATTCTTACACAAGGATGCTAATTATAGGGAATATTGATAACCGTTGCACTTTTAGCACTCGCTCTGACACCTCTCGGTAGAGAGAACAATTTTGCCCAATTGACTCTCTCGAGACCTATTGGGTAGGCCAGTTTTCCCAAGCAACACAAGGTTCAAGTAGGGTAATTACTCTCTCGAGGTTTAACCTGTTACTTGGGACTACCATTCTCAAGGGTCCATCCCAAATCCTTGTTGGGTTGAATGTGAGGTCATAGACTCTCTTTCTCAAGAAGTGTCAAGACCCACTAAGCTTGACTTAGTGTTTTCAACCACCAAATCAAAGTGAAAACATACACACAACCCAAATACCAAACACCCAACAACATCCAAGTATTAGGCAAAAACACCCATTAATTACCCACACTAGGGTTGAGTCACAACCCTAGCTAATGGGTTTAGCTAGGCATGGAAGAAATAGAAAAAGCAGAAATAATGAAAGAGATGAACACAATCATTAACTATATGCTAAATCTACTCGAATCCACATTAATTACAATAGGAAGTTGCCTAAAATAGGCTAATATAAAAGCTCACGAGCGCAGCTGCTGTTTAGAACATAAAACTTAACCTAAAACAGTAAAGTGTTCTATTTATACTACACAGAAAAACTGGACAAAAATACCCATGAGGCTGGTGCGGACTGCATAGAAATGGTGTGCGGACGCATAGGGCAAGGTGTCTTCACTTCAGTCGCCTCTAGATAAGAGATGCGGTCCGCATCAAAATGCATCGCGACCGCGTAGGTCTTAGCAAGTGGACCGCATAGAAATTCATTGCGGCCGTGTAGGTTGGATCAGGCGGACCGCATGAAAGTGATGTGCAGCCGCATAAGAGGAATTGGCAAAAGGTTTCTTCTCTGAACTTGTTCCCACGCAGGCCGCCTGCTTTTGGCGCGCGACCGCTTCGGTCTTGTGCCTTGAATATCCTAGCCTCTGAATCTTCGTCAACGCGGACCACATAGAAATGGATGCGGCCCGCGTGGGTTTTCCCTCAAAATGCCATGTCTCTAAACTCTTTCCATGCTGTCGCATCCAAAAACAGGCGGACCCCGCAGGAGGCATGGTAGGTTGATAAGTCTCTAATCATTCCTACGTGGTCGCACACCAAAACAGTGCGGTCTGCGCATGTTCCTTAATTCTCACATTTTGTAATCTTCTTGTCACTTGGTAGATTTCACTCCTTCTTGAGCCGTTTTGTGATTTCAATCATCTTGTCATTCAAATCTGCAATCAAGCGAAACTTGTAAGTAATTCAGGCTAATCAAAGGAAAATTATGCACAAAGCTAAGATATGAAGGGGCATAAATCATGTATAATTCACAGTTATCAGCTTGCTTTCCCTTTTCACTAAACAACTCTGTGAGATACCCTTGCTTAAATAAATGATCTACTTCACTTTGAAGAAATCTGCATTCTGATGTTTTATGTCCATGATCAATGTGAAATTCGCACCAATGGTCTGGATTGTGTCTGTTTGGATTTGACCACATCTCCTTTGGCCACCGTACCTTATCTTCCATACTCCTTAGAACAGCTACGAGCTCAGAATTGGTTACATTGAAACTATGACCATCAAATCGTGTCATTAAATTCCTAGCATCATCTCGTGGCTCTTGGTTGTTTCAATCGCCCCTGAACCTGGATGAAGACCCGGTTCCCATGTCTTTTGACCTTTGGTCATAGTGCTGGTTGTTGTTTCTAGATTGCGAATCCTTTCCTGCAAGTCCCATATATGGATCGTACCTGTTCCTAACTGATCTTTTTTCTGATTAAGATATTCTGGATCCGCTACTTTCTTCCCGATGAGGTTGAGGCACGGTATCAAGAGCTATCACTGCCCAATTATCTGGTACACGTGGTAGCATCACTCTTTCACGTTGGAATCTATCAACAAAATCTCTGAGCAATTTAAAGTTCCCTTGTTTTATTTTAAAGATATCCTCCATTCTTTTTTCAACTTTCTGAGCTCTCGAGTGCGCTTTAATAAAAGAATATGTAAGCTCAGCAAAAGAATTTATATTATTTTAAGGTAAAAGAGAATACCAGGTCAATGCACCCTTGATGAGTGTTTCCCCAAATTTCTTGACCAATACTGATTCAATTTCCTGTTTAGTCAAATCGTTGCCTTTCACACCTGTTGTAAACGCGGCTACGTGGTCACGTGGATCCGTTGTACCATCATATTTTGGGATGTCAGACATTTTGAATTTATTTGGAATTGGTAGGGGAGCGGCATTTGGTTTCCAAGGTTGTTATTGGTATTTATCCATGTCCACTCCTTTTATCACTGGTGGAACTCCAGGGATTTGCTCGATATGCTCATTTTGCTCCTTGAGTTCTTTCTGTAAGGTTAGCACTAAATTTTGAAGATGAGAATTACCTGAATTACCTGGTTCTCCTTCTTGTGCCTCACTGGGAGTTGCTCCATTGCCAGAATTAACTAGACCAGAGCCCGGGTTTTCCAACATGTTGTTATTTGGCGTTTTTGGTGCAGCGGGCAATCGATTAACTAAAGCTTCCAAAGCTTTGTCAATTCGTGCATCAGTTATTTTTTGTAAAGGTTCATATCGTGTTTCAACTCCTCTATCAACATGTTCAGACATATCATTAGGAGTTCCTTCTCGAGATCCGCATGGATAAGCTTGAGGGATAACATTATTGAGTTCATCTTCATCCACTTGATGCATTTTATTTTCCTGATTGTTGTTGTCATTGTTGTTTGACATGTTGGCAATAGGTAGAATGTTATGTTAGAAAGAATGGATTATCAGATTCCCGGTAAAGGAACCAATTTGTTTAACCACAAAATATAATTTTGTCAAAGCGTAAATTTTGAGAAAGAAGTCGGGTTACTAATAACCAAAGAGACCAAAAAATAATAGGCTTTCAGAGAATATGAGTAAAAAAATAAGAAGTTCATATTTCAATATAATGTAGATGATATTTCGTGTCCTTAAAAATTATGAAACCTCCTCCTTTTATAGCTAATAAGGAGTAATGACTTAGTCTAAATAATAAAGAGCATTTAATGAGACGTTACACAATCATTTCTATTAAATACCTATTCACTAGTGTATCAAGTATTTAATAATGAATTTAGACTATATTTTGTTATCAAATTCTTGTCTTCAGTGCCCTTTCTATCTGTTTGCATTAAATGGCTTGAACAGATACGAGACTCGTATCTAAGACTCCCTCTCGTGTCTGTTTACTTTTCTCCTCTCGTATCTGTTGTCTTCCGTACCTCTTAATCATTTATCTCTTTGACTATTTGACCAGTCCACGTGTTATGCCACATCATCTTTAATTCAAATTCAGTTTTTTCCCAATACACCGGGAGCATCAGGTGTGTTTCGGATGCTCAGCGGAGCAATTTTCGAACTTTGAGTGTTGCAGAAATTCACTCAGCAGTGCAGGCTTCTTTTCTTCTCTGCGATCGTATAGGTGCCCATGCGATCGCATAGTGCTTTTGTGGGGAGGACTTAATTCCTTCAATGTGATCGCAGAACTCTTCATGTGATTGCATAGTTCTGTCTCCCCCTTCTTCACGTTCGCACTCCTTTTCACGCGTTCGCACTGACTAATCTGGGCTGGTGCCCTAGGACCTAATTTCCTCTATGCGATCGCAGAGACCATGTTGCTATCGCATATGTCTATCGTTTTCCCTTCTGCTATCGCAGGACCTGCCCTGCGTTCGCATAGACCATTTTCCAGGCCTTCAATTTTTACTCTACGCGATCGCATCCCTTATTATGCGATCGCACTGAAGAAGATGTCTGGGCAGTTATAAACTTTTCAAAAATGAGGGTTCCTCCATTTTTATCAAACTCAAGCTAGAGAGCTCGGTTTTGGGAGATTTTTCAAGGGATTTTTAGAGGCAAATATTGGGTAACGATTTCTTACTCCCTTATGATTATTACCCACTAATCTAATCTCGAATTCAAGCTTTAATTTCAGATTTTGAATGAAAATTGGGGCAAAATTCTTAGACCTAACTTTGATGATTTGAAGGGGCATTTGACCTCCGATTTGGGAGGGTTTTTTGTTATATGGTTAGACTCATGAGAGTACGAGGTTTCTGAAAATGTAAAAATTATTAGATTCTGAGACGTTGGCCTGAGGGACATTTTGGTTATTTCACCTTTTTTCGCGCCTTAGCTTTAATTTAAACAGTGTAATTAGTTACTTGCGATGTTATTTACAATATGTAATTGGTTTGAATAGATTTGGGCCACTCAGAGTCGGATACTCGTGGCAAGGGCATTGTTTCTTAGTGGTTTTGTAACGGTTCGAGGTAAGTGACTTGACTAACTTTGTGTGGGGGACCTCTCCCCTTAGGATATCCTTGTTGTTTAAATGCCTTGAGCGCGAGGTGACGGGCACGTACTTGTGCTAGTTGTTGAAAATTTACCATAATTGGCTTATTTAGACTGTGTTTCTTCGTATATTTAACTATTAAAAATGCAACTTCACTTGTTTTAGCTTAGGAAAACCATGTTAGTAATTTATTTGCTCTATTTGACTAAATTGCAATATTTGTCCTCTTTGTGAGCATGCTAGGCTCTAGACCTTTACATGTTGTTGTACTTGACTTCTTTCTGTTAAATATTGAATTGTTGTGAAGTGTTACGATTGGGACTACGGGTTTGATTCCCGGGAGATCCTCCTGTTATTAACATGATGGACTACGGGTTCAATTCCGGTAGATCCCCTGTTATTGATATGATGGACTACAGGTTCAATCCCAGGAGATCCTCTTTAATTGGTATGACGGACTACGGGTTCAATTCCTGGGAGATCCTCAGATATTGGTACGAATGGAATGCGGGCTCAATTCCCAGAGCTCCATGTGGCATCCTGACTTTTGAGTGATTTTCCTTGTATTCATAGATTGTATTTGTAGCATGTTCCGTTTTACTTATTGTCTTGCTAGATATTCGGGATTTACTTCATTATCTATTGTCTTTTATTCTTATATTATTTCTTATGTTCATCTCAGTAGGGCCTCGACCTTCCTCGTCACTACTCCACCGAGGTTAGGCTTGGCACTTACTGAGTACCGCTATGGTGTACTCATGCTACTCTTCTGCACACTTTTGTTGTGCAGATCTAGGTACTTCTGGTCGGGCGCGCTATCAGTGATTTCAAAGCTACACTTGGAGACTTGAGGTATGCATCTGCCGTATCCGTAGAACCGAAGAGTCTCCTTCTATTCTACCTTTTAGTTAGCAGTTTCATTCATGTACTCAGTTGTTGTATACACTTCTAGATATTAGAGTCGTATGTTATGTTTTTATTTTTAGCCTATGTTACCTGGGTTTTCGGGTCTTGGAGGTTTTTACATTGTTTTGAGTTGAAGTGTATGTGTCAGGCGACACCCTATACATCTTTCTTATGTTATTCAATATTGTTTATCGTTTTCATAAAGGTTGTTGAATTTTCGCAATGTGTCAGGATTACCTAGTCGCGAAGACTGGGTGGCGTCATGACAGGTTCACGATTGGTGAACTAGGGTCGTGACAAGTTGGTATAAGAGCACTAGTCCATAGGAGTCACAGGACACATGCTAGGTATTTAGGGTCTCGCTGATCGGTACGGAGACGTCTGTACTTATCTACGGGAGGCTATGTAATTGATTAGGAAAAATCTTCACTTTATTGAATTCCTTGTCGTGTTATTTTGTTGTCATCGATTCTAAACTTCTGTCTTCTATTCTCTCACAGATGGTGAGGACACGCACGACCCGGGACGATCACGCATCCACACAAACTCCTGCAGCCGCTAGAGACATGATTCAGGGGAGGGGTCGTGGACGCACGCGGGGTGCAGCCAGGGCACCTACGCGAGCAGCCACCAAAGTGCCACCAGCAAACCTAGCCACGACTCAGGCACCAGAAACACTGATAGCAACACGATAGGGAATTCAATAATTACTAAAGAAAAACAAGAAAATCAAGAAACGTGCGGAAGCTAAAAGAAAATAAAAAACAAAAAAAGACGGAAAATTAAAGATAGATTGAATTCAATAAAGAGTTTCTTGAATTCAAGAAGTCTATTCTTGAATTTTAATCCTAACAACAACAATTAGCTAACGACGAACTAATCGCCATTGGAAGAGAATTCAAACAAGAGATAGATTGTGAAACCCGACCCTTTAGAATAATAAGAACAACAATAAGCCTAAACTTATCACCTTTCTTGAATACCTATAAGTGATCTAAGATTTCTAAAGAGTTTAATCTTACCACCTTAAGTTGAGTCTTGAAGGTTGAAGAATAAATCCAAGAGTAGCCACACACAAGAGTGCAAGAGAAATCTCATAATTTTTATTGATAATCTGAATAATCTAAAAGCAAATAAGATACCCCCTTTATATAGGGAAGGGGTCAAAATTCTACCTAAAAATAAGGAAAATAAAGTCCTAAACTACTTTGGACAACAAGTCCAACTACCTTAGGAAAAGGTAAAACTCTATGAAACAAAAACCAAGTCAATCTTAGAAAGTAATTCCAATAAATTTAGGAAAAGAAAAACATAACTTTATCTAACTAGGAAATCAATAAATATAGTCACATAATATATGTAAATAAGTCCCAAACAAATCTTGGACAGAATCCTGGAAATCTTGAAGGAAATTTGCAAGCACTTTGGCATCAACTTGCACTCAACATCTAGTACGCCTGTTGTACGCTTCTTGGACATCAAGTAAGTGTTTCTTATGCTATTAAAATATGGCTTAATGTAGGACTTCATGGGATGCAAGTTTGGACACATAATAGATGCCAAATTGGTCAAACAATGGCCTGATTTGGACTCTTCTTGAACATTAATTCATCTTTGAGATTCCTAAGCTTCAACCTTGTATTTGAATAGATTTGAGCTTACTAGGATGTCATCATTCCCCTCTTCTTGAAGAAAATTCGTCCTCGAATTTCGACCTTGCAAGAAAACAAAGACATGCACTAGTAAATGGTATCCACTAATCTGAAAAAATGGTAAGAATAAAACAAGATAGTGACCATGTGTCAACTTAACCCAATTAAGCCGAATAGGTATAAATACTCCGTTAAAAAGCATATGGACATCATCATCCCAATAACATTTATGCCTACTTAGATTTGTCCCATAAAACCTCTCTTAGATGCACTATGCAAGGGAAGTGGTAATTCGATCTTGTCAATAAGGTCATCCAAAAATGTGCATGACAATGAAATTACATTAAGATTCATCCTCCATCCATTAAAAACAAGTATCTCTAATACATGTATAAAATAAGACACTTTTATGATATAGCCAAGTATAAATTACAAATCCCATGGATTCCTTTTCATGTAAGTTATTCAAAGAAGCACATAAATTCGCAAGAAGGTTAGAAGAACCCATAGTTCCCAAACTAAAAGTTTCAATACATTCAAGCTCATGAATATAACTCTCCCCAATAATATCCCCCACATCAATAGATTCTAAACATTTGCTCAAACTATAGCAGAAAGAGTCATAGGTAGGTTCATTGAAATGTATTTGATCACTAGTGTCACAACAATCATGCATATCCTCATTACTAGTAGAAAACACATTCATAATCTCACAATCAAATTGGCTTAATGAATGACTCTCCATTACACAACAAAAATCATGTTCTATCAATTTATCATATGAAAACTCACTAGACACTTGAATAAGAGAAGAAGGAATATTTAAATCATTCGCAAGCCTCTTCTCAAAAATTTCATGCCTCTTTCTACCAAGTTGGAATTCATAATCATCTATGTCGAACTCAATTTCAAAAGGAAGAAAATTACTCTTGCACTTGAACTTAGATATTACAGTTAATGACTTCATATGCATCAAAACATCATCATCCATAAAAATTATAAAGTCATCAACATAAGAAATTAGAGTATAGTTCATTACCTCCAAGAATACCTTAGGTGTCCTAGAAAGGCAAGGAATTCGTATAAACCAATTATACATACCATACTTGGACTTATTTACCAGTAGAACATCATCACTTTGTATATTTTAATGCAATCGCTTCAACTTAGCAATATTTTTAGGCAAGCCCATGTCAAAACTGTAAATAAGGATCAAAATAGTCAAAAGGTTCAAGAACAAGTAAATTACTTAAGCTTTTATCTTCTACCATCTAGCTAGAATTGATTTCGCCTAATTCATGTTTGAATCCAATGGTATCCTTTAGCACCATCTCTTGCGCCTCACCTATCCTTTTAGAAGGTCTTTCAACATGTGCCTGAAAAAAACACAAGAACTAAAACAAGAAAGATTTAATGGGTTAGAAAGTAAGGAACATATTTTTGTACTTACACTCTCTTTGGCGTTTATCTTAAGAATAACTTTTTCCTCACCCTTAGCTTCTTTTTTCTCTCCAAAGTTTTCTTCACTAAAACCCTCATATTTTTCTCTCTTTACCTAACATGCTTTTGTTATCTCATTGCCTTTCCTCTTTTCTTTTTCACTTTTTTTCTCACTTGACATCCCATTATCTTCATTCAACACAACCTTTCCTTTTTCCTCTCTTGGGATGTCGACATGCACTCCCTTACTCCTCTCATTATTTTCTCTCTCGTATTTTTCCATATTCTCTTTAACAATCCTTTCATCTTCGCAAATTTGTGAGGGAGTCGAAGGTCCAAGAATGAGTTTCCTCCTGTTAACCTCAAGAGAGTATCTATTTTTTCCCATGTTATATGAAGCTCTTGTATAGTCATACCATGGCTTTCCCAACAAGACATGATAATTATTTATGGGAATCACATCACACCAGATCGCATCCTTATACCTTCCAATAGAGAATAGTAGTAACACTCTTTTATCTACCTTTACTCCTCCAAACATGTAGGGTTCAATATGCTCAACATAAGGCAAATTCAATTTCTCAACCATATAAGTGCTTATTGTGTTATAACCAAAATCTTTGTCAATTCTAAGGGCACAAATCGCAGACATCACTTTAGCTCTTATTTGGAAAATAACTTTACAATTGTCTTCCTTCCATTCAGTATACTGTAAGTTCGACTTTTCAAGTTCTTGAGTCATAGCTCGCCTCCTTCTTTATAACTACATGTTTGAAACATCATGAACAAAGATTAGAAGAAATATGTATATCTAATTTTGGCTTTTTCCTTTTAATGTTTTTACCTCTCTTGCCTTTTTCCACTCAAACCAGCTCATGGTTGTTAATCTTTAGATTATCTAACAAGTCACAATCTGTAGTGATAAGAATAAGGACTTGGAAAAATAAAAGAAATATAGAAGACCAAACCTAGAAAGAATAGGAATTCGTTAGTAGAAAAAAAAAGGAAAGAATTTATGAAACCCAACACCTAGATGAATGAGGAAAGAAGTTACCTTAATCTTCAAGAACTAGGATCCCTTCTTCTTATTTCATTTCTTGACTATAAAACCAAATAACACTTGAATTTTGATATAGTAATGAGCAATAGCACTTTTTTTGGCTGATTGTTTTTTTTTATTTTCGTTTTTTTTGTTTTTTTATTTTCAAGAACCTCCCAAGATTATCAAGATTGAAATCTTGATTAGCCTATGCTCTAATACCACTTGATAGAAACATGATAGGGAATTCAAGAATTCCTAAAGAAAACAAGAAAATCAAGAAACGTGCGGAAGCTAAAAGAAAATAAAAAATGAAAAAAGATGGAAAATTAAAGATAGATTGACTTCAAGAAAGAGTTTCTTAAATTCAAGAAGTCTATTGTTGAAGTTGAATCCTAACAACAACAATTATCTAATGAAGAACTAATCGCCTTTGGTAGAGAATTCAAACTAGAGATAGATTGTAAAACTCGACCCTTTAGAATAACAAAAACAACAATAACCTAAAATTATCACCTTTCTTGAATACCTAGAAGTGATCTAATATTTCGAAAGAGTTTAATCTTACCACCTTAAGTTGAGTCTTGAAGGTTGAAGAATAAATCCAAGAGTAGCCACACACAAGAGTGCAAGAGAAATCTCACTATTTTTATTGATAATCCGAATATTCTAAAAGCAATGAAGATACCCCCTTTATAAAGGGAAGGGGTCAAAATTCTACCTAAAAATAAGTAAAATAAAGTCCTAAACTACTTTGGACAACAACTCCAACTACCTTAGGAAAAGGTAAAACTCTAGGAAACAAAAACCAAGTCAATCTTGGAAAGCAATTCCACTAAATTTAGGAAAAGGAAAACATAACCTTATCTAACTAGGAAATCAATAAATATAGTCCCATAATATATGGAAATAAGTCTCAAACAAATCTTGGACAGAATCTTGAAAATCTTGAAGGAAATTTGCAGGCACTTTGGCACCAACTTGCACTCAACATCTAGTACGCCTATTGTACCCTTTTTGGACATAAAGTAAGTGCTTTTTATGCTATTACAACGTGGCTTAATGTAGGACTTCATGGGCTGACAGTTTGGACACATTGTAGATGCCAAATTGGTCCAACAATGGCCTTATTTGGACTCTTCTTGAACATTAATTCCTCTTTGAGATTCCTAAGCTTCAACCTTGTATTTGAATAGATTTAAGCTTCCTAGGATTCTATCAGACGCCCACATCCACCACTACTCCAGTTGTTCAGGAGGCATTGGCGCAGTTCATTAGCATGTATACCACAATGTCGCAAGAAGGGTTACTTCCACTTCCTGCAGCCACGTCCCAGGCTGGGGGAGGAGCCGAGACTCCCGCAGCTCTCACTCCAGAGAAGAGGGTGCAAATGGTACCGGTTCCAGATATTATTCCTGCCCAGCCTGCAGTGTCGGTTCAGCCCGAGGATGGGGCACCTGCTTCGGAGGATGAGCAGTGTAGATTGGAGCGGTTCAAGAAGTATGACCCTCATATTTTCAGCAGAGTGGCTACAGATGATACTTTGGGGGGTTTTTGAAGGATTGTCAGTGCATTTTCCGCACCATGGGTATTACTGCTTTGAGTAGGGTTTCTTTTGCAGCTTTCTAGCTTCGAGGAGTCGCCTATGACTGGTGGCGCACCTTTGAGTTAGACTGCCCGGACGAGGCTGCCTCCCTGACTTGGACTCTATTTTCAGATATGTTCCATTGGGAGTTTGTTCCCCAGAGCCTCCAAGATGCATAGCGCGTGGAGTATGAGAGCTTGCACCAGAGCCCTATTATTGTCTATGAGTATGCCATTCGCTATACTATGTTGTCCAGGCATGCAACTACTTTGGTGGCTACTGTTCGTGAGAGGGTTCGCAGGTTTATCGAGGGTCTTATTCCTTCCATCAGGTTTGGCATGGCGCGAGAGTTGGAGATGGATATACCCTATCAGCAGGTGGTGAGTATAGCTAGAAGGATAGAGGGTATGCATGCCAGAGAGCGAGAGGCGAGAGAGGCGAAGAGGTCTCGAGAGTCTGGTCATTTCTCTAGTACCCGTACTTCAGGAGCAGGACATCATGGTCGGGGCTATACGGGTCGCCTAGTTCACTCAGCTTTCCTTCATCCAACAGTACTCCAGCTCCTCCCAGATCTCAGGAGCCTTATTATGCACCTCCGGTTTCTAGTGTGCCTCCTGCGATGGTTACCTCTAGAGGTCAGTCTAGCTGGAGTGTATCGAGTCAGTCACAACCACCGCACCCTCCTAGAGCTTGTTATGAGTGGGGGAATACCCGCCACTTGGTTAGAGAGTTCCCCAGATGAGGGAGAGGTGTGCCTTCTCGGTCTCCACAGCCTCAGCATGCTCCACAGGGTCAGCAGGCCATTGTTCCAGCTCCAGCCGCCACCCCACCTACCCAGCCAGCTATGGGCGGGGATCGGGGAGATATAGATCGTCCTCGAGAGAGGGGCCGGGCTAGATTTTATGCCATTCCTAATTGTGTTGAGGCTTTCGCCTCCGATTTCGTTATCACGGGTATTATATTGGTTAGCCACAGAGAGGCATCGGTTTTATTCGATCCAGGCTCTACTTATTCTTATGTGTCATCTTATTTTGCTCAACATTTGGGTACAGCCCAAGAGACCTTGAGCTTTCTTATTTATGTTTCTACTCCTCTGGGAAATTCCCTTGTTGTGGACCGTGTATATCGGTCATGTTTGGTTATATTTGTGGTTTGAGACCAGGGCAGATCGTTTATTACTTGATATAGTTGATTTTGATATAATCTTGGGCATGGACTGGTTGTCGCCCCAGTATGCTATTCTTGAATGTCACGCTAAGACCGTGACACTGGCTATGCCAGGTATTCCGCGTCTTGAGTGGAGTGGTACTTTTGATCACACTCCCAGTAGAGTTATATCCTTTCTTAAAGCTCAGCGTATGGTTGAGAAGGGGTGCACCGCATATTTATCCTATGTGAGAGATGTCAGTGCTGATACCTCTTCTATTGACTCTGTTCTAGTGGTACGGGATTTTCCCGATGTGTTCCCAGCTGATCTTCCGGGCATGCCTCCCGATCGGGACATTGATTTTGATATTGATTTTTTTGCTGGACACTCAGCTCTCCTCCTTACCGTATGGCTCCTCCTGAGTTGAAGGAGTTGAAGGATCAGTTACAGGAATTGCTTGATAAGAGTGTTTCACCATTGGGTGCTCCTGTCTTGTTTGTAAAGAAAAAGGATGGTTCTATGTGCATGTGTATCGATTATTGTCAGTTGAACAAAGTTACAGTGAAGAACCGACATCATTTGCCTCGTATTGATGATCTATTTGACCAGCTTCAAGGCGCACAGGTGTTTTCTAAGATTGATTTGCGCTCAGGTTATCACCAGTTAAAGATTCGGGAGCCGGATATCCCGAAGACTGCTTTCGTGACTCGGTATTGTCATTACAAGTTCCTTGTCATGTCATTTCGGCTGACCAACGCCCCATCAGCTTTCATGCATTTGATGCAAAGTGTATTTAGGCCCTATCTTGACTCATTAGTCATTGTCTTCATAGATGATGTTCTTGTATCCTCCCGTGGTTGGGAAGATCATGAGCAGCACATAAGGACAGTGCTTTAGGCCCTGAAGGAAAAGAAATTATATGCAAAGTTCTCAAAATGTGAGTTTTAGTTGAGTTTTGTGGCATTCCTAGGCCATGTGGTATCGAGTGAGAGCATGCGGGTCGATCCGAAGAAGGTGGAGGCCGTGAAGAGTTGGCCCAGGCCCTCCTCAGCTAAAAAGATCCACAGTTTCCTTGGCCTGGCGGGGTATTACTGTCGTTTTGTGGAGGGGTTCTCGTCGATTGCATCCCCTATGACTAGATTGACCCAGAAGAGTGCTCCTTTTCAGTAGTTGGACGAGTGTGAGGCGAGCTTCCAAAAGCTCAAGACGTCTTTGACTTCAGCCCCTATTCTGATTTTTTCTATTGGTTCGGGGCCCTATACAGTATATTGTGATGCCTCACGAGTTGGACTTGGAGCGGTGTTGATGCAGGATGGTAGGGTGATTGCCTACGCGTCCAGACAATTGAAGGTACATGAAAAGAACTACCCTCTCCATGACCTTGAGTTATCTGCTATTGTTCATGCCTTAAAAATCTGGCGTCATAATTTTTATGGCGTGCCTTGTGAGAGTTACACGGATCATCGGAGTTTACAACACTTGTTCAAGCAGAAGGATCTGAACTTGTGCCAGAGGAGATGGTTGGAGCTACTGAAGGATTATGATATTACTATTCTTTATCACCCTAACAAGGCCAATGTGGTAGCCGATGCTTTGAGTCTCCGGGCGGAGAGTTTGGGAGTTTGGCGCATTTACTAGCTTCAGAGAGACCCATGGCGATGGATGTTCAGGCTTTAGCCAGTCAGTTCGTGAGATTGGACCTTTCAGAGCCTAGTCGGGTTCTAGCCTGTGTGGTTTCTCAGTCCTCATTGTTTGATCGTATCAGGGAGAGGCAGTATGATGACCATCATTTGCTTGTCCTCAGGGACACAGTTCAGCATGGTGATGCTAAGGATGTGACTACTGGAGATGACGGGGTATTGAGGATGCAGGGTCGGACTTGTGTGCCTGATGTTGATGATATTCGGGAGTTGATATTGACTGAGGCCCATAGCTCGTGGTACTCCATCCATCAGGGTGCCGCTAAGATGTATCAGAATCTGAGGCAGCATTACTGGTGGAGGCGGATGTAGAAAGACATAGAAGATTTTGTAGCTAGATGCCTCAACTGTCAGCTGGTAAAGGCTGAGCACCAGAGACCGGGAGGGTTACTCTAGCAGATGGAGATTGCGGAGTGGAAATGGGAGAACATCACGATGGATTTGTGATTGGTCTTCCTCTGATGGCGAGGAAGTTTGATTCTATTTAGGTTGTTGTGGATCTGCTGACCAAGTGCTCTCATTTCATTCTAGTGTGTACTTCTTACTCAGCGGAGCGGTTAGCAGGGATTTATATCAGGAAGATTGTCCGTCTGCACGGCATTCCGATTTCTATCATCTCAAACACAGGTTTAGTGCTTACATCACGGTTCTGGAGAGCCTTCCAGCACGAGTTGGGTACCCGGGTGACCATGAGTACAACTTTTCACCCTCAAACGAACGGGTAATCCGAGCGCACTATTCAGATTCTTGAGGATATGCTCCGTGCGTGTGCGATTGAGTTTATAAGGTCTTGGGATCAATTCTTGCCATTGGCTGAGTTTGCATATAACAATAGTTATCAGTCCAGTACTACTTGATGGCGCTCCTTGGAAGGTACGTGATATCATGCTCGCTGAGCTCAACGGCCCATCTTGCAACTGTTTCGAGTTTGTGTAGGACGCTCCTTAGAGGGAAGGTCGTTATTACCCTTACGGGATGGCATTGAAATATGGTGGTAGCTTTCGTGAAGCTACTATGAGTGCCAATGCTAGCCTCACGAGGTGGGGTACCGGGTTTTTGCATCCACCAACATTTTGCTAATATAATAAATAGGAGATTGTGTACCTTTATTTTCGCGCACTAGGACGGCACTGACTGCAGCTTCTGATACGGCCAAATATACCAACAGCGGCTCGCCTGGGTTGGCTTTCACAAGTAGGGGTGGTGATGAAAAATATGCTTTCAAGTTCTTCAGGGCCTCTACACATTCTTTGTTCCACTGTAGTCCCTGGTCTTTCTTCAATACATCGAAGAATTCTTGGCACCTGTCGGAGGAGCATGAGATGAACCTGGAGAGGGCGGCTATCCGACTCGTCAGCTTATGCACTTGCTTTTTTCTGCTTAGCGTTGGGATGGCTTCAATAACCTTGATCTGGTAAGGGTTGACTTCGTGCCCCTTTGTGATACTATAAATCCCAGGAACTTTCCCGAGGCTACGGCAAAAGCGCATTTTTTGTGATTCAGCTTCATACCGTACCTCCTTAATCTTTCGAAGGCTTCTTTCATGTGGGTGAGGTGGTCTTTGTTTTTTGATGACTTGACCAGCATGTCGTCGATATAGACCTCCATTGTCTTTCCGAATTGTTCTTTGAATATCGTAGTCACCAACCTTTGGTAAGTGGACCCTGCGTTCTTAAGCCCAAAGGGCATTACCTTATCGCAGTATGTCCCTTGGTGAGTGATGAAAGTTGTTTTCTCCTGATCCTCCTCGGCCATCATGATATGATAGTGGAGGACTACCTTGAAGTTTTCATGGATGACTTATTAGTGGTTGGGGATGCTTTTGATGATTGTCTTGCAAATTTGAACAAATTGTTGGCTAGATATGAAGAAACCAATTTGGTACTCAATTGGGAGAAATGGCATTTCATGGTCTAGGAAGGTATTGTCCCCAGTCATAAAAATCTCAAGGAACTAAATTGAAATTGATAAGGCAAAGATTTAGGTGACAATCAAGTCCCAAAAGGTTTGCTCTCATCAAACTTGAAAGCGCATGATTGTTTTTACCCAAAATGGTCAAAAAGCTTAGGGATGTGACATTCACCTAGGTATTTTCCTAATAGGTTAAGTACGTTAATACTTGTTTTATTGATCAGGATATATTATAGCTCTCAACTCTAAGTAACTCACTCGGTACCTGTCGGTCATAGAGTGATTTTTCCCAATTTGTCTTTCTCAAGTCCAAATGAGTATCAAGCTAAATAGTTGATATGAACACAAATAAGTTTTTTTCTATCTCTAGTTCAAATTTTTTAACTAGGCTAATCAAAATCTTAATTAGCCCAATTTCTTGTTAGTCAAGATTTCCTATACTAGGTCCCTCTTTCGCAAGTAGAGACCAAGGCAAAAAAATGTATGAATCCATGTTTGCAACCATTAACTGTAAAATTAAAGCATAAACAAGGCTAAATAATCAACACCTAATCATAAACAAGCACTAAATTAAATACACATAAGGTTTACATACTATGGTTAGATCACAACCCTAGTAAGAGTTAGCTACTCATAATAGAAAATAAAAATATACTAATTATACTCATAATGTAAGATTAAAATGATAAATTATGATGTTTAAATCTCAAAATGACCACAAATTTCCTAAAATGGAAAATTACAACAACTACAACTGCTTGAACGTCAAAAATTGACCTTAAAATATGATTTTCGTCTATTTATGCCAAAAATCCGCTAACAAAAATGCCCCTCAAGAGGTTCTACGGGGGGCACAATTCCATGTGCGGTTCACACATTGCTTGGTCTTGCAGGGACTTGGAATTTGCAGCCTCATAATTTGGTCTACGGCGGTAAGTCAGCTTCTGTAGCCGCACAATTCTTGTGCGGTCAACACTTCAGGCAAGGCTTCATGCCTTGCTCATTTGCACACTCTCTAAACATTTGAATTTTTGTTGGTGCAAACCCCTATTTTGCGAATGCACAATTCATTTGCAGTTTACACATCTGCTTCAAGCATGTTGGGCTTCTTCACCAGTTCTACGGCTGCAGAGGGAATTTGGCGGTCTGCACTTTCTTCTGCGGCCGCAGAAATACCTTTACAAACCGTGCTTCTTGTGCGATGTGCCCCTTTTTGCCTTGGGAGTTGGAACACTCCTTTGAATTGGATTTCTTCATGAGAGCCCAATTCCAACATTCCTGCAATTTGCATACTTTTATTAGTTTTGGGAACATAAATCAATACTTTCAAAAAAAAATAGAAGCAAAAATGTGCTAATAAGTGGACAA
The DNA here is from genome assembly GCA_034376525.1 of Nicotiana benthamiana. Taxonomy (NCBI): domain Eukaryota; kingdom Viridiplantae; phylum Streptophyta; class Magnoliopsida; order Solanales; family Solanaceae; genus Nicotiana; species Nicotiana benthamiana. The sequence continues at coordinate 32,188,236 of CM067335.1, read as the reverse complement.
AATCCACGCTTATCACCAAGCAGCACAAGTACAGAAATACGAAAAAGCAGCAAATGGAAAGAAAGCAAAAGTCTAAACAACTTCTCCCCCAGAAATCAGGGGAAAAGAAGCATTAGCACCCCCGAGAGAAGTGGGCGGATCTGCAGTCAACTAAGGATCTTGTCCTTTATCGTTATTCTCTTCAAGTTCCTCCTCGGTTCTTGAGAACTCAAAATCGGAACCAGAAGAATCAATTGAATTAGACTTAACTGGAGGGCATCCACGAGCAGTTAACTCTCGGGCCTTGGAGATCTCATCGTCAATACCAACGACGCACGCTTTGGCCTCTTTCATGTTTCTTTTCCTCACTGTATACATAAAATATGTTCCCCTTGGTGCTGAAGTTCTGATTTAAGCCTATCAACCTTGGTCAAAAGGCCACCCCGCTAGGTTCTCGTGGTGCTAAGGTTAAGATCAATATCATGGATAATGTTTATATGAACCTTATTGTGTTCTATGATCCTCTTATACATATCCTCCATGTTACACCTCATATTTTCGTACATCGTAAGTCAATTGATGTAAGCTTGGAAATTAGATCCTCTTTTAAAGTACATAAAGTAATCATTTAATGATGTTACGCCCCATTTTTGCAAGCCTTTAAGAGTTAACACTAGGGGACCAATGTTTCTAAGGGGGAAGTATGTTACACCCCGTACTTCAGACGTCACTATCATTATAAGATTATCTAATGTAAGCTCAAAAAGGATGAAATCCTTCTACAAGGCTAAGGAAGGCTTATCAAAGTCATAAGTAAGTTAAGGTGAATGAGACTTGGAAAAAAACAAATGAGATAATGGATACATAAAATTGAGTTGTTTGCTTACACGGGTACTTGCCTGAGCTACTTGCTTACCCATCCTACTAGCTTGAGCTACTTAACACATCTCATGATTATTAAAATAGGAAAAGACGTGCATAAGTGAATAAGGGAAGCATGTGACACATATTAAGTGAATAGCAGGTGACAAGTAGGTGTGCCACCTACTTGCAAAAAGGGAAGGCCCAAATTAGTCCGCCTAAATAGACATGTGCATTATAGCCAAGAGGGACTCTTTATGGGATAATAAAGATATCTCTCCTCATAATATCCAAGTAGTAGGAACATAAAGAGAGCCACAAAATTCTCTCCAAAATTTATCTACTCCAAACCCTCAAGAAGTTGCCGATAATTTTCTTCTTCTTTCAATTCAAGTTAAAGGGTAATCTTCAATCTTGAAGAATCTAAAGTGAAGAAAGTGAATGGTCATCAAGGGAAAGATACTACCATTGTTTCATCCCTACTAAATCTGATCTAGGAAATAGAATCATCTCTTCTTTATTTATTTTAGTTTATCTAAGTTCTATCTACGTTGTTCGGTGAAAGACTTGTGAATTAGGGGTTGAAAGTTGAGTTGAAGTTGTTGAGGTGTTATGGGCTGTTCGGAATATATTCATGTTATTATATGGCTATTACATGCGAATATTGGCTTGGACATGTTGTTTTTATGCTTATTGGTGCCTTAACTAAGTTGTGAGAGGAATAATTGATGAAATAATAATCTAAAAATCAATTTTGAGTTGTTGTAATTTGTGGACTGCTATGAGTTTGTTTTTATGTAGTCTTGTGGCTTAAAAATTAATATGTATAGCTTGAGCACATTGTGGTTGTCAGTATTGAAGTGTCTAAAGTTCTAGCTAAAGTTTAGGGATGAAAAAGTGCCAAGTAACACTAGGTTGTTGTGTGAGATTATGTGGACTATTTTGGCATGATCCATTTGATACAAACGAAATGAACACCTTTCAAAAATGACTCTATTCTTAGAAATACTAGAGGTGCCTATGTTCTTGATTCCTTGTGTCATTATATCGCATGTTCATTTGTGTCATAAAATACATAAGCTGATAAAGTTTATTTCATGATATTAAATGAAGGCATATTAATCTTATGCCATTTTGAGAGATACTATAGGCTTACCTTTTTATGCATTGCATTCATTTATACATGTACATTGATACATGGCCATATGGATTTATATACGCGTGTATATATATATATATATATATATATATATATATATATATATATGACCATATGGATTTATATACGCGTGTATATATATGTATATATGTATATATATATATATATGTGTGTGTATATATATATACATATATATATATATATATATATATATATATATATATATATATATATATGTATATATTATATGTATAAGGGGTATGAGGAAAGGTTACAGTGTTATATACGCATCACCACCTGATCAGCTGGTATACTTTGATGATTTCGCCCACTGAGGCTGAGATGATATGATGTGATTCCCTCAGAGGCTTGATGATGTTAAGTATGCATATACCTATGCATTATATGACATTTATACTCATATATATTATACTATAGATTTTTTATTATTCACTGCTATTCAGACTTACATGTTAAGTCATTTACTCCATGTTTCTTTGATGTCTTTTATGTACTACTTTTCATGCATTACATACTTAATACTTTATTCGTACAGACATTCCTTTTGCCTAGGGATGTTGTGTTTCAAGTCCAAAGGTCCTGATAGACAGGTTGACAGTCCTTCTCGTAGGCTATACGCTCAGCGGAAGGTGTTGGCGCACTCCACTTGCTCTAGAGTTGCCTATTTGGTCGGTATACTTTGGACATGTAATGATTGGTATGGCGGGGCCTAGTCTTGACCTTTATATACTCTTAGAGGCTTGTAAATAGATGTCATGCATATGAAAGATCATATGCCTTTGTTGGCCTATGTTTTGTGTGTACAGGTGATCATTCTGGTCTTGTAGGCACGTATGTCACAAGTATAAGTTTGTATTCCATGTTGGGTCATCCTACATCAAGTATTTTTTATGTTTTATTCTGGTTATATCATAACGGACCTTATGGCCTAATTGCCCGTAATGGTATGATAAGAAAGATATGTTACGCTGGTACTCTGTTGGGTAAGGCACTCGGTGCCCGTCACGACCCATCGATTTGGGTTATGACACTTCATCTGGGCACGCTTCTCCTCGGCAGCGGCAACCTCTTCATCTTTGGAGTTCAAAGCTACCTCCAAGTTATTCACTCTCTCAATAGAGGCAGATTCGCGCACGGAAGCATCGATCACAACATCTTATACCTCAGCTCATTTAGTCATAGCTTCTTGAAATTGTACATTTAGCTGAGAGGATTCTTGACTGAGGACCATCACTTCTTACTCACTCTATTGCAACTGAGCATCTAACTCACTTGCCTCAGCAACTTTTGCTTTCATCACCGAGAGTCGAGCAATAATTTGTTCCCTCTCAGCCAATAATTGATCTTGCTCAGACTTGAGTCCTTCTTTATCAAGGATCAATTTTTGAGGATCTACGGTCAGTAGACGCCAAGAGGGAGACACTCTTCCTCCTTTGGAGGTCTGCAGATGGGGGTGAGTAATTGTGCCGCAAATTCCCATGGTATGGGGACTGGGGAGAAAGGATATCCTCCTCTCGGGTGCCGGTGAGGGTGATGTAACAGTTGTTGGTGATAAAGGTATGACCGGCGTGGAAAGAGATGAATAGGTTGAGAAGCAGCTACAACAGAGGTAGTGTTGTTGTTGCTTGCTCACCAACCAAAGGTGGAAGAGGCACCGTACTCGAACTTATAGTACTGGGGGTAACAACTGGGGCCATAAAGGGATAATTAGCATTCTCCACCAAGTCAAATTCCCCTAGAGAGCTCGGGCATCATCCTCGGTTGGGGTTATAAGCTCTTCATATTGAGCACTTTGTTGAACTAATGAAGGTCATTGTGTCATTTGTAGGGAAGCCCCCTCATCACTAGCTTTCCCATCGTATTCAATAACCATAGTGGTTGCGGCTTTCATCACTTTTAATTCTTTCCCTCGGTCGAGGAAGAATGCTATATTTTTGGTTACTTGTTCGCAAGCCAGGAATCCTAGAGGAAGCGCTTGCACCGGAAGCAAATCCGATGACACCTTTTCGGGTGAGAGCCTCCTTCAGCAACCTTGCATCCTCTGAGGTATCAACCAAAACATCCTCATCAGGGATGGTAACAGACCCATGCAGGAGACCTGAATCCAACAAAAGAAAAAAATGGTGAGGTTAGCCAATCTTCCAACGTACAAAAATATAATGAAGGAATAATCAGTTTACTGTGATTCTTGGCCCTCCACCCGTACTTGGGGGGCAACTCTTTCCACCAGTGGGTCTCAGACGTGTTGATGTCTAGAATTTTCTAAATCCACCGGTCAAGACCTTCAACCCTTGGTGGTGTCCACCGAGTTGCTGAAATAATAAAAGGAGAAGGTTTAACAGCGACACGAAACAACCTTTTTTAAGAAAAGAAAGAAAGATAGACTTTAAACTTACGTGTAAAAATCTAAGATTCGGGAAAAAGCAAAGTTGTATCCAATATGATGTCCTTGGTGGAAATGATGACCAACCACTCTATCCACCCACTATTATTGTCATCATCCATGCTAGTGAGCAAAGCATGGTGGCCACATTTGCTGAAATTTATTACTCCCCTACACAAAATCTTAGGGAATAAAGGTTCATCATACTAGCCAAGGTGAGGTCCACCCTCATTACCTGGCATAGCCGTCGCAAACAGGCCATCGTTTGACATACCGAAGGGTTCACCTGTGCCAAACAAACTTGGTATCGTTGGCACAACTTCAAATCAAGGGGTCAAGTCCCCCGCTCAAAGAAAACATACCCAAAGTGAATGGGTACGTGTAAACATATGTAAAGCCATTCTTAGTATAGGTTACTCCCTCCACCATATCGGGAGCAATGATGATCAGGTCGTGGCAATCACAGTCCTCATTTACAACAGTAATGCTGGAAGGGCGAATAAAAAAGAAGGGCACTTGCCAACAACCCAAGTGCGAGAGTTTGAAGAAGGGAACTTTTCTTTAAATTCCTTGGCTGTGTTGAGATGTTTGAGGATGATGATGCTCACCGTGGGAGGGTCAGAATAAATATCAATTTCTTTGTCTTTGATTTTCTTTAGCCCCCCACCAAAGAGAAGGCCGAAGTTCTTGGAAGAGTTAGTGAAAGAAGCCATGATTGGTAGAAGGTGATAAGAGTTCTTTGAAGAAAATTAAAGAAAGATGAAAGCAGAAAAGAACTGAATGTAAAGAAGTTGAGAGATTTTGTGAAGCTGTTAAGTGCAAAAGAAGAAAAATGAGGGCGTATAAATAAAAGAATATGCGGCTAAAATCATGGCCATGATTACCTCGAGAACCAGCAAAGATATTGCTAAATCGTGGAGTAAAACGTGTGTGAGATATTAAATACGAAGAGTTATGCGTCTTATCAAGAGTCAAAAACTTTTCAAAAGGGTTCAAAGTATTTCCCGCCAAGAAATGAATCTTCACCAACTTCCTAGTGACACAATGATATGCCACTGGAAAGCAAGGGGGCTATCTATATAGAGTAAAATCGGTTCATATTAAATACTCGAATGACCGAGTGACACGTGGAACCGAGAAGGGGTGGGGGGAGATAGAAGATAAAGCGAGTGGAACCCAAGATCGAGGATAACAACTTTGATTATATCGGGTAGATCTCGAACGCAACATTATCAACTAGAGCAAATAAATGTTTGTCACCATATGAAATTCAATGTAAAATATTCCTTAGTATTAAATGCGCATTTGTTATAAAGAGTTTTAGTAATTGATGTCAATAAATATCAATACCACACCAGAGGGGGGGGTGATTTGTGTGGTACCTAATATTTGCGTTAGAAGAAATTGGTTCTCCTAAGTGTTCTAACTATTGCAGTTTGCGGAATAACAAAAACTGAAAGTAAAGTGCACAGCTATTTTTACGTGGAAAACACCTGGCTCAAAAGGTGTAAAAACCATAACCTACTACTCAGTATGATTTTCTCAAACTCCACTAAAATCAATGAGCCAAAAACGACATTTACAAAACTCTTTGTAAACCTAAGGATTAAGCTATAATCCCAATGTGGCACACAACCTCAGATACTGCGACACTATCAAGTTAACTCTAACTTTATGACACAACGTACCTAATACAATTTCTTCTAACTAAGCTGAAAGGTACAGTATAAAACCTACTACAATTGAACAAGAAATAGAAAAATCAGATGGAACTGGTTCTTCTCTAGGTTCATGTAGCTGTAGGCGTCCACACTTGTAACTTGCATATATTGAAAGTTAGAGTTTGATTACGACTCCACTTCTTATCCGTTCACAATTCGAGTCCTTGGCCAATGCAAACTCCAAATCTTATCCTATCTTAGGATTAAGTTCTCTTCACATAAAGAGACTGTCCTCTTTATCCCAATGCAACCTTTTCGATTATGATCAGAAGATATTGATGTGTGATCTTTGGTGCATTATCTTCCTCACGTGCACTGCATGTGCCCTCATTGATTCAGGCTGTGTAGTACAAGATGGACCAGGTCCTTCTATCAGTTTATTTGTCAATCTTCAAAACTCAACTGAAACTTGGGCCAACAATTTCCCCCTTTTTGATGATGACAAACTATGTGCTTATTATGATCAGGAACCTGTAGACTTAGCTTAAATCAACACTTAGAAAATCATTTAACTTATCATTAAAGAGGTCAGATTTAGGTCATAAACATCACTAGTTCAGAAAATCTTTTTAAGCACAATATCTTCCCCCTTTTTGCATCATCGAAAAGTTGCATAAATGATGTATATTCTCGAAGTTAATATCTACTCATGGTTGCTAGGGAAACAGCAAGTGAACACATGTTCAAGTTAATCCAAAATCATCTCAGAAATAACTATTTAGAACAAGATTAACAAGAACCAGAAAAGTTTCATTCATTGATTACAGAAATGTTCCTACTAAGCAGTCCACAAAAAGAAACATAAAACTTCCAACCATGAGAAAAAAGAGAAAATTGACCAAGAACCATATAAAATTGTCACAGAAGGGGGGGGGGGGAACTAGACTGGAACCTAGACACAGGACTCCTAAGGCTTGGATGAGCTAGAGGGTTGGACTTTTAGCAGGCTAAGCATTTGTTGTAGCATGCCTTCATTCTTCTCCTTCTCCTTGGCAAGCTCAGCCCTATTCCATTTCTTTCTCCCTCCAATTTTGCCACCCTGGCATTAAGCCTTACTATTTCAGCATCCTTCAGTCCAACCTCCTGAACTAAGGACCTGACTTTGCTTACAGGAGTTTTAGCCGATGAACCAGGTTCAACAGGAACAGTGCTAAGCATATAGTCACAACTTTGAAGAGTCTTAATGCCAAAGTGTTCCTTGCTAGAAGCCATCTCCCAATTCTTTAAGGGAACATGTAGAAAGTCAAGCACAGTAGTCGTAATAAATCCATAGGGATGGCATGGGCCTTTAAACCATTGATTACCCTTTCCAGCAGCTTCACCATAAACACATGCCAGTTGATTTTCTTACTTTCAGTCAAGCACTGCATGAGCACAAGGTCCATATAATTAGCAGTATGCCTTCTTTCCTGTCTGAGCAGGAGGCATTTGTTGACAAACTCAAAAAGCACCTTGTGCTCAGGCCTCATCTCACTCTTTTGCACTGCCCTGGCTTCAGGCACTTCTGCCTATGATGTGGTATCACAAAAATTTCTAGTAATCTGCAGCTCTGAAGGTAATCCATCCAAACAAGGCCATCTTTGCCTTGTGTAATCATCATATCCTTCACAAGGGATATTTGAAATCTCACTCAGCTTCACAGCATTAAACTTTACCTTGACCCCCTTAACAGAACTTGTTACCACACCATTTTTCACGGACACATTTGCCATAAACTCAACCAGTTCCTTCCTAGATAGTTTCCCATTCAACTGAATGACCATGTCCTACCACCCTTGAGCTTCCAGATATGTTAGAAGCCTCAACATGCCTAGCTCCTCCAGGTCTTTCAATAGCTTACCCTTCAGAATTTTTCTTTTGCCAAAATTGGCAAATCGATCCTGCTCACTCTCAGATCGTCTTCTTCTTCATCATCAATTTCTTCTTCTTCTACAATCTTTTTCACTTGTTTGCCTTTAGAAGCAGATCTTTTTCTCTTTGCCAGGGAGGAATCAACAGGTACTGCTTTGGAAGACTTCTTGGAAGAAGTCTTAGTATCCTTGGATTTTGCAATAGGAGCCTTCTCAGTTTGTTTTGCTGGATGGACCTGTTCCATCACCTCTTCGTCCTCCTCAGCCACAGTTTCTGAACTCTCACCAACCTTCCCCTTTCCGTTCTCTTGTCTTTTCTTCTTACTTTCTTCCAGTTCCCTCTTTAACTCAGCTTCACTTTCTCTGACTTTGCTTCTTGTTGTTCTAGCCCTATGTGAAATAGTAGGAGATGCAGTTTTGGATTTCTTTGATGGTTTTGCAGCAGTAGGAGTTTTAAGGGAAGAGGACTTTCGTTTCTTGGGGTCATAGATATCCCCCAACTTCTTCATCAGGTCAGCCAATGTCTCCTCCACTAATGGACCAGTTTGTTTACTTAAATCAACCAACCCCTCAGCAGCTTCCCAAGATTCACTTCCCCCTGATTGTGATACCCGATTACCTCCACTTCCACAGATAGATAACACCTTCTTCCTCCTTTTTTTCATTTGTTCTACAGACTCATACCCAAAAATGTTCTTAACTGCCCCCACCAAAACATATCTATTCTCTACTTTTTCACCTACATCCACCGAAACAAAACAAGATTTTACCTCTGTTGGATTTTCTTGAGGCAAAGAATTTTTAGTAGACCCAGGTTCATCTCCCTCGCTTGCAGAAATGTATTGATCCGACTCAAAGCTGGACTCTGTGACCTTAGTTTGGGGTTCCTTCTTTTGACTTGCTTTCAGCTTCTCGTTTAAAGTTTTTCTTAAAGGTCCAGTTGCCACTGCTTTTCTGGCTATCATTTTTGTTCGATGAAACCTTGGTTTTGGGGATTCAACAGGAGGGGTAGAGGATGATGTGGTGTTGGGTGACACTTGTACTGGATTTCCTAGGTTGTCCTGAGGATTAGTCATTTTGGGTGGTGAATTTTTGGAAGGCTTTAAGAAATTTTGGGAATTTTTTTAGAGTTTTGGAGATGAAGGAGATGATCAGAGATCTAGAGGTTAATGAAAGTTATGAAATGACGTAAGAGGCTTTTTAAAGAGAGGTAATTATTGCATCAGAAAAAGCACGTTTCAGTCGTCAGTAGGAGTCTAATCAGTGTGAATTTCTGGTCTCCCTATTAATTAAAATTGCTAAGGTTTAGGAAAAGAGTTCCGTTATTCCTTATAATTCTAATTACAAGAAACTGGTTCAATTAGCTTCCAACGGATAGAATTTTGAAACAATTGAAATTTATAGGACTCTTGCTCATGATTGAAAATTAAAATTTTCTAATTGTGCAAAGTATAGAAACACACCTGAGTTTCCTCATAAGTACATATTGACGAACCAGGTTCTTCATATGGTACTTATTTTGATCATGCCTCAAATGTCATAATAGAAAATTTGTAAGAGATTAGTGAATTACATAACCACATGTCACAGGAGTATACTTATTTAAAATTATTTAGCTGAGTAGGAATTAGTCTAATATTCACAGATTTAAGAACTACTAACCAAAAAAAACCATTTTTTATTGTGCATTCTGAACATGACCTATCATGTGATGTTAATCATCCCTAATTCCAACCTGTTCCTCTAAAAAATTTCTTTACTTAGTGCCTTGGTGAATATGTCAGCTATTTGTTTATCAGTGGCACAAAATTCTACGGAAATTAGCCCTTTTCATAGTTGTCCCTTAAAAAGTGGTGTCTAACATCTATGTGCTTAGTCCTCTTGTGATGAACAGGGTTCTTTGTCATACTGATTGCATAGTGTTATCACAAAAAATAGGTACGCATCCCACTTCAATTCCAAAATCTACCAATTGTTGCTTGATCCATAATAGTTGAGCACAACATGAGGCGGATGCAACATACTCAGCTTCAGCAGTGGAGAGGGCCACTGAATTCTACTTTTTGGTAGCCCAAGATACAAGACAAGATTCTAGAAAGTGTGTCATACCTGAAGTACTCTTCATGTCTACTATGTAACCTGCATGGTCAGCATCAGCATATCCAATTAAGTCAAAATTACTACCTTTTGGATACAACAAACACATATCAGTTGTGCCTTTTAGATATCTTAATATTCTTTTGACTGCAGTCAAGGGTGACTCATTTGGATTTGCTTGGAAATGAGCACAGAGTCCTACACTGAAAACAATGTCAGGTTTGATGGAAGTAAGATACAAAAGTGGACCAATCATACCCATGTACAACTTTTGATCAACTGATGAAGTAGGTTCATCAGCATCTAACTTTGTGGCAGTTGCAATAGGAGTATCTATTTCTTTGGATTCTTCCATTTTAAATTTCTTGATCAGTTCTTTTGTGTACTTCTGCTGATGAATCATGGTACCGTTTGGACTTTGTGTGATTTGCATCCCTAAGAAGAAATTGAGTTCTCCCATCATACTCATTTCAAATTCACTGCCCATTAGTTTAGCAAAATCATTGCTCAACCTCTCAATAGTGGCCCCAAAAATTATGTCATCGACATAAATCTGAACAACTAGAAGATCTTTACCTTTTTTCCTTTAGGAACAAGGTACTATCAATTTTACCTATTTTGTTCCCATGCTCCAGAAGGAATTTTGACAATCTTTAATATCAAGCTCTTGGAGCTTGCTTGAGACCATAAAGAGCCTTATCCAGTTTGTATAAATGATGACATTCTTTGCTTTCGAATACAGGAGGTTGCTTCACAAATACTTCTTCTTTGAGATAGCCATTTAGGAAGGCACTTTTCACATCCATTAGATGAAGAGTGAATTCCATATGTGCTGCAAAGGCTATGAGAAGTCTTATTGCTTCAAGTCTGGCAACTGGAGCAAATGTCTCATCATAGTCAATGCCTTCCTCTTGACTATACCCTTGAACCACCAACCTTGCCTTATTTCTTGTAACTGTTCCATCTTCATCCAGCTTGTTTCTGAAGACCCATTTTGTCCCAATGACTGACCTGTCCTTAGGTCTTGGAACCAAGTGCCAGACTTTGCTTCCTTCGAACTGATTGAATTCTTCTTGCATAGCATTTGTCTAGTCTGCATCTTCTAGAGCTTCACTCACATTCTTAGGTTCAATCAGGGACAAAAAGACATCAAATTCACACAGATTCTTCAGTTGTGATCTAGTCTTGACTCCAGATGTAGGATCATTGATTATGTTCTCAATGGGGTGAGAACTCAGGTACCTGTAAGATTTTCCCACCAGCAGGTTTCTGCTGGCTTCTCCTTCATTATTATGTTGTAGAGGCACAAGTTCAGGTACATGTTCCTTTAGAGAATTTTGTGCATTTTCTCTCAGAATTGTTCTCCCTGTCAGGTTGCCCAGGGTAAAAGGACATGTTCCATAACCTGTTTCTTCCTTGGATGCCTCCTTGACTTGTGTTGTAGCTTCAGTCAGTTGTCTCACCAGTCAAATGGCTTCATCTTCATGTTCCTATCTCTCATATAGAGTGTTAGTTTCATCAAAAATAACATGTACACTTTCGTCTACACATGTAGTTCTTTTATTAAATACTTTATAAGCTTTGTTATGTGAAGGATATCCCAAGAATACTCCCTCATCACTTCCGGGATCAAACTTACCAAGGGAATCTTTGCCATTATTGTGCACATAACACTTGCAACCAAAAGCCCTTAGGTGGGATACATTTGGTTTTCTCCCTTTTAAGTAACTCATAGAGAGTTTTCTCTACCAGTGGTCTGGTCATACACCTGTTTATTATGTAGCATGTTGTATTTATTGCCTCTGCCCAAAATCTATGAGATAGTTTACTGGAAAGTAACATCGTCCTTGCTACATCCTCAAGGGTCCTGTTCTTTCTTTCAACTACCTCATTTTGATGAGGAGTTCTAGGGGCAGATAAATTATGATCTATTCCATTTTCATCACAAAATTCAGCAAACTTTGCTTTTTCAAATTCAGTTCCATGGTTAGACCTAATGGATGCAAGTTGATTTCCTAATTGTTTCTGGATTTTTCTAACAAAAGCTGGGAACATTTCAAATGCTTCATCTTTAGAAGTTAGAAATAGCACCCAGGTAAATCTAGAGAAATCATCAACCAGCACCATAACATATGTTTTACCACCTCTACTCATGGCTCTCATTGGACCACAAAGATCCATATGATCAGTTCCAACGGCTTGGACGAGCTTACTATTTTCTTAGGTTTGACAGATGACCTTACCTGCTTCCCCCTTGCACATGCCTCACAAACTTTGTCTTCCTTGAACTTGATATTAGGTAGCCCTATAACCAAGTCCTTGGAGACTAATTTGTTTAATTGATTTAGACTAGCATGACCAAGTCTTTTGTGCCAAAAGGAGGGGATCATTTATTAACACACTCACACAAGTGAGTTCTTTTTCAGAAATAGTAGACAAATCTACAATGTAAATATTGTTAACTCTTCTTCCCTGCAAACAATCTTGTCTGCAGTAAGGTTAATCACAAAACATTTTAAGGAAGTGAAAGCCACTAGATTACCTCTGTCACACAGTTGTGACACACTTATCAGGCAATATTTCAAGTCATCTATCAAGTAGACATTCTCAAGAAATGAGAGTGTCTTTCCTACATTTCCAACCCCAATGATTTCACCTTTCTTTCCATTTCCAAAGGAGACATTGCCTCCTCTTAGGTTCTCAAGTGAAAGAGACTGATCCTTGTTACCAGTCATATGTTTTGAGCAGCCACTATCCATGTACCAAATTTGGCTACTTCCTTTCACTTGGACCTGCAAAATGGAATCATGGGTTAGTCATAGGAACCCAAACTAGTTTGGGTCCCTTTCTATGGGCAAAAGGATAAATTAGATTTTTCTTTGCCCATCCAGGCAGTTTGTGTTTTTCTTGAACAAAACGTTTGTTCCTTTGACTGGCCTTTTCTTTTGCATTACATTCATTTTTGTAATGGCCAGTCTTACCATAGTGTGTACATATTTTTTTCTCAGGAAGAGTGAGATACTTGTTTTTGGGATCCCCTTTTAGAGCTTGAGTCCCAAAGCCAAGTCCTCTCTTGTTGCTACTGTGATGCTCTTGCAGCCAGGAGAGGGCATCGGAAGCCTTGTTCCATTTGCATGTTCTGTCTAGTTCATGCTTGACCTTTCCTAATTCTTTTTTAAGGACCTTGATTTATTTATCTATTTCATACAACTCATCTTTCATTTTTCCTACATTTCTTCTAGTGTGAGAAATGATTGATCAGCCTTTTTCTTCCTATTTTTAGTTTCAAATTTTCGGACTTGAGTTGTAGGACACTGTTTTCCAGTTGAAGAACCTGGTTTTTCATCTCATCATTTAGGTTATTGCTCTCATCAGATCTAAATTCTAGTCTTTTGCATTTTTCTTCTAGTATTGCACAATCCCTAGACAGAACATCTTTCTCACTGTTTATTATTTCAGACTCATCTATGAAGTCTATCAAGAGTTCAGCCAATTTTTCTTTAGAGAGGAATTTAATTTTTTCTTTAAGATGTAGAATACTTTCCTCCTATTCATCTTCTGATTCTCTGATGGCCATTAGAGCTTGCTCATCTTCAGCTTCATTTTCTGAGTCTTCATCTGACGTATCTCCCCATGCGACAACCATGTCTTTGGTAGTACCTTTGTTTCTCATTGGTTGAACCCGTTCCTTATTCCTGTTCCTTCCCTTTCTTTCTTCCACTCAATCTCCCATTGAGGGCAGTTCTTGATAATGTGATTTGTCTTTCCATATTTAAAGCAACCATCATTTGTCTGCTTCTCAGGAGCTCTAGGTTTGTTGAATGTTGGTCCTCTTGAAGAGCCATTGCCTCGCATAAGATATTTCTTGAAGTCTCTAGTTATCATTGCCATTTCATCATATTGAAGATCTAATCCTTCTGAGATCCTGAGAGCCAAACTTTTCTCTTTCTTTGGAGAATCCATCTTCATAATTTGCCTTCTCAATCCATAAGCAATCAAGTTTCCAATCAGTTCATCCAATTTCAGAGTAGCAATAGTTTTGGATTCCTGAATGGCAGTGATTTTGCTTTCCCAGGAGATTGGCAAAACTCTAGTTAAAATCTTCTCTACCTTGTCTTCTTCCAGAATAACCCTTCCAAGAGACTCAAGTTCATTTGTTAGTGTAGTGAACCTAATATACATCTCTTGGATAGTTTCACCATCCTTCATAGTAAAATTCTCATATTGAGAATACAGTAGAGTTCCTCTGGACCTCTTCACTTGAGGTGTTCCTTCATGAGCCACTTGTAGAGTGTTCAAAATTTTCTTGATAGTTGTACATCCCTGAATCCTGCTGTATTCATCAGGGTCCACACACTAACCATTTCTTGGCTTTAGCATTTTTCTCCCATTTCCTTAGATCTTCAGCAGTACAATCTGCTCTAGTTTTTGGAATCTCCATTCCTTTAGCATTCTTCTTGGTTGTAGCAAGAGGACTATCAGCGATGGTGTCCCAAAGTTCATAATCTTCACTCTATTAGGATTTATGCCCGTCACTAGAGGGGGGGTAAATAGTGAGGCACGAGAATGTCGGTAAATTTTGCGGAATTAAAATTGCAGTAATAAAATAAGTGCAGTAATTAAAAGTGTAAGGAAAGAACACACCGATATATACTGGTTCACCACAACGTGTGGTTAGTCCAGTCTCCCGAGAGACTCTCTCGAGTTTATACTAACTCCGTTAAGCTTCCGGGTGCCTAACAAACCGTTACACTTGCTCGTAGATGTACGCTCTACAAGACTTCAACTTGCTCGTGGATACCGCACCACAAGACTTCTTGCTCAAGGATACCTCACCTTAAGACTTCACTTTGCTCAATGAGAAGATATGATCCTCTCAAGAATTTCTCTCTTTTACAATAAAGACTCTCTAAGAAGAGTAGATAAAGAGATACAATATAAGCTCAATGAACAACACAAAGTTGTCTCTCAAATGGCTCAACAAAAGCTCTAAAATGATGCACAAATAATATCAATATGTTTATAGATGATTGAGAGAAGTAGTTGTTTTCAAATGAGAGGTTTTGGGGTGTATTTATAGCCCCAAAAATTCTTGTATCCGTTGCTTAATAATTAAATAATATTTTCAAAATCTGCTGAGGTTAGTCGATTAACCAAATAGATAATAGACTAACCTGTTTCAACGTTTAAAAAACTTAGTCGTTGAACAGACAACGGACATAAGGTTAATCGATTAACTAAAGTGATAATCGATTAACTTAGGCAACGGTCATTAGGTTAGTCGATTAAATAAATCGGATAGTCGACTAACATGCCTTGCGGAAAAGGTCCAGTTTAATAGAATATATTGGTTAATCGATTATCTGTTATGTTAATCGATTAACTTACTGAAAAATCAGTTATAAAACGTTTTTCATTGTTTTGTTTGAAGACTATGAATATAGTATATGTCTTAAACATGAAAAACAATTTTAAGGACCTTTTTGGTTAAATGAAAACATTAAAATCATTTTGTTTGAAGTATATTAAAAATGTTTATGATATATATGATTTAATAACATGATTTTATGCATATTAAAGCTGGAATATACCAGGATATACCAGAATCAAAGCTGGAATATACCGGAGTATACCAGAGTCAAAAACTTACTTCAAAAACCATTTT